>CM042841.1:1869631-2562740 GCA_023653725.1 Bungarus multicinctus
ATATTGGAAAAATCTACAACTGGTATTGTAAAATTTACTTTATGTGTTTATAAAAAAGTTAAATGAAGCCTCAGCCATCTGTGTTTACTTTTCTGGCGCTGAATTTACGCTGCAACAATCCATTCCCAGTATTTGTCGACTAGTGAAATAAACCTAGAATTAAAAATAAACATTGCTCCTATTTTTTCACTTAAGAAGGTGCTTTTTTACTTGCTTTATGGCCAGCGGTTCTTTGAACCAGGGCTTTCAAATTGCTAGGATCCCTCTCTCCCCACTTCAAATCCCACCAAGACACATTGACCTGGATCGAGGTTCATTTTCTATTTTACCGCCCTTTCTGGAACTCTTCCAATACACAATGATTTCTGCCTCAGTCATTTGGCAGTTTCAACAAATGCGACTCGTTTACTCAACAGTTTCAAATCACGTTTATGTGAGATGGCTTTGGACGCCGCAGAGCCTCGAGATAACATCCAGCCCCACCTCTGCCGTGTCGGTGTTGGCGTGCTCCAAAGTTTGGGATGCAGGCAGAGGTGGGATGTTAACGGTTCGGCCCGGTTCTATAGAACTGGTAGCTCTGTAGAGCAGCTGACACCAAACTGGTTTGCTGCGACAACCTTCTGGTCATGTTTGGCCCACCCACCTGACCGTGCAAAACACACTCTAACCGAGCCGGTTATAACACCGGTTGAATCCCACCCCTGGATGCAGGAATCTTCTGCCCGTCCTAGAGCAGAAATGGATTCCCCTTGCCTCGGCCCTCCAAAGGTGACTGAATTTTATTCCCATCAGCCGCAGCCAGAATAGCCAAGGGGGAAGAATGATGAGGGGTGTAAGCCTTCCATTCCCCACCATCCGGTCAGAGCTGAAGAAGCTCCTTGGATGAGAAGTGAAACATCTTCAAAGAAAAAGAAGGAAGTCCAGTTGTCTCTTGAAAAAAAAGCACCACTGGGACCTTTATTTGGTGACCGTTTGAAATGTCAATGGCACTGAAAAAAGCGACGTGTGGCCATTTCCGTGCAACCACAGCAGCATTCCCCAGCTTTGGTCACATGATCAAAATTCGGACGCTTGGCAACTGGCAGGTTTTTATGACGGTTGCAGTGTCTTGGAGTCAAGGGATCAGAGTTTAACCACTGCAGTGATTCACTTAACAGCTGTGGCAAGAAAGGTTGCAAAACAAGCACCTTAAACCATGGTCTATACCAGTGGTTGCCAACCAGTAGGCCGGGGACCACTGGTGGTCCGCAAGAATATTTTGGTGGTCCGCAGAGAAATGTCCTCCCCAAAGCAATTAATCCAGGATGCCTGGGAACACAAGGCTGCTCCGCCCACATGGCCCGCGGGAACACAAGGCTTGCATCTCTTCCATTGCAAACAACACGAGGTAGTGAGGGGAGTGGGGAAAGGGCGGAGGGGGGGAGTTGCTCCATTCACCCCACACACCCCACCTGGCCACCAGGCTGCTTCTTTCCACTTCTTTCTTCTTCTGTTTTTGGCTACACACAAGGAAAGCAGCAAAAGTCTTTCTTTCTCTCCCCCAAACTCCGCCAGAAATGAGTCTTTGGGACCCTGCAAGGTCTCCCGCTCCAAGAGGCTGCACCGGCAAAGACTCGTTTCTGGCGGAGTTTGGGGGAGAGAAAGACAGACTTCTGCTGCTTTTATTGCATGAAGCCAAAAGTCTCTCTCTCTCCGAGAATGGAGCTGGAGACAGTATCCTGTGATCCCACATAAAGAATGATCGATTGGTAGGAAAACGGGGTGGGGGATTTCCCTGCAGACTTTTTGGGGGATTTTGCCAGGGTCTCTGATCCACAGGATTTAAAATGATGGTCCTGAGGGCCAAAAGATTGGTGACTCCTGGTTTAGATCTCTCCCATGTTTCCTGCCAATGATAGTTCGCCTGGCTTGAAGGCCAGCAGAGAGAGAGTCAAGGCTCCAAGCTGGTTGATAAGCTAATTTATTACCGTAAACACTAAAAAAGGCAGAGCGCAGATTCTTCCTCCAAGGGACCACAGTGGCCGTCCATGGCTTCTATTTGTCCCTGGGGGCTCCTGCTCGTTGCTTGTGAATCTGGACGGTGCAGGAAGGGCAGCGAAGCCAAAGTCCGTGGGAGGGGGAAAAACCTGTTGAATCTGTGGGTAGCTGGAACTTCCAAATAAGTTATCCACACAAAAAGCTGTATGCTGGTAATCCTCTATTTACGACTACCACGGAGGCCAACATTTCTGTTAGTAAGCGAGACATTTGTTAAGTCAGGCTTGCCCCATTTTATGACCTTTCTTGCCACAGTTTTAACACCTGAATCATTGCAGTTGTTAAGTTAGCAACATGGTTGTTAAGTGAATCTGGCTTCCCCATTGACTTTTCTTGTCAGGAGGTTGCAAGATGGGATCCAATGATCCCTGGACACTGCAACCGTCACAAGTACAAGTCAGTTGCCAAGCGGATGAGTTTTGATCACATGACCATTAGGGAGGCTGCAATGGTTGTAAGTGTGAAAAACGGCCAGAAGTCACTTTTTTTCTGGTGCTGTTGTAACTTTAGTAACTAAATGAACTGTTGTTAAGTCGAGGACTACCTGTAGTATGTTGTGAGAAATATGATGCATAGAGATGAGGAAAACTGATGATGCATATACCAAATCAGGGAGATATAATTGCAGATTTACACTTTCCATAACAAGTGACAGTTAAACATTTGTACCCATCATGAAGAGAGGTCCAGGATCCAGACTGGTATCATAGAGCAGTGGTGGCTAACCTTTTTGGGCTCCTGTGCTGAAAATTAATGCACCCCCCCAAAACACCCCCTGCACATGCACGCATGACCCTCTTGAATGCACCACGCATCTCTGCACATGCACACACGTCTCTCACAAACCCCCGCATCAGATACCAATCAGCTGTCGGGCAGGCGCAGTAGACCTACTCTAGGTGAGGGCTCGTGTGCCGGCAGTAATGGCTCTGCTTGCCACTTCTGGCACGTGTGCCATAAGTTCCCCATCATGATCATAGAGTCATAGGGCTGGAAGGGACCTTGGAGACCTCCCAGTCCGAACTCTTAAACAAGGCAAGAGTCCTTATGCAACCCCAGGCAAGCACTGTCCAATCATTTCTTGAGAACCTCCAGGGATGAATTATCCACAACTCCAGGAAGGATAGAGTTCCATTGGTTCACTGTTCTTAGTATCCGATTTCTCCTTAATTCCAGGTTGGATCTCCATTGCTTCTTATCCTGCCCTTTGGTGCTTTGGGGAGGGGGTTGGACCAGAAGACCTCCAATGTGCCTTCCCACTGTTATTCCCTCTTCTCCTGCGATGGTCTTTGAAGTCTTGGAAGATGGCTATCAGATTCTCCTAAGCCTTCTCTTCCTTAGGCAGAACATATCAAATTCCCTTAGCTCAGGGGTCTTCCAACTTGACCGCTTTAAGACTTGGGGACTTCAATTCTCAGAATTCCTCCTCCGGTCATGTTAGCTCAGGAATTCTGGGAGTTGGAAGTCCACAAGTCTTAAAAGTTGCCAAGTTGAAGAACAAGGAGAATAAGTTCTGTAGATCATCATCAAAGGATTTCTCCAGGCAAACCAATTCAGACTCCACTGAGGGATGGCTTGATTTTGTGCTCTAGGGATTGATAATGCAATCACAGGCAGTGGGAAGAGTTGTGCATCTTTTCTCACCAATATCAACGCAAGCAGAGGCCTTGGCAGATAAATCTGGGCAAACAACCTGCAGTGTTTGAAGAGGACAGGAGGGAACGATTAGAAGGAGCGCAAGATTCACATGCTGGGGAGTAAACGCGGTGCCTTCTTCAAAATAGAGATTGTGGGCCTAAAGTTAACACATTCCTGATGCTGTAGAACAGCGTCTCTCAACCTTGGCAGCTGGAGGAGGGGTGGACTTCAACTCCCAGAAATCCCCAGCCAGTAAGATTTTACCTGGTGTCTTCATTGCAATCTCCAAAATATTGATACAAAAAGGGGGGGCGGGGGTCAAGCTATTCTCCAAAGCACCTGAAGGCAGGACAAGAAGCAATGGGTGGAAACTAATAAATTGGGCAGCCATTTGTCGGAAATGCTCTAGGGCAGGGGTCTCCAACCTTGGCAATTTTAAGACTTGTGAACTTCAACTCCCAGAGTTCCTCAGTCCACAAGTCTTAAAGTTGCCAAGGTTGGAGACTCCTGATCTGGGGTTTCCAACTTAATAAAGGGATTGGACTAAAAAACTTTCAAGCAGGGGTGGGATTCAAATTTTTAACAACCAGTTCTGTGGGCGTAGCTTAGGTGGTGGTTATGGCTTGGTGATCATGTGACTGGCTGGGCGTGGCCAACTCAACATCACTCACATTGAGGCACGCATCTCTTCGCCTAGCCTCTCATGACTGTGGGGATGCTGCAACAGTCGTAAGTGTGAAAAATGGTCATAAGTCACTGTTTTCAGTGCCATTGTAACTTTGAATGGTCCCTCCACACAAGCAAAGTACCAGCAAAGGAGGGGAAAAAACTCCAGAGAAGTTCCTGAGACAGGAAGTCTAGTCCTTCCAAGAATGTAATAAGGGTTAACGGAGAGGCAGTTTCTGTAAGCAACACCAGAATGTTTCCTTCCTGCCTTCCTTACAGGATTAGGCCAGTAATTTCTTCTAACATTTGGTTCTCCGAACTGCTTAGAATGTTAACAACTGGTTCTAGAGAATAGGTGCAAACTGGTAGAATCCCACCCCTGCTTCCAAGCAATGCCACTAAAAGCCCTTAATTTTGGCAAGGAAGTTAACAAGCTTGTCTCTATGTTGTCTGGACTGTTTTGTGGCAGAGGGTTGCCTGTTACAGATTCCTCTGGTCAAAAGGCCATTTGTAAACTTTATTCCAGAGCAACCTGCAGAAAATTCTTCCGCTCTTAAAAGGATGCATCATTCACCTGAGGGATGCATGAAGGTCTGCCTCACATCTATCCAGCGAGACGTTCACAGCATGGTGCTCCTTTGGTATTGGAGCATACAAGGTGCTGTTGACACCGGGCTCACCTGCTCAGCTAGCAGGCGCACTACCTGGTTCAACCGGTCCTTCTGGGCTGTCACCTGATTTAGAGATCAAAGGATGGGGTATCAACCAGATGGCAAGGTCGATAGGCCTGATCTGGGTGCAGAAACCCCAAAGTTGCTTTTCTTCTCATAAAAGGCTGTACAGGTAGTCTTTGACTTACAATAATTCATTTAGTGACTGTTCAAAATTACAACGGCACTGAAAAAAGTGACTTATGACTGTTTTTCACATTTATGACCGTTGCAGTATTCCAGGGTCATGCAATCTCCTTTTTGAAATCTTCTGACAAGAAAAATCAATGGGGAAGCCAGATTCACTTTTAACAATTGTGTTACTAACTTAACTGCAATGATTCACTTAACAGTCGTGGCAAGAAAAGTAAAATGGGACAATAATAAATGTCTCTTAACAAATGTTTCACTTAGCAACAGCAATGTTAGGCTCAGTTGTGGTTGTTAAGATGGACTACCTGTACATTGTGATGTTTTAAGCAGGCACCAACAGATGCATGAGAATTGTGATTAAAGACTTATTAGCATTACACAAAATGTGTGTAATTACAACATCAATGTTGACCAAACTGCCCAAGAATTATGGGCTTCAAAATGTTCTACATCCCATTATTTTTGACATGCAGCCCTGTCTTTCCAAACCTGACATAGTCCAAGAATGCGCAACCAGCTGCCCAAAGAAATCCCCGAGGTCCCAAACTGGGGGAAGCTGCAGGCTATAAAATGTTGATTTAAAAAACCATGGTGACCCAATTTCACAACAGACATAATACACAGTGATTAACTCCTTATCTGCAAATGTCCTTGAAGATCGTAAGAACCCAATAATCTACAGCACTAGCAGAATTCTGCTCTTCTTCAGGACACGGAAAACTCCTTAGGATTTTGTGGACAGACTTTTTCTGCCAGGTGGCTTCTAAGAATTCACCCCTCCCCACGCCCCCAAAAGGGAGTGGGAGTGAGGGTAAGATTTCCCATTTTTAATGATAAACCTGTTCAGGAGCTTTCACTAAATCCATGGAAGGCTGCCATACTTATAAAAATATCTTCCTTTTGCTCGCTGGGGTTGCGGCAAAAGTTCCCACCTTTGATTTCAGCTGGCCTTAGAGACCAGTTTGAGGCTTGGTAGAACACCCAGGAAACCCGAGGACTGTACTTTACACCAAGTAATTAGGGAAACATCCTAGGAGCGAGTGGCCATCCCACCACCAGCATGTGTTTCCATGAAGTCATTAAATGTGACTCACCCAGGACTTTTAATTTTGAAAATGTGAGTCTGATGAACCCATGCATCACAAAGAGCATATGTTTTAATTTTCTTTTTGCAGGTTCTGCACATCCATCCACTGTGGTTTGTCAAGCGCAATTTAGAAAAACGTGGCTGATTTGAAATATTCTGGGAATTGAAACCCACAAGCCTTAAAAGTTGCACAGTTTGGAGACTCCTGTATGCAAACATAGCCCATTACTTTAACCATTGCTTAATGTTTTGTAAGAATTTTAATAAGACTTTTGTGGCATAAGGCAGCCTCTCTCAGGAGGTGTTCCACAGGATTGGGACTGTTGCTGGGAATTCTGGGAGTTGCAGTCTCAACCTATTTCAGGGGCTGCCATATTGGAAGATGGTCAAACAGGTCACTGAATATGCTGCTACAAAGATCAGCAGAAAAGGATAATACCAATGTTTGGGCTTTTCAGTGTGAGAAGAGATGCTTGATTAAGTGGGAGCCTCGTTTGTACAACAGAGCTTTTAAGAAAACAGTAAGGCAACCAAAACCAAGAGTATTATACTGATGCAGGCCAAGTTCCTAATCATCATCAGTGCTAGAAAGAAGTGGAGTTTGGACTCTGTTTATATACAATGGTATCTAGTTGTAATTGTTCATACTCAAGTGTACATAAACAGAGTGCAAACCCCACTCCCTTCTAGCATTGATAACATTACCTAGTTGGGTCATGAAATGTCTGCAGGAAAACCACCCAGCTCGGAGAACACCAAGGACCTTAACGTTCAACCCAAGCTACCAATATCCTCTTCTACGGAGTTCTTAAAATCAGCCTGAGCTTCCATGTCTACTTTTATTAAAATGGAAGCAGAAAGAACAAAAAGTCGAAACTATGGAAAGCTTGTTAGCTTTTTCTGCATAGAGAACCAGGACTTCCTAGTATGATCCTTTTCCCGTTGGGGACAGGGGATGTAGAAATCAAATGTACAGCCTTTGAATAATCTGAGGCGAACAAGGAGCAAAAAGTGGGTCCTTACAGGGGGCTCATCTTTATGCCAAGAAAAAAAGGTAACCAAATCACGAGCTTCACTGAATCTTCAAGAATCCAATTAGGGTGTAACTAAAGCGACAGCAGAGATCTCATGTTCAATTTCAGTTTTGAAACAAACAGATCACATTTCTGAATGTCCTACAGATTTACTTCCAGTTACTACTGTCAAAGTTTAAAAGTAAATGTCCCAATGGGTTTGCAATTATTTAACTGCATGTTTAATTAAAAAAAACAATACTTAAAATGCTTTGTAAGATATTCATTTGAGAAGCAGAAACAACACTGATGTTAATTACAATCCAATTTTTTGAGGCAGTAGGAGAGGGAGAAAACGTGCTGCAATTCTTAACCAGGCACAGCAGAAAAGTGCTTCATGTATTTTTTTAAAATATCCAATGAAAAATCATTTCTTCATATATCATTAACGGAAGATAAAAACGGTTGCAAAATCTATAAGCAAAAGCACAATTTATTTACTCAATAAAAATTATTCCTAGGATATATACAGCATAGAAGAAACAATCTGATGTGTTTCCAAGCAGTTGCCTTAAGACTAATTGACGAATTTGTAAGATTTAATTTGATAAATCACTTGCTTGTGAGGGGGGTAAAAAAATCCCAATAATTTTTATTCAAAGAGCTTCTCTTCCACCTCCAAGGAATTCCAAGCAAGGAATTAAACTTTCAGAGATAACAATTTTTAAAACATCCCAATGAAAACTATACAAGTCACTAGAAAGAAGTTTTGCTGAAAGCCACAAATGCCTGATGCACAGTGGTTAGAAATACAGTGCACAAAGTATCTGCTGTGTTCAGAGGAAGATGGATAATGAAGCAGATTTCACAGTGCCAAAGCAACACAACCAGCTACCTTTGCAAAGCCGGGACCACAGAAGGCCCAGCAACTTGCACTGGCCAACTGAACCACGGGTATCCCATTCAATTCAATTACATTGTTTAACAATGTACAGAGTCCTTAGCTAACCACACCGATTTGGATGTGCACACAGAGCCATGAAGCAGCCAGCAATCACATTTTGCTTGAGGATGTTGTGCAAATGCAACCTGGTCAACTGACTTTACACATAATGTGAATTCATTGTGAAAATTTGTACTGGGAAAGTTCAGGTGAGTGAAGCCGCTGTTGCAGCAGCAAATGTGCCATCTTTCATCTTCCCAGAAAGAGCGCTGCATCCAAACTACGCAGGCATTTCATGCCTCAGAGGCTGCAGAGGTCTCGCTCGGCTCAGTTATCTTAATTCCCAATGTTTATTCCCCCCTCCCAAAATAATAATAATAATAATAATAATAATAAATACTGATGAAAGCTGGGCTCTTTGCCATGAGGCTTGCCCCAAGGTGGAGAACCGCACCGTATGCTCTTGTGGCTAAACACAGTGGAGGGTTAAATTCTGAACATGTTTGCACAAAAGCACAGTGGAAAAGTCACTGACCTGTACAAAAAGCTTTTACTGTTTTTAAAACAAAAGTGTTTATTTAAACAAGCATAAGCAATTAATTAAGATATTTCCACAGCAAGATAAATATCCCAGTTAAACTATCAGGTCATCCTATGGTGTGCCATAGTGTTGGGCTTAAGACAGCTGTACAGTGGGAGAGAGGGACTGAGGTTAGTGTTATTTACATGACCATATTCAATACCCTATACAAGAGAGGAGCTAAAATCAGACGTGGGAGATTAATTTTACTGTTCTGCCAGGGGAGCGGAGTCGTTTTGCTTTAATCCACAGTGAAGCACAGGCTGTATACGGCTAAATGACTCCAGTTAGTCGAGGCCTCCAGCATTCAACACACATTGGGGGATGAGGAGGGACTGAGAACTTGATTTGTGTTGAAAAACTGAAACTATACAACAGCCAAGTGTCTTTGGGCAAATATAGAGTTTTCTCTTTCCTTTTTTAATTGACAACACAAACCTGGTCTTATTTTAGGAACCCTAATTGAGAAGGTTTTGCTTTGCTTTTTTTTTTTTTTTAAAGAAAAAAGAAATTCCATTTCATAAGAGGAAATCACACTATTCTTTGTTTTGTATTTATAACCACCACACAAAAAGTGGCTGTTGCAAGCAGCGTCTTGCCCATCGCTCCCTCACCACGTAATCAGCTGAAAGGATACCACGGTGCCTTAGACAACGCTCTCCCGGTTAGCCGAAGCCAGGACGGCTCGGCGGCAAATTGGGCAAGTGGAATTTTCGGATAGCCAGCGATCTATGCAGTGCACGTGATACTCGTGGGAGCAAGGGAGTTTTCTAAGCTTATTCCCCTCGGTGTATTCGGTGATGCAAACACTACAGGTTTTCAGGGCATCACTTTCGCCAAAATTCCTCATGGCGAGGTTGTCAATTTGTTCTTTGGTGAGTCCTCTGGGCTGGTCGTCGTCTTCTTCATTGAGCAAGAAGAACTGGGCCAAGCTGAGGAACGGCAAGGAGCCGCTTTCTTCAAAAGTAACGGAGCCCCTCGCGTTCCGCCCTTCCCGTCTCGGGCCGGCCGTGGGGCCCCCTTCATGGCTGCCTTCATAGGCCTCTCCCGACCCAGCCTCAGGACCCTCGGGGCTGGCGTGGCCGTTCCCGCTGCCCCCTCCAGCCTGGGGCTCCACCGTTTCCACGCTCGGGGCGGGTGCCGAGCTCCCGGGATCGGCGTCGCTATCGCTGTACATGAAGTAACTGAGCTCGCCAAAGCCAGTCATGATTTGTCGTAACATGGTCTGAATGGCAACCGAGGTGGTCTCGCTCAGGCCCGTGTTCAGGATTCTGCGGATAGGAATCCTAATGGTGCTGACATAAGTTCTCACGCCTGCCCTTTCCGAGCGGGAAAAGGTACGCCTGAAGCCCCCTCGCTCGCTTTCGTAAGTGACCGTGTTGTTTGGGGTCTGGGACCGGGACCGAGTTCGGTTGGCTATGCTATCTCTCTGCCTGTACTCTCCCGGACGGACCCGTCTCACTTGCAAATCCAGCACGATGGTGGGGGGCCTCTGCCCGGGGGCCGGGGGTTCCGCACTGCCGCCCGTTTCCGAAGAGCTCGCTGCCTGAGGGACAGGCCTGGCTTCGGAGGCCGAAAAGAGAAGCGCATTTTCAGTGGGCGCCTCGGCATTTGCTGCTGCTGCTGCTGCTGCATGCTGACGGATGACCGTGTGCTGCCTTGTTCTGGAACTTCCTTCTGCTTCGGCGACCAAGGGAAGATCAGGGGTTTGAGAGGACGTATTGTGATGTATCCTGCGAGGAGGTTCGCTCACTGGATTAAGAGGGGATCTACTTCTATCAGTCCTTGCCCGTGTCCTCCGCTGTTCGGGACTCCTGCTTCTTGACCTCCTCTGGCCTCTCTGAAGAGAGAGGTCTTCGCTCAGCTCTTCAGGATAGTTCATGTCTGCGTCAGGCTGCCTGGCCACGGGGGGAGAGGAGCTCTGCCTGAGAACCGGGGGAGAGGCTGACCTTGAAGTCTCAGTGTCACTTGGGCTGTTTTCCAGATCCTCCCCAGTGGGGGCTTCTACGGGTGGCTCGCCCTCCCCTTCGGTACTTGGGTTCCCATTATTGCGGTTGACGTTTATCTCCAAACTAAATCTGAAATCCCCGCTGTTTGGGTTAGTCCGGCTTACTGCTCTCCACGACTGGTTGCCTCTCTGCCCACTTCGTGTCGTATTCCCAGTTTGCCGAACCGAATTAAGCCAATCTATGATGGAGTCACCATTAGACACATCCTCTGCGGACTCTGCACCTGCCAAATAAAAGTAACTGCTAGAGTTAGGTGGCTGGTATAATTCTGGGCTAAAAACTTTCCCCAAACCTTTAACAAGTGATGATCTTATAAATAAGGTCCTTGGCCACAGTGCAAATATTTGTTCTTCCAACTTTTGGGCACCACAAATGCTTCACTCACCATATCTTCCTAAATTAATCACAGCAATGTCCGTGGGATAGGTTAGTTTCACCACCATTAATAGACTTACCATCAAATAATTATTTGTCCAGTATTGGGACACCTCAGCAAATCAGTCAAGATGACTGTTTTATAAAGGTCAGGAAATACAATAATGCACTGTGATACTATTTGTGAATTCCATTCCCTAAACTGGAACCCCTGCAACCCAATGATTGGACAGGCAATAGTTTATCCATGCAATATTGCATAAGCCAGCATCTAGTTTCATCCGAACTGCTTCTCCAATATTAATACATCAAGGTTGCACATTTGGCCAGAGATTTGAACCATGCTGGTTCAGACAAGGTATCAGATAGGCACGTGCAGTTACTCTGGGTAAAGCAGGCTTGCTTTGAATAAGTTCGCGGCACAGTCAGAGTGCTCACCACCTCTCTCTTAGGCCAGGAACAAAGGAGAAGAAGAACAGAGAACAGTCTGCCTCGCTTTGTAGAAACCATTTCAGAGGAGATGGAATATATAAGCTCTAGAAACTGCACCACAATGGAAGCCAGAGGCCCAACAGGACCTAGCCACAGGAACACAAGGGCTAAATTCAAATCACTTCTTTTGTAAGCCGTTTGGTGTGCAATCTGACTACTACCATAGGAACGTTAGAAGAACAGTGCGTACCTCTGCTGTCTTCAGTGTGCTGCTGGGGTGGGCCTTCCTTAATTTGCTGCAGCCTTCTTAGCAGCTCTTCTTCCGTAATTTCACCTGAGGAAACAATGGGCAGGTGTTCCTGAGAAAGTCATTCACACTCATGTGCAGCCAACACTAGGGGAACCAAAGCAGAGATGGGTTTACCAAGATTACTATTAATTTTTCTCTAACATTGGGATTGTATTTTCATTTAAAGAGCTGTGATGATTTTGGATGGACATATGGCAATATTCCCAACCACCCTACCTTGAAAAGTTACCATACAGGGCTGAAGAAGAGAAAAGAGAAAAGAAAAAGAACATGGGAGAGAGACAGAGGGAGAAGGCACTCTAGAAGGCAGAAATTTGGCTTGCTTACTTCTGCCTGGGAAAAGAACAGAGCAGAGCATTCTGCTCAGCACAGCATGTACAATGAAGAACAGAAGGGCAAGAAATTACAACTGCAATGCTCATCTTCAAGAAAATGAACCGACAGTAGTTTATAAAACAAATGAAATGATTTTTTAAGGGAGATCTGTATGAAAAATATTGAATGAAATCTACACAGAGATCAAAATAGCAAAAACAAGAAAATGATCTTATTTCAGCTGCTGAGGAACATTTGCTCAATAAACAAAATACAGCTTTAACATTATAAAATATAAAGTTATCCCCTTGATCAAAATCAGATAGCTGACCAGTACTTGCTACTGTGATGCCCACTATATCATTATCATAAGATGTGGGAATGTCAAATGTAAGTTTATTGGGTAAGAAATTCTAGATACCATTGCTCTTGAAAGTAGCTTATTTATTATATTAGCAAGCAAAGTCTTTACCAAATGTGTCACCATGGAAAGACTGAACCATCAGTAGATTCTTCATCTGTTAACTAAGAGAGCAAACATCTTAGCATCGCTACAGGATTTCCTCTCAACACAATCATTCTATAAACTTTGCTTTGATACTGCAATTTTTCTTCAAGATGATTAATATATATTTCTATTTCTATTCTTCTAAACTCAAACAAATGTTGGGTGGCGACCAATTGTAAAACAATTAAAAACAATTACAGTAATTTCTTCTGATGAGTGGGAAAGAATAAAAGATTTGATGTGTGATTTTTAAGAGAGGAATGGAGATCTGTATTCTGTAGTTGTATTTATTGCGGAGATTAAGATCCCTGTGAAGTCCATATTGTAGGCACCTGGGGTCCTAGATGTATTAGCATAATTAATGCAAAACCATGGGTGTAATCCCTTATGCTCCAAAGCACTTGAGGGCTGGGCATGAAGCAATGCGTAGAAGCTCATTAAACAGAGACCCAACCTGGAACTAAGGAGAAGCTTCCTGACAGTGAGAACAATGAATGAAAGAGCTTGCTCCCCAGAGTTCTGGGTCATCCAGAACTCAGGTTTTCAAGAAAAGGTTAGAAAGCTATTTGCCAGGTCTCCAGCCTTTGGCACGGGGTTGGATTAGAAGACCTCCAAGGTCCCTTCCAGATCTATGATTCTATGACATCAGGAGCGACTGAAATTAAATAACTGCTGGGTTAATAGCAGAACAGCAAGATTCTTATTGTCTGAATGGCAACTTAAGAAAGCGGCGTACCAGGAGTGCCTAGTAAGTTGTTATCTCTCATCAGCCTGTAGTCTTCTTCACTCAGGTTATTTACAAAGTGATAGAAAGCTTCTTCTCGGTCCAACCGGTCCAGCTGACTCCGGCGCTGAGCTTCCGACTGATTGACATTTCCTTTATTATTAGCCTCTGAGCTTTCCATGTTGATAAAAGTAGAAAATATTTCTAAAAAGTAAAAATAAAAAAAAATTGATCAGCTAATTTTGGGGAGGGGGATGTTTAACTCCTTACTCCATATAGCTAAACTTCAGTTGAGAATGTACACATATATTGTCACTCTGCAGGAACAGAGAAAAACTACAGAATGTCATACAGGCTGCTGGAATCAAATTGTGGTTAAAAAGAACACACCTGTCCACAAGGTAGATTGCCCATTATAATATTGATGTATTATTTGACTCTTCTGTTTTTTACTCTGTTAACTGTTACCAGTAAAGTTTTAATGTCTGTATAAACAGTGTAAAAATGCCTAAAACTGGGTAGCCATTTTGAAAATCAGGAAAAGCTGAGAATATTTTCTAATCCTCCAACGGGGGATGGGGGGAGGAGGAAGGTATCTGCAACTAGACAGCCTGATTGTAAGAACAGGCTGGGCCTGCCTGGCAGAATAGAGGCACCAGCTGGCACTGTGACAGACAAGGGTATAGCTGGGGCCCAGTCCTGGGAACAAGCTCCTCCCTGACACAAATGTAAGACCACATCCTTCTGTGAACAGGCCAACATGTTCACAGCATCAGGAGGAATTGCCTCCTCCAAAATCTAAGTCCAGAATAAGTGGTGCTGCAATCAAGAGAACCCACCAGACATGGGGTGTCAAACTCATGTCGTCACGTGGTGTGTTGGAACTTCTTCCCCCTTTGCTAAACTGAGCAGGGGAAGGACTAGCACGGGATGCATCCAGCCCATGACTACCCCTGCACCAGACCATGCAAACGCACACACACACAAATGCAGCATGCTATACACCCAAGGATGGGCAAGTACTTCAAGCCTGAAGCTGAAAGCTAGTGCTACCTAGCTACAATCCACTGCAATGAAAATACCAGCAGGAGGAAAGGCAATAAACTCTGAGAACATCAACAGTACCTTTTTAGCTATCACCCTGCTGTCTCTTCTACATCCCAAGCTATGAATTCGCTGCAAAGCACTTGTTTTAAAGCAGAACATGGCATGCCTTGTCAAGAAGCCATTACTGGCAACATGATTTAAGGCATCAGACTTCATGTAGAGGATAGCATAGATGATCAATCATCCAGTTTGGTGGAAGATGATAATGTCTGTATTTATATTTTATATTTTTAGTTATCCATCTCCCTTGGAGACCTAAATTATCTAGATCTTCTCCTATATTCTCTTTAGTATAAATTGTGCACTTATTTTTATCATTCATTCATGAAAAACAATCTACTGTAAATAGATTTCAACCCAAACATTAACATCACCACCACCTATTCCACTACGGATAAAGTTCATGTGTTTTATATTTCTCTCACTGCACAAATGAAGAGAATCCAAATGGACATCTGCCACCAGCCTCCACACTATACAGCATCCATGCACAGCCGGGTTTTCATTCTAAAGTACTGAACCTCACACATCAGAAGAGATGGCTAGTAATAATGTGTGATGAATAATTGTTTGAGCAGATAATCTCAACTATGATTTGGGGTCAAAGGCAGACAGATCAAATGAAGTCAAGAGCAATTTGGCAGCAATAGTTCTGTGGCTAAACTAACTCCATTTAATCATGCAAGATCATCTTAGTGTGGGACAGACAAATACTAAGATTATCACAATGACTGAAGCTGACACTAGTTTTCTTATAGAGTTTATAAAATAACTGTTTTCACTGAGTGTGAAGAAGAGGATGCTAAGAAGCATCAGATTAAATTAAGACTAACCCAGTGTTTCTCAACCTTGGCAGTTTGAAAATGTATGCACTTCAACTCCCATGATTCTCCAAGCAACTCTGACTAGGGAATTCTGGAAGTTGAAGTTCACACATCTTCAAGCTGCTAAGGTTGAGAAACACTGGCCTAACCCAAGACTGTATTTCTCAGGATATTTCCACCCACCTACCTTTTGTTAAAGACACACAGCTGTGTCTTCTGAGCTTTCAGGAGTAGATATCAACTTAAGCTCAGACACTGCTATGCTGAGCTGTATTCTGTGTTTGGTACTTTACTAAAAAGGTCCTGGGAAAGACCTGGGATTTAGAAGTGGCAGAGCTATGGCAACCTCAAATCACACTTGTGATTTGAAATTGCCATAGTGAAACCATCAGAGTTAGGTTCCACTATAGCACAATTCTTGTCAGTCCAAAGCATGTTATTGCATGTCCACTCTGGATTATCTGCCTGATAATACAGATACTCCTCAACTTATTACAATTGAGCCCAACATTTCTGTCAAGTGAATTTTGCCCCATTTTATGACCTTCCTTGCTACAGTTGTTAAATGAATCACTGCAGTTCTTAAGTCAGTAACAACATTAGATGAATCTGACTTCCCCATTGACTTAGCTGGACAGAAGATAGCAAAAGGGATCTTATGCAACCATCATAGATGTCAGTCCGTTGCCAAGCATCTGAATTTTGATCATGTGACCATGGGGACACTGCAATAGTCCCAAGTGTGAAAAAGTCATGTCATTTTTTTCAGTGCTGTTATAACTTCGAATGGTCAGTAAACAAACTGTTGTAAGTTGAGAACTACCTGTATGCGACTCGCTCATCAGCCAATAACCTGAACAATTGTTTTGGGTTTTTACCCCCCAGCGTATCACTTATGCCTGGATTCTAACTGGATGGAGCAATTTGACTTCCTTAGGAGGCAGAATCTTCCCTGTATAGACCCCCAGACCACTGGCAATTGCTTGGCTGCCTCCCAGATATGGGGAAGAGGGAGACATCAACTCCCCTGGATCACACACATAACCATCCATTTGCTCATCTAATGAATCACCCAGAGATGAATCCTTAGTCATGACATCTGAGGAGCCAATTGGGTGTTAGGTTTCTACTGCAGGACTAGGAAGAGGCCTGTGGTTATTTGTTTTGGCTAACAAATAAGACCATTGAAAGGAAGGCAAGTCATGACCTATGGATGCAAGAGGAGCATGCAAAATATTCTGAGCTTAAAATGTCCCTATCTCAGTACAGAGGCCTTTCAGCTTATGTTCTATCCCAAGCTTTAATCAAAATATACAGTTTCATAGCACTGGTGCTTATTATTTCCTCATCTTTTTACAAAGAAACCCTATAGATTATCCAATAAAGCAGCAGGTACTGGTCTTCTTCCTACAATAGTATATAGTGAAGGATGAGATGGGGGCAAGAGTGTTCAGAAAACCATTCTGGACGTAGGATTATTAGCTCTATGTTTTCCTAGGTGGTAAGAAATTCTCAGCATGGATAACTATGAAAATGTGGCATTATCAAAAGGCATGTTCTCATTATCCTCGATAACAGCAGCCCTCAACATTTTGGAGGCCAGGAACCAGTTCCGTGGAGGGCAGTTTTGCCACAGACTGGAAGGCATAGTTTCATGTGCTGCCTAGATCCCACACGTGCAAATGCTTGCTCGGACCAGTTCCTGGCAGGCCACAGACCGGGTCCTGTCTATAGCCTGGTGACTGGGGGTCCCTGCTCTATAACATAAAGCAGGGGTCCTCAAACTTGGCCACTTTAAGACTTGTGGATTTCAACTCCCAGAATTCCTCAGCCAGCTATGCTTAAAGTGGCCAAATTTGGAGACCTCTGACATAAAGTGTTAGAAATTTGGTTCTGGTGCAATAATGGATATTCAAATTATTTTAATAGAATCTTCTTAGGCAACTATTTTTTCCTATTTGATGCACAATGCTTTTGGAACCTCTCACATGCCAAATATCAAGTAGGCCAAACATAAGGCTGAACCTTTTCATCCTTAGAATTACTCGAAGAGAGGCACTTCTTAAAACACGCAAAGTAAACATTGACAGCTTGTTCGAGGCACATGTACAAAGGAGCAGATAGTGACCAGATTTCTGAGTTTTAAGTTTTAAGCAGAAAGCAAACATGCAAGTCCTGTTTCAGGAAGGTGGGTTTGAGTAATATTCTTCCTCAGAAAATTATGGCAGTGACCAATTCTGAAGTAATATTAAGCAATGAATTGTCGACCTTAAGCTACATGCATTGAAAATCTTTTATTTTAGCTATTATTTTAGCTTAGTTTTTTTTCCTACTTAGACACACAATTCCCATACTATCCAGTATTACCACAATGCCAATGACAGATAATGGTCTCCCTGCAATTTGCAAATCCTGGATATCAATAAACAGGAAGTAACTAGATAACAAATGCCAATGTTAGTCATCACTGGCTAAGATGTATGGTACTTTTTTCTGCTTATTTATTATCTGGAGAAAAATCTTACAGATAACCAATGATTAATATCCTTCATAATGCTTAAGAAGGACTTAGGAATTTAGTAAAAATTCTTCATTCTCAATTACTGTCTAAAAACAAAACAAAAAACGAGACAAGACAGCATACATTAAAAGTAATCACAAAGTAATGTTATCAAAAACTAAAATATATGGAAGGTTACACTATCTATTCTAATACATGCAAGCAAAAATACAGCACCCGAATCAAAATCAAATAGACATAATTCCACATATAAATTTTCAAATTACATTTTTACCAATACGAACAAACCTGTCCAAAAGTTGGGAGGTTTAACAGAATAAAAAGAGTTGAAAGACCTCTCAAGCAAGAGGCCCTGTCCCATTTCAGATAAATGGTTGTCCAATCTCTTCTTAAAAGTCTCCAGTGATGGACCACCTACAACTTTTGAAGGCAAGCCTTTCCACCAGTTAATTATTTTCACTGTCAGGAAATTTCTCCTTAGTTCTAGGTTGCTTCTCTCCCTGATGAGTTTCCATCTGTTGCTTCTTGTGTTGCCCTCTGGTGCTTTGGAAAATAAATTGACCTCCCTCTTGAGGCAGCCCCTCAAATACTGGAACACTGCTATCACGTCTCCCCTAGTCCTTTTCACTAGACTACATATACCCAATTCCTGCAACTGTTCTGCATGTTTTAGCCTCTAGCCTCCTAATCATCCTTGTTGCTCTACTCTGCACTCCTTCCAGAATCTCAACATCCTTTTTATATCGTGACCCACCAAAATTGGATGCAGTATTCCAAGTGTGGTTTTACTAAGGCTTTATAAAACGATACTAATACTTCATGTGATCTTGATTCTATCCCTCTGTTAAATGCAACCTAGGATTGCATTGGCTTTTTTCTGGCTGCTGCCACACACTGCTGGCTCATATTTAAGTGATTGTCCACTTGGACTCCAAGATCTCTCTCTCAGTTACCACTACTGAGCCCAGTTTCAACTAATCTGTATCAGTATATTCAGTTTTTCTTTTCTAAGTGTGAACCTTACTTATCCCTCCATTGAATTTCACTTTGTTAGATAATTTACAGGTTAATTTACAGTGCATCATATACATATGCTCATTTGGACTTAGGAACAAAACAAATTTAGAGACAGCTTCAACAGAATGCTGAAGAGTACTTTCCGTATTGCAAAGATCTGAAACCTAAAAAAACCTGTAGTGTTCCCTTTTAATTTTTATGAGATTATTTGCCATGCTTCAACAACAGTACTTGGAACTGAAGCATTAACTTCTCAACATTTTTTGCCATTAACAATATATTGTTTTTAATGTCTTCTTTTAATAATATACTACACATTGGAGAGCAGATTAGAGCCAACCAGAATTTAAATGGGTGTATCTAGACTTGGGAAACCGAGGTATGGAAACAAAATGTAGACCGAGGAGGTAGTTTTAAGCTGGACTATTCTAAGTTCCAAAGCCATTTGTGGAAGTTTTCGATGCCAAAGAAAGAAGACGAGAAGACAGGCAACTTGGATTCTTGAACACCAATAACTATTCCTAGAATTAGGTGGATTAAAATAGGCTAAAATCTTAAACTTACAAAGTGGCTTAAAAAAAATTAAAAGCCAGTGGTTTTATTCCCATCTCCAAATTCATCTTTCCCAGTAGTTGAATTCCCAAAGCTGAGTCATAAACGCCAAATCTGTTATCCTATGAACCCTAAAATGTTTACTCCAATCTGATGAAAAGAGGAAGGAAGAAAAATGACTTTTATAGGTCCCATCACTAACCAGGGCAGATATCGAAAGCATGACTTCATCTGATGTGGAATGTCTGCATGTCCATCCTGTGTGTCACATGTGCCTTTAGTGTTTAGGTAGTATCCGTCATGCATTAATAATTCCTCCAAAACTCAAATACTCTAAACAGATTATAAAATTGCTTAAAGGCATTAAAATAATTAGCAGAAGAATAGATAGGAAAAGTCTTCCATGACTGAACCGTACTCTGCAGAGAGGAGTCAGCAGCAGTCTATGTCAGGACTAAAATACACACGTTGGAGTTTGGGGATGTGCATGTTCCAGATTTGAACCAAAATTTGGAGAGGGGATGTTTCCAGGCTGGAGGATTCCTTGGCAAGGATGGATCCCTATGGTAGCAGCTGTGGATGAGGGGAAGCAAGATGGTGTGAGGACAAGTGAGTGGGATATATTACACTAATATTGCAACTTGCTCCATACTGCAATGACCACCTATGACGGCAAGGAAACTAGAAGAGAAGACAAGAGAATGCACAGACTGGCATACAGGCCATGTAATTGGCAGGGAAGGGCAATGCACAAGCCATGTCCTACCTAAACTAGCTCATTCAAAACAGTTCAGACTTTTCGAGCGGTGGATATTTGTTCCAGGTTCAGGGCAAGCACCATTTCTCATTTCATGCATATCCTTAGGTAAGGAAAATTAGAAGAAGAAACAAAAGTCATTGTCTGCTTTAATACAGACATTATTAAATGCTTGGTGAAAAGGGAATTTTGGGCTGAGTGTCAGAAGACAATTAGTATAGGAGCTAATTTTGAATCCTTATGGGGGAAGCATTCCTTAAGCAGTCTTATTCCCTGTAACTACACACCTAACTTGTCTGTGAAGACATCTGGAAGACTTCCGAGAACAGCTGAAGAGACAAATAAGAAGCAAGGGAGCTAATCTCTGCAAACTGCATTATAAAATCAGGATCCAATTATCTAGTAATTGAACTAGGTTTAAAGAGAGTTCATAAAATAGGGAAGAAAGCCTCTACACATCACAGGCCTGTTCCGAGCTTGAGATAAACGTAACTCACAATCATTGTAATGTAGCTTAGTGAATGCAGGATCCACTTATTAAATTGTAATGTTCAATTCTATCAGCAAAACTGAATTTTTCAATATAGTGCTTGGCAGACAATCAGAAAAATGCCTTTCAGAAGAGCCACTGTAACTGTTCTTTAAATTAAATGGAGCTAATGATTAGTGCCTAGAGAACCATATCAGAAGAGGCCTCTTGTTTTCAATCAAATGGATAAGCAAAAACTAAAACCAGATTATTCGAAATATCTCATCGGAGGGAGTTAATATTGTGATGAATGTTAATTTATTGTTGTCTTCTGGATATTGTACGTGCAACTAAAATAGGATTTTAACAAGTTATAACAAATATTAAGATTAGGCATGGAAAATCTTGGGCCTCCAATCTCTCCCCCAAAGTACTTTTATAGGAAGATTTCAGACAAAACATCAAAAAAAAAAGTTCAGACATCTTTGAAGAGTCACTTCTTAGCAGAAAAGCACTCATCTTCTCTTTGTTAATGTTGCAAGGCATATAAAAATCCCCTTGGCAATTAAAATAAATAAACACTACTGCCACTGAGGTTACTGAAGGCCACTTTAAATCCTAATTGCTAGTTGGAGACAAGGAGTTCGGGGGCCAACATTGTTGAAAAAGAAAGTGGTAATGAATCTCTTCTCCAAAACTAAACACCACATGTAGCAAGTTGAGAGTTTTGACATTTCTTTCATTTTTGAACATTCTGAAAATTAAAAAAAAATTGTATTATGATTCAATGGTCCACATTAGAGCAATATCTTTGGTATGACTTGTAATTCTGGTCAAATCAGAGTGTCCGAGCTCCTTGCAGCAAACTGCGAGCTGTCAACCTGCAGCCCTGGCACACCTGCTCTGAACCAATCTGGCCTTTGGAATGGGAGGCCCCGAATAAGACCACTTTCACCACAGATAGACCTCAACTTATGATCACAATTGAGCCCAGGGTTTCTGTTGCTAAATAAGAATTTGTTAAGTGAGCTTTACCTCATTTTACGACCTTTCTTGCCACAGCTGTTAAGTGAATCACTGCAGTTCTGTTAATAACATGGATGTTCCCCAATGTCTTTGCTTGTCAGAAGGTAGCCCAGGATATGACCTCAGGACACTGCAACAGTCATAACTATGAGCCAGTTGCCAAGCACCTCAGTTTTGAGTGTGCATGTGGGGTTTTTTTGCTGCAACAGTCATAAGGGTGAAAAACAATCATAAGTCACTTTTTAAACACTGTTATTTAGTGACTTCAGACAGTCACTAAACAAACTGTTGTAAGTCGAAGACTACCTGTAATTAAATATCACAGGTCAGATTACCAAAATTCTATATTTAATTTTGTTTTAACTTGGACCGTAGTGAGTTAGTTGTTTGATGCTGCATTACTTGTAGAAATTATAGATGCATTAAAAAGTATTATTACTACCAGTCCTACTACAGAGATACCAATTATATATATATATATATCAATTCAAAAGCTACGAGTGGCATGAAGAGCCATGGAAAGAAACACGCTGGGCATCACAAGACAAAATAGAAAGATCAGAGAGCAAACGAAAGTATACGATGCCATCAAGGGAGTCAAAGAATAGAAATGGAAGTGGGCTGGTCACATGGCAAGAACGGAGGGCAGGTGGACCAAGGCGGTCATTGAATGAATCCCACTTCATAAAAAGTGTCCACGAAAGAGATCTAAAACAAGATGGATGGACAACATCAGCAAGTACCGCTATTGCGGGTCTAACTGACAAAAAGAAAACTCAGGACCATTTGGGTTGGAAACAAGCGGAAGAGGCCTTCATCCTGCAGTGGATAGACCAAGGGGTCCCCAAACTTGGCAAGTTTAAGACTTGTGGACTTCAACTCCCAGAATTCTCCATCCAGCTATGGAGTTAACATCCACAAGTCTTAAACTTGCCAAGTTTGGAAACCTCTGGGATAGACAATGGCTAAAATGATGAGGAGTGGAGGAAGAGAAAGCTTACAGTTGCCCAGCATGATTCCTCTTGAAATATTAGAGGACAGGGAATTTGTTTTAAAGTATAATTGATTGACTTGTCCTTGGCAAAGAGTTGCCAATCCACTTATCTTGTTAAGGATGATTGACTCAAAAAAAAAAAAAAAAAGAAAAATCAGAGCTGTTTTACCCAGAATCAGCATGTTAAATCAGATGGGCTTTTGGCCAGATGCTGTGCTGAAAAGCTCTTCTGACCTGCCACTGAAATGGCATGAGGCAAACGGCACGACTGTGTCAAGATTAATCTCCCCAAGGTCTGCAGGGCCCCATTCATTATAAACCTGTCTAAAAAGTGGTTTCTGGAGAAATGAAGGGCTCTTTATTTTCTATATATCAGAGAACTGATGAAAGAACAATTAAACAGGTCAGAATAACAGGGATACGAAGGCCGTTAGGGAGTTACACTGTATGGGAGTTGAAGGCCAACATATCTGGACAGCACCTGGTGCCTGATTAGCCAAAAGGTTTTACAGATGCACTAGACAAAATGTTGTTTGAGGTGGGGAAAAATAAGATTATAAATAACAGAATAACAGAGTTGGAAAGGACCTTGGAGGACTTCCAGTCCAAGCCACTGCTCAAATAGGAGACCCTGTACCATTCCAGACAAATGGCTGTCCAATCTCTTCTTAAAAGCCTCCAGTGATGGAAGAGTCAACACTTCTGGAGACCAGCTGTTCCACTGATTGATTGTTCTCACTGTTAGGAAATTTCTCCTTAATTCTAGGATGCTTCTCTCTCCTGCAGTAGTTCCCATCCATTGCTTCTTGTCTTGCCTGCTAGTGCTTTGGAGAATAGATGTGGCAGCCCCTCAAATATTGGAAGACTGCAATCTCTAGTCCTTCTTTCCTGCACTAGACACACCCAATTCCTGCAACCAAGGATAATCTTTCAAAAAGGATATTCTTTCAAAAAGTGAAAAAGTGAACAAATTTCATCCCAGCCTCCATCCTCATAATAATCAGCCCTGGCAGCTTCTTTGAAACTAAGGTCACAACAGGATTTTAAACGGATAGAAAATTTTCTTTCAAGATCACAGGCCACATTCTGTATAGCCAATTCTAATTCAGTGCAACCAGGGTGAACATGTACAAAATATTAAGGATTGGTGGTACACCAATCTCCCGCCTGAAAAAAATAAAACCATTCTGTCAGTAGAAATGTTTCACATCTTCCAAAATTCTTTTTGAAGCTTGTTGTGAAATAATCTGGGCATTTCTGCCTCTTTTAGTTTTTCTACACATATGAAAAACTTCTAGGATGGACAGTAGTGAGTCAATTGAATATCAAGGCTTACAAAATTTATCAACATTAAAAAATTATGTTAGAACAGATTATCATTCTGAACCAGATCCAACTTTCAGAAGATCATGTAAACATCCATATATACAGTAGTTCTCAGACTTTTCAAAAGTTAATCACTTTAGCTACCTGGGAAAAATAAAAAATTAAGAGCAAATCCGCACTTCTCAGATCGTGTTACTTATAGTTTTAGGCAATTTTACCACAAGCTTTCAACTACTGTAAAGAAAGTGTTAGTTAGGGAATGCCGACCATCATCTTATGTTACCTTGCATCTCAAACCCTTTTCCTTCTCATGCTCTTCCTTTATTATTATCATTTTTGATTTGAGTCCAGAAAAAGTTTGAACTTTAGATATTGTTATGTAATTAAAAGCTTGGACTAAACATTCCTTTCCTGCTGAAGTCTTTTTTCCTCTAGTTGTTGCCTTAAGCATGACTCATCTTATACAAATATTTGATTATTGCCAAACAATTATCAATTAACACAGTAAGTACTAATCAGGGATAGAATCTGGAATGCAAGCTTTATTGTATAAAACTATGGAAAACAGTGTGGGGAGAAAAGGTGGAAATATTTGACTGGTTTCTAATCTTTTAACAAAGGCTGGAGAATGCAAAAAAGCCAAGAGAGAAACACTAGATGGCTAAACTGTATTTCTGACTAGAAGTAGAACCATAGTAGGCATGAGTAAAGCAGAAATCTCTAGAGGCACTAAGAACTGTGCACTTGGAATGCTCTTAGTTTCCATTCAAGCTAGATGGAGCTACAAATGGCCCAACAATTCTTATTTTCAAATTGTCTTACATTAAAATAGTTTTAAGTTGACAAATCTTCCAAATGTTGAACTTCAGAATTTAAATGCATTTTTACATAATCAATTATTAAGAGTTGAATCAATACTCTTTAAATCATTTTTCTATTTTTTCATTATTTTATATGCATTTGTGGTAGTTTTATTACCAAAGGTTAGGGTTTTTTTCCCCTCAAAATGACATATTGGTTGGAAAAATAAAAGGACAGCCTAATTTGTCTACCAAAACATTGAAACTCTTCATGTGAAGTTTTCCTGAACTTGGCAGGGATTCAGACTGCATCCTTAGTAGCACTGACACCCCTGGAGAGAAATAAACCTTAACAGTTATTAAGCACAGGAATAACAAATTGTTGACTTCCATGTCCAACCAATAATTACATTTAACTATGTACCAATATGTACCAACTATACTCCTGGTAATTATCCAAAAGCAAGCCATCACCAAATCTTCAAAAATGAATAAGCTTATCTTTTCTTTCAAACAAAGTCATATTTACGTATTTCTCGTTCAGTTATGGCTTTTACTCCCCCAGGACTACAACAGTTGGGTTATTTTATATGAGGAGGTGACCTCACTGGTCTATTGACTTCCCGTTACTTATGCCTGGAATTGCAACCCAGCACCTTTTAAGTCTCATTTCCACCACCTCCCCTTTCAAATTTCACACCTTCTCTGAAACAGTTTGGTTTAATCTCATTTCTATATTCCAAGTAGAACACTGCATGTCAAAGAGCAGATGTTAAACAAATTGGTAGATGCTAGTTCCTCTCTATGTACTTCTTAAATTTCAATTAAAAGTTGTTTGGGGTAACTCTGCCTATAAAAAAAGTTAAATACCACATACAATGATGTCTAGCTGATCATTTAAAAGCAAATGTAATTTGACTTAAATGCCAATTATTTTCATGTTAAAGTACTTGAATCTCATTCCAGAGCTTTTGGCAGAATTCAGCATAGCTGGTAACTTAACCCATTTAAAATTCTCTTCATCAAAACTAGGAGTAACTCAACATTCACTATATAATTACCTACATCCTGAAGATAGCTATTCCTGCACATAGTCCGTATAATTGACATTCTTGTCATCATATAGTAGTATTGTTAACAAGTGGTTGGACTGAGCAAATTACAGAAACCTGAAAGGAGGAAGGCACAAAGTAATAAAACTAGGTGGTTCCTGTTTGGTTAGGGGTGACAAATATCTGGGTCCTAATCACTACCGTAAACTCACTATGAGTGTGCCTTTCTGGATTAGATGAAACCACACTGGTGTACCAAGGACAGCCCCAAGTACTATTATGGGCCAAACAAACTCAGATTTAAAACCAGTATTTCTATTGCTTAAATGTCTATGGAGATTCTCAGCCATCCAGGTCATGGCTGTCTCCAAAAATTGGGACAGGCTATTTCTAATTTACAAGATGACATGATTCTCTGGAACGTATAAATCAGGGGTCTCCAACCTTGGCCACTTTTAAGCCTGGGAGACTTCAACTCCCAGAATTCCCCAGCCAGCTTTGCTTGCACAAGGGTTAGGGTTAGAGTTCCCATTTGGATTTACATACATATGTATCTTTGTGATTTTTTAAACCTGGTTAATTTTAAACTGGGTTGTCAATGTGATGTGTAGTTCTTCTGTACGTACATGTACTGTGTACATACCATTAATTACATACATACATACATACATTACTTACATACCTGGAAGTAAAGACTCTTTCCTAGAAAAACAGGAGAGAATCAGGATTTGTCCCAGTCTGAGCTACTCGGGATCTGGAGGTTGTTGGGATCTGGAGCAATGCAGTGATTGGGTGGGTTGGAGCCAATGACAGATAAGCCATTCCTGCCTTTTTAAGGCATGATCTTCTGCCATGTGTTCCTCACTTGAGACCTTCTAGGAACAGGGGTCTCCAACCTTGGCCGCTTTAAGCCTGGTGGACTTCAACTCCCAGAATTCCCCAGCCAAGGTTGAGAAAAGGGGAAAGCTGCCTGGGGAATTCTGGAAATTGAAATCCCCCAGGCTTAAAGAGGCCAAAGGAACCAAAAAAACCAATAGCCTCTGGCCATGGGGGGGACGACCCAGGAAAGGGAGGAAGGAAAGAAGAAAAAAGGAGGCCCCACTTCCCCCTTCCTGCCTCTACCACGCCCTATGGAGACACACGGATTCAATCGTGCCTAAGGATTTATCCCCCCCCCCCTCCCCCCGAAACGGGCCGGAGGAAAAGCGGGAAGGAAAGGAGAGAGAAGCCCACTTGAACCTCGGCAACTGAAAGAGGCTTTCCTGGAAGAGCCACGCCACCCGAGATTTTCCTGCCGGAGCCGCCGTGACTTTCAACCGACAGCCATGACACATCAGAAGGCAATCTTGCCCTCGCATCGGATGCAAAACTCGGGGGGAGGAGGAGGAGAAGACCGAGATGTTGCACCCCGGGGTCTCCTTCCATCCAGCTGTCACCGGGAGAAGGGGGGGTGTCCCGATTTAGGCGGGGGCTGCGACGCCCGGAGAAGGGCCTGGGGAGGCCAGGTCGTAACGCCAAACCAGGCCCGGGCCTCGCGCGGGTCACTTAGGCCGCTCGCCGCAGCCCCCCGAAGCGGGGCCAAGGGCGGGCCTCCCTCCGTACTCCCCGCAAGTCCCGCCGGCGAGAGGCGATGGGAGTTGTAGTCCAGGGAATCGGGAGAGCCTCCCGCCTTGCGAGGGAGGGCAGCGGCCCTCGGCGGAAGACAGGCCTTGGGGCCGCTCGACCCGGGAGCCTCCCCCCTTCTCCCCACGACAGGCCTCTTGCGCGCCGCCACCCCGTCTTCTTTTTCCTCCTCAGCCGCCCTCCCGGAGTCCGGCCGCCGCGCCCCCTCGTACCGCCCCAGAGGCCGCGTCGTGGTTCCGTCCCGTCTTCCCGTTTCTCCCGCCCGCCGACGCGTCTCCTCGGCCTGACTGGCTCGGCGGCGGCTGCGTCCCTTCCTGGCTCCGCTTCGCTCTCTCAAGCGGCCATTTTATGCTCCATTGTTACTAAGGAACTCGGGGCCGGAAACGGCAAGGGTAAGTCGGGAGGGGGGGAGGGAGCACGGCGGGAGGAAGGAGCGCAAGACGGTGCGGTGATTGGTCGGGTGCCGGGCGGCGGCCCGCGCAATAGAGGAAGTGACGCGACCGGCTTCCTTCGCCCCGCCCCGCGACGCGCGCATGCTCCTAGGGCTCACCATCCCTTCTCCCGTCACGTTGCTCGGCCGAAGGGAGCGGTTGGAATGGCGCAGAGCCGAAGGAAAGGCGAGGGGAATCATAGAGTCCGGAGCGCCGGGAGGGAGCGGCCCTATACGCTGGTTGCCGCTGGGCCGCCATTTTGAAGACGAGCCAAGCAGAGGGGAGGTGGTCTCTGGGGCGGCCTGACTGAGGGGCTTCTCCCCAAGGGGGAGAAAAGCGCCCGCGGGTCTCTCTCTGTCTCTTTTTCCGAGGCCAGAGAAGCCGCTTCGGTTCGGAAAGGCCGTTTGGCCTCGTGCGGCTGTTGCCGCCCCGCGGGACTCCAAAACCCATCATCCACAGCCCAGGCTCTCTGTAAACGGGAGGAGGGATTTTTTGGGGGGAGGGGGCTTCCAACTACCTGCAACCTGATCGAGTCCTCCCCGCCCAAGCGATAGCGATGGGTGAGGACTACAACACCTATCCGTCCCAGCCAGCCAGTGTGTCTTTTTTTGCCGCCCCCCCCCCCCCCCCCCCAATCACTTTTCGCCTTGCTTACCTGGAAGATGGGCTGCATCCCTCTTCCTCGTCTTCCTCCACCGCCCGGAACACGTGACAAGACTGACTTCCTCGGGGGTGCAGCATGATGGGTCCGGAAGCCGAATGTTTTTTGGGCAAGATGGAGACCTTCGAGGCCTAGCCGCGTTGGGAGAGAATCGTAAGAATCAACAGGGACCTTGGAGGTCATCTAGCCCAACCCCCTGCTCGAGCAGGAGACTATTCCAAACATTAGCCTATACCTAGGATCGAACTCGCAGCCTCCTGATTGAAAGTTCAGACCCGCCTCTTGCTCAGCTGTAGCCAGACTTGCCTTCTCTCCCTGGGACTTGTGGGTCAGGTTCAAGCGCAAGAAGCGCCCCATCATCCACAGCAGGGCCTGGCTGCAGGCCCTCTACAAACAAGGAAAATGGAAGTCGGGAATGGGCCTCCCCAAAGGACTCCTCTCTGGTTGAGCAAAAGTCTTGCAAAAATACCCGCCCTGAATCTATTAGGAAGGACCCCCCATTTCTCCCGGATTGAAATCATGTCAGGGATTTATCCTTTTTTCTCCCTGCATCGATTAATCAGTCCATTGGTGCAAAAAAGGAAAGGAAATCCTTCATGCCTTTTTTCCACAATGGGTCAGTAATTGTCACCTTACATCAATTTTTTCATTTCACTGTTGATATTCAGGACAACACAGCAAAGCTGTCTTTTAGACATTGCAAAGTTCTGCTCTTTTCCTTACAATTTCCCTAATTTCCATCTTTTGGATAGTTTTGTATATCAAACAGCAACAAAGTTAGCACCGTTGCCATAAACCTACTTTCTGTGGCACTCCAAATTTGATCTGTTGCCAGCATTGTCATCTGTAGGGCACCAGCTGGAAAAGACATGCATATTTGTAATACTAATAACATGAGCAATAATGAAATAATCTCTCCATTGACATGAGAAGAAAGGTTTATCTACTATACTAATATGGCCATAGACAGGAATTACTTTTTAATTGAAGAAAAGCTGTCTCAGACCAGGTGAGCAGAAAAGAGGATCTTTTCAGTTTTGTTCATGAAATACACAAAATATTTAAAACATCCAATTCAAATGTCAAACTGGTTTTGATCTTCCCCAATGGCTGAACCATTCTAAATTTAAAATGTTTTGCAGTACCTCTCCTTTTATCTTTTCTATTGCTGTAGTATTTTATCTTTATATGTGCTGTTAGTTGTTGCAGATAGAAGGATACTGTGATTTATAGTTCTAACTTCCAGATTAAGTTGACCATCTCTTAATCCTTGCCTTGTTGTTTCATGTGCTTTGCTCAAGCTAGTTTGAAACTGGATGTAGCCTGACCACTTCCTCTCTGCTGGTCTTCCTAATTATAACAGCCAGGTACAATGTGGTTGTAGATGTTACAACTATATTTTGAAATGGGTGGTCAGGCTCAGTTGGAAAAGGAATAAAAATTTGGAGTGAAACAGAAATAACTTCTCAACTGAGCTAGTGAAATGGATCTGCCCTAGCCATCCTCGCATCTAAGCAAGATCCACTGTGATCAGTATCTGGATGGGGAATCACTAGAAATTCAGGGCTGTAGACTCAATTGTGATTTTTTTTAAAAAATCTCATAAGAAAATAGCACAATAATTCCCTGATATTGCAAAAAAATACTTGGATGTGCCTGTCGGTGCTGAGTTTAATTTGAGGGACCAGAATGGAGCCTGTACCTTTAATTTTGTTCTTTCTCAGCCTGAAGGCAATTGCAAGGAAGCAGCACCCGCATCTTCCTTTTAAGTTTGCTTCAGCCTGTTGGAATAATGGCTAAGTATGAAAATGTGGCCAGAACAATAATATTTGTTCTGCCAAGACAAGGAGGGCGAGAAAACAGTGGGACTGCCACAACTCAACATCTTACCAGGCCTGGGGTAGGATGCATCTGACATGTTGTGGGAGCTACATCTCTGGAGCAGGAGTGGGATTCTGCTGGTTCGGATGAACCCCTAGCTCTGAAGATCATCTGGGAGCGAACCGGTTCGCTCCAACAATCGTGTGCGCCCGGCCTTTATCATCGCAGCTGATCAGCACAGAAGAGCGGATTGCTGCTCCTTGGCTGTGTTACTCCCCAAAGTGACATAGTCGGAAAGGATTTTTTGCATTGCTATTCATGTGCACGAAGCACGTGATCACTGAACTGGTTGTTATACTGGCGGCATCCCACCCCCACACTGGAGGCTTCCAAGAAGAGATTGGACTGCCATTTGTCAGAAATGGTGTAGGGTCTCCTGCTGGGGGTGGGTTGGACTAGATGACCTACAAGGTCCCTTCCAACTCTTGTTAGTCTGACATGTTACTGTTGATACCATCCTATGTGGAAGATGGCACCACTACCATTGTGTCGTGCAGAATGCCACTGGATGATACCCTATGGTTAGGGTGTTAAAAAAAGTTCTTCACACTTAGGACCATTCCACTATTCTCATATAAACGTGGTTACCATTGGGCACCTGGCAACTGATTCAACCAATTGCAGTGTTCTATAGTTACATTATTGGCAATTTGTGACGGGGGGGGGGGGGGCGGGGAAATCTGACCGGTTTTACCAGTTCGGTGATTTACGATTTGCTTCCCTGCACGCTGCGTGTGTGAGCAGCATTGCGTGCAGGGAAGCAGCGTTTGAAAAGCCTCTTTTTCCCGCTTTTTTAACCGCAGCTGTGCCTCGCAAGGCAGCTGAGGTTGAAAAAGCAGGAAATAAAGGTCAGGTAAGAGCCCAGGCAGGCGGGTGGGCCAAAACAGCAGCAGACATAGAACCGGTTCTGTCTGCTACTCTTCAGAGCTACTGGTTCTACAGAGCCGGACAGAACCGGTAGAATCCCACACCTGTTTATGACTTTTTTTGTTGGTTTTGACAAAAAAACCTACTCATTTGGAAGAATGGATTCAATTTCCAGCAAAGTATTCACTTAATTACTGGATTTGCTTAACAACTGTGATTTCCTTAATAACCATTCTAAAAATGGTTGTGAAATTGGGTTGGACTCCGCTTATAATTCAACTTACAAACTTACAGTGGAAACTGGTCCCAACTATAATCATAAGTCAAGGACTACTTGTATGTGCTTGGGCAATTACGGATATTAAGTCCACATAGCTTAAAGTTATCAAAGTTGAGAAACGCTGCTCTAAAGCAGGGGTCTCCAACTTTAGCAACTTTAAGATTTGTGGACTTCAACTCCCAGAATTCCTCAGCCAGCAGACCAGGGGTCTGCAATCTTGGCCGCAACCTTGGCAAAGCTGACTGAGGAATTCTGGGAATGAAGTACACAAGTTTTAAAGTGGGCAAGGTTGGAGACTCCTGCTCTAAAGGATTCTTCAACCACAGTGTGCTGTCATAGCTTTGGTCTGTAAGAGATATATTCAGATACAACGTAGGAAACTAGGCATCTAAAAATTTGTAAAAATGGGGTGTATATCTTTCATGATGGGTGATTTGCTTTACTGGGCTCTTATATCAGGAACAAAATAAAAACACTCATCTCACAGCTAAAGATGGGCAACATGCCTAGTTCAGAGTGGAGGAAGGCTCTCATTCAGTGAAATAAATTGCAATTTATTAGCTAAATCAAGTTGAATTCCTACAATTTGCATATCAATAAAACAATTTTGAGAGGGAAGCGTATTTTGGGTTTTGATAGTGCATCTTATTATATACACACAAACGTAATTTCCTGTGTGAGAGTGAATGCCTCTTTTAAAAAAAACCTGCCATCTGCAGTTTTGTAATTACTATATTAAAAATAATTACCATTTTAAAGATATGTTGATTGATTTTGGAGGTCTTGTTTAAATACTCAAACCTAAAAAAATATCATCAATTGATTTGTCAAAACAAAGTCAATTAACAAATGCAACCCAAATTCTCAGATTCAAAACTGTGACCTGGAGACTCAGGGCTATAAGTCACATACTTGTTAAACCAGGTCATGGAAAGATCCGGCAATTTAAAATGTTAAACTTTGGTTCCTGGATTATAGAGGGTTTTGGTAGCTGGTCCATTCGATAAATTCACAATTCAATGAATGTCTATATCCTTGTTATTTTAGAGCAGAGGCCTCCAAACTTGGCAACTTTTAAGACTTGTGGACTTCAACTCCCAGAATTCTTCAGCCAGCATAGAGATTTATGCTTTAGAGATTTGAAAATGTAACTTCCTAAAATGGATGAATTGATATGATGTTATCCTCCCATAAATTAAAATAAGTTTCATTGGTTGTTTGAGTTAGGAACGAAATTAATTTTTCTACTTACTTTTTATTTATTTATTTATTTGATTTATATTGCTGCCTATTCACCCATGGCGACTCAAGGCGGATTACACAATGTAAAATCATATTTAAAACAAAAAATAAAAACAATAACAAAAAGAATCAAATAAATTAGTAAAGTACAATAGAACAAAATTTGGGAAAACAAAACAAAAAGCAACTCCCATTCCCCACCCCGATGACAGCAGGTCACGCTAGCCATCTCTGGGTTCCCCAGGCCTGCTGGCAAAACCTTCAGTGCCTTTCGGAATAGTATTAATGAGGGAGGCATTCTAATCTCTGGGGGAATGGTGTCCCAGAGAGATGGAACCACCACAGAGAAAGCCCTTCTTCTGGCTCCCACCAGGTGTATCTCCCTCAGGGGTGGGACCTGCAGCATTCCCTGCCTCCTCGCTCTAATGGGTTGAGTAGATTTCACTGGCAAGAGATGTTTCCTCAGATAACCCAGACCCAAGCCATGAAGGGCTTTAAAGGTGACTACTAGCACCTTGAATTGCACCCGGAAGCAAATTGGCAACCAGTGCAGCTCCTGCAGGAGAGGTGATACATGTGCACACCGAGGTCTGCATAAAACTATGCGGGCCGCTGCATTTTGCACCAACTGGAGCTTCCGGATGCTCTTTAAGGACAGTCCCATGTAGAACGCATTGCAATAATCAAGACAGGAAGTGACCAGGGCATGAGTGACTGTGAGTAGGGACCGCTGATCCAGGAAAGGGCGTAACGTGCACAATCCGCAGTTGTGCAAAGGCCCTCCTGGCCATGACCGCCACCTGCTCTTGAACAGGAGTCGTGAGTTCAGGAGAACCCCCAGATTACGCACAGGGTCTGTTTGGGGCAGTACCATCCCATCCAAGATTAAAGGTGGTAATTCTCCCTGAACCAACGAACTCCAGACCCAGAGCCACTCAGTCTTGCATGGGTTTAGTTTCAACCCATTGCTCCCCATGCAGCCCCTAACAGCCTCCAGGAATTGGGAGAGGAAGGACACAGCAACACTTAACTCACCACCAGACGAGACATATAGCTGAGTATCATCAGCATATTGGTGATACCTCAGTCCGTGGTGACGGATGATCTCACCCAGCGGTTTCATGTAAATGTTGAGCAGGAGCGGAGAGAGTACCGAGCCCTGCAGAACCCCGTAAAGCAGTGGGCGAAGGCTGGATCTCTCCCCTCCTATCAACACTGACTGAGAGTGGCTGCAGAGGAAGGAAGTGAACCAAGACAGCACAAGGCCTCCCACTCCAATCCCCTGAAACCGTCCCAGGAGAATCCCATAATCAATAGTATCAAAAGCTGCCAAGAGGTCAGGTAGAGCAAGGATGGATGCACTACCCCCATCCCGCTCCCACCAGAGATCATCCAAAAGTGCAACCAATGCTGCTTCTGTCCCAAATCCAGGCCTGAATCCTGATTGGTAGGGGTTGAGATAATTTGTTTCATCCAGAAACCTCTGGAGTTGCTGCGTGACCACCTTCTCAACAACCTTCCCCAAAAAGGAAGATTGGAGACAGGTCGGAAATTATCCAACCGGTTGGAGTCCAGCAATGGCTTCTTAAGAAGAGGGCGGACCACAGCCTCCTTAAAGTGCTGGGGCACCGTCCCCTCCTGTAGAGAAGCATTAATCACCACCAGAGTCCACCTGCCTGTCACCTCCTGGGAAGCTTTCACAAGCCAGGAGGGACATGGGTCTAAAATACAGGTGCTCGTGCGCATCCTCCCTAGGATCCTGTCCACTTCCTCAGGAGCAACAGGGTCAAACCATTCCCAGATAAGAGGGCAAGAACCTGCCTCAGAAGCTTCCACCAGATCAGCAACCATGCCGGCATCTAACTGGGAACGAAGTCGAACTATTTTGTCTTCCAGAAAACCTGCAAATTCCTCAGCATGCCCCTTCAGGTGGACCTCTACTCCTCCTTCCCTAAGAGGAGATGGCTCACTTTAAAGAGGGTCGCTGGGCGATTATCTGCAGACGCAATTAGTGTGGAAACTCTTCATGGAAACTTCATGGAAACTCAGCTTCCCATTTCATTCACCGGATTTTCAAAGTTTGCAGTTCTGGGGTGAGTTTTGAAAGTGATTCCGTGCTGCCAGGAAAAATCCTCACATCAAAATGCATTGAGTACCCAGGTATCACTGGATCTCACTGGGAATTATTTCATCTTTAGACACACCTACACATCACAGCTCAACAAATTCTCCCTAGCATGAAGGCTGAAATAGATATTGGTCCCAGGCTAAGATGTGACTCCAGATTACATACCTACTGAACACACAGCCATCTGGTTTAGAACTGGGCTATGAGTACTAAGCTCTTTAAACTTTTGTGTTCTTGGCTTCTATTTCCCATTTTATTCCTGCCATAAATCTTGATCAGCCAGAAGATGTTCATTAATATATTTATCAGCCTACATCGTTTTGTGCAGTACACTAGATAAAAATTTGTTTATCAAAACAATTAAAACTTTCTCTTAGTTGCTCCAAGTCTGGCTATTGTGTGATCAGTTTTAGAGTAGTTAGGATGATATATTTCCTTTTCAATACTGTTCAGTATCTTTTATCTTCTGGTACTTTTTACTGTTTTGGATCCTCTCCAAAACAAATGTCTTTAATTTTTTCTCTCCATCATGTGTACCTGGTGAGATAGGTCAGGCTGAGTTAGTGATGACCAAAAAGTGTTGTAGGTTGGGTCTTCCATTCTTTAACCGTACACTATTGTTGAGCAAAGGCTTCAGAAAAGAGGCATCACTGGCTAGGCAAGGTTAAGAAAATAATCCTCTCAACAGCATCCATATGGATTCTTCCATGGTTCTTCTCCTTGTGCTCTGAGAATCGTGTTAATGAGCATCTCGTACACCAAAGACTGGAGAAAACCTGCATTTGACTGGCTAGGGCAGGGGTGTCAAACTGGATTTCTTCGAGGGCCAGACCGCCATTGCAGCTGTCCTCCATGGGCCAGCCAGATGGGGGAGACAGGACTGACCAGCGGATGGGACGGATGCCTCCTGCAGCACCTGTTTTGGCCAGCAGGGTGCTGCAGGATGCCTTCCAGGCTGAAATCGGGGCACGAGGGGAGGTGGGGGAAGGAAGGGCGTTTTTGCTAGCAGAGGCACCACGGGCCTGTCTGTTGCTATTTCCAGGCTGGCCCCACCCCTGGGCTGGGGAACTGGAAGTGAAGCTAGCTCAGAATTGCCAAGGTCGAAAAACTCTTACTCCAGGTTGTTTTGCTGGCATCTAGTGTTAATCTCATTTTCGGCCACCTCAACAAAAGTGTATTTAATCAATGATTATTGGGATAGAACTTTATTACAATCACAGACTAGAATTCAAAGCAGCAACTAAAGGGCTCCTACTAGCATTACAGGTAGTTCTAGTCCTGGACCCCGAAATCAATCAAACAATCAGAATAAAGCTGGAAGGGACCTTACAGGTCTTCTAGTCTAGCCCCCTGTTTAAGCAGGAGACCCTATAGCAGGGTCCCCAACTTTAAGACTTGTGGACTTCAATTCCCAGAGCAAAGCTTGGAGACCTCTGCCCTATACCCTTTCAGACAAGTGGCTGTCCAGTCTCTTCCTACAAATCTCCAGTGATGGAGCACCACGATTACTGAAGGCAAGCTGTTTCCACTGCTTAATTGTTCTCACTGTTAGGAAGTTCGCCCTTAATTCCAGGTTGCTTCTCTCCTTGATTAGTTTCCGTCTGTTGTTTCTTGTCTTGGTTGTTAACTTCAACTAAAACCTTTAGTTGATGATAGCCTTATTCCTTCAACAATCCGTTTTATTTATTAATATCAACTTATCTTTTTCTTGACGAGGAAGGGCAGCCACTTAGGATTCTTTTCAGTGAATAGGTTTGTGTGGCAGTGAGTGGGTTTTTACAAGCCTCCAAGCCGTAAACCACAACTCACAAACTTCAGTGGCTGTATTCACACCGCAAATTCAAACCAAGCCTGATACGTTGTTGTTTTAGCTCAATGTGGGAATCCAGGCCTGCCTCTGGCGATTAAATAGCAGCTTCAAGTTAAACCTCTGAGATGCACCGAGGTTTTGGAATAAATGACAAGATGACTGGTACCATTGCTGTCCAGCAGAGGGCGCTATGGACATGTATATCAGCTCTTCCGTGCTATCCCATTGCTTGATGGCAACTGCATTTTGTGTGTGTAAAGTCCGGAATAATTCCCTTTTCTTGCTCTTTCTGTTCCTCCCCAGAGCACCCAAGAGAGAGGCGATTCCTTCACCATCCCTTAGAATGATGTGAATGAGCGGCACAATTGGCACCGAGATGAAGGCTGGAATACAAGAAGCTCTCCCATTGGGGTCCAGGTCAGTGGTGGAATTCAAATGTTTTTACTACTGGTCTGTGGGCGTGGCTTGCTGGGTGTGGCAGGGGAAGGAGACTGCAAAATCTCCAGTCAGAGGCGGGATTGGCCAGTTCTCCAAACTACTCAAAGTTTCCGCTACCGGCTCTCTAGAACTGGTCAGAACCTGCTGAATTCGCCACCTCTAGTCTAGGTGTGATCCTTAGTAAGGCCACGCTTGGAATACGGCTCCCATCACATTATAAAAAAGATGTTGAGACTTTGGAAAGAGTGCAGAGAAGAGCACAAAGATAATTAGGGGACTGGAGGCTAAAACATATGAAGATATCAGAGGCTTATGACTTTTCTTGATGTAGATATTAAGTGAATCACGGCAGGTAACATGGTTGTTAAGTGGCTTCTGCATTGACTTTGCTTGTCAGAAGTTCTCAAAATAGTGGGCATGCATTTCTTTGGGAAATAGGACCTACCAAACAAAAATAATATAAAATATTTTTATAAACATTTGATCAGAGATTCGCTGATATACAATTGGATCAAGGTTAAAAAGAAACATTATATAAAAATCCCAATTTGGCTATCTATAATGGAAGCGATGATTCACCCGAATAACCTAGACCTGAATAAAATGTTAAAATATAAAGATCTGTTGGATATAAATGGAAATTTAAAAACGAAACAGGAGCTCCAAGAAGAAGGGCTACAAATAGATTGGTGGGCTTATCTTCAAATACAAAGCCGATACAATAAGGATATAAAAGACGGTGGAATATATTTGAAACCAAAACAATTAGATAAAATCTTATTAGGACCAGATAAAAAAAAATATTACTAAAATTTATAAGTATCTCTTAGAAGTAGAACCAGAAGAAGTTGTGAAAGGATGTATGATCGCCTGGGCTCAAAACATTGGACATAATATAAAGCTAGCAGATTGGGAGACTATATGGAATAGAAATCATAAATTAACAAAATCAGTAACATACAAAGAAAATGCATATAAAATGTGGCCCTTACCCCCTTCGAGATTAACGAAAATGTACCCTAAACTGAATCTCACATGTTGGAAATGTAGAAAAAAAGAGGGAACATATCATCATATGTGGTAGTCTTGCTCAGAGGCTCGAAAATATTGGCTTAAAATCCAAAAGTGGCTACAGGAAATTACCAATGAACAATTAGATTTAGAACCAGAGCTCTTCCTATTGGGGATCTTCAAAAAAAATATGTAAAGACTACAAAATACTTATTACTACATATATTGACTGCAGCCAGGATTGCTTTTGCTCAGTGTTGGAAACAGTCATTCACACCTGTAGAAGAACTGGTTATACAACTAGTTATGAATTGTGCTGAAATGGATAAATTAACGGTGAATTTAAAAGATGAGGAATCTTCAATATTTTATAAGGTATGGGAACAATAGTACAATTGGATAGATCGGAGACAGACTAAGGATAGATGATTATTAAATATAGAACATAGATAGAATAGGAGTATAGTTATGTATAAACTATCACTATCGCACAAATGATTGTTATATGCACCACAAACAGCTGTATTGAATTATATACTTTTTAATGTTTTTATGTAATAAAATTCAATAAGTTTTCTAAATAAAAATAGTTCTCAAAATAGCAGTAGCCCTTAGACTTATATACTGTTTTAGAGAGCTTTATGGCCCTCTCTAAGCGGTTTACAGAGTCAGCCTCTTGCCTCCAACAATCTGGGTCCTCATTTGACCGACCTCGGAAGAGTCAACCTTGAGCTGGTGAGAATCAAACTGCCAAACTGCTGGCAGCTGGCAATCAGCAGATGTAGCCTGTAGTACTGCATTCGAACCATTGAACCACCACAGCTCTCCTCACATGACCCCAGGACACTGCAACTGTCATAATTATGAACCAATTGCTAATCATCTGAATTTTGAGCACATGATTATGAGGATGCTGCAAAGGTCTAACTGTGAAAAACGGTCATAAGTCACTTTTAATGCCTTCGTAAATTCAGGCAACTACTAAATGAAATAATTGTAAGATTAGGGCTACCTTTTATTGTAGTGGCAAACAAATTTCAAATAAACTTCATTAATAAATCAATATTTACTCACCTAAACAGAAAGACTGGGGGGGGGAAAGCCAACGGAAGTGGTAACAGCTTCTGACTTCCAGCAGGCTTTCCAATTGACCTTGCTTATGGGAAGTTGGCAGGGAGCATAGGAAATCACGATCAGGTGACCACAGAGATACTGCAGAGGCCACAGCATTATGAATAAAACTGATAGGAATACAATAGAAGTTTCAATTGCACAGGAGCCACAGGGGCCCAGATTTTTTTTAATGCATTCTTTAAATTGCAGGTTTTAGGTACCTTGATTCCAAAGTGTTACGGTAGCATTCACTATTGGCTAACTTGAGGGCACAAAGAGAGAAACAGAAAGAGAGTTTTAGCAGTATATACATAATAGGCCTTCTTAGGAGATAAAGACAGGAGTGTCTGCAGCCAGGGCTTTGTTGGCACCATGCCCACATCTGCCTAGAAATTAAAACTGGGGAAAAAAAAAAAAGAACAGAATTCAGATGTGGCCACCAGAGACGGCCATGAGGATTGTGTGCCAAGTTGGCAGCTGTGGCTTCCCGATTGAAGTCCTGCTTCCTGTTTAGCTGCATCACAGCGCACTTTCCCACCTCCACACCTGTAGAGACAGAAAATGCCAGTGGGCCTTTCTTGGGAAGCAGAGTTTGGACCCACGACAACCAAGGCCATCTGAAAGCCAGCTTTGCAAGGAATGTTCCCTCTTTGCAGACCTGCTCAGAAAGTGACCTTTTCTACTAATCCTGATGGATAATGAGCTTAATGAAGTCTGTGATGAAGGGTCGGCCGAATGAAGTGCGCTCGGTTCCCCCTAAACAAGCAGCTGCACAGAAATGCAACAGCATCTGGAGGGGAGCTCAGACAACGACATGCCAAAGACCAGGAGATGGATGATAAACGGGCTGAAAATGAGGACATGAACTTGGATGATCAAGAATGTCCTGGGCATCGAGATGGTCAGAAGCCAATCCTTTCAGGAAATAAAATGGGCGTCTTCACCATCATCAGAGTTGGAGGATGTCTTGAAGGTCTTCTAGTCCAGAGATCCTGTACCAATTACCATTTCGGACAAGTCCATGTAGGGCATGTCAAATTTTTCAACTTTCAATTTCCAAACATTAGGGGCGCTCAAAAGTTGTGACATGCCTTGAGGATTGTAAAGATATTTTTGTTACTTTAATATAAGTAACTGCATACATATAGTTTTTTAACATTTTGTTTGTTTCATTTGTGTCCAGTCTCTTCTTAAAAACCTCCAATGTTGGAGCACCCATGTTGTTCCATTGTTCCACTGGTTAATCAGAAAAATTCTTCTTAGTTCCAGGTTGCTTCTCTCCTTGGTTAGTTTCCATCCGTTGCTTCTTGTCCTGCCTTCAGGTGCTTTGGAGAATAGGTTGATCCAGGGGTGGGATTCAAAATGTTTAACAATTGGTTCTGTGGGTGTGGCTTAGGTGGTGGGCGTGGCCTGGTGGTCATGTGACTGGGTGGACATGGCTTGATGGTCATGTTATTGGCTGGGTGTGGCCAACTCAACATCACTCACATCAAGGCACACATCTCCTTGCCTGGCCTCTCATGACTGTGGGGATGTTGCAACAGTCATAAGTGTGAAAAATGGTCATAAGTCACTTTTTTCAGTGCCACTGTAACTTTGAATGGTCACTCCACACAAGCAAAGTACCAGCAAAGGAGGGGGAAAAAACTCCAGAGAAGTTCCTGAGAGAGGAAGTCTAGTCCTGCCAAGAATGTAATAAGGGTTAATGGAGAGGCAGTTTCTGTAAGCAACCCCAGAATGTTTCCTTCCTGTCTTCCTTACAGGATTAGGCCAGTAATTTCTTCTAACAACCAGTTCTCCGAACTGCTTAGAATGTTAACAACCGGTTCTAGCAAATAGGTGCAAACTGGTAGAATCCCACCCCTGGGTTGATCCCCTTTTCTTTCTGGCAGTCCCTCAAATATTGGGAAACTGCCATCATGTCATCTCTACTCCTTCTTTTCATTAGATTAAACTAGACTAAATTAGACTGTGTAAACGTTGAAAAGTATGAGAAGGATATTTTTGGGTACAATGTATATAATAAGCATTTCTCCGTTGTATAGGTAATTATTATTTGATATTTTTTGCCTTCTACTTCTCTCACCACTCTAAGAAATCCTTCTGGAATCGGGAAGCTACAAAACATTGCCTAACTATCCGATTGTTCATTTAGACAATCTCTCTAATTACCTTAGTTGGGTAAATTGTCTTGAAGAACAATGTGGACCCTTGTTATTTGGAACTGAGAAATGTTTTTAGAAAGTCAGTTGTATTCAAGACTAGCACTAATGATGTTACCTAGTCGGGTAATGCAACGTCTGCAGGAAAACAACCAAGCTCAGTGTGTCTGTGGAGATGCCCCACTCATCCTGGTCCTGGTTGTTCCAAAGATGCTTTTTCAAAAGGCAACTGGACTTCCCTTGTTTTTCCTTGAACAAGTTTCATTTCTCATCCAAGAAGCTTCTTCTGACTTCAAAGCTTCTTCATTCAGAACTGAAAAAGCTTCTTGGATGAGAAATGAAATATCTTCAAGGAAAAACAAAGGAAGTCATTGCCTTTTGAAATAGCACCTTTAGGACAACCAAGCTCAGAGAGCACCAAGAGAGCTCTCATTAAAGTTTTTATCCAATAAACGTAGGCAACAGTTGTAGTATGTTGCTTTCTGTTGTGATTAAGCCCCCCACTAAGATCCTAAGAATACACTTCCTATGTTTTCCCCTCCCAAAGGACACCCTCAATATACCTGTTGCAGCTCCTTTTCCTGGCCTCAGTCAGCAACCAGACAAACATTCTGGCTGTGGCAAGGAGAATGGAGAAGAAGACCACTCAGCCCTGGGAAAGTTTTAAAAAATGTGAGAAAGAGACTGGGGGCAGCTTCATGCTGAAGGCCCTCCCCCTTTTTTCCTTGCCACGCAATTGTGGATTCTTTTCTTGAAAAATAGCCCAATTCTGACCAAATGGGAAGCTATTCAATAGAGAACCGGAGAGTTAGCCAATTATTCTGTCTATCTCTGGTCTGAATGGCATGTACATGCTCTGAAAATAAAGGCCATCTTTGTCTTTATCTGCCACTTTGGGGGGGGGGGTGTAGGCCCTTAGTTGGGAAGTCCTAGTGCAACGGTGTGAAATAGGTCATTCCAGTCACCTGGCATGGGGACAGGCATGCTGGACATTGTAATGTCTTGAAAACAGTCTGCTGTAGAAGATGGTTGGCAAGACAAAGGTGCAAAATGGGCAGGTGCACATCACATGGGGGCAGGGAGCAGGATTTGCTTTTTTCCTCCTGGTTTTCCCAGTAGGGTGCTGTGTCAGCCCTGGAAGCCATTTTGTACTTGGAAGCTTCCAGGCTGCCACATTCAATGCCTGGGAATTTGGGAGGGGGGATTTCATAGTGAGGTAGAAGACTAGACCCAACAACATTCTTTTATCAGAGAGTCAAGGACATGTTGCTCTGCACCTGGAGGGGAGTGTCTGGTGGAATGTCTTCTGTTGGGATGACGATTTAATTGGGCCATGTGATGGATGGATGGGTGCAGGGGAGGGATCTTTGAATTTCTTTTGGGAAGGGAAAACCTGGAACTCTTAGATTTGGGTTTTCCCAGATGGGCCAATATGACAGCTCTAATAAAATGGAATTTTGAGAAAATGCTCGTCTCGGAGTTTATTGGTTTGGAGTTGGTTAGTTGGAACGCTGACATGCTGGTCTTCAGATCCAATGGTAAAGATGTACCTCAAGTTTGCAAAGGAGAAGCGGTAGGTAGAACTCTCTGAATTCCAATAAACTCATTTCTTTAACAAGCAAAAGTGGCTTAACCATGGTTCACTGAATCAGCTGGGTTTCTCCATACATGCTATCTACTAATTATTGATCACTAGGCTCATTCAGCATGGAAAGCCAAGGCTAAACACATCGCCTTATGGCAATGTGTGCAATCAAGGTGTGCCTCACATGGCCTCATTCCCTTTCCAACATACCTGGGAGTGCATTGATCTCAACAGACCTTTCCACATTTAGAGAAGATCCGCACTGCAAGACAGCCAAACCAGTTAGGGATAAAGTTATTTTTTTCTCACAAAAATCATCATCCAGCCATTTAACTGGGTGCTTCAGAAACTGCTTGGAGGAGAGGGATTTCCACCCTTGAGAGGGATCTCCAGATCGGATTGTTGAATATTGCAGCACAAAAGAGGAAACAGCTTGGAGAAATTACTGGAAGAATTCTTGCCAGGAAAAAAATAAAACTCTTTCTACCAGGACATAGCACTGAGTTATCTGACGAGAATAAGTACCAAACAAGAGCAGGCCATTAACACTTTAGTTTCTTCACCCAACTAAAGCATTTACATTTGTGATGTAGAGCAGTATTTCTCAACCTTGGCTAGGGGATTCTGGTCTGCATATCTCCAAGTAGCCAAAGTTGAGGAACACTGATTTAGAGCAGGATTCTCCAACCTTGGCCACTTTAAGCCTGGGGGACTTCAATTCCCAGAAGTCCCCAGCCAGCAAAGCTGGGAGTTGAAGTCTCCCAGGCTTAAAGTGGCCAAGGTTGAAGAGCCCTGATTTAGGGCGTTTGAAACTCAAGTTCAAACAAAATGACCTGCGAAGTTTAGAAATTGTGGCCTCCATATTCTACCTCCAGACTGATATTGAAAAAAAGGGGACCTTAATTTCTTCGCATACTTCATCTTAAAATGAGATTTTTTTATTTTTATTTATTCCATAAACAATATAACAAAACTCAGCAAGTTAACAATATGACGTTTTCACCGTACAGAGTCAGTCACAAATATTTAAAACCTTTGCAACAAGAACAACAAAACCAAAAATATTACAAGAATAATTTACAGGAGGATCTATAAAACAGCAAAGCGCTCACAAATTTTTTTTCCAGTTTCCTTTACACAATATCACTACACTCTTTCACAACATTTCTTTTTATTACAAAATTCCCAACAAAAGTTTAATTTTTTTTCTTTGTATTTTGGTTTTTAAAACCAGAAACCTTTGAAGTATACATCCTTTTATTAGCACCTCGGTGGAGTGCCAAAAAGGGGAAACGCACACATACAAACACTTCACAGCACTTTCCTAAGAAAAATATACACTTACAAAATATTTTACAAATTGGCACACTTAAAAATATACAAGATTTTGTAGGCGTCTTAGAGTGATCCTTAAGAATTATACTTCAATTGACTCTACAGAATATATATAAAGCTTGTTCTAAAAGAAAAATAAAAGGAAAAATAAAAGGCAAATCATTCACAAATATGTTAAAATTGCAGTGTACACCATTAAACGGAAATTGATATGTTACATTCATTCCAAGGGCCGAGTAGCATCACCTCAATGCTTGGGGGGGGGGGGGGGGGGAGGTGATCAAAGTTTTAGCACCGTAAAACAGTGGCAACTGGGGGTGTCCCCAAGGATGCGACCAAGAGAGTCCAGACGGCAGCTGGGATCAAAGGGATCATGCGCCCCAAACCCAGGCGGAGGCGCCCAGAGGGCCCCCATGGTGCCCACCCGCCATCTTGACTTCCTTGCCCACACCCTGCAGATCCCGCCTAAGCTGCAACTCAGGAGGGAGGTGCCTCTGATTCTACGAAAGGGAAGCGAAGGAGCAGTACATTCAAAGCAAGGGGGCCACGGGGGCCACCCTGAATCGCAGAAGGAGAGCTGGGGTTTCCCCTCCTTCCCAAAGGGGACGCAGAACAGAAAAAGCAGCTGAACGGGGGCTTCTTGGGCCCCCTCACAGTTTCAAAATATACACCCCCCCCTTTTGTGCTTTTGAACAACCCTTTCTCCTCTCTCTACGTCGGAGGTCCCCAAACTTGGCCACTTTTAAGACTTGTATGTAGGTCTAGTCCAGGGGTCTCCAAATTTGGCCACTTTAAGATGTGTGGACTTCAACTCTTAAAGTGGCCAAGCTGGGAGACCTCTGGTCCAGTCCAATGAAAAGAAGGACATGATAGCATTGACACAATATTTGAGGGGCTCCTACAAAGCAAGACAAGTAATGAGGATTGAAAACTAACCAAGGAGAGAAGCAACCTAGAACTCAGGAGAAACTGAGTGAGAACAATTAACCATTGGAACAGCTTGCCACCAGAAGTTGTGGGTGCTCCCATCACTTTGAGGCTTTTTAAGAAGACATTACACAGCCAATTATCTGAAATGGTTCAGCAGGAGGTTGGACTAGAAGGCCTCCAAGGTCCCTTCCAACTCTCTTATTATGCTATGTTCTATGGCACTTTGGAACTTCAACTCCCAGAATTCTGGGAGTCAAAGTCCCCAAGTCTTAAAGTCGCCAAGTTTGAAGACCCCTGCTCTACAGCTCAACAAGCCCCTTTGTAACTCCCACCCACCCACCCGACCCATCCAGTGTTCAGAGGCTCTTATTGTCTTTCCATGCCAATCTCTCAAGCAATTGTCCCCTCGCAGCGCAGCCCCATTTCCCCCTTGGTCTGTCCCCCCCCACCATTTCAGTGGCCAAGTTTCCAATGTCCACAGGGTCCTTTTGTTTACCTGAGAAACAGAACTTACACAACCTTACTTCAGCTGAAGATCCCCAGCCCACATTCACTTTAACCCAGACGTCTCCAAACTTGGCAACTTTAAGACTTGTGGACATCAACTCTCAGAATTCTGGGAGTTGACGTCCACAAGTCTTAAAAGTTGCCAAGTTTGGGGATCCCTGCCTCCTTTGTGCATTTATTTTTTTTTTGAAAAAGATAGCGTGCCCTGGAATTGGAGAACTGTCTGTCTCAGGTGCTACCTGATAGAATGTGACAAAGGGCTGGGGTTGCAAAGGATGCCTTCTGCCTCCTAGCATCCTTGAGGGCCGCAGGGCTAGGAGTTCCCACAGCCCTTGGCCAACCCTGGAAGGGAACTTCCGCTCTGGAAAGGCCATTTCTCTCCATAGGACTCAACGTTAAGACTGGATCCCCCCTTCCACCTGTCTTGGGTTCAGGCCTAGTTTTAAAAGATGCCTTTAAATTTACTGCTGCAGCAAGAAGGGTGGGAATGAAATGGACCTGGTGGGAAAAATACAGCTAGTCCTCAACTTACAACTGTTTAACAACCATTCCAAGTTATGGCCACCTTGGAAAAAGTCCTTTAAGTTATGACTGTTGCAACACCGTCAACAGTCAGGAGAGCGCAATTCGGGTGCTTGGCGATTGGCTTGCATTTAGAAAGGTTGCAGAGTCTTGCAGTCACAGGATCGCACTTCTGAACTGCGTGGTCATTAAATGAATCACATCACCTTCCCCAGCCAGGAAGCTGATCAAGGTGATGTGATTCATTTAATGACCATGCCGTTCGGAATAACAGAATAATAGAGTTGGAACCTGAGAGGTCCGATCTCCTGCTCAAAAAGGAAGCCCTACGCCCATTCTGGTCAAATGGTTGTGGTAAAAATGGTCATTAAATCGGATTGGAGGGATGTTATGGCTTGCTTAATGACTGCATTGCTTAGCGTCCGAAATTTCAGTCCCAATTATTGTTGTAACTTGAGGACTACCTGTAGAACTGTCATTTTTTTAAAAAGGAAACACATGGAAAGGGAAAGCATGAATTACAATGCAAATTCATTCCAGTTTTATTTTGGGAACGAGCAGTTCTCTTAGCAGAGAGAAATCTGGGACAAGAAATGTGCATTGGTAGATCATTCTTTCCCCCAAATATATTTTAACTTTTTGGGAGCACTTGGGGCTTCCCCTGGCTTGGGAATTCGTGTTTGCAGCAAAAAACAGGCCTCTCCTTTTTCCACTTAAGCCAAGATCGGGGTGGGGCGAGTCTTAAATCAGCCTTCTTCATCCCAACCCAGATGTGACGAATGACAACTTTCCAAATCCTCAGAGTATAACAATGGAGTAGAGGCCACTGGTAGCAGAATATTGTCTTAAGCTGGGAGTCTGCTTTTTGTAGTCAAAAAAGTCAAAATGGCAGCCAAGAGAACACAACTGCAGCTCTTTTCAAATAAACCAGGAGTCCCCAAACTTGGCAATTTTAAGACTTGTGGACTTCAACTCCCAGAATTCTCCAGGCTGAATTCTGGGAGTTGAAGCCCACAAGTCTTAAAGTTGCCAAGTTTGGAGGCTTCTGCCATAAACAGTAGACTCGGCTACCACTGTTAATGCTGCTGACATGAATGGGGAAAAAAAAACCATTTCTTCTGGCTATGTTGTGTTTTGCCCTGATTCTTGAGCATCAAGCAACTGTTGTGAAGGGTGTGTGTATGTATGTGCATTTGTGCGTGTGTGTCTAACTGGCCATTATCTCACTGCTAACCAGATTACCACGTGCAGAGTGACGGATAGAAAAGGATGTCCTAATTTAGACACACGAGCATCGGTCAAAACCCTTGGATGTATTGCAGGATGAACCTGCAATAGGATAGTTGGGTATTAAATCTAAGATTGCTAGAAATGGTTTGTTGTTCCAATTCACAATTTAGAAGACAACCTCCTTGTCGTGCAGCGACAGGCAATGCAAAAAGGAGGGCCCTTGGTTCATTTGCAGATTTTTTTGGCACAGACGGGTGGAGAGGAAAATAGGTTCTCGTTTCTTGGAAAATCTGCTGGAAAACAACATTGAGCCCTGAGAGAAATGAACCCCCTTCTCCAACAATCCTGGAAAGCTTTTCAAAACGAAGCCCTGCCGTCTGATCTCGTGGAAGGAGTGAAATCCACACATCTTAACATGCCTGCTCTGCGATCTTACTGTGGCTGCCCCATCCTTCTCTGAAAGGCTGCCAACATAGCATCCTCTCCCTTTCTTCCTGCCATTGCAAAATGACCTGAAGTTCAAGAAAAAATAAAAATGGAGATTGATAGCTGGGTGCTACTGACGAACAATTGCAAGCAAGAGGAAGGGGTCAGCAGTGATTTGCAGCCAACAAGCCGAGAACAGGGGAAGAAGTCCAAATGCAGGAGGAACCGTGGCTGTGCAGGATGTGGAAATATTTTTGAAAAAGAAGAAATACGGAGGAAGTCCAAGACCAAGACCCTATCTATGCTGCTTTGAATTAAGTTCTGATAAAAAGACATACTCAACCTGGAACTAAGGAGAAAGTTCCTGACAGCAAGGACAATTAATCAGTGGGATGGCTTGTCTCTGGAAGTTGTGGGCACTCCATCACTGGAGGCTTTCAAGAAGAGACTGGACAGCCATTTGTCTGGAATGGGATAGAATCTCATGCCTAAGCACGGGGTTGGACTAAATGACCTCCAAGGTACCTTTCCATCTTGTTATTCTATGTTCTAATGCACGTCTCAAATGTAGCAGTGACATATTTGGCCAAAGCAAAAAGAGAAAAGACTTGTGAGAATGTCAAGGAGCTGAGGTAGCAGAAAGATTCAACCCCAACGGAATAAGCTGGCATAAAACACATTGGCTTCCCCAGGAATTCTGAGCTCTCTCTCTGTGCGTAAGTGTGAGAATAAGTGTCAGAGTGAAAGGGAGTGGGGAGAGATTGATCAGGGTAATGGATGAATGGAATTTGATGAAAACCCACCAGAACAATATGAGAAACACGGCATTTGGGAAACATAGCACTTAGTGGTGGACTGAAACAAGGAGCAGGTTGAGACACAATATTAAAGATGCCCACAGCTTTTTTTGGTGTGGGGAAGTTCACTAAGAAAAGTAAAAGGACAGAGAGCTAATTGGGGAACAGCATTGCAAGGCTGAACTCAAAGAGAAAAGTCTAGATCAGTTTTCTTCAAACTGGCCACTTTAAGCTGCATAAACTTCATTTCCCAGAATTCCTCAGCCAGCTTTTAAAAAAATTATTCTTTGATTGAAAAAGGGAAAAAATACAAAGATAAAAATACATGCATTATCAAAGACAAAAAGTAAGAAGTGCATTTATAAAAATAAATAAAATACAACAAAGAAAAAATGTATTACAATTTTACACATCTTAAAAGTGGCCAAGTTTGAAAAACACTTATTTAGATAGGCAGAGAAAGACAGAAGTCAAATTTATAATAAAATACTAAATAAATGTATTATTAGCTTATCAACTAGGGATTCAGCAGGCAGAAGAAAAAATCCAAATTGAAAGTACTACTAAAAATTGCAAATGCTTTAGCTGATAATTTAGGGCTTTTTAGAGCAGGGGTCTCCAACCTTGGCAACTTTAAGCCTGGCGGACTTCAACTCCCAGAATTCCCCAGCCAGCAAAGCTTCCACACAGGAGGGCCAGTGGGCCACCAACCCACCCATTTTGCAATGGTTTGGTCTGTGGCACATGTGGCACCCAGGCGTTTTAGTTTGGTCTTCCTTGCACCGACATTCCACCATGTTTCCTATCAGCAGGTCCATAATCATTGAAAACATCTTTTAAAGGACTGTGTAGATTTCCTGCCCTCCAGGCCTCTCACTGGGCTCTTGAACGTTTGCATATGTTCCCCATGTGACCTATTTTGACTCCATTCCATATTTACTAAGCACAAAGTGACAAGGCTACATATTTCAAGTCTTCTTGCCGTGGTCCAGTGTTTTCCAACCTCAGGATCTGCTGCACAGTTGGGGAATTCTGAGAGCTAAAATCCACACAGCTTAAAGGTGATGAAGCTGAGAAACCCTGCCCAGGATGTCGAACAGATCAGCCCCTGGCTCAGTTCAGCTGTGGTGATAGACTGGTGAGTGTAAGGGGAAGGGGATGAGCCCTGGCATGTGACAGCAATTCCCTGTCCATTTTGGTGATCCTGAGAGCGTGGAGAATGGGCCCATTCAGGATGTTGCTCCAGGTAGTTGCAACAGAGAACGACCTATAGCTGGGCAAGGAAGAAGACCCACTGAATGGGGAGATGTTCAAAAAAGTTAAAGAAATCCCACCTTGGCATCCCAAGTAGAATGCTGTGGTGTGCAATCGCATGAGTGCAGTGCTGCCTGGTGCCTCACCCTTCTTTCTTCCCAAAAGAGATCCTGGTCCATTGTTCTTTCTGTGGTAAAAAGAGATGAAGGCCCTATTAAGAAGGATGATGCCCTTCTCCAGAAGATGGCTGTGGTGGAATGTTGTCTGGATTCCCAGGAGGAGGAAGTGCATCCCAGAGGAGCAAGAGACAGCGAAGAGGATGAAGATGGCTCCTCCCTAATAGTTCCTGGAGCGTAGGTTTGATGGGGGCATAGTAGTCAGCTTTAGGGTGGCAGACTCACCTGTCTACAGGTGAGGAGCAATTTAAAAAAAGTCTTAGAAGAATCACAGTGTTGTCTGTGTTGGTTTTTGAAGCTTGACAATGACAAGGGATCCTGTCTCTACTCCCCGTAGTGGTTAGGCTGGTGACCAAAGGCCAGTCCATGTGTGCTGGTACAGAATGGACTGGCCTTCTCTGTTCATCCTTAAGCACAGCCTTCTTATGAAATCAGAGCTCTCCTCTTCCAGTTCCCCAGGATAGTATGGACAATGACCATGGAACCAGCAAATAGAAAGTGCAGTCCTCCTTATCTTGACCAATCAACCAGTGCAACCGTTGCCCTAAAATGCCTTGGATGTCAACTCCCCTACTCCTGAGTCATCCAGGGTGATGAGGATTCGAGATTAGGGGAACTGACGTCTAACCCAATCAGAGGGCTCTAGCATGCAGTATTGTTTCCAGAGATACAAGCATTAGGAATACTATATTTAATGTAAACAAAGAGGGGGTTTGGACAGTCCTACTACCCTCATCTTCTCTCAAGAGTGTTCCTGTAGAGGGAATGGCTTTCTCTTACCTAGCCTGGAATTCGTTTAGGCATCTGCTTTCTCTCCTTTCACTGAAGGGGTGGGGGTGGGGTGGGGGGATGCAGCCAAGCACATTTAGGTATCTCAGAACTAAAACCCCGAAACCTGAAAGAAAAGTAAACTGGACCGGATGTTGCTGTAATCACTCCGTCAACTGATCGTCAGTCTTTTCCCTAAGACTCTTTTTCAGTGCATCAATTCACTCCCTTCTGCTCACAAGAAGTCCCCCCCACCCCACCCCATCAAGTTTCACCATAGATCGAGAGCAAAAACACAGGCTCAGGTACGCAATAAACGTTAAGACATTGTTTTCCTTCGAGGGAGATCTGGGGCAGGGAATACGGCTCAAGACAAGATCTTTGGGGAATGGTATTTCCTTACGTGGCCAGCACCTATTCCTCTCAGAGGGGTGTGTGTGTGTGTGTGTGTGTGTAGGGGGGGAACACCCTGTTTTTAAACCTTCTGAATCTGGACCCCCAAACCAGATGCAATCACAAGAAGGTCAACTTTGTTTGGGGTTTGTAAATCAGCCTCCTTTAAGGAGTGGGGTTGAAGGGGCGTTTGGAAAGCCAAGATGGTAGCCATGACGGCTGGGCTGAAGCCCCCACAGACCTTGTGGTTGCTTGTGGTGGCGACTGCCATCTTGACTCTTTTCCTGCCCCCTCAGGACCCTCTTCCCTCTCCCCACCTGTGACCCCTCTGGAGGTGTGGACTGCAGGCCCCTCACATTCCTGGACATTCACAGTTAGGGATGATGGGAAGTTGATTCCACGTTCCCTAGAAGGTGAGGAGGCTGACATGATGTCTGGAATTGCATGAACAATTACATTTGATTCAGTTATTATTATTTTTTTACAAACCTTCAAATAATATCGTCATTGCAAAGGTTAAAACATTTAGAAAACATCATATTTTTGAGTCAGCGAGTTTTTCCTGCGACAAGGAGCATAAAAATGATTACAAAAAAGCTCAAAATGAAATATCAATATAGTGTCTATGAAATGCATCGCTCTGGTTTTTTTTTTTCAGACGGCTTTTTTTTTCTAAAATTCCCAGGTTTGTATTACAAAATATAGAAAACAGATACAAAGTGCCAACAATACAACTTTGCTTTCGAAATTATCTTCTGCTGGGAAGTTTGGCTTGAAACAAAACAGGTGATAGAAAAACAGCTGCTTTTAAAACCACTAAATGCAATCGCTTGAGTTTCCAATACCGTTACTTTGAGTTATTAATATCAGAATTATTTTTTACTATCTTGTTTTCTATATGTATGTATGTATGTATGTATGTATGTATGTATGTGTGTGTGTGTGTGTGTGTGTATACACACACACACATACACGTATTCGTTCAGAAGATTTTGGAGAGGACCCAGCTGCCCTTATTTTCATTTTCAAGCCTCCCTCACCTTCTTCCCACCTCTTTTAGAGTTGCAAGCCACAGGAAAACAGCCATTCAATGAGGTAAGTCAATTTGGCACAGAGAACTCAGGTAGGTCCGTAAAACATTCAGTACCTCAGGAACAAAGAGATTTTCACTCTTTTGGTTGGTGATGGCTGCCTAAGAGAGTTGGCCAACTGTTTCACCAGAATGTTTGTCATCCAATCAAAAGAAAGAAAGAAAGAAAAAGCACCACCAAACATTCACAACCCAGAAGAGATGTAAAAGTTATGTACAGTACAACACTTGGAGTTTGGCACAATTTGCAGGGTTGGCCAGAAGGCAGCGATTATCGTACAAGAAGAGGCCTTGGGGAAAAGGGAGGGAGATTGGCTTCCAAAGCTCTCACGACTTCTAACTTTCCATTTCAGCACTTTAAACACTTGGACGTATGACAAGGCTTTGCATTCCCCCCCCCCCCCTTTTAAGCAAAACAAAGATGTGGGGTAAACAAAGGGGAATAAAAAAGGTGGGGAGGAAGGGTTGGGGAACCAAGCAAACTCCAAACTTCTTCCTAGCAAAAAGGCAGCAGCTCTTCTCCAACACAGGTAAAGCCCCAAATGCTGTTTCTGCCTTAAGAAGAAGGTAGTCTGTATCCCTACAGAAAAGCCAAAGATTTGATATGCCATCTTAACTCGGGGGAATCATATGTTTGAAAGAGGGAGCTCTGAGGTGCAGGGAGAAAAGTATCAATAGGGTTAAATACACGTGGAATCATCTCTTAACTCTCGACTAGGGATGAAATGGTGACTCCTGCAAGACCCTTTAAAAATCTCAGCTTGGGGGACGCAGCTCTTTTTTGGGTGTGTGTGTGTGTGTGTGGGTGTTTTTTACAAAAAGTCTTCCCCCTCCCCTTTTCCTCTCTTTTCCAAACCATTAAAAAAAAAGAGCACAGAATTAACCCTTTTAAATAAATAAAGGAATTCAAATCAGAAGAAGCCAAACAGCAAGAAAAAAAGGGAACAGCTTTGTTAGTCCGTGTTCAACACCCCGCCCCAGCCAAGCCAGAAAAAAAAGTCATTCTTTTTGAAGTAGCTTGCAAGAAATAAGTGTTTTCATGCACGTTGAGAACGAAACCAAGAACAACAACGACAACGGAAAAAAGACCTGTAACAGGGAAATGTCTCTTTCATGCAATTCTGGTTTCCCAAGTAGGAAAATGTGAGCAGGAATGGGCTTAGCAGGGAGCAAGGATGTTAGGGTGCATTCCAGCCAGCTTGGTGTGGTATTACCTCAGTTTTTCAAAGGAAACTACTGTGGCTGGGTCTTTGTGGCCCTGTTCTCTCTCTGCCCGCTTGACTTTGCAGTTCTCGTCACGCAGGGACTTTGACGTGGATTTGTGTCGGTAGAGCTTTTTATGGGTAGGTTCATTTTTGGCTAAAGTGCTCAGGTTACTATAGCTTTTATCAAAAAAAGAAGAATGAATGTCTGTGGCATAGCCGGCGGAGGAACTGGAACGTCCCGGGTCGCACGGAGCAGCTCGGCTGCCAGTTTTACTCAAGCCCTTGTTCCCCGATTTGTGGTTGCGTCCTGCTCCCGAAGAGCTCCCGTTGACCTTCTTCTTGGACTCGGGAGACGTGCCAGCCAGGATCTTAAGAGTTTTCAGTTTCAGACTGTTTGATTCGGGCGATCGGAAGAGATCAGAGGCATCGCTGTGGCCAACAGGCCCCCACAAGGGCTCGATGGAGGCCATCATAAACCTCTGAACATCTGCCATGCCAGATGCAATGTTTGACAAAATGTTGGACGGCTCTTCAAATTCCCTTTGATCATCATCAAGAAGGCTGTTGGCACTTCCAATGCTGGTTTCGGACCAGCCCCCGCTGCTGTCCTTCCCCAGCGGCCATTCCCCGGAGAGACCGTTGGCCTTCCCTATCCGGAGGGTGTTTGGGCTGCCCTGCTGGATGGACTCGGCCAACCTTTTTGCCGAGGAGTTTGAATTGTTCAAGAGACCGGCTACTCGATCGCCCAGGGAGAAAGCCTTTTCTCCGTTCACCCCTGCCCCGTTTTTCCCTTTCCTTGAAGTTTTGGGAGACTGCCTGGAATTTCTGCCGGGAGCCTTTTCAGAGCCTTTGTTGGCTTTGGGGGATTTTTTCCGAACGTTTTTCTGGGTTGGGCTTTGGTTGGCACCCAAATTTTTATTACTTGAACTTCTCCTCTTGGATTTTGTCGCTTTGCTATTGGTGCTAACTTGGGCAGATGGCTCATTAAAAGTTGACAAGGATGGGTTTTTTTCGAGGAGGCTGACAGAATCCTCATCGGTGAACATATGGAACTGAAACTGATGATTATTTAAAGTGAATCCATTATCCGCCTGGTCTGGAGCTTGAAGAACCCCACAGCTCCAGTTCACCTTCTCGGTGTTGCTTAGTGCCACTTGAGAGCCGTCCGGGAAACACTTCATATTCCCCAGGGTTTTCGTCTCTGGCCCGGCAATCTGTGGGGAAAGGTTGGGGGTATCCGGAGGAGACATTTCCGAAAGGGACGACTGGCGGAACTTGTCGGGGGTGAAGTTAGAAATATCTAGAAGATCGGTGGACTCCTTCAAAGGTGTTATTTCATCGATGCTTTGCTGAATCACCAATTTGGGGCTGCAGTGGGCCAAGAAATCATCGGCAATTTCATCATCTCCATCCTTCTCACAAGACTTTAAACTCAGGGAGCTGTAGTTGCTGGAGGCGGCAGAAAGGGAGCCCACCGAATCGAAGCTGACCAGCCTTCCATCATCAGTGCTGAGCGTGCCTCGCTGGAAGGGGAAATTCCCCTCTCGGTTACTGAAGGGACAAGACTGGTAGGAGTCATCGGACTGCAACTGCTGGCCCTCCAGGAGGAATTTTTTTTGGTATAATAATTTGCCGTTGCTCAGATGGACCTGGCTGTATCCCGAGGCTGGCAGGCCATCCGACCCTGCACAGCTACCAAACTCTACGGCCGAAAGCAGGGAGGTGTCTGGGAGCTGCCCAGCAAAGCCCTGACCGCTTGGGCTGCCCGCCTTGCCGGCGGGCCAAACACTTTGAAAGTTGCTGGGCTCGATCTCCAGGGGACTCGGGGACTGCTGCAACTCTGATTCGGACGGTGGGGACAAAATGCAGCTCTGGGCAGGCTGCAGGGCGCAGAAGGCCTTCTCTGCTTGGACGAGGCTGGGGAGAGCCTCCTCCTCCTGCTGCTGCTGCTGCTGCTGTTGCGAGGGGGCAGGGCTGAAGTACGCAATCCCAGTGCCATGGGACAAGTCAGAGGCATCCAGTAACGTCTGCAGGTACCCGCCAGGGATGAGGGGCACGTTTGCCGCTAGGTTCGCCGTTGTGGCTGGCTTGTCTGAAGTGCAGGTATTGGGTAGGAAGGCAAGGGCATTTTTTGCCTGTTTGTCCTCCTGGCTCTCTGAGAGAGGAGAGCCACCTGCAGCACAAGGTGCGCCTTCGTCCTTTAACCCTGTGGCCAACTCAGGACTCTCCAAGGCTGCTGAAACCTCAGCCAGAGCGGTGGCAGCTTTGAGCCGCTTGCATTTCAACCTGGCCTCGCTTTTGAATTTGATCCTGCGCAAGACTTTTCTCTCTGGCCCTTTGAATACCCTCTCCTGGGCTTTGCCTCTTGGGAGGGCCAGGCCAGCAATGTCACTCAGATGGATACCATTGACGCAGCTAGGGGCTGCAATGGCCATGGCCTGGATCCCCTTCAGGCCCCCTTCCTCGTCCGTGATCCTGCAACAGAGCTGCTTGGATTCTGACGAGCAGGAGCTGCCTTTACCCATGGGCTGCTCGATGGCCTTGATCCTCTGGATCCGGTGCCGGTGGGCTATCTTGCCCTTGCGCTTGCGTGGGTGGGACAGGAAGGCCACCTCAGAGCCATTGAGATAGAAGCTCTGCTTGTGGTAGAGGGCAGATTTGAGGAAGTTGAGCCGGGTCTGCCACCTCTCCTGCCAAAACGACTTCAGGGGGGCCAACCGGGCATATTTGCTCAACAACTCCTCACTCAAGGTCACCGTCATCTCGCTGGGGTCAACTTTGCCAAGCTTGACCAACATGTGCTTCTCTCCTTTGAACCGGTTGATGATGATGTACTTGATGATGACAGGTGGCTCCTTACGAGAAACTTTCCGCCTCTTCTTCGGACACCAGTCGTCATCGTCTTCCTCCTTGGGACCGTCTGGGATCCACTCCTTCTTGTCCACGATCTTCTCGCTCTCGATGGAATCCACGTCGTAAAGGTAATCTTCGCTATAGCGCACTTTCCTTTTTGCTCGCAGGCCGTAATTCTGTTGGATGAAGGAGCTGGAGTGGTCCCGGGGGAGATACTTGTTGCAGTCCTTCAGGTCTTGAAGGACATCAAAAGATGATTCGGTGCAGGTGCTGTCATCGCTGGACTCCCCCGAGTCCTCTGTGGAGTTCACCAGTTCCAAGAAGTGATTCCTTTTGGGACTGATGTACTGTACAAGTTCTGTACTGGTGCAAGATTTGTTTAAGGCAACTTTCTCACTTTCCCCTCCCTCTTCGTCTTCCTCCTCCTCTTCCTCCTCCTCCTCCTGCTGTCCATCCCCCTCCTCTTCCCCCCAGATGATGGTCTCCTCAGATTTGAATTGGGAAGGATCAGTTGTCCCTCGGGGTCCCCTCTTCAGAGCAGTCCTACTCTCTCTTTTTGGACACCCGCTAAACACGCTGGGGAAGAAGTTAAACTGTGTGTCCTCTTGCAGGCCCCCCGTTTTCTCCTTCACATTGTCCTGGAAGGATTCATAGCGAATCTTTAGAGAGCAGACGTCACTTCCCAAGGTCGAATCATCGTCATCAAACATGTAATTATCCACGTCCTCCTCGGAAAAGAGATTCACAGAGAGCTCATTTTTGGAGCAGAGGTCAAGGAGCTCGATTTTGCTTTCGCTGATGAAAGACTCAAAATAACCCCATTCCTGGTTGGGATTTGTTAGCAAAGGCTCCTCTCCATTGCATTTGTCCAAAAGTAATCCCTCGTAATAATTTTTCTGGCTCGGATCCTCCGAGTCGCTGTCGGATTTCTCTGCCTCCCGTTTGTCAGCCGCTCTCGATTTGTGCACGGGGAAGCTGAGGAGCTGGTCCGAAAGGAGCTGGTCCCCGTATCGCATGGTCTCCCCTGTGCTCATGCAGTGGATCCCGATGTCGGAGACCGAACAGGTGTCGTAGTCCCTATTTATGTCGCCCACTTTCAGGCTTATGCCAGGCTCTGGATCCAGGCTGTCCTTTGACTCAATAAAGCAACCCAGGCAGGTCCGACTCGGCTGCATCAGGCAGTCGCCAGGGAAGGCGGACATGCTTCCGGGCTCCATCATGGTGAAGGGGGCCTTCTCACAGTCTCCTGGCAGGGACCAGGCACTCAGGCCCTTCGTGACACATGAGGTGAGGGAAATGGCGTGGACGGAGGAGGAGTCATCGGAGATGTGGTCGGGGACATCGGCCAGTCTCAGCGGGGAAGGAGGGCTCAGCCAACAGGCCTTCTTGGAAGTCGGGGCTGGCTGGGACCGGCTTTCTTTCTGGGATGCTCCGGTGGACGTCACGGCCAGAAAGGGGGCTGCAGCGTCCGCTGCCCCACGGAGGGGTTTGTCGTCACCATCCAGATCGCTCGATTCTGAAAGGAGAGCCGAGAGAGGGGGGGAGGGAGGAAGGGAGGGAGAGAGAGAGAGAGGGAGGAAGAGGGGGAAAGGAGAGAGAGGAGAGAGAGGGAGAGGGGAAGAGAGAAAGAGGGAGAGGTGGGATATAGGAGAGAGAGGGGGAGAGAGGGAGAAGGAGAGAGAGAGAGAAGATTAGTAAGAATGCCATTCTGGATCTTTCCATTTTTGATGGAAGACGGGGCCACAGAGGAAGTCAAACCGTATGAATTAGATTGATTGACTTGATGCATTATTAAATTCACACACGCTTTAAAAAAATAGCTTTCACTAATTCTGGGCCAGCAGCAGTTATAAAAAGTATCACTGCTTCCTGTTTCTTGTTTACCTTTATAAGATAGTTTGAATTAATATTCTCATGTCAAATTGAGCTCAGATGAGGTCACTGTACAGAGAAATTTTAATAACAACTCTATTGCTTTCAAATTTAATTTCCAAATACATGAATATTATTATTATTATTATCCCCTAATGCATGTTGATCAGGCTCTGCAGAAAAAGTTGAAGAGGCCAAAAAATATTTACATTTTTGTAAAAGCAGAGGCACTTCTAATTCATTTTTTTTTTGTTATTCAACTTAAGATGCTCATTATCATATTTTGCCGAAATGGCATAGAGAATTTGATCTGAAAATGTACAATGATATTTGAGGGGTTGTATATTGGGAAATTGTATTTTTTTATGTAGATAAAACTATATTTTTATAACCAAAAATAAAATATAATCCAAGAACTAATGGGTGTGTGTGTGTGTGTCAAAAAATCAAGTCACATGATTTGTGAACATATATAATGCAGCAGGATCCAATCTGGGTCGGTCACCGGAACCAGAGATTCAATCTTCTGAGCTTTCAGATTCCTGCTGGAGCCCATCCTCAGGGAACTACTCTCTCACCAGAAGGTCTGCTTTGGGCTATTGTGTGAGTAGTATTTATGTGGTGCCTCTTGTGCCTGAGATTTTAGTTGTTGATTGGAGTGTTGTTGATTGGCTATTAAGTAGTTGGCTGTCGTTTCCTTGTGTTGCCAAGCCCTCGCTTCCTAAGTACTTGATAAGTTGGTGGTAAATCAGGACTCCTGTTGACTGATGAGAGGCCCATTTCCCAGGCTTCAATCACTTCCCTGGCTGTTTTTGTGCCTGCTCCTCCAACAACCTTAGTAGCAGCCAAATTGAATGTAGGTCCTTGTTTATTGCAGTGTGAGGCTACCAATGAGTTCGGCCCCTCCTCAGTTAACAGGAGTGCTGATTTACCACTCTGATCCTGGTGACCGACCCAGAGTGGATCCTGCAACATTATCTTGGGACACGTATATTTGTTTGTGATCTATAATGAAGGGGCAGATTTTGTGCAGTCATGGACAACATCGTGATTATTTTGACCCTCCTTCCCTGGGATCTCCAACACTCATCCCTCATAAGGTGGCTTGAAGGGGAAGTGTAAAGCTATCCAGAAGGAGATCTTTTCCTTTTGAAATCAATGCTATCATGAAGGAAATGGAAACTACCAATCACGATAGCTAGTCAAGGCACATCAGCAAGAAAAGTGAGGAAAATTCACTACAAGCCCTACTCCATGAGCCAAAGTTAATCCCACCAAATCACTGCCCTTAAATAACATAAAAGGAAATAAACAAATCTGAGGGGATGATCATCGTTGTCATTTGAAACCTCACGAGATTGCAAAATCTTAATCAGTGTGTCTATTATTGAGGGTGAGGATTTCAGCTCCCAGAATCCCCCAGTCAGCCTTCTTTAAAACCTGTGGACTTTAACTCACCATGCTGGCTGGGGAATTCTGGGAGTTGAAGTTCACCCATCTTAAAGCCTCCAAGGCTGAGAAACACGGTCTTACATGATTTCAATTCTGAGGTGTGAATTTGAATTTCTCACTGAAATTGCCCAGGATTTGGATGATTTTGCAAATTTCTGGCTGCTTTAAAATATATCATTTTTTTTACTAATTTGGGGCTTCAGATGAAGTCAGTTAGGATACTGGTGTTTGTCACTGCCAAATTGTGTTGGAAGTGTTTGCAGGATGACAGAAGGCATGTGAAGAATGTTGGATTCTCAGAAATGTGAAATCAGTAAAAAAGAAATTTCTGAACTGTTATCCTTTTCCCACCCCACAATCTTTGGAAATGGCAGCAAAACCCTGTTCCATTTAGGATTGGTCTTTGGGCCGAGGGTAGCGGAGGAAGTGATGGCAGATCCCTTGCTACAATTAGATTCCTTACCATCCTCTTTCACCCCATTAATCAAGATTGTTTCTTGGTCCTCCGAGGCAGATTCCTTATCTTGTTGGTCATCCATCAAGTTGTTCACTCCATGCTCTGCTCAATTGGCTACTCTGCACATTTGTAAAAACATAAATTGCAGCCATTAGAATCCCTCAAATTAACCGAGAATCCTGCAGGGGAAATGAAATACACAGTTCAGACAGAGCAGAGAAACAAAAAAGGACCACAACTGCCCAGTTTTGACAGGGATTGGGTCTTCTCATCAAGTCGAAAGCAAAGACTGGTTGCCTTCATAGTGCGGAGACAATAACATGGTCCTCAACACCAATAAGACCAAGGAGCTTATAGTGGACTATAGAAGAAACAGATGAGACGTCCAGCCCTTGCTTATCCATGGAGACCGAGTGGAGCAAGTGGCCAGTTTTAAGTTTCTGGGTGTTACCCTAAAAGAGGATCTGACCTGGGGGTGCCCACATTGCAGCCCTGGTCAAAAGGGCCCAGCAGAGATTAGACTACCTGAGGCTTCTCAGGAAGCAACAACTGAATGAAAAACTGCTGGTGACCTTCCACCGCTGCACCACAGAGAGTATCTTAACTTACTGCACCTCTGTATGGTTTGCCAATTGCACAGTGGCAGATAGGACAGCACTCCAGAGGGTTAAGGTCATTGCCCAGAAGATCATTGGTTGCCCTCTCCCCTCTTTGGAAGAGCTTTAGAGCTCCCACTGCCTTAAGAAAGTTCAAAACATTCTCAAAGATCCATTTTTTAAAAAACTGTTATCCTCTGGCAGACGGTGCAGGACAATAAAAACAAGGACCAATAGGCTGAAAAACAGCTTCTATCTCAGGGCAGTAACTCTATTGAATTCTACTGTAGAGTGCAATATTAATGCAATATCAGGGGTTTTCAATTGAATGTATAGAATGTGAAGGATGTGTGTTTGTGTTTTATTTTTTATAGTTATAATGTACACTGAAGATGGCATTTAATTTTGTTGTATGAAGTGCAATGACGATAAAGTAAATTAATGTAAACTAAGAGCACTTCCACTGTACAAAGAACCTGCAAACATGCTTTTCAAGGACCAATGTTGCACACTTAATTCTGCCTAGTGCGCTAAGGTCTTTTCCAGCAGGAATTTCCAACCATTTCCACCATTTCATCCAAACACAATGAAGAGATTGGGCTTCACAGGGATGCTCTTGAAACTGTGAACTACCCCTCTGTTGACCTGCCTTGACCCACCCCCAAAGCCTTGGAGAGCAACCTCATCAAGATGTTCTATAACTAAATTTGCAATCAGCCTAGGGCTGTGACTCAATGTTAAAAATAGCCTCCTTGCATATTAATTTAGTTTTCTTGACTTTGAATTGTCTCTTCATCTTTGTGGAAGTACAATAATGAAGTCACAGGAATTTCAGTGCCTTCTTAGGTACAGGACAGAAGAACATAGACCAGCCGGGTAAGTTTATATAACATTTGTAGCCTGTGCTGGGTTTGCACATCATGATGGTTTTGTCTACACTTGGTTTGAGTGAGCTAATTTGTACCTGGGGTCCTTCACATTTAGGTGGATCAGGCTACAATAAGAAGCCAGGTTTTAAACCAGGGCAACTTTTAAGACTTGTGGACTTCAACTCCCAGAGTGTCAGGATTCCGGCAGTTACCCCACATTTAAATCATGAGTCTCGAGCCAAACTTTCAAAACTTAAAAAGGATTTATTGGCTGAGGAACTCTGGGAATTGAAGTCCACAAGTCTTAGAGTTGCCCAGGTTGGAGACCCTTGGTTTAAAAAGCTAAGCTTGGGATAGGAGAGCCAAAAATTAGCTTGCAGGTCACCCATAAACTCACACCTTCCCTCTTCCCTGATCTGCTTTTCTTTTTGTGTTCCTACATATAAGCTCACTCCTGTGTCATACACTTTCACTGCAAGCCACCATTTGCTCCCAAATTGGAAACTGTAGTTTTGAATGCTGGATTGAAATCGGTCTGATTCGTAGCAACTACATGTGACCAATTGTAGAGGATTAGAAGAAGGAATACAAAAACCATTGGCTCCAAACGCAGTGCCAAAAGGGAACCAGTTGCCAACATCTGAATTTTGATAATGTGATCATGGGCATGATGCAAAGATTGTAACTGTGAAAAACTCTCATAAGTCATTTTTTAAAATGCCGTTGTAACTTTGAATGATCACTAAATTGTTGTAAGTCAAGGATTACCTGTACATATTACACAAATATATACAATTTATATATTGCCTCTAGTCTGGTCATAACAATACAAAAAAAGATGTCCTCAAAAGGGTGCAAAATGGAGCAACATAGATGATTATGGAGCTGCAGGTCAAATAGTATAAGGAATGGTTAAGGGAGCTAGCTATGTCTAGCCTATTGAAGAGGAGGACTAGGGGTAGCGTGATAGCTGTCTTCTGTTATTTGAGCGACTGTCACAGAGAAGAGAGGGTCAACTTATTCTCCAAAGCACCTGAGGGCAGGAAAAAAAGCAATGGATCATTAATTCTGGAATTTTCTGACAGTGAGAATGATTAATTAATGGAAGAGCTTGCCTTCCACAGTTGTGTGTGCTCCAACACTGGAGGTCTTCAAGAAAAGATTGGACATCCCTTTGTCTAGCATGGAATAAGGATGACTGCCTTGGGCAGGGGGTTGGACTAAAAGACCTCCAAGGTCCCTTCTATCGCTATGATTCTATGGGCCCTTCTAGCCCTATGGCTCTATGCAGACTCGCAGTCTACACCAGAGCTGCAAAGAAGTCATGTGAGTGTACATACATCCTGCCTTATTGAATTCCTTAATTAATTTCAAATCACTTGCGCTGTATTTTTCCTCATCAAAAGTAATTCCAAGAGAGGTCCCAACAAAACCAGATCTGCTTTTTTATTTTTTAAAAAATAAGCAATTATGCTAATTCGATGGAACATAGGAAACAAAAGAAAAACTGAGCCACGATCATATACAACAAAAGAAGCCCCCAGAGACGCCCAGGTCTCAATTCCTTTTCCTTTCTCAGCGGCAGATGTGAACATCCGCCAGATCGCTAAGAAGAACCAAACTTCTGGGTGTAGGCTTGAGAGGAAACTATTGCCTCCTATCTCCACCATCACCATCTCAGACACACCAACAGCGGCCAAGCCTCCTACAGCTGACCCCATCCCTTTGCCCCCCACCCACCTCTGGTGATTACATAAAATGAGCAAAGCTGGCTGGGGAATTCTGGGAGTTGAAGTCCTCCAGGCTTAAAGGGGCCAAGGTTGGAGAGCCCTGACCTATCGTATGCGTACATCCTGAGCTGCACCCAAGGACCAACCGGGTTGTTTGGCCACAGTTAAGAGGATTCCTGCAGTATCCTCTATAATACCCTTTGTTAGAGATTGTGCAAAGTGCCTTCAGTTTCCCAGATCAACCTCCCAGCCACGAGAGTGTCGCGTAAAACTTTAAATAATTCCAGTCTTGCAAGTTTCCTCTTTAGAGGAAGGGCAGGTGCTATTCCCTCTGGGCCCACCCACAGCCCAACAGATGGAAGTTCAGTTCTGCTCCACATACGCCACCCCCGCTCATTTTGGCTAAGCACAGGGTGGGGTTGCATTTTCCTTCATGGGTAATCTACTTGGCAGGCCTGCTAGGAGGGTGGATTTCCCATCCTCTCTCCCTCGCTTCCCTTCCTCCCTCCTTCCCCCATCCATCTCCTCCCTCCCTTGCTTCCCTTCCCTCCCTCCCTCCCTTCCTCTTTCCTTTCCCCATCCACCTCCTTTCTCCCGTCCATCCCTCCCTTCTTCCTTCCCTCCCTCCCTCCTTCCCCCATCCATCTCCTTTCTCCTTCGCTTCCCTTCCCTCCCTCCCTCCCTCCCTCCCTCCCCCATCCATCTCCTCCCTCCCTTCCATCCCTCCCTTCTTCCTTTCCTCCCTCTTTTCTTTCCCCATCCATCTCCTCCCTCCCTTGCTTCCCTCCCTCCCTTCTGTCCCTCCCTCTCTTTTCTTCCCCATCCATCTCCCTCCCTTGCTTCCCTCCCTTCCTTCTCTCCCTCCTTCCCTCTTTCCTTCATCCATCCATCCACCTCCTTCCTTCCTCCCTCCCTCCCTCTTTCCTTCATCCATCCATCCATCCATCCATCCATCCATCCATCCATCTCCACCCTCCCTCACTTTCTTTCCCTCCCTCCCTCCATTTTCTTCAATTCTCTTCTGGCTGGGTGCACAAATGTACACATTAGCAATTTGCCCAATTAGCTGAAGGTGTCATCATTAGATATAAAGGCCTATCATTTAATTGCCTCTTTAAAATAAATTGACTTTAGTCTCACTGAAAATGATGATTTGGCTGGCAAAGTTTTGTGCCAGGAAGACTTTTAGTTGGTAAGAGGGCAAAAGATGCCAGAAAATGACATCCCAAACTACTGGGACTTCTCCAAGTCACCAGGAATCAGGTTGGTTCCCTCTGAAATAATCACCCCTCTGGGACCGAAGGATTCCTTTTCCCCGAGCCTTGGATAAATTTATCTAGGAAAATGCCAAATCTCCTAATGTTCTCTCCTACCCAACTTGGTGCCTGTCTTGACATGGCTCCTTGCCCACCTCCAGCCGAGAGAAGCAGGAGACAAATGGCAGCCATCCCAGGCTGCCATTTTTCACAGGGAATTGGAGGTGGGGGATTTTTAAGACTAGTGGTCTAGGACAGGGGTCTCCAACCTTGGCCACTTTAAGCCTGGTGGACTTCAATTCCCAGAGTTGAAGTCTGCCAGGCTTAAAGTTGAAGCTTTGCTGGCTGGGGAATTCTGGGAGTTGAAGTCCGGCAGGCTTAAAGTGGCCATGGTTGGAGACCAGAGGTGGTATTCAGCCGGTTCGAACCAGTTCTGACATACCAGTAGCAAAAATTTTGACCGGTTCGGAGAACTGACAAATGCCACTTCTTGCTGGGCCTGCCCACCGGTCCCCGCTATTGCCTGTCCTATATTCTGCTGTTTATCAGCTCAGCTGATTCTTGTGGCAGAGTGTATTGCCACGCCTTAGCTAAGCTAAAGAAACCAGCACAGCTCATCAACGTTGATGCAGAGGGCAATTTCTGAGCCCTGTGCACACGCATACAAAGTGCACATTTGGCATGCAGATGTGTATTAGGTGCGCCTGCACAGTTCAATAGCGTTGATACAGAGGGCAGTGTTTGAGCCCTGTGCACACACATACGTGTGCAAAGCAAGCTCTCCGAACCAGTAGGAAATTTTTTTGAAACCCCCCTCTTTGATCCCACCTTTCTCTGAGACCCCAGATTCCTTCCTCCTGCTTCTCTGCCGCAACGGAGGCCCCAGGCTGAGGCTTCTCCAGGCCCCAGACAGAGGTGGACTCTGAATCTTGAGTCTCTCCTGGCCTTTCTAACTCTAACCACCATCCAGGGAGTCCTCAACTTATATGGCCAGAATTCCTGCTGCTAAGCAAAGCAGTTGTTAAGTGAATTGCGCCCGATTTTATGACCTCATTCACCACGGTTGTTAAGTGAATCTTCCCCCCATTGAACGTATTTGTCAGAAGGCTGCAAACGGCATTCCCATGTTGCCGGGATGCTGCAACCATTGTAAATACCTGCTAGCTGTCATTTTGATCCTAGTTGAATTTTGATCACATGACCCTAGGGATGCCGCAGCGTGCCACTTTTTTCAGTGCTGTTGCTAAAACTATGGTTGTAAGTTGAGGATTACCATGCTGGCTTTGTAAGGGGGAAAAATATATTTTGGCAATATCTTACCAGTCGCAGAGCAATGCTGAGCCACCTCCCTCCTGATCCAACAAACCCAAAACCAGAGATAAAGGATGAAATTCTCGGTGCCTCCCTCCATTTAAAATTCAAATATTCCAAACTATTTCAGATGTATGAAGCCATCCGCTGCCCTACGCTCCTCCAGTGTCTATTTTTCTTCAAAGAGAAAATAACATTTAATGTTCCAGAAAAACAAACCAACCAGCCCTGTTTTTCTATCTGCAGACAGCCAATTTGTTGTTTCACCAAGATGGTGCCCTTTGGGTCTGCTGGACTTTGCCCTGCCATCATCCCCAGCCAAAATGCCTCAGAGTGGAGCCCTACAGATGGTCCACCTGCGGGAAACCAGAGTGGGCAAAGATCGGCTGGAGAAGCCCTGACGGCTCTCGCCACAGAAAATGTTCCCCAGCAGCAAAATGTCACGGTTTGAGCGATAAGAAAACCATGCATTTTTTGGCCCTGGAGAACGACTCGAAGCAAGGCAACCAAGCCGCATTTTGGGACAACAAAATCACTGTCTGGAAAAAGTCTTCATTGTAAATTTGAGATGATCTGAGGTTCCATATGGAGGAAGACGGAGCCCTGCATTTCAACCAGGGGAGGGGGCAAAACTGGGGAGAATTTTGCCAGGGAAATAATCTTGGGCTTCCCAAGGGAGTTAAAAGTGGATGCTGTCCCAGGAAGGCAGAAGACGGGGGTGGGGGGAGGCACAGACCCCTGTTCAAGCCAACACACTGGCCCAAAAGTCTGTGCAGACATGACAGAGACCACTGGAAAAGGATTCCAGGTAGTCCTCAAGTTATGACCACAGTTGAACCTGGTGTTTCTGTTGTTAAGTGAAACATCTGTTAAATGAATTTTTCCTCATTTTAGAACTTCTCTTGCCACAGTTGTTAAGCGAATCCATTTAACACATTAACAGAATCGGAAGGGACACTTGTAGGTCATCTAGTGAAGCGGTCGCCAACCTTTTGGATCTTAGGGACCACCAAACTCACAATTTTAGATCCCAGGGACCACAAACCGGTTCTGTGGGCGTGGCCTAATCTGTGGGTGTGACTTGGTGGTCATGTGACTGGCTGGGCATGGCTTGTATTTATAAATATATAAATATTGAATCTTTTATAAAAAAAAAAAGAGCAACTTTTATCGAAAATCAGGCAAAGCAGGCAGATTGAGTTGCTCCCAGAATCACAGATTCATTCAGAGATCTATCTGTCTGCCATCGGCTAGCTCAGTCTGTCACATAAAATTTGCTTGCAAGCAAACTCATAAAATTAACTCACAACACACCATGCATGTAAATATTAATTTTTTATTAAAAAAGAGCAACTTTTATCCAAAATCAAGCAAAGCAGGCAGATTGAGTTGCTCACAGAATCATTCAGCGATCTATCTATCTACCATCGGCTAGCTCAGTCTCTCAAATTTGCTTGCTGTGAGTCTGCACTGAATTTGCTTACAAGCAAACATTCAGTCCTAAGGGAGGTTAGGCTGTGCTTACCTAGAAAGCAAGAAATCCAACCATTTCCTGCTTCCTAGCTAATCTAAATCTCCAGGCGCAGCAGAACAGCTGATGGTCGGAAAAAGGAAAAATAGCAATTTAGCAGGCAAGTTTACCGGGTCAGAAGTGAGTGGGTGGGGAGGGTTTCTGCGGGCCATGTAGGCTGCACAGCCTTGTGTTTCTGCACAGCCTGGATTAATTGCTTTGGGGATGAGATTTCTCTGTGGCCCACCAAAATTTTCTCACGGCCCACCAGTGGGTCGTAGCCCACCGGTTGGAGACCGCTGATCTATCCAGTGGTCACCAACTAGTGGGTTGGGGATCATTGGTGGTCCATGAGAAAATTTTGGTGGCCCGCAGAGGAATGTCCCCTCCCAAAGCAATGAATCCAGGCTGCGCAGGAACACAAGGCTGCGCCACTCACATGGCCTGCGGGAACACAAGGCTTGCATCGCTTGCATTGCACAAGGTAGTGAGGGGAGGGGGGAGCTTGCCCCACTTGCCCCACATGCCTCGCCTGGCCACTGGACTGCTCCTTTCCACTTCTTTCTTCTTCTGCTTTTGGCTGCATGCAAGGAAAGCAGCAAAAGTCTTTCTTTCTCTCCCCCAAACTCCACCAGAAATGAGTCTTTGGGACCCTGCAAGGCCCCCTGCTCCAAGAGGCTGCGCCGGCAAAGACTCATTTCTGGCGGAGTTTGGGGGAGAGAAAGACAGACTTCTGCTGCTTCTCCTGCTTTCCTTGCATGAAGCCAAAAGTCTCTCCCCCCCCCCACCCCCGAGAATGGAGCTGGAGATGGTATCCTGCAATCTCAAATAAAGAATGATCGATCGGTAGAAAAATGGGATGGGGGATTTTCCTGCAGATTTTTGGGGGGATTTTCCCAGGGTCTCTGCTCCGTGGGATTTAAAATGATGAGTTTGGTGGTCCCTGAGATCCAAAGGTTGGTGACCCCTGGTCTAGTCCAACCCCTTGCCCAAGCAGGAGACCTACACCATTTCTGATAGATAGCATTGCACTTGTTGAATTAGTAACATGGTTGTTAAATGAATATGGCTCTCCCATTGACTTTGTTGGTTGCAAAGTCAATTAATGACATTGCAGCCATCATAAGTATGAACTACTTTGCTAAGTATCTGAATTTTGATCACATGATTGTAGGATGCTGCAATGGTAGCAATTGTGAAAAACGGTCATAAGTCAAAGTCTTTGTAACTCTGAACAGTCACTAGATGGATTGTGTTGAACTGCTGAGCACATCGGGAGCAGCATCTCTGGTGACAAAACATGCCCATGTTTGGACCAGAATTTCCCCCTGTGTGCCTCATATGTGTTCTCTGCACGAAAGCAGACACAATCCACACTTTTTAAATTAAGTACTTTTACTGTGTTTTTCCAAGACAAATCAGAACAGCAAAGCAAGGCTAAACGAGCAAAGAGCCTCCTGAAGCAAGCAAGCAAACCAGAGCTGGGTAAGTCTTTGTCAAAACGCTTTCCAGGCTGTCATGAGGACTAGAAACACAAAGTAAGGCAAAGCCTAAATCCAGAGCGAATGGGAAGAAGATTCTGAAATACACCTTAAATCAGCGGTCACCAACTGGTGGGCCACGGCCCACTGGGCGCCCTTGAGAAAATTTTGGTGGGCTGCAGAGTAATCTCAACCCCAGAGCACCCCCCAAAGCAATTAATCCAGGATGCGCCGCCCACATGGCCCGCGGGAACCCTCCCCACCCATTCACTCCTTACCTGGTAAACTTGCCTGCTAAATTGCTATTTTTCTTTTTTCTGACCATCATCTGTTCTGCTGTGCCAGATTTAGATTAGCTAGGAAGCAGGAATTGGTTGGATTTCTTGCTTTCTAGGTAAGCACAGCTGAACCTCCCTTAGGACTGAAGGTTTGCTTGCAAGCAAATTCAGTGCAGACTCACAGCAAGCAAATTTGAGAGACTGAGCTAGCCGATGGCAGATAGATAGATCACTGAATGATTCTGTCAGCAACTCAATCTGCCTGCTTTGCTTGATTTTGGGTGAAAGTTGCTCTTTTTTAAATAAAAAAAATCAATATTTACATGCATGGTGTGTTGTGAGTTAATTTTGTGAGTTTGCTTGCAAGCAAATTTTATATGACAGACTGCGCTAGCTGATGGCAGATAAATAGATCTCTGAATGAATCTGTGATTCTGTGAGCAACTCAATCTGCCTGCTTTGACTGATTTTGGATAAAAGTTGCTCTTTTTTTATAAAAGATTCAATATTTATATATTTATAATATTTACATACAAGCCATGCCCAGCCAGTCACATGACCACCAAGCCACACCCACAAATTAGGCCATGCCCACAGAACTGATTAGTGGTCCCTGGGATCTAAAATTATGAGTTTGGTGATCCTGAGGTCCAAAAGTTTGGCGACCACTGCCTTAAATGACAAGAGATGGCAAACTACTCCCAGCAGTTGATTCCTGCAGCAAAGGAGGAATGGTGGGAAATAGAATATTCATCATTGGCCGAGTGTGATTGGACACAGAAGGCATTTATCTCTGGTATATCAGCTCTCCATGTGCATACAAACCACAATGGTATAAAGCATAAATCATCATAAATCCCAAGATAAACAATAAAGAGATCAATCATAAGATACCAATAGGAGAAGGTAATAGGAAAGATGAGATGGATAATGGCAATACAGCCCTACTACAGTATTGTGAGAAGTAGACGTTGAGCAGAGTGGTGGCACGAGGGAATCCAATTGTCCCTTGTCTAGTTGTCTTGACATGCAATGTCCTATAGCGATGTCTCAAGGCGAGGAGTTGAAACACTTTATGTCCGAGATGTGAGGGGTCTGTAGATAATTTCTTAGCCCCCTTTCTGACCCTTGCAGTAGCCAGATCCTCCATGGAAGGCAGGCTGGTTGCAATGGTTTCTTCTGCAGTCCTAACTATCTGTTGAAGGCCAGTGCCTGTCCTCTTTAGTTGCAGTGCCAAACCAGGCAGTTTCTTTACGAACAGTCTGATTTCTTGAAGAAAATCAATGTTTCTTTAAGATTTCCTTTCTTCTTTGCAACTAGGAAGAAACATTTCAAAGGTTGACTGCTCTTTGGTGAGCATCAGGGAACATTGACTTTTTCATTTGAGCTTTCTCACCAAATGTTCTCCCTCTCCCCCTCCCTCTCTCTCTCCCCCTCCCTCCCTCTCCCTCTCTCCCTCTCTTTCCCCCTTCCTCCCCCCTTCCTCCCCCTCTCCCTCCCTCCCTCTCTCTCCATGCCACCTCCTCTTGTTCAAAGGCCAACTTCACAGGCTCTCTTATTCGGAATTTAGGAACATCAAGGGATTTAGCAAAAATCCAAGCAGATCCTTGATCTCCTCAAATGGTGGGTTTTTTTTTTTTTTTGAGACTCTCATTTTTAATCTTTCTTTACTCAATTAAAAGATTCAAGGAACAAGAAGAAATCTTTTTTCTTCATACAAAATACAGCCTTAATGGTGGAAGGAGAAACTCAATTTTTCCCACTTTTGGGGGTCTCAAGAATATTTTGGCACTTGAAAAAAAGAAACATTCCACCTATTTTGATTCCTTTGGGTCAGAATGAAGTGGAATCAGCAATTTTCTGTTAAATTCCCTTATTGTTAATTCACTATTAAAAAGGAATTAATGTAACTGTGTAAATAGCTGAAACTCTGCTTCAGCTCACATGTCATACGTGGGTACCAAGCCAACATTTTTACAGTTACACCACTTGGGGAAGGTGAAAATGGATGTTACAGACAGATAAAAAGATGAGGTTTTTTTTGTTAAAGGTTTGTGTTTTGTAGTTTTCTGTTTACGGTATCTTTAATTTTTTTCTTCTTTCAGAATGCATTGTGGGGCTCAAAATTACTATATTACTATACAAATGAATGGTTTCATAGATCTCAGTTAAATTGAAGACTACAGATTCTTCCATCTTTGAGACTGAAAGGCAAAACTGAAATATTAAAAAAGGGGAGTTACAACAAAATGTTATAGCAAAACATTACATGCACTTGCTGACTGGTTGGGGCACCTCCTTCCTGCGCTGGTCATTAGTGGTGGACTTGTGACCAAGCAAAAAATATTGGGACCAGGTTTTTACCTTAACTCAGAAAATTCTTAAAATAAATATAAAACTGAAACCAAAGGTTTTCCTTTTAGGTTTGATGGATAAAGTATTTGAAAGAAAATTCAGAACTTTGTTACCATGCACATTGAAAGCAGCAAGAAAGGAGACACAAACTTCCACCATGGAAGAATTCACAGTGAAGGTGATGGAGTTAGAGGAGAAATTGACCGCCTTAGTTAAAGAGAATAATTTTTTTTTTTAAATTGTTTCTATTTGGACATCACTTCTGGACTTCATATTTGAACTGAAAAAATGAAGCAAGAAGCAAAAAGAAGAAGCAATGGGTGGAAACTAATCAAGGAGAGAAGCAGCTTAGAACTAAGGAGAAATTTCCTGCCAGAATAATTAACCAGGGGAACTACTAACCTCCAGAAGCTGTGGATGCGCCAACACTGGAAGTTTTTAAGAAGAGATTGGACAACCATTTGTCTGAAACTGTTGAGGAGGGGATTGGACTATTTCATTTATTTAATTAATTCATTTGTCAAACATGTACGAGATAACAAGTATAGATATGAACATAAACAAGAACAAAGGGAGTAAATACAGATAAATGGGGACAGTAAGACAGGGACAGTAGGCACGCTGGTGCGCTTATGCATGCCCCCTTTAAGGACCTCTTGGGAATGGGGTGAGGTCCACGGTAGACAGTTTGAGGTTGAGCTGTGAGGGGTTGAGGCTGTGACCATGGAGTAGGGTAGGGCGTTCCAGGCATTGACCACTCTGTGACTGAAGTCCTATTTTTTGCAATTGAGTTTGTAGTGGTTTATCTTCAGTTTGTATTGGTTGTTTGCCTGTGTATTATTGTGATTGAGGCTGAAGAAGTCATTGACAGGCAAGGCATTGTAGCAGACAATTGTGTGAACTATGCTTAGATCGGAATGCAGGTGGTGCAGTTCCAGATTGTCCAGGCCCAAAATTTTGAGCCTGGAGGCATAGGGAAGTCTATTGTGAGTGGAGGAGTGGAGAACTCTTCTTGAGAAATAACTCTGACTACAAGATCTCCATTCTGTTATTCTGTTAAAATAGAACAGGATGGCTAGTCCTTTGTACAACACTGGAAGCCTTAGCCTCTGCAGTTTGGGCACCAGGCTGGAGATGGTGGCTTCCAATGGGTCAAGAGGGAGGCCAAGATGAAGCAAAGCACAGAAAAAGGGCAGGTTTCCTATTGTAAGGGCATCGTTACCATAGTGGTACCCTGGACAGCTCCCTTTGCAAAGTCCTGGAACTCTGATTTTCAGCCTTGGAAACAGTGCTGCTATTCTACCGGTTTGACCCGGTTCTGGCATACTGGTAGTTCACCGAAGTTCACCTGAGACTGAACCGGTTCTCTCTGAGCTGCTGTTAGGCCCACCCGCCTGCCTGGGCTCCCATACTGACCTTTATTCAGGGGTGGGATTCTACAGGTTCGCACCTATTCGCTAGAACCAGTTGTTAACATTCTAAGCAGTTCGGAGAACCGGTTGTTAGAAGAAATTCCTGGCCTAATCCTGTAAGGAAGGCAGGAAGGAAACATTCTGGGCTTGCTTACAGAAACTGCCTCTCCGTTAACCCTTATTACATTCTTGGCAGGACTAGACTTCCTGTCTCTGGAGCATCTCTGGAGTTTTTCCCCTCCTTTGCTGGTACTTTGCTTGTGTGGAGTGACCACTCAAAGTTACAATGGCACTGAAAAAAGTGACTTATGACCATTTTTCACACTTACAATTGTTGCAGCATCCCCACAGTCCTGAGAGGCCAGGCGAGGAGATGCGTGCCTCAATGTGAGTGATATTGAGTTGGCCACACCCAGCCAATAACATGACCACCAAGACATGCCCACCCAGTCACATGACCACATAAGCCACGGCCACCACCTAAGCCACGCCCACAGAACCAGTTGCTAAAAAAATTGAATCCCACCCCTGCCTTTATTCCCTGCTTTTGAAGCGCAGCTGCTTTGCATGGCACACTAGAGTGCTGCACGCAGCTGCTGAAGTGATAGTGCCGGATTGCAGGAAGTGAGTCAGAAAGCCTCTGTGCCTGTGAAAAGTTCGTGTTTGGTGCACATGTGTGCAAAGTGTGTGTGCGCATGCAAAGCACGACCACCAAGCCACAGCCACCGGTGGTAAACTATTTTGAAATGCACCACTGCTTGGAAAGTTTAAGAGGGGTGGAGTTCAACTCCCAGAATTGCCCAGCCAGCACAGGATAGCTGTACACAGACAAAAGACCCCCTCCCCCAAAAAAATTTCACCCCAAGCCTCTCTTTTAAATGAGGGCTTGATACATGGACATTTTTCTTTTGTTTCCCATAAAACCAAATGGCAGAAAAGGAAACCATTTCCAGCCAAAAATCAATGTGACCATTTTGGATTTTTGTTTAAAAAACAACAACAACCCAACAGCAGCCAGTGAGGGGAGTACAGAACTGTTGATTTTTCCTGCTACCAAACGGGAGGCTTTGGTTAAAAGCAGGGGTCTCCAACCTTGGCCCCCTTAAGACTTGTGGGAAGACCTCAGAAGACTCCGAGTTAACTTTGAGCTTGGTGAGACTTGAACTGCCGAATTGCAGGCAGCTGGCAATCGGCAGAAATAACCTGCAGGACTGCACTCTAACCACTGTGCCACTGAGGCTGCAACTTTCCTAGGTGGCTTCCAACAAGCAAAGTCAATGAGGGAACCTGGATTATTTTAATGATTCCCGCTATTCACTTAACAACTGCAATGATTTGCTTAACAATGACGGCAAAAAAGACTCATCAAATCGGGTAAGGCTCACTTAGCCTGCCAGCTTTCTTAGCAATAGAAATTCCAGTTCCAATTGTGGTCGTATGGGGGTGCACTAAATCAGAGACCCCATTTTTGCTTCCCGCATTCCTTCCCACCGCATTGTTGTTGTTTTTCTTCTTTTTCTTCTTCTCTTCCTCCTGCCTCTCCTCCCCCCTCTTCTTCTTCTGTAAATAAGGAGCTGTTTTTAAAAACTAGAACTGAAAGCAGCGGAATCTCTCAGCTGTGAGGCACAGCAATTCCCAATGCAGAGCAGGTTTTGCAAGAGCTCGAGGCAAGGACCACTTGTTACGAAATTATTTTCATCTGGAAAAGAGTTGAAAGAAATGTTTATCTCGGGAACGGGAGCACTCCTGCTCTTAAGCAGATCTTATGGAAATCCAATCAAATAACAGCCAGCAAGTTTCTCCTTCGCTCCTTTGAGTCACATGTTAGTGACACTGCAATTGGGGGGCATAACCATAGTAACAGGGAAGACCTGAGCATCACACAACGATACACATATTATGTGTGTCGCCTCTAAAAAAAAAAACCAGGCACCACACATGCCACGTAGGAGGGCAAGCTTTGCCAGGAAGGCTTGCTGTCAGCTATAGACAACGGGAGGAAAACGGGAGGAATGATTAAAAAGGGGAAGAGAAGGAGGAGAAACTTCCCATGTAAACTTAAGTGTTTAGATATAGGCTAGACAAAATAGATGAGTCAAAGCAAAATTTAAACAGGGGAAGGGAATATGCATGCCCGGGAAAGGACCAATATATATATATATTACACAGTGGTGAGCCATCCAAGACTAGTTCCCAAAACATAGAAATCAAGAATCAGAAGATAGAGACTTCAGAAAGAATCCGAGACAGAGATTGGATATCTTTACTTCTGGATGATTATCCACAACAGCATGGCTTCACATAACCTGCCTCAGAACTAAAAGGAATACAGATTCACACTAACTGGGGTGTTCTCTATTTCAATGTTTCTCAACTCCGCAATTTTAAGGCTTGTGGACTTCAATTCCCACAATTCCCCAGCCAGCATGGCTATAGCACAAGCCCGTTGCAGCTGGGGGCGGTTTGCAGAGGATGTCCTCTTATCTCTACATGGTAGGTGGGCTTCTATAGAGCAGAGGTCTCCAACCTTGGCAACTTTAAGCCTGGCGGACTTCAACTCCCAGAATTCCCCAGCCAGCAAAGCTCTGGGAGTTGAAATCCGCCAGGCTTAAAGTTGCCAAGGTTGGAGACCCCTGCTATAGAGGAAGAGGTCCGAAGAGACCAGGGAACACCAGGTAAGCAGAAGATCATCTGCGGGTCTTGTAACTCACTTGGATAAACATGTGCCTTACCAAAACCTGAAATCTGGAGTTAGAAGAAAAGCTCTTTTCAACCAAGGGATGATCATCTGAGATGGCATGAAAATTCTCCATTGTGTGCTCAATAACCAGTGTGTGGTGCCCAATCACCACATGCAGTTCTAGTACCACTTTACAAAGCCTTAGTAAGGCCACACTTCGAATACTGCATCCAGTTCTGGTCACCACATTGTAAAAAAGATCTCGAGACTCTGGAAGGAGTGCAGAGAAGAGTAACCAAGATGAGGAGGTGACTGGAGGCTAAAATATATGAAGACCAGTTGCAGGAACTGGATATCTGTAATCTAAGTGAGTGATATTGAGTTGGCCACACCCAGCCAATAACATGACCACCAAGCCATATCCACCAACTAAGCCACGGCCACAGAACCAGTTGTTAAAAATTTTGAATCCCACCCCTGATAAGGGGGTTAACTTAGTATTCAAAGCACCCAGAAGCCAAGACAAGGAACAATGGATGGAAGCTAACTAAGGCACGAAGCAACATGGAATTCAAGAGAAAATTGCTAACGGCTAGAGCAACCAACCAATGGAACAGAAGTTGCCTTCAGAAGTTGTGGGAGCGTCATCTCTGAAGATTTTCCAGAAGAGACTGGACAGCCATTTATCTGGAATGATGTAGGGCAGTGATGGTGAACCTTTTCGGCATTGAAGCACACACACATGCGCGACGAAGATGAACTGAAGTGATGGCGCACATGCCCATAGAGAGGTTCTGCATGCCACCTCCACGGATATAAGGTCTCCTGCTTTGAGCAGGGGGTTGGTCTAGAAGACCTTCAAGGTCCCTTCAAACTCTATAATTCTATGTCCTATGTTGTATTTACAGGTAGTCCTTGATTTATACCCAGTCCAGAGGTGGCGAATTCAGCAGGTTCTGTCCAGTCCTGGGGAACCAGTAGTGGAAATTTTAAGTAGTTCGGAGAACCGGCCAATCCCGCCTCTGACTGGAGATTTTACAGCCTCCTTCCCCTGCCACACCCACCAAGCCACTCCCACAGAACCAGTAGTAAACAAAATTGAATCCCACTACTGAACCAGTCAGTTAGCGGCCGTTCAAAATTATGACAGCTGCTCCTTCTTGTGGTCATGTGATTGCATTTTGGGCCTTTGGCAGCTGATCCACATTTATGGCGGTTTGCAATGTTTCACAGTTAGGTGATCATGATTTACGATGTCTGTTTGCCAGAAGCCAGTGTTTACTTCTGGTTTTCAGCAAAACAATGTCCATTGGGTACAACGGCTTCACTTAATGACCACTGCATTCACTTAACATGGCATTTGCTTAAGAACTGCCCGAAAAAGTTGTAAAAGTTACATGGAAAGTCACTTCACAACTGGCACAATTTACAAGTGTAATTCCAAGCTTGATTATGGTCGTAAGTCGAGGACTACCTTAGTGGTGGGGTTCAAACTTTTTTACTACTGGTTCTGTGGGCTTGGCTTGGTGGGCGTGGCAGGGGAAGGATACTGCAAAATCCCCCTTCCCTCCCTTCCCCACTAACCTGCTTTCCAGCTCCATTTTCCTGTGCAGGGCAACCAAAGGAGACCCAGCTGATCAGCTGTGGGCGTGGCTTGGTGGGGGTATGACTTGGTGGGCGTGGCTTGGCTTGATGGGTGTGGCTTGATGGGTGTGGCAGGGGAAGGATACTGCAAAATCCCCCTTCCCTCCCCTCCCCACTAACCTGCTTTCCAGCTCCATTCTCCTGTGCAGGGCAACCAAAGGAGACCCAGACGATCAGCTGGGACTCAAAGGGAGGCAGAGAATAGAGGGGGCAGGGCCAGTCAGAGGTGGTATTAGCCAGTTCTCAACATTTCTGCTACTGGTTCTCCAGAACTGGTCAGAATCGGCTGAATGCCACCTCTGGACTACTTGTGGTAAGTGGGAAGAAGAGATAGGAGTGGAAAAGTGAAGCCCTTCTACTTATTTGCAAGTCAAACGCTTTTTAAAAATTAAAATAAATCCACCATGAAGGGCACTTTCCTTTTCTTCTTCTATACCCTGAATTGCAACCAGGAACTTCCTCACTTCTTTGCAGTGCCCCAAATTCATCCCTCTCCCCATGCAGATGCAGCAAAGTCAGAGCAGAGCAAATGTATTTTTATCTTTTGAATTTAAATTGGCTGCTTTTTAAGGGTAGTTGGAGTGCTTTATTTGTATACTTCGACGAGAGTTACTACGAGGGATAGGTGGCTCTATGAATTTTAAAAACAAAATATAATTTGCAAAAAGATTCTGCATAAAACCCCCCACCCCTCTCTCTCGGAGGCTAGTTTAAAGCTGGTCATCGCACTTCAAGATGGGCATTGCAAAACTGGGGGAAAATATCATTTCATAAATATAATCCAGAATAAATGGACGAATGAGATAAGTGGAATGTAGGAAATGTTTTCTCTCGCTTTTTAATTGAGTCATGCTTAAAGTTAGAGATCAGTGGAAAGACATTACTCAATGGATAACTTATTTATTGAAGTTATATGCCTCCCAGCTCACTCTGAGAGGCAACAATTTAAGTAATGAATTTTACTGCCATGAGTCATAGTGACACTTTGAAGTTTAAAAGTTTGGCTGCAATTCACTCAGGACAAGACTTGGGGGCTATTAGGGAGGGTGGCTACATAGTTTAGACCAGGGGTCTCCAACCTTGGCCATTTTAAGCCTGGAGGACTTCAACTCCCAGAATTCCCCAGCCAGCTTTGCTATAGACAGTCCTCAGCTTACAATCACAATTGACCCCAAAATTTCTGTGGTTAAGTGAGACATTCGGTAAGTGAGTTTTGAGCCAATGTTACACTTGTTATGTGAATGACTGCAGTGGTTAAGTTAGTAACATGGTTGTTAAATGAATCTGGTTTCCCAATTTAGTTTAGTTTAGTTTAGTTTAATTTACTTTACTTTATTGTCATTGCACCTCGTACAACGAAATCAAACACCATCTTCAGTGTATAATTTATGACTATGAAAATAAACACAAACACACATCCTTCGCATTCTACACAATTGAATTGAAAACCCCTGATATTGCATTCATATTGCACTCTACAGTAGAGTTCAATAGAGTTGTTGCCCTGGGATAGAAGCTGTTTTTCAGTCTATTTGTCCTTGTTTTTATTATTGTCCTGTACCGTCTGCCACATGGTAATAGTTTTAAAAAAGGGTGCCCAGGATGAGATGGATCTTTGAGGATGTTTTGAGCTTTCTTAAGGCAGCGGGAGCTCTAAAGCTCTTCCAGAGAGGGGAGAGGGCAACCCATGATCCTCTGGGCAATGACATTAACCCTCTGGAGTGCTTTCTTATCTGCCACTGTGCAATTGGCAAACCCTACACAGGTGCAGTAAGTTAAGATACTCTCTGTGGTGCAGCGGTAGAAGGTCACCAGCAGTTTTTCATTCAGTTGTTGTTTTTTGAGAAGTCTCAGGTTGACTTGGTTTGTCAAAAAGTCACAAAAGATGACCATGTGACCTTGGGACACTGCAACTGTCATACATGTGAGTCAGTTGTCAAGCATCGGAACATATAATCACATGACCATGGAGATGCTACAACAGTCATAAGTGTAGAAAACAGTCATAAGTCACTTTTTCCAGTCCCGTCGTAACTTCTAACACTCCACTAAATGAACTGTTGTAAGTCAAAAACTACTTGTACCTCCAGGAACAGGAGAAATATATCTTACTTTGCCAATCACCAACTGGATGCCAGCCTAGCAGATTAAGATTAAGATCTGGGCACTCCTGAGAACCTCAACGGCTGTTATTTGCCACAGAATCGAAACCGACAGCTGGAGCAGAGCAGCAGCCCAACCAAACAGGCCTGCCATCTCGAGATTAACTGAAGTGTTGCTACTAGTTACTGCAATGTTTTTAATCAAAGAGTATTGTGATTAAAAAAGGAGGGCTATGAAGGAAACAACACTGGCATCTCCCAGCTATGGCACTGTCCAGATTTCATTTTTTTCATTTTACATTTACTGCAACCAACGTGACTGCCGAGACAAAAAATCCCTTGTTTGCTTCTTCCTCTTTTCTATCACAGTGAAACACACAAACACACACACAGTCTCAATATCACTGCAAATATTCCCGAGCCCTCCCTGCTAGCGAGGAGGAGGAGGACTAAAAGAATGGCAACCGAGGAATTGCCAATCCACATTACATTTCACAGGAATTGTTGCAAGCGACCAGGGCTTTGGGTTTATCATCTGAGCTTGAAAATAAACTACCACATTATCTTCTGTACACTGGGGAGTCCATTGGGGGGGAGGGAATCTGAGGAAAAAAATTGTCTCTGTGTTACCCTTCTGCTGAAAAGCCAGATCCTGTTTCTGTTATTGGAAAACATCTTTGGTGTTTTTTTGCACATTAGAATTACACCCAGGAGGGACTCTTTGGATTGCAACCTTTGGATAGGCTGGGGAGGAGAGCAGGCCGAGACAGATCGCAAAGTTAATAGCTTTCTGTCACGCCAATCTCTTTGGCTCCAAGGCAGCGCCTCTTAATCTCACAGCCTTTAAGACGTGTGGACTTAACTCCCTGGTAAGTTGGGTTGGTTCCTTTCTGAGTTTCTTTCTCTCCCCATTATGCATCTATGGCCCTTTTATGACTTGTGGACTTCAATTCCCACTGGTTCAGGGATTCTGCGACTTGAAATTAACAAGTCATAAAAGACCATGGTTCCCCACCCCTGATCTATGAGTACACTTGCTCTTATCTGATCATCAAGGTTGACTCAGCCTTCCATCCTTCCAAGGTGGGTAAAATGAGGACCCAGATTGTTGGGGGCAAGAGGCCGACTCCATCAACCGCTTAGAGGGGGCTGTAAAAGCCTGTGAAGTGGTATATAAGTGGTATATGAAGTGGTATATTTTCTGCTCAGGAAATAGCAATAGCAATAAGTTCTATTGCTATTTCCTGAGCAGCATCTCTTCTCCCCAAGGCCATTCTCACATACCATTACCATCCCTGGGTTGTGACATGATGTGAAATATGAATCTTTTCACTATGGTTTGTTCAACAAACCAACAATATGAAAAACGGTTGCAGGATTTATGTTTGGTCAGTCTAGAGAAAGAAGGGCTGGGGGGGACATGATAGCATCTTCCAGTATTTGAGAGGCTGCCGCAAAGAAGAGGAGGAAGGGGTCATTTTATTTTCCAAAGCACCAGAAGGCAGGAAAAGAAACAATGGTTGGAAACTAGTCAAGGGGAGAAGCAACCTGGAATTAAGGAGAAACTTCCTCAGTCAGGACAATTAACCAGTGGAACAGTTTGCCACCAGAAGTTGTAGGTATTTCATCACTGGAGGTTCTTAAGAAGAAACTGGACAGTCACTTGTCTGAAATGGTATTTCAGACCCTTCTCTTGCTTGAGCAGGGGGCTGGACTAGAAGACCTCCAAGGTCCCTTCCATCTCTATTCTGATTGATCGATTGATCTTATGGGATAAGAACACAGTTACAGAATGCAAACTTTCCCTGGGCTCTGGAAGGAATCTGAATCAGAAAAGGTTCCCAGTGAGGGGTATTACAAGCAATAGAAGAACACATCTGGTCTTGGGTAGGGGACATTGATGCCAACCAGAGCAGTGGCCAAACAGCTACAGGCACTAGGACCAGCAGTCTGATATATCTGTACACACACTTTCCTAGACCACATCTACGGTGAACATTCACAACAGCTCTGAAGTAAATCATGCGAAGTGCTCCACACTTGGAATATTACATCCAGTTCTGGTCACCACGATCCAAAAAATGATATTGGGAGTGCATAGAGAAGCAACGAAGGTGATTAGAAGGCTGGAGGTTAAATATATGAGGAACAATTGAGGGAGCTAGGTATGTCTACTCTAACAAAGAGAAGGATTAGGGATGATACGATAGCTTCATCCAGTACTTGAGGAGCTACCAGAGGAAAAAGGGTAGGACAAGTGATGGTGAAAGGTCATTCAAGTTCTGACCATTGAGATCATCAGCTTGCCTTCAGACATTGTGGGTGCTTCATTACGGGAGGTTTTTAAGGAGAGGCTGGACAGTCACTTGTCTGAAATGGTATAGGATCTCCTGCTTGAGCAGGGGGCTGGACTAGAAGACCCCAAGGTCCCTTCCAGCTCTATTTGATTCTGATTAAAGAGAAAACCAACCTAGACCTAAGGAAAAATTGCCTGATAGTGAGAATAATTAATCAATGGAATAGCTGGCCTGCCATCAGTGGAAGTTTTCAAGAAAAGAGTGGACAACCATTTGACTGGGAGGGAAGAAGGTCTCTTGCCTTGAATTGGAGATCTTCTAGTCCAGGGGTCTCCAACCTTGGCCACTTTAAGCCTGGAGGACTTCAACTCCCAGCTTTGCTGACTGGGGAATTCTGGGAGTTGAAGTCCCCCAGGTTTAAAGTGGCCAAGGTTGGAGACCCCTGGACTAGGAGATCTCCAAAGTCCCTTTCAACCAGGGGTGGGATTCTACAGGTTCGCACCTATTCACTAGAACCGGTTGTTAACATTCTAAGCAGTTCGGAGAACTGGTTGTTAGAAGAAATTCCTGGCCTAATCCTGTAAGGAAGGCAGGAAGGAAACATTCTGGTGTTGGTTACGGAAACTGCCTCTCCGTTAACCCTTATTACATTCTTGGCAGGACTAGACTTCCTGTCTTAGGAACTTCTCTGGAGTTTTTTTTCCTCCTCCTTTGCTGGTACTTTGCTTGTGTGGAGTGACCATTCAAAGTTACAATGGCACTGAAAAAAGTGACTTATGACCATTTTTCACATTTACGAATGTTGCAGCATCCCCACAGTCACGAGAGGCCAGGTGAGAAGATGTATGCCTCGATGTGAGTGATATTGAGTTGGCCACACCCAGCCAGTTACATGACCACCAAGCCACACCCATCAACTAAGCCACGCCCACAGAACTGGTTGTTAAAAAAATTGAATCCCACTCCTGCTTTCAACCCTATTATTCTGTTTTCTACATAACAAATCCTAGGAAACCGAGACCCAACAAGCTTTTGCACAATTTATTGTCTTGGACTCTTTAAACACATCGGTGATAAATAGCCGTCAATGTTTAATCATGTTCCTAAACTGGCATGACCCTGTAAGGGATGCAAACTGAGGAGGGACAGGAGGGGCCCAGCATTTTAGAAACATAAATTCCATTCTGGACCTTCTCATCTCGAACCATTTCTGTTCTCTCTCGCACAGTCAAGAAAATAGGGCTTGTTTTCAAGGCGTCCTGCTGTTTTTTGACTCTCTCTCTCTCTCTCTTTGACTGCACATAGATGTTGGGATGCTAATCTCCCTCCCCTGGTTGCATAAACAGATTTTGGCTGCGCATAAGTTCTGAGAACAAACGGCAGAATCACGTACACCACGTTTTTTTTATGTCAGAAAGCCCTTGTACGAGCTGTACAGACGCCCACATACCAACACCTGCTTTGGAACATTCACTATGAGGTTGGTATTTACTAATTGACTGTCTCACCTACCACCCTGAAAACGTCCACTTGCATCTACCACAGGGTTTCTCAGCCTTAGCAACTTAAAGATGGGTGGACTTCAACTTCCGGAATTGTGCTGTGCTGGTTGGGGAGTTCTGGGAGTTGAAGCAGTGTTGTTGTTAGTTGCGAAGTCATGTCCAACCCATCGCGACCGCATGGACAACGTTCCTCCAGGCCTTCCTGTCCTCTGCCATCCCCTGGAGTCCACTGAAGCTCACGCCGATTGCTTCAGGAACTCCATCCAGCCACCTGATTCTCTGCCATCCTCTTCTTCCTTTACCCTCCATTGTTCCCAGCACTTGGCTCTTCTCCAGCGAGTCTTTCCTTCTCATGAGATGGCCAAAGTCTTTGAGTTTCAACTTCAGGATCTGGCCTTCTAAAGAGCAGTCAGGGTGATCTTCTCTAGGGCTGACCAGTTGGATCGCTTTGCAGTCCAAGGGACTCACAAGAGTCTCCTCCAGCACCAGAGTTCAAAGGCCTCCATTCTTTGGCGATCAGCTTTCCTTATGGTCCAACTTTCACAACCATACATTGCAACTGGGAAAACCATAGCCTTGACTCTAGGCCCTTTTCTTGGCAGAGAGATATCTCTGCTTTTGAGTAGGCTGTCTAGATTTGCCATAGCTTTCCTCCCCAGGAGCGAGCATCTTTTAATTGAAGCAGTAGTGGGATTGAAATAATTTAACTATCTGTTCTCTGCCCTAATGACCAGCTGGGTAGCCGTGGCTGGGTGGTCATGTGACTGGGTGGGTGTGGCCAACTCGATGCCACTCATGTCAAGGGGTGCTTCACCTCACCCAGCCTCTCGTGACTGTGGGGATGCTGCAATGGTGATAAGTGTGAAAAATGGTCATAAGTCACTTTTTTCAGTGCCATTGTAACTTTGAATGGTCACTAAATGAACTGTTGTAAATCAAGGATTATCTGTACAAAAATACAAAAAGCTTCTTTGCTTGCAAAAAGCTGCCCTAAATAGATTAGAAATGGGGGAATGCACACTGAAGATCAATTAAAACCACAGCCATCACGGAATACCTTCCTTTTCGTCAGCAATAGCTGCAAGCCGGAGTTACAAGACAGGCAGGGTGCCAGAGCACCTTGAGGAATTAAAATAATTAAAATGCAACGATGGCTATCAGCAGCCAACTCTTGCTCATCAAATGGGACCCTTTAGCAGAGAGGTCATCTAAGCTCTCCAGTCCAGAAAGTGGGTGGGCACATTTGGGCTGTAAAATGCCAAGCTAAAGAGACCAATTAACAAAGTCTATAGGGGACCCAGGTTCAAGTCTTTGCCCTCCCGAGCTTGTCAGGATCACAATATAATTAGTACCTGCCACAGATATCTAAATAATCTTCAAGCCATGTTACTAAGCCTTTTTATCATGAGAGAAAACTAAAATGAATTGGGAGATCCACACTCCTACTCCTATTTTTTTTTAAATTTTACTATTAGTGATCAATCCTGTGCCTTGGCCACTCCAAAGCAATGCAAGAGACTCCTGTCCCAAAGGTGCTTTTTCAAGAGGCAACTGAACTTGTGGAAACCAAGGAAGTCCAGTTGCCTCTTGAAAAAAACACCTTTGGGACAACCAAGACCTGGAGGATTGAAGAATCTCCATATCAAGAGATTCCTCTGCTCATTGAACTGACAAAGCACCCTTTCCCACCCAGGAAAAGCAATCCTTAGATCCATTTGCACCACTTAAAGATACCAGCTGGTCTCACTCACCTCACAAGATATCCTAAGGAAACCATCCAGATTTAAGGAAAGACCACAGGCCCCCAGAATCAGTGCCAAGCTTGCATCCTGCCTCTTGGAAGTACATCGCAAAAGGGACAGTGCCAGGAACCATTAAAACCTAGGGGGTTGGACTAGAAGACCTCCAAGATCCCTCCCAACTCTGTTATTCTATGTTCTATGCTAAATGAGTCTCAAAACAACTCTTCTGTTTAGCAGGACATATGAACCAAGCCTCCTTAGATGAAAAAAAAACCGAAAAATTTATTCAATAAATTACATTTGGACAAACCATATGTAGAGAATTAGAATACAAGCCAGGATATTTTTGGCAGCCCCCAAAATAGAGTTCCATAATAGGTGGGGCTTAAATAGATTCCTTTGGGGTAGCAAAACTAGAGCAGGCTTAAAAATGGTCGCTGAGCCATCATGACAGCCCTGTCCATTTTTTTCTCATAAAAGTGACCCTCACCTCCAGGCACAAGAAAAGTGCATATTTGACTTGTGTGATCTCAACTGGTTTTGCCTAGGACATTCCAGGGTGACCCATCGCAAGAGCTGGAGAACTGATTTGGTGTAGTGATTAAGGTGTTGGCCTAGAAACCTGTTGTGGTTCACTGGCAGCAGGTGTGGACGGCTGAGGGCTCAGAGACCGGGGGTTCGGATGAGGGGCCTGCCTGTGACGCAGGGATGGGGCCAGGACTATCAGAGAGTGGAGGGCTTCCTTCGGAGATTGTGGAGGCTGGCAGCAGTGAGGAAGAGGTCCCCGAGGAGCCTGTGCCCAGTGTGCGTGCTCGAAGGGAAGAGCAGCTGCAGCAGCACGGGAGACTCGGGAGTAAGGCTGCAAGGTGATGGCCCCTCCTTTAACGGATAAACGCCAGCCCTCAGAGGTGGGATTCTTTGCAGGAAGCAAAGTTCTTGCACTTCAAGTCCTCATGGAAGTTCGGTCTATCCAGGTTTGTTTTCAGAGACTTTTGGCTTTGAATATTTCCTTGCATTTAATCTAGTGCTTTTGGTAGCCTTGCACAACCTTGACAGGGCTGGCTCTTATCTGGGATAATTAGTTTTAATAGCGCTTTGCTGTGAATAAACAGAATTCACAGAGACGCATTAAGAAGGTTTTGCTTTTATCTCTGTTTTGCGTTTGTTTGATTTGAACAAGGCTTGGGTCGGAATAAAACCAAGAGACTGTGAGTCCCACCTTCAGCATGACCACCAGCTGGGTAACTTTTGGGCCAATCACTAGGAGATGATGAACTCTAGTCCTGCTTTAGGCAAAAATGGCGCCTAGGTGACTTTGGGCCAATCACTAGGAGGTGGTGAGTTCTAGTCCTGCTGTAGAAAGGAAAATGGCTGGGTGACTTTGGGCCAGTCACTCTCTCTGAACCCTACCAAGTTCACAGGATTGTTGTTGTGGGGAAAATAAGAGGAGGAAGGAGTTTTAGGTATGCTCACTGCCTTGAATTACTTATAAAATACTAAAGATGGAATAAAAGTACTAATAAATAAAATAAAGAAATAAAACACAAACCTCAGACTTTCAAACTGAGTTCATTAGATTTCAAAGTGCAAAGCCACAGCACCTGCCCTCCCCCTGCCCCCACCTTCCATCTCAGTTCCACACAACCCCATCAACCCCCAATTAATTTTCTGCAATTTCAAAAGTTCAAATTACATGCCAGTGCAACAAAGTGATACTAGCAAGAATGGACAAGCATCCAAAACCGAAGAACTGGTGCTATATTCATTTTCCAAAACCAGCAAAGTGGAAAAAGTAATCTATCAGCCTCAGAGGTGAGAAATAAATTAGAGTTTCTGGTTTCTAAAAAACTTTTCAAGGTGTGTAGATTTTTAAATCAGAAACATTTTTAATTGATTAGGGTACAGCCTCAGAAAAAGAATGCAAGATCTCTTGTGCCTGTTGGATGTTGTTTTGCATTCTTCTTCTGAGGTTTAATCTGAGAAGTCTGCCTGTATCTAATGTGGATATCTTAACAACAGAAAAGAATCTTTGTAGAATAGAAAGGAATTCTTTATTGGCCAAGTCTGATTGGACACACAAGGAATTTGTCTTGGTGCAAATGCTCTCAGTGTACATAAAAGAAAAGATACATTCGTCAAGAGTCAAGAATCATCAGGTGCAACACTTAATAATAGAGGGTACAATAAACAATGAAATACTATGAAATTGTAGTAAGGATACAAGCGACAAAGTTACAGTCATACAGTCACAAGTGGGAGGAGATAGGTGATAAGGAGTGATGAGGAGATTAATACTAATAGTAGTGCAGAGTGTAAATACTTCGACAGTGTTGAGGGAATTATTTGTTTAGCAGAGTGATGGCTTTTGGGAAAAACTCTCCTTGTGTGTCTAGTTCTGGTGTGCAGTGCCCTATAGCGTCGTTTTGAGGGAAGGAGTTGAAACAGTTTATCCAGGATGTGGGAGGTCTGTAGATATTTTCCAAGCCCCCTTTTTGACTCCTGCATTATACAGGTCCTTGATGGAAGGCAGGTTGGTAGCAATTCTTCTTTCCGCAGTCCTAATTACTCTCTGGAGTCTCTCCTGTTGGGTTGCAGAACCAAACCAGACAGTTACAGAGGTGCAGGTGACAGACGCAATCATTCCTCTGTAGAACTGGATCAGCAGCTCCTTGGGCAGCCTGAGCTCTCTGAGTTGGCGCAGAAAGAACATTCTTTGTTGTGCTCAAGGTTGAACTGTTTATCAGCCATCAACAAGCACACAGAGATAAACAACATCATTCAAAACCATTCAAAAGTACCATTCAAAAGAGACAACCCAATACCTAAAGTGAATACAAAGAGACCAAAATACCTCCTCACCAGCAATCACCCAGATAAGGAAAGATTAATTCCAAGATTAATACCAGACCAACAATCAAGCAGTAAAAAAAAATAAAACATCCTAATCAATGAACTACCATTTCAGTCAAACAATCAACATAAACAGCTTAATTAAGAAACCACCAAGAATACCTAAATTCCACCAATTCTGGCAGGGCAAGCCACTTGTATTTAAACAGAGAGCAAACTCCACTCCCTTCTACAGTAGTTTATTTATTTATTTGGTTTATCAATTGCTTACAAGATAATAGGTATAAGTAAAAACATAGTTATGAATACATGGATACATATAAGAAAAATAAAATATAAAAGAAACAATACAATAGGGATGGTAGGCACGTTGGTGCGCTTATGCACACCTCCTACAGGCCTCTTAGGAAAGGGGTGAGGTCAATAGTAGACAGTCTAAGGTTAATTAAACTTCAGCAACAAAACAACTAAGCTCAGAAAGCACCAAGGACCTCACACTGGACATCTTTCTTCTGAATCCAAAGGGCTGCCAAACAGAATAACAGAGTTGGAAAGGACCTTTGAGGTCTTCTAGTCTAACCCCACTCAAGCTGGGAATCCTATGCCAGGTGTCAGCAACCTGCGGCTCTGGAGCCACATGCAGCTCTTTGGGCCTTCTGCTGCGCCTCCTTTTTGGGTGATCCCACCACTGGCTGGCCCTGCCCCTCACCCTTCCCTCCCAGGCACTCCTCGCCATGCCTGAGAAGGTAAAACATAAAAAAACAGAAATGGGAGGGGGGAAAGAAAGAGAGAGAGAGAGAGAGAGAGATTCATTTCCCACAGAAAACACTGGGTAGGCGTGGTGGTGGTGGGTCATGTGACTGGATGGGAGTGGCATTGAGTTGGCCATGCCCACCTAGGTTTTGAGGCTCCAGGTGTTTTCTTTTCTGTGGGAAATGGGTCCAAATGGCTCTTGGAGGAGTGTTTAAATTTTCAGGCCAGAGGTGGGATTCAGCCGGTTCTGACTGGTTCTAGAGAACCAGTAGCGGAAATTCTGAGTAGTTCAAAGAACTGGCCAATCCCACCTCTGACTGGCCCCGCCAACCCCATCTATTCTCTGCCTCCTGAGTCCCAGCTGATTGGTTGGGTCTTCTTTGGTTGCCCTGCACAGGAGAATGGAGCTGGAAAGCAGATTGGGAGGGGAATAGGGATTTTGCAATATCCTTCCCCTGCCATGCCCACCAAGCCACACCCATCAAGCCATGCCCACAGAACTGGTAGTAAAATTTTTTGAATCTCAGACCTCTGCCCTATACAATTGCAGACAAATGGCTGTTCAATCTCTTCTTAAAAACTTCCAGTGTTGCAGCATTTATAACTTCTGAAGGCAAGTTGTTCCACTGATTAATTGTTCTCACTGTCAGGAAATTCCTCCTTAGTTCTAGGTTGCTTCTCTCCTTGATTAGTTTTCATCCATCACTTCTTGTCGTGCTTTCAGGTGCTCTGAAGAGCCTCTCTTCTGGGTGGCAACTCCTTAGATATTGGAACACTGCTATCCTGTCACCCCATGTCCTTCTTTTCATTAAATTAGACGTAGCCAATTCTTGCAACCGTTCTTGATATGATTTAGCCTTCAGTCCTCTAACCATGGAGCCTGATATGAAAACATGAACACATGAGGTGGTGTGGTGTCTGAATGGGAGAAGCCAGATTCAAGTCTCTACACATTTGTGGACCTTCCTGGTGGGACTTGGGACTTACCACTTTCAATGTGGGCTGCTTTATTTCATAAGATAGTTGGGATGACAGTAAGATTAATAGGGCCTTGAAGTCCTAAAGCAGTGTTTCTCAACCTTGGCAACTTTAAGATGTGTGGACTTCAACTCCCAGAATTCCCCAGCCAGCATAGCTAATTGGGGAATTGAAATCCACAGGTCTTAAAGTTGCTGTGATGACCCAAAGGGGTGTGGCGCAAAGGCAATCCAGTCAGAGAATCAGTTGGAGTCTCTTTATTAGCTCCAACTTTGCCCCTAATGTCCTGGTTACCTTCTGGCTGGAGAAAAACTCTCCCAGGAACAGCCTTTGGCTGCAGAAAATGAAGTCCAAAACATGAGCAGCACAAACTGTACCTTAAAGTCCAAACAAGCCAAATTGAAGTAATTAGTTTGGCAGGGCAGGAGCAAGAATTTCAGACTTTAAAGCATGGCAAAACTCACATGGTTGGGAAGATGCCAGGAACACAGATAAGTCACAACACAGGATAAAGTCACGTTTGTTCCCAACAGCCTGCTGCATGCAGCTTGCCTTTCTTATAAACTCTGTTCCTAGCTGCAGCTAATGAAGGGAATCAGGGCCCTTTCCTCCCCCGTAAGCCACGCAATCCACGTTGCTCCCTTTTCCATTCCTCCCTGCATGCTCTAGGATGAAGAGGGGCTAGGCCTGGGTCTTCCTCTGAACTCCCTCTCCCTTGTTCTATCTCTCTCCTACTTTGCCCAGCCGGACTTTGCCCTTCCCCAGTTTCCTCCACAGCCAACGGAGCCAGACTCCTGCTCCCTGTCAGCTGCTTGGCTTCCTCCTCGGATTCAGAGAGTTGCCAAGGTTGAGCAACCCTGTCCTAAGAGAAGGGGAAGGGTTTCAATTGGGGGCAGGAGATCCAAACACAGCAGCAGAAACAGAGCATCCAAACATCGTCATGTGAAAAACAACCCGGTAATTTACAATTTTTGCTCGATGATGTCATGATGCCTGTGACTTTAAGTGCTGTTTGGTGGAGGTGCTAAGATTTCTCCTTCATGGTACCAATCAAATGAATCTACAGGTAGTCCTCGGCTTACAACAGTTCACTTAGTGATCGTTCAAAGTTACAACAGCGCTGATAAAAGTGACTTGTGACTGTTTTTCACATATATGATCATTGCAGCAACCCCATGGTCACGTGATCAGAATTTCAACTCTTGGTAACTGACTCACACTTATGACAGTTGCAGTGTCCTGGGGGTCATGTGATCACCTTCTGCAACCTCCTGACAGGCAAACTCAACGAGGAAGCCTGATTTACTTAACAACTGTATTAATAACTTAACAACTTGCAGTGATTCATTTAACAACTGTGGTAAGAAAGGTCACAAAATGGGGAAAAACTCACTTAACAACTGTCTCATGGAAATTTTGGGCTCAATTGTAGTCACAAGTCAAGGACTATTGCACTTTTCTTTCTTATACATCTTGGCTCTTGCCACCTACCTGGACAGTCCTTGCAGTTTTGGTTGTCAAGATTTTCAGAAGTAGTTTGCCATTACCTCCTTCCTAGGGCTGAGAGAGAGGGACCGGCCCAAGGTCACCCAGCTGGTTTCAGGCCTTGGGAGGGACTAGAACTCATGGTCTCCTGTTTCTAGCCCAATGCTTTTAACTATTACACCAAACTACCTCTCACTATCTTCAAGTCATTGTTGATTGCGTTAAGTGTAGTTGCAGTTTTCTTGGTGACCTTTTCAGAAGTAGTTTGCCATGGCCACCTTGGTCCTTGGCTGAGGGAAAAGGACTGGCACAAAGTCACACAGTTGGCTTTGTGTCTGTGGAAGGATTAAAAACGCACGACTGTCTGATTTTTGGGCTGATGCCTTTAGCAATAGCCAAAGCACTTAGACTTATATACCGCTTCACAGTGCTTTTATCGCCCTCTCTAAGCGGTTTATAGAGTCAGCATGTTTTCCCCAACAATCTGGGTCCTCATTTTACTGACCTCAGAAGGTTGAAGGCTGAGTCAACCTGGAGCCTGGTGAGATTTGATCTGCCAAATTGAAGGCAGTCAGCAGAAGTAGCCTGCAGTACTGCACTCTAATCACTGTGCCACCATGCAGAGAGATCAAACTGACTCTCAAAAGCTCTACAATAGTTTCAAAGCTTTTCCAGCCCCTTCAACACTTCCCTGCTACCCAATCCATCGTGGTGGGGAATTTTAGGTCTAGAATAATCCTATCTGGAGGTGATCAGCTCTCCAATTCTGATCTAAGCCAATGTTGATAAAACTTCATTAGGGCCTGAAGCCAGCAAAACAGACAAGGGAGAAAAAAAGTAGAACAAAATATAGAAAATAGGCAAGCTTAATAGGGGTGAAACTTGCATCCACCCAGAAAGTTCAGAGTGCCCAGGGAGTTGTGGATACAGCTTTATGGAGGAATTATTTGTACTTCTAAAACTGGCTTGGTACAGCAACCAAACAGGACAAGTACAGACTTCAACGGAGGCAGGAAAAATAATTGCAACTAGCCTGCCTTCCATGGAGGACTGCAAGGGTCAGAAAGTGGGCAGAGGACATATATACAGATCCGTCAAAGAACAGAAATAGAAATAGACCTTAGAGGTCTTCTAATCCAACTCCCTGCTCAAGCAGAAGACCCTATCCCATTCCAGACAAGTGGCTGTCCAGTCTCTTCTTAAAAACTTCCATTGATGGAGCTCCCACAACCTCTGGAGGCAAGTTGTTCCACTGTTTCATTGTTCTCACTGTTAGGAAGTTTCTCCTTAATTCCAGGTTGCTTCTCTCCTTGATTAGTTTCCATGCATTGTTTCTTGTTCCAAAGCCTTCTGGTGCTTTGGAAAATAGGTTGATCCCTTCTTCTTTGTGGCAGCCCTTAAATACTGGAACACTGCTATCATGTCACTCTTAGTCCTTCTTTTCTCTAGACATCCTGGACATAAACTGTTTTAACTCTTTCCACACACCTCAGGATGCTGCTATCATCAACAGTCATCAGTCTGGAACCCACATTACATATCTGATATTAGCACAGTTGAGAAAGTCCAGAAATATTTCACAAGAAGAGTTCTCCACTCCTCTACTCATTGTAGAATACCTTATGCCACCAGATTTGAAATTCTAGACCTAGAAAACCTTGAATTATGCCGTCTTCGGTCTGATCTAAGTATGGTATATAAAATCATATATTGCAATGTCCTACCTGTCAATGAATACTTCAGCTTCAACCATAACAACACAAGAGCAAACAATAGATACAAACTCTGTTATGTTAACCGCACAAAACTTGATTGCAGGAAATACGACTTCAGCCACAGAGTGGTCAATGTCTGGAATACTCTACCTGACTCTGTGGTTTCTTCCCCAAACCCCAAAAACCTTAGACTGTCTCCTATTGACCTCACCCCTTTCCTAAGACGCCTGTAGGGGGCGTGCATAAGCGCATCAACGTGCCTACCGTCCCTGTCCTATTGTTTCTTTTACATTTTATTTTTTTTATATGTACCCATTTCATGTATTCATAACTATGTATATACTTATACCTATTATCTTGTAAGTGATTGACAAATCAAATAAATTCTAAATTCTAAAAATTCTATAGAGCATTGCATGCCAAAACAACCAGACACAGTTTTTTCCCTCATGCCACCACTCTGCTGAACATCTAATTGTTATTATCCTTCTCATCTTTCCTACTACCCTTCTCCTATTGGCATCTTATGATTATTATTACTTTGTTGTTTTGCACATACATTCAGAGCTTATGCGCTGGAGACAAATTCCTTGTGCATCCAATGACATTGGGCCAAGAAAGAATATTCTCATATTCTTGATTTTTTTTGTCGTCTTTCATGTTCTTGAAGTCAGTGTTAAAGTGACCTCCAGACTGGCTGGCATTTGGGACAAATATAGGGAAAACGGGGTTTTAAATGTCAACTAGACAATGCATGACCCAGTGGCTCATCCTTTCAGAGATAATTCCTTACCAGATTCCTCAAGTGCATTTAACAAGGACAGAGCTTCTCATGTCTTTCAGTGGAAAAAAAATCTTAACAATTTAGACAGAAACTCAGAGATGTGTCCCATGTAAAGGTGTACAGGTAGTTCTCGACTTATGACCACAACTGAGCCCAAAATTTCTATTGCCATGTGAAATGTTTGTTAATTGAGCTTTACCCCATTCTGTGACCTTTCTTGCCAAATTGTTAAGTGAATCACTGCAGTTGTTAAGTTAATAACACAGTTAAACCTGGCTTCCCCATTGACTTTGCTTGTTGCAAAAGGTGATCACATGACCCCAAGACACAGCAACCATCAGAAATGTGAGTCAGTTGTCAGGCATCTGAATATAAATCATGGGATCATGGAGATGCTGCAAGGCCAGTGGTCATAAGTGTAAAAAATGGTCATAAGCAGTGGTGGTACTCAGCTGGTTCGCACCAGTTTGGGTGAACTGGTAGCAAAGATTTGCCATGGATCTCTGAACTGGTAGTAACCTCTGGCTGGCCATGCTCCCGACCCGGTTGCCCAGTCGCCCCTCGCTTGCTTGCCCTGCCCACGCGATGCTGCTTTGCCCAGGAGGCTTCCCTGAGGCTCAGGAAGGCAAAACAACAAAAAAAACCTCCACGCCCCTCCATTATTTGCCTTCCTGGGCCCCAAAACGAAGTGTGTGGGGTGCTGTGTGCCAACCCCAGGTTTAGTTTTCTGCCTTCCTGAGCCCTAGGGAAGCCTTCTGGGAGCAAAAACGCCCCCCCAGGAGGCTTGCCTGAGGCCCAGATGGCCCCAGAAATGGGGGGGGGGTTTCACCTAGTCACATGGCCACGCCCCCTAGCCACGCCCCCTAGCTACATCCACAGATCCAGTAGTAAAAAAGTTTGAATCCCACCACTGGTCGTAAGTCACTTTTTTCAGTTCCATTGTAAGTTTAAACAGTCACTAAATGAGAACTACCTATATATAGATTGTCATAGGGATTTGAAAAAAAATCTATGCAGAATTGGAAGAGAATAGATGTACACATGGGACATTCAGGGGTGGGATTCTACCAGTTTGCACCTATTCGCTAGAACCAGTTGTTAACATTCTAAGCAGTTCAGAGAACCGGTTGTTAGAAGAAATTACTGGCCTAATCCTGTAAGGAAGGCAGGAAGGAAACATTCTGGTGTTGCTTACAGAAACTGCCTCTCCATTAACCCTTATTACATTCTTGGCAGGACTAGACTTTCTGTCTCAGGAACTTTTCTGGAGTTTTTTTCCCCTCCTTTGCTGCTACTTTGCTTGTGTGGAGTAACCATTCAAAGTTACAATGGCACTGAAAGAAGTGACTTATGACCATTTTTCACACTAACGACTGTTGCAGTATCCCCACAGTCACGAGAGGCCAGGCGAGGAGATGCGTGCCTCGATGTGAGTGATATTGAGTTGGCCACACCCAGTCAATAACATGACCACCAAGCCATGCCCACCAACTAAGCCATGCCCACAGAACCGGTTGTTAAAAAATTTGAATTCCACCCCTGGGGACATCTATTGGGAGTTTAAAATGGCAGGGGGCATAATTGTACCAAAGTCCTATCTTTTTTCAGGCGTGTTGCATGTAAAAACAGGTGGAGCTTTGATCACACCATCACAGCTGTTTTAACTTTTCTATTCATAGCTTGTTAGATACTCCTGTTGCTATTGGAAAATAAATAGGTTGGCTGCACAATACATTGAGCCAGCTGTGTGTCGCAGCTGCCAAAAAAGCCAATGCAGTCCAAGGCTGAAGAAACAGAGGGACAGAATCACGATCACGTGAAGTGTTAGTACTGCTTTATAAGGCCTCAGTAAGTCCACATCTAGACTACTGCATCCAGTTTTGGTCACCATAATATAAAAAAGATGTTGAGACTCTAGTCTAGAAAGAGTGAGGAGAACAGCAACCAAGATAATTAGGGGGCTGGAGGCTAAAACATCCAAGGAACAGATGCAGGAATTGGGTATGTTTATCAATGAAAAGAAAGACTAGGGGTGACATGATAGCAGTGTTCCAATATTTGAGGGGCTGCCCCGAAGAAGAGGGGACTAACCTATTCTCCTTAGTTCCAGGTTGCTTCTCTCCTTGATTAGTTTCCATCCGTTGCTTCTTGTCCTGCAAGTCAGGACAAGAAGCAATGGATGGAAACTAATCAAGGAGAGAAGCAACCTGGAACTAAGGAGAATCTTTCTGATAGTAAGAACAATTCATCAATGGAACGATGTACCTCCATAAGTTGTGGGTGCTCTAACATTGGAGCTTTTTTGGAAGAGATTGGACAACCATTTGTCTGAAATGGTATTTCCTGCTTGAGCACGGGGATGGACTAGAAGACCTCCAAGATCCCTTCAAACTTTGTTGCTGTATTACTCTAATACAGGACATGATATTTATCAAGATGTTTCTTGATAAGGGAGATATATCATCTGTGGCCCTTCCAGAAATCTGATATTGGTACGCTAAACCAGGGGTGTCAAACTCAATTTCATTGAGGGCCACATCAGGGTTGTATTTGACCTGGGGGGCAGGTTCGGATGAACTGGATGTGAAAGTTTTATCTGGTTCGCCAAACCCGTATTTCAAACAACTGGATGGCCCCTCACCACGCTCCCCTCCCTTCCCCTCCCCTCCCTGGAGTCTCCACGCGGCCCATTTTCGATGGAGGTAAGTGCAGAGGCCATGCGGAGGTCCAGAAACGGGCCTGTTTCTAGCTTCTGATGGGCCTCCAGAGGCCAGGGGAGGTCTCTGGACCCTTGGGAGGGGGAAAACCACCTCCCCGGGCTCTGGAGGCCCACCGGAAGCTGGAAACAGGAAGTTCCGGTAGGCCACACCCACCATGGTCATGCCACCCAGCAACCAGGCAGTGAACCAGTTGCTGGGAATTCTGAATTGCACCCGTGCCCATGGGGCCAGATCTAAGCACCCCATGGGGCAGATATACCTCTGCGCTAAACTGAGAGCGGAGATGAAACAGGCTGGCATAAAGAAGATCCCCTGCAAGAATTCCACTTAATTTCAAGTCTGATGGCTCACTACTTTCACAAATGCAAAAGGTGAGTGAAATCATTATAATGATTCCGAGATCACATTTCCAAATGACTCTTGGTCTCTAATAGCCCTCATAAATCTCAGTTTTTATTTCATGCTGACCTTTCAGTTTAATGTTATGATAATATTTATTTTGGTAAGTGCTGATGTCCTTATTTATACTGGGAGAATGAGCTTGGCTAGTCAAACTCAGTGTAAGCCATTTTTTTCCTTACAAAGCCAAGCTTAATTCACACCCTGGTTTATTTCAGGGCAGAAGCAGCAACGGAGGGTTTTCCTTTCAACTGCTGCCTGGCTAAAAGGCCATCCAAGATGCCAGCACTATCTCCACCAAATGCATCTATTGCCATTTCCAGACTGGAGTTTAAAGAGACATGGAGCCCGTTTAAAGTTCAAAATGTTCATGAGAATTGATGGTGGGACAATAGAGGTGGATTCTCTGGGCCTGTCTCACATATAATGGACTCGTCTTGCAACACTGGAGAGAGAAATTTACGACCTCAATTCCTCAAGGGACCTGATGCTACCTGAACAGTCTGCTTATTGTAGTGATTATAATGAAATACAGCCAAACTCTATTAAAACTGCTACGTAAATCTTTATATACAGGTAGAAATCCCATAGAAGAGAATATAATGCATGTAGAGAGCCTCCTGGGTCCTTTCCAGCCCTGATTGTATGTCATCTAGATTAGATTATATCATCCATAAAAACCATTTCCTCTCACACTGATGATGCTACCTAATCTGGTAATGAGATATCAGCAGGAAAACAAGCAAACTGTGAAAATACCAAGACCCAAATTGATTAACAGAGTTGGCAGGGACCTTGGAGGTCTTCTAGTCCAGCCCCTGCTCAAGCAGGAGACCCCATACTATTCCAGATAAGGGGCTGTCCAGTCTCTTCTTGAAAACCTCCAGTGATGGGACACCCACAACTCCTGAAGGCAACCTGTTCCATTGGTTGATTGTTCTCACTGTTGGGAAATTTCTAGGTTGCTTCTCTCCTTGATTAATTTCCATCCATTGTTTCTTGTCTTGCCTTGCCTTTTGATGCTTTGGAAAATAGTTTGACCACCTCATCTTTGTAGTAGCCCCTTAAATAATTCAGCCGTGGTTTGCATTGGCTTTTTTGGCTGCTGCCACATACTATTGTCTCATGTTTAAGGGATTGTCTCATATTTATGTGATTTCTATGACCTTGTGCTGTCCCATGCATACATGCACACAAGCAGACACTCCACATCTTTATTAAGGCTTCTGAGCCTGAATTGATACTCCCCTGCAATTCCCTGTGTCGGCTCCAGCTCAACCCCAATGAATTCCACAGGCTACTCAAATGAAACCAGCACGAGTCCTCAAGGCAAAGACAAGTTCAGCCCACTAAGCAAAAGCAAGTTCCCAAGAGAAAGCCAAATTTTATTTATTTATTTATTAAATTTTTTATACCGCCCCCTCTCCCAAAATGGGACTCGGGGCGGCGTACAGCCGAGATAAAATCACACAATTAATAAAAAATTTAAAATAGATTTAAAAAGAATTAAACAAGAGGCTGAAATAACACAATAAAAACAGGGTAAAAAAGTTAAAAATTACCACAAATTTTAAAATCTTAGTAATTGATACTAGGCCAGACCGGCTGTTGGAAGAGGTGGGTCTTTAATGCGTGGCGAAAGGTCTGCAAGTCAGTGATGGCTCGCATCTCCGGGGCTAATTCATTCCAGAGGGAGGGTGCCCCCGCAGAGAAGGCCCACACCCTCGGGGCCGCCAGCCAGCATCGTCCAGCTGACGGCATCCCAAGGAGGCCCACCCACCCTCCGCTGTGGGAACGCACTGGCCGGTGGGAGGCCGATGATGGCAGCAGGCGGTCCATAGGTCAAGGCAAGGCAAAGGAAACAGCTGAAGAGACACAATCCAAAATTCAAGGCAAGAACAAACAGGTTTGTTCCCAGCATTGTGTCCATCTGTCTGCTGTGTTAAATAGCCAAGTTCTGGTGCAGCCACCCAGAAGGGTGAGGCTGTTTCCACATGAATAATCTGGCCGACCTTCGCTGCTCCTGCCTTTTCTCTGCCCTATGTGTCCTTGGATCAGGTGCAGAAGGCAGTTCCTCTTCCTCATCACTGACCAGCTGCAACTGTGCTTCAGTCAAATCCCTCTCGGATGGCTGCTTGGAGCCATTAACACCCCTCTTGACATGCCTGGAATTGGTTCATCTTCCTCCCAACTGACATCTGGAGAGATATCTAGGGAAGCATCTGGGGGAGTCATCACAGTTCTACATATGTACGTATGAGAAGCTCTCCTACTTGTTTATTCCACTTCCTTCTTTTTATTCTTAAATATCTGCAATCTTAAAAACTGCTTGTGAATAGAAGTTGGAAGAAGTCGCCTACAGCTTTTCCGAAAGTGGCCCAGCTTTGGTTGAGCTAGAGGGAAATCTTGTAGGAGCTTAATAAAAAGGAAGAGAATTTAGGCTGGCCTAGATTATTGTCACCCTTCTGCTACAAGGCAAAAGCCATTTTATCCATCCAAGCATTTAGAAAAGGCTCTTCAAGCCAAAGGCGTCTTCCTACCCTTTTATTTTGATCCTGGATTTCAACGGCATGTGCTTTGGTGCTATTAAGCCTGCTGATTTTATTTTGGCTTATTATGTTTGTTTTTGTTACCCCCCCCAAACCTGCTTCTTTTATAATACTTTACTAGCTTGTTTTTTTTTTTAAATAAACCCAGCTTGTGGAGAACAGTGATTATCGGCATCCTGAAAGTGTAATGCATGTATACAATTTGTGTAATGGTTTTAATCAGGATTCAACGGGCTCAATCATTACAACCTTTTGAAACAGGCCCTGAAAACGTATTTATTTATAGTGGCCTTTTCATAAGGTAAAGGTTCTTACATGGGTGCTGTTTTATGATTCCTAGATATTAGTCCATGTGCTGTTTTAATATTTTATGCCACTGCTATTTAATTTACTATGATTGTGCATTGAGTTTAAAGCATATTTCTGCAATGTTATAACATGCATGTTTTTAATTTAATGTAATACTTCGATTACGAACCTACCTGACTTCTCAATGACTCAGTGATAGCTTACAATTGAAAAAAAAATGACAAAGTTAAAAATATGAAAGGGAATAAAGGCCTGGAACACCATCTCAACCCCAAGAAATTTATCTGTCCGTCTGTCTGTTTACTTAATTTATTGAATTTCTAGGCTGTTCATCACACTTGCATGTTTCTGGGTGGATGTCAGGTCAGCTATCTTCAGCTTGGCGCCTAGCTGGCATCCTGCCATTAAAGGTTAGGAGAGAGAGGAAATGGGCAATCAACATGTATAGTGAGACGATAGGAAATAGGGAGGGGAGAATGACAGCGTGATGCAGACCAGAGACACATGGAACCAGTCTGTGCCAGCACTCAAGACCATGCACTCTGAGAGTGGAATGTGGACTTTCCTAAACATCTCAGCGTTTCTCAAAACATTTATGTGGCAGTTCATTGACTGAAGACACCCAGGTCATGGGAGGGGGGAGGGCTGGGCTAAGGGGAACAATTTGTAACTTTTTCACATGGGCAAATTTAGTTCAATCCTGACTTTTCTGCACCCTGTATCCTTTAGTAAAAGCTGTCAGGTTAACCAAATGGAGTTGAGGGTCTTTCTTTCCTAAAGGACCTACCTGGGTAGGTCTGACAGTGGGTTATAAATAAGACATTAAAATCACAGAATCATAAGGCTGGAAGGGATCTCAGAGGTCTTCTAGTCCAACCCCCTGCCCAAAGCAGGAGACCTTATACTATCCCAGTCAGATGCTTGTCCACTTTATTCTTGAAAACCTCCAATGATGGAGCACCCCCAACTTCTGGAGTCAAATCATTTCATTGATTCGCGCAGGGCTGCTCGAAGGAAAGAGCAGCTGCAGCAGCACGGGCGACTCGAGAGTAAGGCTGCAAGGTGATGGCTCCTCCCATAAAGGGATAAAAGTCAGCCTTTGGGGTTGGCTTCTTGGCAGGAAGCAAAGAAGTTCTTTCAACTCCAAGTTCTCGTGGAAGTCCTGTCTGTTCTGGTTTATATTTGGAGATTTTTAATTTGGAATATTTCTCTCAGTTAATCTTGTATTCTTGGCAGCCTTTCGTAACCTTGACAGGGCTGGCTCTTATCTGGGACAATTAGTTTTAATGACTCTTTGCTGTGAATGAACAGAATTCACAGAGACACATTAAAAGGTTTGCTTTTCTATGTACTTTATGTTTATTTGATTTGAACAAGGCTTCGGTCAGAACAGTTCCCTGGAATGTATGGCAGACACAAAAAGGCATTTTTTATTGGCTTCGAGAGAACGACATGTCTCTTTGATGGTGAACAATTCCTACCCCTCTGCTTTTACACAGTTCCTCCACTTAGGAAGAAACTGATTCAGAAACCTTGGCAACTTTAAGAGTTGTGGACTTCAACACCCATAATTAGCTGGAGAATTCTGGGAGTTGAAGTCCTCCAGGCTAAAAGTGGCCAAGGTTGGAGATCCCTGATTTATAACACTGACTGAGTGAGTGGCAAAGCTGCAGGAAGATGTTAGAAAAAAGATCCTTGCTTCTCCCTTGTAAATCAGCAAGGCTGTCATAGCCGTAACAGCTAAATGGAGAGAGCGCCTTGTTAAACAGGTGGAAGCCTATAAGAGTTTGTCTTCCAGAACTCAACAATTCAAACCAACTCATGGCGAAAAGCAGCTTGTAAAAATCTCATACCCTGTTAAGACAGGTCATTAATGGCAAAGAAACACAGCAGAAGGTAACATTAAAGGGGGAGAGGGAACCTTGTTCTGGGTGGTATTATATATTTATGATTATTAGCCGCCAAGTCACTGTCGACTCTTAATGACCCCATGTAGCTCACTACAAAAACCAGTGGTTGGCAGCAGGCCAAAAACTAAATCTTATTTCAGTGAATCGCTCCTCATATGAAATTGGCTATTGCATCGATTGCACAGGTATGTATAGTGAGAGACTCTGGGACAGAGGCTCCATTTGTGCAAGAAGCAGCAACACAGCCCAGATGTGGGAGGCGTGGGAAGGATGTGTCTCAATGACACTCCACCTGAATCGACTCGCTTATACAACTCTTACCATTCTCAAGATGGTTTTTAGTCACATTCTGAAATTCACATGGTTCTCACTTTTTGGGGCTGGGCAACTGCATGGTTTTTTTTTTACCGTGTTCTAAATCAGAGGTCTCCAAACTTGGCAACTTTAAGACTTGTGAACTTCAACTCCCAGAATTCTCCAGCCGACATAGCTTGGAGTTGTATTAGTCAGAGACATATTCTGGGAGTTGAAATCCACAAGTCTTAAAGTTGCCAAGTTTTGGGATCCCTGTGCTAAATAATGAAAATTACATGTAATTGTCAGAGTATATTCATGAACTGGAATAGAGGTTAGTAACAAGGTCAGCCAATGAGAGCTAAGTTGAGGCTGAAACTTAAAGAGAGAATCTGGCATTGGTTTATCTCTGTTCTGTGCTCAGCTCTAAAGAGAAAAAGAAACTAACTTGTTTGCTTGCTTGCTGAAACCTAGAGCTCTGCTCTGAACCTGTAATATATCTGCTTCTGTTTGAGTTTGCTCCATGTTGGAGAAATCTACAACTGGTATTGTAAAATTTACTTTATGTGTTTATAAAGAAGTTAAATGAAGCCTCAGCCATCTGTGTTTACTTTTCTGGTGCTGAATTTACAGTGCAATACTTTGAAGAGTAATAACCACTTGGTTTTTTAAGAAAAGCAACAGGGACCCTTATTTGCTTTGTGGCCTCCACAATTACTAAACCCTTGACTTGTTAGCTGTGACATTCTCACAGAAACTGTTGGATTAGAAGACCTCCAAGGTCTCTTCCAACTCCGTTATACTGTTACTGGTACACTCTTTAAGCACAAAATCCAAATCTTATTTACAGTTATGAAAGCATAAAGTAATATAAAACTCTGAAACCAACACCACTACCACCAAGATTTATATTAAAATGCATGAGGATGAAGAGCAAACAGCCATATCATCATCATCACCATCCTAGCCATTGCAGGATGAAGGCCTCTTCCATGTGTTTCCTACCCTTTGTCAACCCTGAAGCCATCTTGGAGCTTCAGTGTTACCACACTAGAACTGACGGACAGGGAGGGGAGATTAGAGATAGCTGGGGATGTGTAGTCAAAATAAAATACTTTCTCCTGGGAACCAAGGACATTCTCACACCTGGGCAGAAGAAGGAGGAGTTGTCAACTCATAAAATATTTCTATGGTCTTTTTAGAGTTGCCATCAGAAAGGAAGTGGGGAAAGCGGCAGCTTGGAAATTGAAAGTGCATTCCATAAATGTTTTCAAAGATAGTAACTAGGTGACCGAAGTTTCTGCTGTGCAAAATTCTAACTGGAGAGCATGATTGATGACTCTGGGCTATGGATGTGTCCCATTGGAGAATATGAATTATGATATGCCCAGGGGATGGGGGGAAAACCAGGGTTAAGGGTGACAATGAATTATGTGTCTCAAAGTCGGTTACACCCAGGCAGTGCTGGCATGTTAACTCCCAATAAATCCTTTTGAAGTTTTAGAAGTTTGGCTTGAGACTCATGATTACATTGGGGGAACTGCCAGAATCCTGACAGGAGTGATGTCACCAGACCAGCGGATGCTGTCTTGATTGGGCCATGTGCCTGATTGTTTGGGACTGGGGGGAAACTTTTTATTAGGTGAAAAACCAAGGGGCCTCTCAGAGTCAGTTTTCACCAGATCTGTGCCAATTTGATATTTCCCATAAGGCTATTCTTTGAGGAATCTACCTACCCCGGAGTTCTTGCTCACCATGGATCTATTACTTGGAACCCTGACACCCTTACAGTCCTGAGCTTCCTTTTGCCAACTGGGTCCACCATACTCACTGATGTCATCGCTCCATCTTGTTCTGGGTCTCTTTCATGGATGCTTTTGATCCAGTGTCAACTCAAAAATATTTCTTTGGTCTTTTAGAGTTGCCAGCAAAAAGGTAGTGGGGGAAATAGTGCATTCCTTAAATGCTTTATAGATAATTGCTAGGCAGCCGAAGATTCTGGCACACAAGATTATAACTGGAGAGCATGATTGATGACTCTTGGCTATGGATGTGTCCCATTGGAGAATATACATCCAGGGGGTGGGGGAAAACCAGGGTGAAATGTGAATGATGTGTCTCAGAATCGGCTGCACCCAGGTAGCACCGGCATGTTCACTCCTAATAAATCTTTTTTAAAAAGAAACTCTGAGAGATGCGGCTAGAGACTCATGATTTGAATGGGGGTGGATGCCGGTGGTAGGTGGATGAAGACAGTCATAGAATGGATTCCACTGGATCAAAAGTGTCCATGAAACAGCCGCATAAGTCTGTTTTTCTCCAAACCCTGAGGAACAAGTAAAGCCATTATGGGCAGGACCTACGCCCAAGGGTGGGATTCCACCAGTTTGCACCTATTCGCTAGAACTAGTTGTTAACATTCTAAGCAGTTCGGAGAACCGGTTGTTAGAAGAAATTACTGGCCTAATCCTGTAAGGAAGGCAGGAAGGAAACATTCTGGGGTTGCTTACAGAAACTGCCTCTCCATTAACCCTTATTCCTTTCTTGGCAGGACTAGATTTCCTGTCTCAGGAACTTCTCTGGAGTTTTTCCCCTCCTTTGCTGGTACTTTGCTTGTGTGGAGTGACTACTCAAAGTTACAATGGCACTGAAAAAAGTGACTTATGACCATTTTTCACACTTACAACTGTTGCAACATCCCCACAGTCATGAGAGGCCAGGCGAGGAGATGCATGCCTCGATGTGAGTGATATTGAGTTGGCCACACCCAGCCAATAACATGACCACCAAGCCACGTCCGCCCAGTCACATGACCACCTAAGCCACGCCCACCATCTAAGCCATGCCCACAGAACCAGTTGTTAAAAAAATTGAATCCCACCCCTGCTCCTAGCCCCTTTGTTTATGTAGGTCACACTTGCAAAGCACAAAACGAGGACAGGGGCTTAGATTGTGACCACCACGTTTAACTGACTGGACGTCCCCCTCCCATGGGGAACTCTGATTACTGGCTGGTTTGTCTTTTGTCCTTTTCGTCCCCGAGGAAATGTGGGCCTGGCCTGATGGAGGGCCAAAGGGGAGACCTGACAGCCAAGCCCTTTTCTCTTATCTCAGAAGGACATTATTAAGATTAGCAGGAAAGAATTCTGCAGTGGAAAGGAGAGCAATGCTCAAGGAGACGAATTATGCATGCATAACCACCCAGCTCCCTGGGGTGCATGGATGAGCACATGTCTCCGCTCTGGGAAATCAGTTGCCTCCAACCCTGTTTTCTCGTTCAAGGATCTTGAGTGAGGGAAGCACATTTTTAAGCAGCCCCCGACGGAGGTGAAAGGAGATGCATGGGGGCTGGTGGGGGGGAGAGGCCTGGGACCAAGAAGGAATGAAGAAAACAGCATTGTCCTCTTCTGACATTGCTTCTTAGTGAAGAAAAGGGAATGCAAAGCAGGAGGCCTTTGTAATGTTGTCGTTTGGAAAAGAGTGGCTGAATTCACACACAGAGAGAAGTCAGGCTTTGTTTTAACAATAGTTTGTTGAATAAGCCCAAAGGGGCCATGGCACTCAGCTGTAAACCCTGGGTGGGCCATATGGGACCCCCACCTCCCTTTTCAGCAATTTTAGGCTGCAGGTGCTGAAAACTATTGACAGAAGTCCAGAAAACACAATTTTAACTATTTTGTCAGTTATACCCCAAACTAGATTTAGTGTTGTTAAATGAAACAACAAGTAAAATGCCTGAAATCCACCTAAAAATACAAGTTTGAATCTGAGCTTCAACCTCCAGGAGTGGAAAGCAATAGCACTTAGGCTTATATGCTGCTTCCCAGTGCTTTCCAGCCCTCTCTAAGCAGTTTACAGAGTCAGCCTCTTTCCCCCAACAATCTGGGTCCTAATTTTACCCACCTCGGAAGGATGGAAGGCTGAGTCAGTCTTGAGCCTGGTGAGATTCAAACTGCCAAATTGCAGGCAGCCGGCAGGCAGCAGAAATAGCTTGCAGTCCAGCACTCTAACCACTATGCCACTGTGGCTCATGAATTCCGCTTAAAGGTACTAGGGCAAAACTCACTTAACAATTGCCTCACCTAGCAACAGAAATTTTGCGTACAATTATGGTTGCAAATCAAGGACTAGCTCTATTTCATTTTCACCTCATTATTAGCAAATATCAGTGACATTTGATATGTTGATTTCAGATGCCAACAAAAACAATGCAACCATCATATAAAGCTGGAAAAAAAGCAGAGTTTAGCTGCACAAGGCAACTTCCCAAGGCACTGGTAAAGGTAATCCTTGATTTACAATCGTTCATTTAGGGACTGTTCAAATTTACAACAGCACTGAAAAAAAGGAGACTTATGACTCTTTTTCACAATTACAACTTTTGCAGCATTCCCATGGTTTCCTGTACACTGTCTTGCCCCCAGTAAAAGTATCCAACATTTTAAGACGCTAAATCGTTGGGTTAGTAGTTAATGGTTGGACAGCCCTGCATTTGAAGAAGACCCAAAAGAACTGGTCACTTTAAAAAAGAAGAGCAAAGAGACTTTGCTGTAAGATGCTGCTATCTCTGTCCTAACATTCTTTGCACAATTGTGCAAGATCAGAAACAACATTCACGCTGGATGGCCCCAGCCCCATCGCAGATCTGCAGACATATGTTATTTATGGAGTAAATCCGATTGATTTCCATTTGATGTGATGCCATTTTGAATGGCATTTACTCATTATAAGTAGCATGCATGGATTATATCCTTAATTACACAGATGCCGTTAGGCAAACCATTTCAATGCAGTTTACTTCCAGCTCATAAACACCCTAACAACTCACAGCAGAAGGAAACTTTTACATACAGGTAAGCCCTTGACTGACAATCACAATTAGGCTTAAAATTTCCATTGCTATATGGGACAATTAAGTGAGTTTTGCCCCATTTTACAACCTTTCTTGGTGCAGTTGCTAAATGAGTCACTGCAGTTGTTACAATAGTAACATGGTTGTGAAATGAATCTGGTTTCTCCATTGACTTTGCTTGTCAGAAGGTTGCAAAAGGGGATCACGTTGTTGTGGTTCTCCAACAGCCGGTGCAGACGGCAGCGGAGTCGGACAGTGGGAAAGAACGGGGACCAGTCCAGGAGTCTGGAGAGGACTCAGAGGAGGGTCCTGCATCAGATGCAGGGATGGGGCCAGGACCATCTGGGAGGGGGGTGCTGCCTCCGGAGCCTCCAGAGTCTGGCAGCAGCGAGGCCGAGGAATAAGGGGAGCCTGTTCTCAGTGCGTGTGTGCGCAGGGCTGCTAGAAAGCAAGAGCAGCTAAGACAAAAGGGGCTTGGAGGTGATTACCCCTCCCATAAGGTATAAAGGTCAGGCAGAGGTAAAGAAAACTTTGCAGGAAGCAAAGTCGTTCGCTCTGTTTGAATTAATCCTTGAAGCTCTATGGGGACTTTGTACTTCGGTTGGCTTTTTTTTTCAGTTCATTTGGCACTTTTCTTGTTGGCAGCCATTCAAAGGAGATAAAGGTGGGTGCTTATCTCGGGCGACTGTTTGGGACTCATTACGGGCTGGGAATGAACATAATGCTGCCATCAACAACCTCCCGCCGCCCAGTACGCTCCCACAGGGTGGCCCTACTTGGGGTGCCGCCGCCTGACTGTTGTCGGCTGGCGGCCCCGAGAGTTCGGGCTTTCTCTGTGGGAGCTCCCTCCCTATGGAATGATCTCCCCCCGGAGATACGGGCTATGACGGATATTCTGACCTTCCGGCGCGCAGTGAAAACCCTGCTTTTCGAACAGGCCGGCCTGGCCCAGTAACTATGTTTTTTGGTTTTAATTAATCTAAATTGGGGTTTTATTAGTTTTAATTTTTAACTTAAATTTTGAATAGACAGCCGGATCTAATTATTTAATTTATTTTTAATCGTATTTATTGCGTATTTATTGTATGCTTTTAGTAGGCTGTACACCGCCCCGAGTCCCTTTTTGGGAGAGGGAGCGGTATAAAAGTGTGATTAAATAAATGATTAAATAATAATTCCCAGTATTGAAATAAAACAAGAGTTGTTTTAACTAAGTGTGTGCTTAATTACGGTCTCAGGAAGCCTTGGTCAGAACACATGTGACCCCCTAGGACATTGCGACCGTCATAAATATGAGTCAGTTGTCAAGTGCCTGAATTTTGATCACGTGATCATGGGGATGCTGCTACAGTTGTAAGTGTGGACAATGATCCTAAGTCACTTTTTTCAGTGCCATTGTAACTTTGAATGGTCACTAAATGAACTGTTGTAAGTCAGGGACTACCTGTATACTTTTTGTTTGTATTCCTATTTCTAGTCTATATTTATGAAAAATATCCAAGAAAGATTCTCAAGTGTCCCCCATCTTTGTTTGGTAGACACATTTAGCTTTGCACTTCTTATCTTTTCTCGCAATTTTAAAGAAAATCTGCATTTTGGCACCTTATGAAACCCAGGAAATTTTCCTCATGCCAAATTATGGTGAAATTCCTCCTGATCTGAAGACCTTTATGCCTAGTTTGCATAACTTTTCATAGGAAACAGATACGAGAGAATATTTGCAGGTGCAGACAGCTGAGGTCTCGGAGGGCGAGGACTCAAGTGAGGGGCCTGCATGTGATCATTCATGGGGCCAAGATTGTCAGGGAGTGGAGTGCTGCCTTCAGAGAGTGTGTAGGATGGCAGCAGTGATGCAGAGGTCCCCGAGGAGCCTGGGCCCAGTGCATGTGCATGCAGGGCTGCTCGAAGGAAAGAGCAGCGGCAACAGCATGGGCGACTCGGGAGTAAGGCTGAAAGGTAATGGCCCCTCCCTCAAGAGATAAAAGCCAGCTGAGAAACCGGAGTTCTTTGCAGGAAGCAAAGAAGTTTTTGCACTCAAACCTTGAGGGCGTTAGCAGTATCCTGGTTTGTGTTTGGAGACTCTTGTGTGAAATATTTCTTGGCAACTTTATCTAATGTTCTTGGTAGCCTTGCACAACCTTGGCAAGGCTCATTTTTATCAGAGACAATTAGTTTGAAACAGCCTTTTAACCATGAAGGAACAGAATTCGTAAAGAATCATTAAAAGGTTTTGCTGTTACCTCTGTTTCGTGTTTGTTTCCTTAGAACAAGGTTTGGGTCAGAACATGGCCTGTTAGATAACCAATGATTGGTTTGCATTTCATTTGGGTCTGGCCTAAATTACAGCAAAGGCCAACTCTCTTTCAGGAGAGAGTTCAGGGGAGAATTCCACAATTTGCCTTCCCACCAACAGAGCTGCACATGATGTCCTCACCAATTTTGTTATAAGATGGGTTGTCAAAATGTTACTGTTTACCTTTTTGAGGAGGGGGTCTCTTACATTAGAGCAGCATTTCTCAACCTTGGCAGTTTGAAGATGTATGGACTCCAACTCCCAGAATTCCCCAGCCAGCACAGAATTTGTTTTTGGGTGGGATATGATAAAGAAATTTGGCTGAAGGAATCGTAATCTATTTTTTTTTCATTTTTGGAACTCGACATCCAGGGTGGACATATTCTGATTCAAGCACATTTTTAAAAAATGCTTCCTATCATTCTCTGTTGCTCTCCTTCCAACAAGATACTAACAACTCCTATTCAAAATAAAATAGAATGGAATGGAATTCTGTAAAGGCAGTCCTCGACTTATAATAGTTCATTTAATGACCATTCAATGTTACAATGGCATTGAAAAATGTGACTTATGGCTGTTTGTCACAGTTGCAGTGTCCCAGGGTCATGTGATTAGCTTTTGCAACCTTCTAACAAGGAAAGTCAATGGGGAAGCCAGGTTTACATGTTGCTAATTTAACAACTGTACTGATTCATTTAACAATTGTGTCAAGAAAAATCATAAAATGTGGCAAAACTCTTTTAACAAATTTCTCACTGAACATTTGTGGTCATAGGTCAAGGAACATGAATGGAATGGAATGTAGGAGAGGAGAGGAGAGGAGGGGAGGGGAGGGGAGGAGAGGAGAGGAGGGAAGGGAAGGGAAGAGAAGAGAAGAGAAGAGAAGAGAAGAGAAGAGAAGAGAAGAGAAGAGAAGAGAAGAGAAGAGAAGAGAAGAGAAGAGAAGAGAAGGGGATTTCATTTGGCCAAGTATGATTAGGCACACAAGGAATTGGTCTCTGGTGCAGAAGCTCTCAGCGTACCCTTCTTTTGTGTTCTTCCAAGCAAAACATTGAACTGCAGTTAACCCCATAACTTTCCCTTTCTCAGAAAGCTTATGGGACCCATTTCAAAGTCCATTGGGCTGACAGTATCATTTTGCAGTATTACATTCAACATTTAAAATCATGGATGGGGCAGGCATGGTGGTGATTGCCAGTGAAGATGTCCAGGGTGCAGTAATGTTCCATTTTTTTTTCTCAGAATCCACACTGTTTTGGAGACAATTATACACAACTTGCCCTTTGTGACTCTGATCTTGACTTTCTTCCTTTCTGGCATCGAAAAAGGTTAAATCACGGCAACCGAACCAAAGTTTGTTAATCTGAGACGTTTCGTTACTCATCCAAGTAACTTCATCCATCAAAATAAAATACACATTTAGTTAGGCAGAGAGTCAGAGGATCGTGGGAATGTACTAACTCTTGCTACACCGACTGCAAGGGTTTCTTCCCAAACTGTATTTCAATATATCAATGAAAACACAACCATCCAGGCCAAAAATATCTAAAAAGGTTAAATCATGGCAACTGGACAAAGTTTGTTAATCTGATTCCTTTCTGGCATTATTTCAGATGTTAGGAAAATGCTTGAGGGGTTTTCCTCAAGAGGAAACATGCTCAGTTCCTTTTAGAATTTCTTCACAGCATTCATCAAATGCATTATTGAAGTCAAGATATATTAGATTCACCCAACTGCCATAATCAAGTTACCTTATTAAAACAATAGGGTTAGTTTGGCAAGGGTTGCTTCTTTTTAAATCCATGCTGAGTTCTGGTGATCAGTACATTATTTTCAAGATGATGTTAGACTGATCTCTTTATGATCTGCTGCAGAATCCCTGTCATGATCATCTGTAAGTACAGGTAGTCCTTGACTCACAACAGCTCATTTAGTGACCACTGAAAGTTACAACGGCACTGAAGAATAATGAGTTATGACCGTATTTCATAGTTACAACCTTTGCAGCATCCCTGCCATCATGTGATCAAAATTCAGATATATGGCATCTGACAGTGAGAACAATTAACCAATGGAACTGGATATGTCTAGTCCAGTGAAAAGAAGAACTAAGGGAGACATGATAGCAGCCTTCCAATATCTCAGTGGCTGCCACAGAGAAGAGGGAATCAAGCTGTTCTCCAAAGCACCAGAAGGCATCAGAAGAAGCAACAGATGGAAACTAATCAAGGAGAGAAGCAACTTAGAGTAAGGAGCCTGACAGCAAGAACAATTGATCAGTAGAACAACTTATCTCCAGAAGCTGTGGATGCGCCAACACTGGTCTCCAGAAGCTGTGGATGCGCCAACAACTCTTTTAAGAAGAGATTGGACAACCATTTGTCTGAAATGGTATGGCTTGAGCAGGGGTTGGACTAGAAGACCTCCAAGGTCCCTTCCCACTCTGCTATTCTATTCTATTCTATTCTATTCTATTCTATTCTACTCTACTCTACTCTACTGTACTCTACTCTACGGAACCGAAGTTGCCCTCCGAAGTTGTGGGAACTACATCATTGGAGGCTTTCAAGAGACTGGACTGCTGTCTGTCAGAAATGGTGTAAGGTCTCCTGCTTGGGTGGGGGGCTGGACTAGATGACCTACATGGTCCCTTCCCACTCTGCTATTCTATTCCATTCTGTTCTGTTCTGTTCTCCTCTCCTCCCCTCCCCTCCCCTCCCCTACTCTACTCTATTCTATGGAACCGAAGTTGTGGGAACGTCATCACTGGAGGATTTCAAGAAGAGACTGGACTGCCGTCTGTCAGAAATGGTGCAGGGTCTCCTGCTTGGGCGGGGGGCTGGACTAAATGATCTACATGGTCCCTTCCAACTCTGCTTACAGTATCTATCTATCCTATATTTATAACGATTGCAGTGTCCCATGATCATGTCATTCCCTTTTACAACCTTCTGATTAGTAAAGTCAAAGGGGAAGCCAGATTCACTTAACAACTGAGCTGCTAACTTACTGTATCAACTGCAGTGATTCACTTAAGAACTGTGGCAAGGAAGATCGTAAAATGGGGCAAATGCTTAACAAATAAAAGTGTTGGGCTCCATTATGGTCATAAGTTGAGAACTACCTGTACTTTGAAAGCAACCTAATTGGTTCCAGAAACCCTGTTGACATTGAGGACTAATTTGAAGTTTTCTAGATCTTCTTTTCCTCCTTTGTTACGGAAAGGGACTTTCATCACTTCATCCCTGGGATTTTGCAGATAGAATACAAAATATTTCAACAGAGCTTTACCTGGTTCTCTAGGCTGCAGTTTATCTACAGATAGTCCTCAACCTGCGGCCACTATTTGTTACCAGAATTTCCATTTTCTAGTTTAAGCGAATCATGGCCAATTTCACCACCTTTTTGTTGACCCTGAAGATGACATAAGTGTAGCCATATTTTCTATTAACCTTTAGATTTATGGTAACTGAATTTACTGATACTTCAGGTTCGCCGTTGTCTAACTGGAAAAGGGGGTTTGTAGAGATAAAGGGGGAATGCTATGTCTAGGGGGCATCCTTTCCCTGTGAGAACAGTTAAGAGGCCTGCAGTTGGATGAAGGTGGAGTTTGGAATTGCCGTTGGACTGTGGGACCGATAAGTGATTGGAGATTGTGACTCGGAGGGGGGTGGGTTTCACACTTTTGCTTTTATTATGTGTAATTCCAGATCCGGTTCAGAGTCAGAACTACACCAAGTCTGTGTCATGCTCCTGTCGGAATCTGATTCGGAGGGGGAGGTCGAGCAGCTGATAGGGAGTGGGAGTGTGGCTCCATTGGCTGTGGAGGAAACTGGGGAAGGGTAAAGTCTGGCTGGTAGAGCAGGGGAGAGATAGAACAGGGGAGAGGGAAATTCAGAGTAAGATCCAGGCCCACTCCCCCTTGATCCTAGGGCACGCAGGGAAGAACGGAGAAGGGAGAAATGTGAGTTGCATGGCTTATGGGGAAGGAAAGGGCCCTGATTCCCTTCATTAGCTGCAGCTGGGAACACAGGGTTTTAAAAAGAGAAGCTGCGCACAACAACTTGTTGGAAGCAAATCGTGAGTTATCTGTTATTGTCGAGGCTTATCTGTGTTCCTGTGTCTTCCCAACTGAGTGTGCTTTGCTGGCCTTTCAAGTCTGCAATTCCTTCTCCTGCCCTGTCCAGTTAATTGCTGCAGCTTTGTGGTTTGTGTGGATTTTTAGTTACAGTTTTTAAAGACTGTTCTTGGGAGAGATTTTTCTCCAGCCGAAGGTAACTGGACATTGGGGGCAAAGTTGGAGATAATAAAGGAACTCTTCTTGCTTATTTGACTGTGTTGCCTTTGTGCCACGCCCCTTTGGGTCATCACAATCTGTGCCAATTTAATGTGTTCCTAATACATGAAATGGAAAATGGATGCCATGGCCTTCATTTTCTGGGACTGTTACTTGGGGCTTGACACCTTTTTTTTTTACCATGGTTGTTAAGCAAATCACCTCAGCTGTTAAGCGAGTCCCATGTGAAGAGACTCAAGCTTCCCCCACTGACTTTGCTTGTTGCAAACCAGCTGGGAAAGGCACCAATGGCGATGGAGTGACCCCATAGTTGCCAAGGGCAAAACTGGGACCCGTCTCGTGCCGACTCAATTTACAACTGCAACAATTTACAGTGGAAATGTTGATTTGTTTTGGGAACTGCTGCTTCTTTGAGCAGAAAGAGAAATCATGCGCTCACAACTTTGTGGCGGGGAAAGGGACAGATGACACTTGACCAAAACCTAAACTGATCCACATGCCAACAGGTTCAAAAATGGTTCTTTGTGGCCCCCAAGAATGCCTTGAACTGGAGTTTCTGAAGACCTTCCCTGCTGGTGTTCTCCAGGCACCTTCTTCCTACATGACTAAGTCAAGTTGAATCCCTTAAGATGATCAAAGCAAACAGCTGCAGAGCGGAGCAGGGGCAGATAATATCATAGCAAATTAACTCAATTACAATTGTTTTAATATTGCATGTCGCTAATAGTCTCCTTCTCTCATAAGTATATTGAATTGGATGTGCTTCAAAGCATGAAGTGGCTGGCACGGGGCCAATCAAACCCTGAATTTGCGTTCCTGCTTTATTTGATGCCCTCCTTGTGTCTCTGTGGATGCCGATTGTTAACCATTTTGAAAACATGCCAGCTTATTTACTGACTGAAATGAAAACAGTTAATCAGTCTTCTCCACTTCCTTCCCTCATGCCGGCCTGATGCCTTTAAAGGGGTGCTAGATTGCAGCTCCCGATATTTCCAGCAAGGGTTCCAGTCCTCTTTCCCCCACATGTTTTGATGGGGGCTTTTAAGAAGAGACTTTTCTGGAATGGCATAGGGTCACCTACTTGTGCAGGAGGGTAGACTGATTACAGGAGTCTCCAACCTTGGCCACTTTAAGACTTGTGGACTTCAGCTCCCAGAGTTCCTCAGCCAGCAAAACCAAGTTGGAGATCCCTGGTCTACTGGCTGAGGAACTCTGGGAGTTGAAGTCCATAAGTCTTAAAGTGGCCAAGGTTGGAGATTCCTGGTCTACTGGCTGAGGAACTCTGGGAGTTGAAGTCCATAAGTCTTAAAGTGGCCAAGGTTGGAGACCCCTGGTTTACTGGCTGAGGAACTCTGGGAGTTGAAGTCCAAAATCTTAAAGTGGCCAAGGTTGGGGAGCCTTGGTCTGCTGGCTGAAGAACTCTGGGAGTTGAAGTCCACAAATCTTAAAGTGGCCAAGGTTGGGGAGCCTTGGTCTGCTGGCTGAAGAACTCTGGGAGTTGAAGTCCACAAGTCTTAACGTGGTCAAGGTTGGAGACCCCTGGACTAGAAGTTCTCCCAGGTCCCTTCCAGCTTGGTTATTCTATTAAGTGCTCGTGTTCATCAGTCTTCAGTTAAATGCTCTGATGACCAGGATCCTGAGAGATCCACACTTCTGGAAAACAGAGTTTGGTTTCATCAGTAGTTCTTTGAGATACCCAACCCCCAACAAAATGGGAGAGAGATTCCAACTGCCTGTGTAGGCAACTGGGCCCCAATCAGAATCTGGAACAGACCTGGGTGTCAGGATTCCAGCAATCGCTCTAATTAAATCATGATTCTCAAGCCAAACTTCAAAAAACTTCAAAGGATTTATTACAAGCAACCTCCTGGCCCTGCCCTGTATGAAACCAACTCTGGCATATGTAATTTACAGTCCCCTGTGACCCTGTTCCCCCCTCCATCCTGGGTGTGTCATAAATCAGATTCTCCAATTGAGCCCTTCACGGGCTGGGTGTCATCATTCACGTTCTCCAATTAAATATATTCAAGGGCAAAAGCTCTGGTATTTTAGTTGCAATCTTTTACAGGTAAGAGTTGGAATGTACTTTCGCTTTCAACTGCTCTTCCAGATTTTCTTCCTCCCCACCCCTTTTTTAATGGCAACTACTAAAACAGGCATAGGAATGTTTGATGAGTTGACACCTGGATATTTTACAGGCCACATCTAGCCCTTTGGCTGTCCCGTCTGGTCCATATGCGTAAGGTCAATCAAAAATTAGAAATAAAATGTAAATAAGCACATGCATGCAATACAACTGCATCAGGGGTTGGGATTCAATTTTTTTAACAACCAGTTCTGTGGGCATGGCTTAGTTGGTGGGTGTGGCTTGGTGGTCATGTTTTTGGCTGGGTGTGGCCAACTCAATATCACTCACATCGAGGCACGCATCTCCTCGCCTGGCCTCTCGTGACTGTGGGGATGCTGCAATAGTCGTAAGTGTGAAAAATGGTCATAAGTCACTTTTTTCAGTGCCACTGTAACTTTGAATGGTCACTCCACACAAGCAAAGTACCAGCAAAGGAGGGGAAAAAAAACTCCAGAGAAGTTCCTGAGACAGGAAGTCTAGTCCTGCCAAGAATGTAATAAGGGTTAACGGAGAGGCAGTTTCTGTAAGCAACACCAGAATGTTTCCTTCCTGTCTTCCTTACAGGATTAGGCTAGTAATTTATTCTAACAACCGGTTCTCCCAACTGCTTAGAATATTAACAACCGGTTCTAGCGAATAGGTGCGAACAGGTAGAATCCCACCCTGAACTGCATTGCTTTTATTTTGAAGTCGATTTCTGGTGTTTTTTTTTTAAATTTACATAGGTGCATGCATGTCTAAGCACCTTCACAGTTCTACTGGTTTGACCCTCCACAACAGTTCCAGTCACTTCTGTGGCCTCCTTGAGAAAATGAATTGATCATCCCTCATCTGGAATATATTGCCAGCTTTTAAGACAGAGGACCCCAATTACCAGTCTGCGGCTGATTAGGAACCATCCATGCAAGTGAGTGAAGCTTCATGTGCACCTGTGTGGGTTATAAGTAGAATGCAAAACCATGCCTCCTTCTCGATGGTTGGAATTCCCCCCACCACAGAACCGGTCCCTGGTGGCCAAAGGCTTTGGAGCTGCCGTTTTAAGAAACCTCATTGTTTAGCAATAGCAATAGGACTTAGACTTATATTCCACTTCATAATGCTTTTATAGCTCCATCTAAACGCTTTACAGAGTCAGCTTCTTGCCCTCAGCAATCTGGGTCCTCATTTTACCCACCTTGGAAGGATGGAAGCCTCAGTTGACTCTGAGCTGGTTAAGATCAAACTGCTGGCAGTGGGCAGAGTTAGCCTGCAATACTACATTCTAACCACTGTGTACCATGGATGGATGGGTGGAGGGAAAGAGGGAGGGAAGGAGGGAGGAAGGAAGAGCAATAGCAATAGCCCTTAAATACTGCTTTACAGTACTTTCTGGCCCTCTCTAAGCAGTTTACAGAGTCATCCTGTTGCCCCCAACAATTTGGGTCCTCATTTTACCCATCTCAGAAAGACGGAAAGACTGAGTCAACCTTGAGCCGGTCAGGATCGAACTGCCAAATTGCAGTCAGCTGGCAGTCAAAAGAAATAACCTGCAGTACAGCACTTAACCAATGAGCCACCAAGGTGTATCTTTCCATGTGCCACTATTTTAGTGAAAAAGTTATGCCCGGGTACTTTTTGCTCCAAAAATATCCCCGGGGGCATTCTACGGGGATTTTAGTTGCCCTAATAATTTACCCAAAAGAAAGAAGCCAGGGCAATCGCCCCTGCCCAAAGGAAGAGAAACCTCCTCTGAACAGATCAGAACTTCCGAGGGCAACTTCTATTCCATTAATTGTTCTCACTATCAGAAAATTTCTCCTTATTTCCAGGTTAAATCTCTCCTTATTCAGTTTCCATCCATTATTCCTTGTCTGGCCTACAGGTGCTTTAGAAAATAGCTTGACCCCTTCCTCTCTGTGGCAGCCCCTCAAATACTGGAAGATGCTCTCCTGTCTCCCCGGGTCCTTCTCTTTATTAGACTAGCCAGGCCCAGTTCCTGCAACCGTTCATTTTATGTTTGAGCCTCCAGTCCCCTAATCTTCCTGGTTGCTCTTCTCTGTACTTTTTCTAGAGTCTCAACATCTTTTTTATAATGTGGTGACCAAAACTGGATGCAGTACTCTAGGTGTGGTCTTACTAAGGCTTTATAGAGTGGCATTAGTACTTCCCTTGATCTTGATTGTATCCCTCTGTTAATGCAACTTAGGATTGCATTAGCTTTTTTGGCTGCTGCTGCACACACTGGCTCCTATTTAGCTGGTTGTCCACTAAGACTCCAAGATCCCTTTCACAGTTCCTGCTATTGAGCCTGGTTTCACCTCTGCCTTCAGACTGTGTTAAAGACAGTCCTCAACATTAGTTAACTGACCTCTTGAAATCATAACGACACTGGAAAAAAAAATCAACTAAAGAGGGGCTTCGCACTTATAACGCTCACAGCATCCCCACAGTCCGATGATCAAAATTTGGGCCCTTGGCAACCAGCCCGTACTTATGTTGGCTGCAGCGCCCAGGCGGCTTTCCCTGCCAGCTTCTGGCAAGCAGAGTCAATGGGGGGGGGGAGCTGGACTTGTTTAATGACCACATGATTTACTTAGCAGAGAGTGGTTCACTTAACCACCATGACAAAATGCCTTGTAAAATTGGGATGACTCCAAACCATTATTCTGCTTAACCATGGAAATTCTGGACCCAGTTATGGTCGTTCAATCAAGGGCTACCTGTACGACTCTTTGGATGGGCAACATTTTCCAAGTGCCACATCTAACCACAACGTAACTGCTGTGGGAGGCCTTCAAGTGACACAGTGATCCCTCTGGACAGGATAGACCCCGATACGCAGGCCCAGTTTGTGTCGGGAATTTTAGAGCGGTATGAGCGCAATGACTCAGAAGTTGGTGCAGTGGCCTTTAGGTGGAGCTCTCGCCTCACAATCAGGAGGCTGCGAGTTTGATCCCAGATAGGCAGATATTTCTCTCTGGGCACCATCTGAATTTATCTGCTGAATAAAATTCCGCATTGGCGACAGGAAGAACGTCTGGCCAGTAAACACTCTTTTCCATTCAGTTGTCCAGACTCCACCCTACAAGGGATTATGGGGTCGTTAAAAGGGGATGATGATGATGAGTTCAATGGCTCAGTGGGTAAGATACTGGAATTTTCAGCTGAAAAGCTGGCAGCCCAGGTTTGAGATATGAGCACCACACAAAGGTGAAAACTCCCATTTCTTGCTCCAGCTCCTGCCCACCTAGCAGTTCAAAAGCATACAAGTGCAAGCAGATAAATAGGTACCACTTTGGTGGGAAAGTAACAAGGATCCGTGATGTCCTGCTGGCCACAGGACCACAGAAATGTCTTTGGACAGCGCCAGCTCAGTGGCCTTGAAACGGAGATGAGCAGCGCCCCCTAGAGTTTGCACAGTCAGCAAAGACTAGCCGAGTAAAATCTGCAGGGACTCCTTTACCTTTTTGTTTTTATGGAGGTCCTGGACTCTCATCCCTGATCTTATTTTATTTAATGGGCTTTATCTGAAAGTAATGCAATTGAAATCCAGCCATGGGATTTTTGAGGTGGGATCTTGGCATCTTCTTGGCTACACATATAAGGTGTCAAGGGGCATCTGTGCAGCCAGTAAGATTCCTCTCCACTTTTGTACAGCATTACAGAAACAACCTGAAATCTGCAAGTCACCTAGGAATTGAACGGGTTTCCTGACAAGGCAGAGACATTTTATCACAGCGTGATCTGAAGTTTTATTAAAGAAGGTAAATGTTATTGCAGTCAGAGACGCTGTGGCCTTAAAGCAGACCAAGGCAGAAATGGAAGTTAAAGGCCTGCAGTCTTCTGTCACTTTTAATGTACCGTTCCAGGGTTTGAGTGGAGAAAATGTGCTTTAAATACTTGGAAGCTCCCCAGAGATTGTTTTCATGGGTAGAAAAGAAATGCAGAGGTGTGATGCTCCTGTCGGAATCTGACTCGGAGGGGGAAGCTGAGCAGCTGATAGCGAGTGGGAGTGAGGCTCCAGTGGCTGGGGATGAAACTGGGGCAGGGCAAAGTCTGGCTGGGTAGAGCAGGAGGAGGTAGAACAAGGGAGAGGGAGTTCAGAGAAAGACCCAGGCCCACTCCCTCTTCATCCTAGGACACACAGGGAGGAACGGAGAAGAGAGCAACGTGGGTTATGTGGCTTACGGGAGAGGAAAGGGTCCTGATCCCCTTCATTAATTGCAGCTGGGAACACAGTGTATAAAAGAAGTTGCGCGCAGCAAGTTGTTGGGAGCAAACATGAATTTATCCTGTATCGTTGTGGCTTATCTGTGTTCCTGGTGTCTTCCCAACTGTGTGAATGTTGCTGTGTTTTCAAGTCTGAAATTCCTGCTCCTGCCCTGTCAAGTTAATTATTTCAGTTTGGTTTATTTGGATTTTTAGTTACAGTTTGTGTGTACCTTGTTTTGAACTGAGTTTTCTATAGTCAAAGGCTGATCCTGGGAGAGTTTTTCTCCAGTCCAAAGGTAACCTGGACATTGGGGGGAAAGTTGGAGATAATAAAGGCACTCTTATTGCTTATCTGACTGTGTTGTCTTTGTGCCATGCCCAGGTCATCACAAGAGGCCTCTTTTTGCAAGAGGGAAGAAAATTGTGTGGATATACAAGTAGCAGTAGCACTTAGACTTATATACTGCTTTACAGCCCTCTCAAAGTGGTTTAAAGAGTCAGCCTCTTGCCCCCAACAATTTGGGTCCTCATTTTACCCAGCTCAGAAGGAGGGAAGGCTGAGTCCACTTGGAGCCTAGTGAGATTCAAACTGCCAAATCCCAGTAGGAGTAGCTTGCAGTACTGCACTCTAACCACTGTACCACTGAGGCTCCTTAAGTAGTCCTTGACTTAACTACCACTCATTTACTGACCCTTCAAAGTTACAACAGCATTGAAAAAAGTGACTTACAACCATTTTTTCACACATATAACCATTAAAACATCTCCATGGTCATGTGATCACAATTCAGACGCTGGCAACTGACTCCTATTTATGACGGTTGCAATATCCTGGATCATGTGATCAACTTTTGTGACCTTCTGACAAGTAAGTCAATGGGGAATCCAGATTAACTTAACAACTGTGTTACTAACTTAACAACTGCAGTGATTCACTGAACAATTGGGGCAAGAAAGGTCATAAAATGGGACAAAATTCACTTAACAACTGTCTCGCTTAGCAACAAAAAAATTTGGTCATAAGTTGAGGACTATCTGTATTTATATAGTGCAAGCCATGGCATTCCCAGGGACACTCTATAGAAGCAAAAGTTGGATTTTGATTTTGCAGGAGAAGGTTATTTATGTCTTTTAACTTAGCAACTGGAGAAAACTCCTCATAGCCAAGGAACCCAATGGATCACCCAACAAATCAACCCAGCAGTCTCAACTGAGACACAAATGACCAGCTCAAATTACCCTACTTTGGAGACATAAAGTCTCTGGAGAAGGTTTTAATGCTGGAAAGGTAGAAAGAAAAAGAAGAGGAAGACCAGTGATGGATGGACAGGAGGAAGGGATGCTCCACTGGAAGAGCTGATAGAGCAGGTTAGAAAGAGATCATCAAGGACAAAATTCATCTATGTGGTTATTAGCAGTTGAAAATGATTTGATTGATAATCAAACAATCCTTGGATTCACATTTAGTGTAGTATTCTAAAAAATTAGGAGGGATATTTTGTATGCTGCATAAAAGATGGCCACATAGCCAATGTCTTTCCTCCCAGATTTCAAAATCATGCGTGGGCTGCTCCAAGAACATCCCCTCTATTGCTGTGGGGGGAAAGTGCCTCTGAAGTTGGCCAGCGGAGGCTTGCAAAAATTGGTGCATGAGTACAGTTAATTCAAGCGAGATTCTCATCTCATGTAGTTTTTGTCTATCAAGTGTAACTGAGACTAGAATTACCATTACTAAATGGTGGAGTTGTAAAGCACGACCTGATATGTCCACATTGCTTAGCGGCCTGACTCCTGGCAGTCCTCACTGTTGTCGTCAAGCAAGGATCACGTGTCATTAAATGAAGCCCTCACATAACAGGGACTTGACACTTCCTGATGGCTTCCACTGGGAAAACTGGCAGGATGTTTCAAGCCCCAATCACAACAAGCCTTTCCTTGGGCACTTGCAAGCATCAGGATGGGCAAGTAAGTGCTGCAGGAGAGCACAAGAGATGTTGCCGCTCAGTATGAATGTGGCTGTGTGCTCTGAGGTTGCTACGGAGGGCAGGAAGAGGCCAGGGAAGGGGCTGCATCCTGGTGGGACTGCAGGTAGATGGTTTCTAAGGAGAGCATGCAGGAAAGTAGGAGGGTGTTATGGCCTGGCAAAAGTATGGCCAGGAAGTAGGAGTGTGTGTGTGAGAGAGAGAGAGAGAGAGAGAGAGTTGTGCATCATATTTTACAGAACAGTATTCCTCAGACAAAAACAAGCAGCAGAGGCAGAAGCAACATAAAGGAGTGACTTGCAACCTTCCCTGTTGCTTCCCCAGTGGTGCAATGATTAGAGCGCTGCACTGCAGGCTACTTCTGCTGACTGCCAGCTGCCAGAAGTTCAGCAGTACGAGTCTCATCAGCTCAAGGTTGACTCAGCCTTCCATCCTTCCGAGATCGGTAAAACGAGGGCCCAGATTGTTTGGGAAAAGAGGCTGGAAAGCACTGAGAAGTGGTGTATGACTCTAAGGGCTATTGCTATAGAGGGCAGTGTTCATCTCCATTTCAAGGCCATTGAGCCAGTGCTGTCCAAAGATATTTCTGTGGTTATGTGGCCAGCATAACGTGCTGGAGCCCTGTTACCTTCCCATCAAAGTGGTACCTATTTATCTACTCACATTCCCATGCTTTTGAGCTGGGGCAAGGATGGGAGCTCACCCCATCATGTGGCTCTCGGGTCTGAAACCTGGGCTGCTGGCTTTCCAGCCAACAAGCTCAGTGTCCTTAACCGCTGAGCCACCGCACTGTCCCTATAGTGGGGAAGCTGGCAGGGAAGATTGCAAATGATAATTACATGACACTACAACTGTCATAAGTGCGAGCCAGTTGCCAAGGTCCAGAACCATGTGACCTCAAGATTCCTGCAGCAGCTGGAAAACTTTGAGGACTGGTCATAAGTACCTCGTGTGTGACTTCAGTTGTTAAATGAGTGGTTGTTAACCAAAGACCACCTGTACATTTCTGTACGAAAATTTATTGAGGTTAAAGGTACAGGCAGTCCTTTACTTACAAGAATTCATTTAGCGACCGTTCAAAGTTACAACAAAAAGGTGACTTATGACCTGCTTTTCACATTGCAATATCCACATGGTCACATGATCAAAATTCGGCCACTGGGCAACTGAGTCATATGTCAGGATTCCGGCAGTTACCCCCATTTAAATCATGGGGCCTTGGTGGTGCAGGCTGTTAATCATCTAGCACTTAGCTCAATTGCCTGCAATTAGTGCAGGTTCGAATCCCACCAGGCTCAAGGTTGACTCAGCCTTCCATCCTCTCGGGATAGGTAAATTGAGGACCCAAGATTGTTGGGGGCAATAAGCTGACTTTGTAAAAATGCCGCTTGGGGGGGGCCAAAAGCCCTAGTAATAAGCAGGCATATACAATGGAATAAGGCTATTGCCAAGCACTTAGGATGGTGCTCTAAAGACTGTAAGCTGCCCTGAATCTCCGGAGAAGGGCGGCATATAAATGTAAATAAATAAAAAAAAAGAGTCTCGAGCCAAACTTCCAAAACTTCAAAAGGGTTTATTGGGAGTTAACATGTCTGGCACTGCCTGGGTGTAGCCGACTCTGAGACACATCATTCATTGTCATCCTTGACCCTGTTTCCCCCCCACCCCCTGGGTGTATCGTAATTCATATTCTCCAATGAGACACATCCATAGCCCAGGGTCATCAACCATGTTCTCCAATTAGATTTTTGCACGGCAGAAACTTCAGTCACCTAATTACAATCTCTGAAAAACTATGAATGGAATGCACTTTTGATTCTAAGCTGCTGCACTGCTCCCCCCTCCCTTTCTGTTGGCAGCTCTAAAATGGCCATAGAAATGTTTTATGAGTTGACATCATATTTATGACAATTGCTGTGTCCCATGGTCACATGTGATCCCCTTTTGCCACTTTCTGACAAGCAAAGTCAATGGGGGAGCCAGACCTGACAACTGCAGTGTGGCAAGAAAGGTTGTAAAATGGAGGAAAAATTCACTTAACAAATGTCTCACTTAGCAACAAACATTTCCATTGTGGTTGTAAGTCGAGGACTACCTGTACAGGAGGAATACAGGTGGCACGTGAGTTTATGACCACTAGTGAGACCAGAATTTTAGTTGCTCAGTAAGACAGTTAAAATAAATCCTCGAAATATTGGCATCTGGCAAACTGAATGAATGAATGATTTATTGGCCAAGTGTGATTAGATACGCAAGGAATTTGTCTTGGTGCAAATGCTCTCAGTGTACATAATGGTTTAACCATGGTTTACTATAAGGGTCCCCAAACTTGGCAACTTTAAGACTTGTGGACTTCAACTCCCAGAATTCTGGCTGGGGAATTCTGGGAGTTGAAGTCCACAAGTCTTAAAGTTGCCAAGGTTGGAGACCCCTGCTATATAGCAGTATTTCTCAACCTTGGTACTTGAAGATGTGTGGACTTCAATTCCCAGAATTTCCCAGCCAGAATTCTGGGAGTTGAAATCCACAAGTCTTAAAATTGCCAAGGTTGGGATACTGTGCAATATACAACAGTGGGGTGATTCATTATAATTTTCTATGAAGATAGCGATTTTAAAATTAATTAGGATGCATCTTTTGCGTTTTCTCTCGTTCTCCTCCTGGTTATTGTGGATTTGAAACTGATCAATGCGGAGAGCAATTAACCCTCCCCTTTATCCCCCAACCCCCCCTTTTTATAACACAGTTTTCTCACTCACATCATCTGGTGTCACACACCTTCCCCTGCCCATGGCCCTTGCACTCTCTGACACACGATTTTGTGCAAGGAAAACCACATTTTTTTCCTGTTAGCTTTTCCCAGACCCCTTTGTTTCCGAAATAAGTGGAACCGTCCACTATTTCAACTCTCATTCCCGCCCCCCCCCCCCCCCCCCCAGGATTCTACAGGAGAGAAAAACTGAATCTGATTAAGTCTTTGGATGCTTTCCAAAATTTCCAGCTTTCCCATCTGTAGAAGACACTCTGCTGGCTCTTGGCACAGGGGTAGCAGCATTAGCTGCTTTTTAAAATCAGCAGCAGCTCTGCCTAATAATTTGGCATTTGCATGCTGCCTTGTAAATTAACAAACCCTTGCATCTCGCAGGCTGAAGAGCTTTTCCGCCGTCACCGAATATAAGACGCATGATCTCTGGACATTTTGGAGAAAGAAAAAGCTATTTCTGTAAGCCTGCACCTTGTCGGAAGGCCTGGGTGAGCGTGCGTGTTGGCACAGGAGAGAAACCAAGAATAATCAAAAGAGACAAGGCAGTGAAATTAATTCTTCATTTCGCACAGGGAAGGAGTGTAGAGCTGGGTGGCAACAGGGCATTGTATGGGGGCCTCTTCCAGATGTCAACATCTGGAGTTGGAAGAGGCAGAGCATAGCACATCACCCCCCCACCCAGGCATCCCCACCCTGGCATTCCCTCAATGCGTTGGAACCGGGATTCAATTTTTTTAACAACCAGTTCTGTGGGCGTGGCTAAGTTGGCAGGCGTGGCTTGATGATCACGGCCAACTCAATATCACTCACATCGAGGCACACATCTCCTCGCCTGGCCTCTCATGACTGTGAGGATGCTGCAACAGTTGTAAGTGTGAAAAATAGTCATAAATCACTTTTTTCAGTGCCACTGTAACTTTGAATGGTCACTCCACACAAGCAAAGTACCAGCAGAGGAGGGAAAAAAACTCCAGAGAGGTTCCTGAGACAGGAAGTCTAGTCCTGCCAAGAATGTAGTAAGGGTTAACAGAGAGGCAGTTTCTGTAAGCAACACCAGAATGTTTCCTTCCTGCCTTCCTTACAGAATTAGGCCAGTAATTTCTTCTAACAACCGGTTCTCCGAATTGCTTAGAATGTTAACAACCGGTTCTAGCGAATAGGTGCCAACTGAAAGAATCTCACCCCTGGTTGGAACACAATGTGCGTGAGGGATGAAAACAAGGACGAATTGCAGTCCAATTTATCTAGAAGACTGGAGACGTTCGACACTGAGATCAAGAGCATCAAATCTACTCATAGATTCCCAGGGCCTGGGACAAAAGAAACACAGGGAGTTCTCGACTTACGACCACATTTGACCCCTTCCCCAAGATTTCTGTTGCTAAGTAAAACATTTGTTTAGTGAGTTTTGTCCCACAACCTTTCTTGCCACCATTGTTAAGTGAATCACTGCAGTTGTTAAATTAGGAACATGGTCGTTAAGTGAATCTGGCTTCCCCCTATTGACTTTGCTTGTCAGAAGGTTGCAAAAGGGGATCACATGACCCCAGGACACTGCAGCTGTCATAAATGTGAGTCAAGCATCTGAATTTTGATTATGTGGCCATGGGGAGGCTGCAGCAGCCATAAGTGTGAAAAATGGTCATAGGTCATTTTTTCAGTGCTGTTGTAATTTTGGTCATTAACTGAACTGTTGTAAATCGAGGATGACCTGTGCATTTATTACTGTAACTGAACCCCATCATCAAGAAATGAATGGGGAAGGAAGGAAGGTGATAGAGAAAAGGAGGGAAGGAAGGAGGAGGGAGAGAGGGAGGGAAGAAGGAGGGAGGGAAGGAAGGAAGGAAAGTGATAGAGAGAAGGAGGGAAGAAGAAAGGAAAGAAAGAAGGAATATGATAGAGAGAAGGTGGGAAGGAAGGAAGAAGGAAGGAAGGAGGGAGCGAGGGAGGAAAGGAAGGAAGGAAGGAAGGAAAGAAGGAAGGAAGGAAGGAAGGAAGGAAGGAAGGAAGGAAGGAAGGAAGGAAGGAAGGAAGGAAGGAAGGAAGACTGGCTGAGTTCAGCACTCAGGTGGGAGGGCCTTGGGGCAGACGCAGGACTTCCTGCTGACCTCGCCCATATGCCAAATATCCTGGGCTTCATCAGGCATAAATGAAGCCCAGCTAGAGGTGAAAGGACTCCATTCACACAGAAACTTTTGCCTCTCCAGCAGCATCTGCTCGGCCCTCTCGGCCTTCGGGGCTTCCTGGAAGGTTGGTCCAGCTGTTCCAACATCTGGCTGCTGCAGCTGTGATCCCCCTTGGCCCTTTCCCAGATGCTTTCAAAGAGCCTCTTCCTTCTGGGCTGGGCTGCAGGGCAGCCTTTGTCGTTTCCAGTCCACCACAAAGACATAAAAGCTTTGGGTCCTTGACTTATGTCCATAATGGAGCCTGGAATTACGGTGGCCAGGCATCACGATCGTCAGTCAAGGCAGACAGAGGTCTGGAAGCAGGACTGGGATTCAAATGTTTTAACAACCGATCAGCTGGGACTCGATGGGAGGTGGAGAAAAGATGGGAGGGGGACCAGTCAGAGATCAGATTGGCCGGTTCTCTGAACTACTCAACATTTCCGCTACCAGTTCTCGAGAACCGCTTGGAACCGGCTGAAGATCACCTCTGGTTTGGTGGTCTTTTTTTGTGGTGACCGTTGAGCAAACCAGAAGTTAAGCAAACACGTCTTTCGTTAAGCGAAGCTCCCCCCAAAAAATTACGAACTGCAATCATGTGATCACAGAACGCCACAACCAATCATAAAGCTGGACTGCCCAACATGCAGTCATGTGACCACGTGACTGGCATGACCATTTATAGTGGCCAGAGAGGGGGTGGGCTTTATGGACCCTAAAGCACCTGTTCCGTGTGGCTGTCTTAACTAAACAGTTGCAAAACAACCAGTCGTTAAGCAAGGACTACCTGTACACACATGTATGCAATGCAAATGCATCTGAATTACAAGGAGTCCTTGACTTACAACCATTCATTTAGTGACTGTTCGAAGTTACAACGGCACTGAAAAAGGTGACTTAGCACCATTGTTCACACTTACAATCGTGGCAGCATCCCCATGGTCATGTAATCAAAATTCAGAGGTTTGGCAACTGACTCACATTTATGACGGTTGCCGGGTTCCGAAGTTATGTGATCCGCTTTTGCGACCTTCTGATGAGGAAAGTCAATGGGGAAGCCAGATTCACTTAACAACTGTGTTACTAACTTAATAACGGCAGAGATTCACATAATAACTATGGCAAGGAAGATTATAAAATGGGGACAAAGCTCACCTAATAACTGTCTCATATAGCAACATAGATTTTGGGCTCAATTGTAGTTGTAAGTTGAGGACTCGCCTGCACTCACCTATGTAGACACCATCGAAGGTTTAAAACGTCTTCTTTTGATTAGGCTGCCGAATCCTGAGAGTTGAAGTCCCAGTCCTCTGAAAGCTACCAAGGTTGAGATAAGCCTCTGTTGTGGGCTGGGTCAGTGGTCCCCCCTTCAGGCCTTTGGGAACTGGCAAGATGGTGGCGGAGGGGGGAGAGGAAATGGTTCTGTGTGAATGGAAGGCGGGCATGCTTGCTTGCACAGCTCCATTTGCACAAGAGCGGAGCTTCACACATAGATACACACATACACGTGAGTGCGTGCCAGAGGTGTGATTCAGCCGGTTCTGATCAGTTCTGGAGAACCGGTAGTGGAAACTTTGAGTAGGTCGGAGAACTGGCCAATCCCGCCTCTGACTGGCCCCGCCAACCCCATCTCTTCTCTGCCTCCCATTGAGTCCCAACTGATCGGCTGGGTCTCCTTTGGTTGCCCTACACAGGAGAACAGAAAAACAGGTTAGTGGGGTGGGGAGGGAAGCGGGATTTAGCAGTATCCTTCCCCTGCCATGCCCACTAAGCCACTCCCACCAAGCCACGCCCACTGCTGATCGGCTGGGTCTTCTTTGGTTGCCCTGCCCAGGAGCTGGGAAGCAGGTTAGTGGGTGGGGAGGGAAGGGGGATTTAGTAGTATCCTTCCCCTGCCATGCCCACTAAGCCACTCCCACCAAGCCACGCCCACTGCTGATCGGCTGGGTCTTCTTTGGTTGCCCTGCCCAGGAGCTGGGAAGCAGGTTAGTGGGTGGGGAGGGAAGGGGGATTTAGTAGTATCCTTCCCCTGCCATGCCCACCAAGCCACACCCACAGAACCGGTAATACATTTTTTGGAATCCCACCACTTGTGCATGCCACTCACGTCAGTGGAGCTGCGCATGCACGAAAGCACAGCCACCTGCCTCTTGTGTGGCCCGGTTCCAACCCAGGAATTGGGGACCCCTGGGATAGGTCATCCTTGTCTTAAAGGATAATTCTGCAAGTGGCGTTGTTAGATCCAGGGCCTGGCAAGTGGCATCCTCCAGGGCTAAATTTAGTCCAAGTAAAAGCACTATTAAAAGAGGCTTCGGCTCGCTGTCATGGTGAGAACTGATGCATCAGGAAGGTATAAAACCTTACTAATAATATCCGAGGCAATTTTCAGACCTGTGAAACCGAGGCATGGCACGTCTGGGGCATTATCTGCAAACGCTCCTATGCAACCTTGCCAGTGCAGCGTCTCCAAATTGCTCTTGCATTAATGGGGGCCAATTTCTTCCTCCAAAGGCAGCTGCTCCTTGGAGAGAAAATATTGGCAAACCCCTCTGCTGCATTTACAACGCAATTCAATGCCACAATTGTTGTAACTTCAGCAACAGTAGGCAGGGTTTGGAGTGCCAATGCGTATAAAAAGCCGCAATATAGCAAACAATTGTACGAGAACCGCAAGGTCACGTGGCCACTTCAGATTTCTTTTTTCTTTTTCTTTTAAACAACTTCTGGTTCTGTATGGATTTCTGGTGAAAATGTAGGTTTAAAAGATTATTCACAGTGCTGCAGAAGATGGTTAAAAAAAGCTTCCAAGGATTTGCCTCCCATCTCTTCCTGCCAGGATTGGGTAGAAATATTTAGAAATGCTGCACATGCCAACTGGGAAATTCATAGAAGCCCACAGAAATCACAACCACAATTTTTTTTTAAAAGAGAGCAATAGTAAATGAACGAAGGCAGATACGCATGTCCAGTGGGTGGGGGGGCTCCTGGAGGTTCGCAGGGGTTCAGGAGAACCCCTAGCTAAGATTCTGTGCAGTTCGGAGAAGTCTTCAGGGTCGTGCTGAATGACATGATAGCGGCCTTCCAATATTTGAGGGGTTGCCACAGAGAGGAGGGGGGTGGGTGTCAAGCTATTTTCCAAGGCACCTGAAGGCCAGACAAGGAATAATGGATGGAAACTGAACAAGGAGAGATTCAACCTGCAAATAAGGACAGTGGGAACAATCAACCAATAGAACAGAATTTGCCTTCAGAAGTTGTGGGAGCTTTATCACTGGAGGCTTTCAAGAAGAGACTGGACTGCCACTATCAGAAGTGGTGTAGGGTCTTTTGCTTGGGTGGGGGGTTGGACTAGATGACCTCCAAGGTCCCTTCCAACTCTGATTATCTGATTATCTGAATGTGTGTTTGGGCTATTCTAGGTATCATGTTTATGTGGTGCCTTCCTATTGGTTGATTGGTACGTTGATGCTCAGGGATTGGTTGTTTCCTTGTGCTGCCGATCATCAGCTCCCAAGTACCTGATAAGCTGGTGGTAAATCAGCCCTCCTGTTGACTGACAAAGGGCCCGTTTCCCAAACCAATCATTTCCCTGGCTATCTTTGTACCTGCTCAGCCAACAATCTTGGTAGCTGCAAAGCTGAACTGAGGACTTGGCACTGTTCCACTGATTAGCTCATCATAGAATAACAGAGTTGGAAGGGACCTTGGAGGTCATCTAGTCCAACCCCCTTTTTGAGCAAGAGAGTCTATTCCAAATATTAGCCTCTAGTTAGGGTTGAACTCACAGCCTCCTGATTAATTGTTCTCACTGTCAATAAGAAAGGAAGCAACAGCCTGACGCCGGCCATCAACACACCAATCAGCCAATAGGAAGGCGTTACATAAATACGACGCATAGAACAGCCCAAAGCAGACATTCCAGTGAGAGAGAAGTTGGTAACAGATTAACAGAGGTGGAAGGGACCTTTTAGGTCATCTAGTCCAACCCTCTTCCCAAGCAGGAGACCCTACACCATTTGTGACAGATGGCAATCCAGTCTCTTCTTGAAAGCTTCCAAGTGTGAAGTTCCCACAACTTCGGGAGGAAAGTTTTTATTTTTATTTATTTTATTTGGTTTGTCAATTGCTTACAAGGTAATAGGTATAAGTAAAAACATAGTTATGAATACATGGATACATATAAGAAAAATAAAAATAAAAGAAACAATAGGACATGGACTGTAGGCATGTTGGTGTGCTTATGCACGCCCCCTACAGACCTCTTAGGAAAGGGGTGAGGTCCATAGTAGACAGTCTAAGGTTAAAGTTTTTGGGGTTTGGGGAAGAAACCACAGAGTCAGGTAGAGGATTCCAGACATTGACCACTCTGTGGCTGAAGTCGTATTTCCTGCCATCAAGTTTGGTGCGGTTAACCTTGAGTTTGTATCTATTGTGTGCTCTTGTGTTGTTATGGTTGAAGCTGAGGTATTCATAGGATATTGCAATGTATGATATACTTAGATCGGACTGAAGGCGGCGTAGTTCTAGTTTTCTAGCTCTAGAATTTGGAGTCTGGTGGCATAAGGTATTCTGCAATGAGTAGAGGAGTGGAGAACTCTTCTTGTGTAATATTTCTGGACTTTCTCAACTGTGCTAACATCAGATACATAATGTGGGATCCAGACTGATGAGCTGTATTCGAGTATTGGTCTAGCAAATGTTTTATATGCTCTAATTAGTAGTGTGATATTACCAGAGAAAAAGCTACGCAGGATTAGGTTAACAGCTCTTAATGCCTTTTTGGCTATGTAGTTACAGTGGGGTCTAGCACTTAGGTCATTTGAGATGAGTACTCCAAGGTCTTTTATTTTAAATAGCATTTTATTTTCTGATTTTCTTTTTGCCAATATGTAGGATAGAGCATTTGTTTGTTGAGATTTGAAGTTGCCATTTGTTTGACCAGTTTATACAAAGTTCCCCAAGGATGGGCTCCAGCACGAGAGCTGGAAAGCTCGGAAGGCTAAAACTCTGGTCCCGGGGACCGAATCAGATTGGATCTTGCAAGAGCAAATGGTTTGAGAAATCACTGGTGACACACGCGTGGGCCAGATGTCATATTACCAGCATAAAAAAACACACTACAGAATAGATCAAAGACTTATTACAAGAGAGTAGTCCTCAACTCTCGGCCAGTCATTTTAACGTTTAACAACCATTCAAAGTTATGATAGACTTCAGAAAGGCTACTTACAACCATCTGCCTTCCCTGATTAATTGATCACATTTCAGGGGTTTGGCAACTGGATCAGCTTCAATCACAACAGCACAAGAGCACGCAACAGATACAAACTCAATGTAAACTGCTCCATAGTTGATTGCAGAAAGTACAGCTTCAGCAACAGAGTGGTCAATGCCTGGAATGCACTACCTGACTCTGTTGTTACATCCTCTAACCCCCACTCCTTTAAGCTTAAATTATCTACTATTGACCTCACCCCTTTCCTAAGAGGTCTGTAAGGGGTGTGCATAAGCGCATAATCGTGCCTACCGTCCCTGTCCTATTGTCCCCATTTATTCCTACCTATTTCCTGTACTCATACTTACTTTTATTCTTATACCTATTATCTTGTAAGCGATTGGCAAATCAAATAAATAAATAAAATAAAAAGTAAAAAAAGGAAGGAAAGAAGGAAGGAAGAGGGAAAGAAGGAGAACAAAGAAGGAAGGAAGGAAAGAAGGAAGGAAGGAGAGAAAAGGGAGGGAGGGAGGGGGAGAGAGGAAGGAAGGAAAGAAGGAAGGAAGGGGAAAAGAAGGAGAACAGGGGAAGGTGAAGGAAGGAAGGAGAGAAAAGAATAGAGGGAGGAGAGAAAAGAAGGGAGGGAGCGGGAAAAAGGAAGAAAGGGAGGAAGGAAGGGAGGGAGGAAGGAAGGAAGGAAGGAAGGAAGGAAGGAAGGAAGGAAGGAAGGAAGGAAGGAAAGGAAGGGAAGGAAGGGAGAGAATACCCATTCCTAAGAAGTCTGTAAGGGGCGTGCATAAGTGCACCATTGTGCCTACCGTCCCTGTGCTATTTTGTCCCCATTTATTCCTCCCTATTTCCTGTATTCATACTTATGTTTATTCTTATACCTATTATCTTGTAAGCGACTGACAAATCAAATAAATAAATAAAAAATAAATAAATTTACAGCTACCATTAGTTGCAATGTTCCGTGTTCATATGACCACGATTTGTGATGGAGGATTTTGGCCTGGCAAAAAACCCACCCATTTGGTGCATCTATCGGCCCCCGAGCAGCCCCCCCTCTGCGCCCAAGGCCACGGGGGTGGCACGGCCACGAGGGCTGCGCAGAGCCTCAAAGAAGAAGCATCTTTTTTTTTCTCGGAAAGGGAGAGCAAGCCCAGCCTCCCTCCACAGCTTCTGCTCGGCCATGCGTGCAAGGTTGACTGCCAAAGGGCAGGTGCACCACCACTGCGCTGCCGGAACACAGGCTGGGCTTTCATGCGCTTCCCGAGTGATGGCTGCATTTTTGACAAGAAGGCCGACTCTTTGTTCTGGCTGCCCAAAAAACCAGATGTGCTCATGAGGCGGTTGGAAAAGGAGGAGGACAGCCTGGCTTCGGGTGTTGTGCAGAAGGTGGTGAACACCTGGAGTGTCTCAGCAAGGAGGGTGTGATTGTCGACTGCTCCTGAAATCTGGGGCTCTGTGGTTTCCTGATGTATTTTTTTTTCATGCTGTGGCTGAATTGCTGGAATTCAAGGCACTTGGAGCGGCACGCAAGTTTTAGCAAACAAAGCAATCAATCAATCAATCAATCACATTGCTCTCAGCTCCAATCTCCTGCTGAAGGAGTTGCTTGGCACGGGGCCCAGAGAGAAATCCTTTCCACAATTCCACATATAGGTAGCCTTCAACTTACAACAGTTCCTTCTGTGACTGTTTGAACTTACAATGGCACTGAAAAAAGTGACTTATGGCTGATTTTCAGACTTATGGCTGTTGCAGCATCCTTATGGACACGTGAGGCTGCTTCTCACTTAAACAGCCACCTTGCTGAGCAAAGAGAAATGTTGGCGCAAGTTGTGGTCATGGAGGACTACCTGTAATACCATGACAGTCAATTTCCTGAATTAACTCAAGATTTAATTAAGGCTTTCCAATGCTAACTTCTTCTTTATTGTCTTTAACTTTGTTGCTTGTATCCTTACGATTTATATGGATTGTTTCCTAGTATGATTTGATTGCTTATTGTGCCCTATGACTATTATTATTAAGTGTTGGACCTGATGATTCTTGACTCTTGATGAATGTATCTTTTCTTTTAGGTACACTGAGAACATTTGCACCAATTCAAATTTATTCTATTCTATTCTATTCTATTCTATTCTATTCTATTCTATTCTATTCTATTCTATTCTACCCTACCCTACCCTACCCTACCCTACCCTACCCTATTCTTCTATTTATGGACAGAATCCGCATGGCATCCTTGGGTGAACTTTGGCAGGCCCAGTTACCCTCATACCTATAAACTGTTTGTCCTGCTGATATAAGCAAGTGCCACCTAGTCAAATGTACTATCACTGCTTTCTAAAGTTCTTCCGCGTAGTTTAATAGACTCCCACGGCCCCCAATTCCTCTACACATGGCAAGAGAAATCCTTTTCTGCCATATATGTCATTAAAATCATACGGAATACAATGCGCTGCAATTACAAAATGTGCTCTGTTTGGAAAGCTTCCTAATAAGCGGGACCAATTGGAGCTAAGCCAAAGTCAGGAAATAGAGATAGATTCAACACCAAAAGTCAATATGGTTTTTATTGCTTCCGTTCCCTCGTGGCATTTCGTTCTATCGAATACATTTCCTCTCGAAAATGATTTTTTTATACCTCCACCACCTCACTTTTCCAGATGAAGTTGTTTCCCCCATAATCCACTTCTAATTTGCATTCAAGGCAACCGTTTTCAATTTGCATCCTCTGATTCCGTGGCTTTTGCCCCAACAGCTTCTCCAGCTACACGTAATCCTCGACTTACAACAGTTCATTTAGTGACCTTTCAAATTTACAATGGCACTGGAAAAAGTAATTTATGACTGTTTTTCACATTTATAGCCCTTGTAGCATCTCCAAGGTCACATGATCAAGATTCAGATGCTTGCCCACTGACTCATATATGTGATGGCTGCAGCGTCCCAAAGTCACGTGTGGTAAAAAATCAACCACTCAGGTATTCATACAACTGAATACTGGAGACATGTGAACAATATAGAACAATTATGAAGCTTTTGCAAAAGGGAAAAGAAAACATTTCCCTCAGGAGGGCTGGGATTTATACACAGGTTCAAATATACAGTCTCTGCCCCTTTCCTGGGTTCACAATCTATCCAAGCTACGTATCTCCCTATGCAACACCCCTGTTATTGTAGCATAGCATCTCTTTCTTTGTCTTTTTTACCTGTTCCCATTTCCAGTAATCTCCATCATTAACACGACACTGGTCAGTGTAACCTGCCAAATATGTAATCTTTATACAAAACAATTGAAAATTCTTACATAATTTTCCAGTAAATTATCTTAGGTTAACACAGAGGTTAAAGATGGCGTTACCATTTTCATAGGTATAATTTTACATATAACACGTGATCCCCTTTTGCGACCGTCTGACAAGCAGAATCAATGGGGAAGCCAGATTCACTTAACAACATTCTTACTTATCAATTGCAGTGATTCACTTAACAACTGCGGCAAGAAAGGTTGTAAAATGGAGCAAAATACACTTAACAACTGTTAAGTGTATTGTTAACTGTTAAGACAGTTGTTAATACACTTAACAACTGTCTCACTTAGCAACATAAATTTTGGACTCAATTGTGGTCGTAAGTCAAGTGCTATCTATGTTTCTTCCAAACGCGCTGGCAGAAATACATGGAAAAACTGACTTCCTCAAAATTTATCTCTCAAGAACCTTGTTTCTCCCTCCTTTCATTTATATAAGAAAAATGCCATTTACTGCAGATGAGGAACCAAATAAATAATTTTCATAGGTATAATTTTCATAGGTATAATTATAATAATTTTCATAGGTATAATTTTACATATAACACGTGATCCCCTTTTGCGACCGTCTGACAAGCAGAATCAATGGGGAAGCCAGATTCACTTAACAACATTCTTACTTATCAATTGCAGTGATTCACTTAACAACTGCAGCAAGAAAGGTTGTAAAATGGAGCAAAATACACTTAACAACTGTTAAGTGTATTGTTAACTGTTAAGACAGTTGTTAATACACTTAACAACTGTCTCACTTAGCAACATAAATTTTGGACTCAATTGTGGTCGTAAGTCAAGTGCTATCTATGTTTCTTCCAACCGCGCTGGCAGAAATACATGGAAAAACTGACTTCCTCAAAATTTATCTCTCAAGAACCTTGTTTCTCCCTCCTTTCATTTATATAAGAAAAATGCCATTTACTGCAGACGAGGAACCAAATAAACAGATTAACAAAATCAAAGCATAAGATAACCGTTGGAAACAAGGAGAGCAGAAAAATTAAAAGAGAAGCTCAAACATCGTTCCCGTCTTCTGAGTTTGTTCAGTTGTTTCAGGATGGTTAATAATGAAATGTGGGCGTAGCAGTCCTTTTAATAAAGAAGGGAATAAATAGAACAGAGAACATAGAATAACAGAGTTAGAAGGGACCTCAGTGGTCTTCTAGCCCAACCCCCTGCTTGAGCAGGACACCTTATATCATTTCAGACAGTTGGCTATCCATGTCTCTTTTTGAAACCCTCCAGTGATGGAACAGCCACAATTTCTGAAGGCAAGCCGTTGCACTGGTTAATTGCTCTAACCATTAGGAAGTTTCTCCTTAATTTCAGGTTGCTTCTCTCCTTGATTGTTTCCCATTTGTTGCTTCTTGTCCTGCCTTCTGGTGATTTGGAAAATATTTTGACCTCCTCATCTTTGTAGGAGCCCCTCAAATATTGGACCATTGCTGTCATGTCACCCCTAGTCCTTCTAAGGCTGATATCAATATGCACCAACCAACTTTTGATACCTCAACGAGGTATTAATCTGAATTAATAAAAGAGAAAGTCAGGGCCATTAAAGGAAGGACTTCACCTCCTCATTCATAGTTGAAACATGGAACTCACTCCCATAAGATGTTTGGATGGCTAATGATCATTTAAGTTCCATTAAAAAAGGATTAAACACATTTCATGGAAAAATTGAATATCAGAAGATGGTTAATGCTTGTTGGTATATCTCCAGGCCTGGAAGCATTATATTTCTGATTGCCAATTGGTAATGCAGTTATTCATTTTGGTTAAACATTTTTGAAGAAAGTGAAAATATTGTTTAATGATCTTGCTCATTATTTCTATTTTATATCTTGGAAAATATTGCCCCTATTACCCAAGACTTATTTGCCATTGCTACCAATAAATTTGATTTTTCCCCCTGTAAAATAATCAGATTTGCTATTACAAATTAAAAAAAAACTTCCACTGAAAAACTCATTCCCTAGGCAACATCTCTTCACCCCATCTCCCAAGGTCTCTCTCACGTGCCATCACGCAGGCTAAGCGCTCCCCTACTCTACCTGGCCTTTCGGAGCATGGCTCATGCTGCCCTACCCCCATGGGCCGGTGCCAGCAGCAGCACAGCACTCTACAACAGGGGTCTCCAACCTTGGCAACTTTAAGCCTGGCGGACTTCAACTCCAGCAAAACTGGCTGGGAAATTCTGGGAGTCCGCCAGCCTTAAAGTTGCCAAGGTTGCAGACCCCGCGCTATAAAGCCACTGTCCCCTCACTGCTCCGGTCTTGTGGGATGCAATCCTCCCCTTGCTTGGCGTCCAAAAAGACCGCTTCCTTAGAAAAGGAAAATGTTAATTGCACCGTTTTCCAGTAGCGCATGGGAGGTTTTTGCATCCGTTACCCTCCTTCTACTCTTCTCTTGGGAGAAATGGGAAAGGAGAGCCCTTTTCCCTCAGAAGAAAACAAACCCAGAATCATCCAGGAAAAAGGTTTCACTGGCGTTCCAAAGCAGACTTGACCAAGAGGGACTCCAACAGCCCAGATGGGCGAATGAAATGCTCCAGCGAGGGACATCTTGACTTCCACCTTCTGAGCTATGCTTGCTGGCACATGGCTTGTGTGCTTCGACTGAATGGCAGAACAGCTGCTGAGCAGTTTAAAAATACTTAGGAGGGAGGGCTGGTGCAATGCAGTGGTGAGAGACTCGCCAGTGGAAATCTTCTCTTTGGTGCCAGCTCTCCCTGGGTGGATGGCCGGAAGCAAAGTATCCTTCTCCTTGCCTCCCTCCTTCCCAGTGGTGGGTTTCCAAATGATTTCCTACTGGTTCTATGAGAGGCGCGTGTGCACAGGGCTCAAAAACTGCCCTCTGTGTCAATGATGGTGAGCTGTTTTTTAGCTCAGCTGAGGTGCAGCAAGTCAGCTGAGCTAAAAAATGAGGGGATATAGGAGAGGTAACAGCGGAGGCGGGTAGGCGGGGCCAATCAGAGGTGGTATTTGCTGGTTCTCCGAACTATCAAAATTTCCGCTACCGGTACATGAGAACCGGACTGAACCGGCTGAATACCACGTCTGGCCCTTCACCTGTCATCTTAGAGGGCAGTGTGAGAATAATTGAGAGGGGAAGCCTGTCAAACTTGCTCATCCCTTGGAATCTGCTGTGAAAGGACCAATTTTGCACCTTCTTTATACTTCAAGGTGAGTATCCGGTGCCCATAGGAAGAGGAGGCAGATGGGCTTTACAGCATTTTCACCATCTTCCTTAATCATTTATGCCTTAAGGTGGAAGTGCATGGATTTTTGGAATCTACAGTTGTCCTACACTTCCATCTGCTTTTGTTTTTAAAGGGGAGCAAAATGTTTAGCTTTGGACGCTGAAGTGAACTTAGAAAAAAAGAGTTGGAAGGGACCTTGAAGGTCCTCTAGTCCAATCCCCTGCTCGAGCAGAACACCTTATATCATTTCGGACAAATGGTTGTCCAGTCTCTTCTTAAAACCCTCCCGTGTTGGAGCATTCACAACTTCCAGAGGCAAGTTATTCCATTGGTTAATTGTTCTCACTATTAGGAAATGTTTCCTTAGTTCTAAATTGCTTCTCTCTTTGGTTAGTTTCCAACCATTGTTTCTTGCCTTGCCTTCTGGTGCTTTGGAAAACAGTTTGACCCCCTTGTCTCTGTAGAAGCCTCTCAAATATTGGAACAATGCTATCATGTCACTCCTAGTCCTTCCAGAGGTGATATCAATAAGCACCAAGCCTGCCTTTTAAGGCCCAGGAGAGTCAATACAGATAGTCCTCAACTTAAGACCATTTTTATCCAGGGAACATTCAAAGTTACAATGGTGCTCAATGAATGATTGTGATTACGACTGGTCCTCGGACTTCTGGTCATTTCAGCACTTTTACAATCACCTGATCTGGGGTGCTTCGCTGTGGTGGGATTCAACTTTTTTTTAATACTGGTTCTGTGGGTGTGGCTTGTTGGGCTTGGCTTGGTGGGCTTGGCAGGGGAAGGATATTGCAAAATGCCCATTCTCTCCCCACCCACTAACCTGCTTTCCAGCTCCATTCTCCTGTGCAGGGCAACCAAAGAAGACCCAGCCAATCAGCTAGGATTCAATGGGAGGCAGAGAAGAGATGGGGTTGGTGGGGCCAGTCAGAGGTGGGATTGGTCGGTTCTCCAAACCAGGGGTGGGATTCTACCAGCTCACACCTATTCGCTAGAACCGGTTGTGAACATTCTAAGCAGTTCGGAGAACCGGTTGTTAGAAGAAATTCCTGGCCTAATCCTGTAATGAAGGCAGGAAGGAAACATTCTGGTGTTGCTTACAGAAACTGCCTCTCCGTTAACCCTTATTACATTCTTGGCAGGACTAGACTTCCTGTCTCAGGAACTTCTTTGGAGTTTTTCCCCCCTCCTTTGCTGATACTTTGCTCGTGTGGAGTGACCATTCAAAGTCACAATGGCACTGAAAAAAGTGACTTATGACCATTTTTCACACTTACAACTGTTGCAGCATCCCCACAGTCATGAGAAGCCAGGCGAGGAGATGTGCACCTCGATGTGAGTGATATTGAGTTGGCTACGTCCATCCAGTCACATGACCACCAAGCTACTCCACCAAGTGAGACAAGCCCACAGAATCAGTTTTTAAAAAATTTGAATCTCACCCCTGCTCCAAACTATTCAAAATTTCTGCTACTTGTTCTCTAGAACTGGCCAGATCCTGAATACCACATCTGGTGCTTAGCAACCAATTTGCACTTATGACTGGCTGCAATGCCCCGCGATCCCATGATTGCCATTTGCAATCTTCCCTGCCTTCTTCCCCAGACAGTCAATGGCTACTGATGAGAATCCTGGGTGTCCACATATCTAGAAGTTGCCACAGCTGGGAAACATGATTCTAAGCTACATAACAAAAACAGAATATCTGCTTACATACAAATGGAAGTTGCATTCTCTCTGAAGGGAGAATTAGCAGCTGCTATGTGGGGGAATGCAAAAACAGAAAAAATCAGCATGGCAGCCACCAAAGGTCCACAGTTGGGATCCCTGTTAAAAGGGGGCAGGGTTTTGGTCACCCAGTCGTGGCCACCACTTGGGTTTTCTAAGCTCTCCTTGCACCCAGCCCTTCCTGCTCAGTTCTTCTGCAACGGCTCAGCCACTGGCATGTGTCCCCTCTGGCATGGCTGGGGTTCAAGAACCTGTCACCTTCCAACGCTTGTGACAGATTGCTTTAGAATCAAGAATGGTAGGGAAGCCATCCAAGGGGCTTGTGAATCATGAGCCTTTCAAAAGAAGCAGGCAGGGTGAAGATCTTCAATTGTTGCCTAAATTTGAAGGCCTGCAGTCAATAAGCAAATACACTGAAGGTGCTTTTTTAGCACATAACAAAGGTAATGCAGAAACCTTTTTACATTTCTTGCTCTCAATGCAGTTTTCCAAGCTTTCGGATTTGGGGTCCCCACCCCGGTTCTTTCCTGGAAATGTCAAAGATGGAACTCTGACCTTTTTCACAAAAAAACCTCTGACCTTTGCCACTCAAACCCAGCGGCATCAATGTTCCCTTCACCCCAGAAGGCGCCTCTCTTATGGACACCCCTTTCTAATTCAGGCTATCATGAAATGAGCTCCAAATCACCTTTCTAATAATCATGGTTGTGTTATTCTTAGCATCCCAGTTGCTTGTGGCTTTTGGGCCACCTTCCAACTACAGCTGGCCAAAATTGGTCACATGGTTCCTCATTGTGAGAAAGAAGGACAAGGAAAGTTTGAAAAGCCTAGAAAAGGCTTAAGACACTTCAACAAAACTCTTATAGGGTCTGCAAAAATGAGATTCAAAGAAAGTAAAGAAGCACCTCCTCACCCAAAAAGCCCCAAGTTGCCTCATAGCTTCCAGCACCTATTGCTGACAACGGGCTGTCCCTAACTCAGGGTTTCACAATCTTGGCAACTTAAGACGTATGGACTTCATCTCCCAGAATTCCACAGGCAGCCATGCCCTAACTGGCTTCACTAGTTGATTTTTTTGGGTGGGTGGGGGAGTTGTGTCAGAAGCATTAAGGGGCTTCTGGATTGAAAGGATTAGCTGGCATCATCACCGTTGCCCACAGTGGTGGAAGCTATGATGGAGTTGAGGGCTCTTTTCTGTCCCGGCAGGAGCTGAGCTAGAGTGAGGGACGGGAGCTCAACTCTGCTCCATGGCAACTCTTGGGTCTCGAACGCAGGCTTGCTAACCTCTTGCCCAGCGTCCAATATTACTAGTTGATGAAAAGATGTCTTAAGAATACCTCTTGAAGGAAGTGTTAAAGCAGGAGAAAGCCCCCCCATAACTCCATGCACTACATGAGAACTGAACCACATCACCAACATGATATTCTCCTTTGAAAGAAATTCCAAAAACAAATTCTCTTTTATCAAATGGAAGCCGAATTGCTACAAGGAGAAATTCTCCGCACCGCTGCACTAGCCCTAATAAAGATATAATCCCCCAGTGTCAGTCAAATGAGTAATTGAACCTAACAGCACTCAAGTTAGTGAAGTCAGATCTTTTCATATCAGAGGTTCCACAGAATGTGCCAAATTATTAGTTTTATAGAACTAGCAGATGGGAGATGAACTTTTCTGGTCAATTGCTAATACTGAAGCAGGTTGGTAGTACAACCGAGCCAAGCACATTACTAGTGGTTCACAGGTGTTCTCCAAACTTTGGATCTCTCTACATTTTCACAAGTGCCAGGTCCAGCCCAAGAACAACATAGAAAAATCCAGGCAAAGTTCAGTTCTTTATCTGCTCTCACCAATAGACAGAATCTTGTCAGATTAAACCTTGCCTACTCTCACCCCAACAGTTATACGCTGAGAGATTCTAGAGAGTGGCTACAACACTTAGCAATAGCACTTAGACTTATCTTTATATTTATTTATTTATTTATTTATTTATTTATTACATTTATATACCGCCCTTCTCCCGAGGGACTCAGGGCGGTGAACAGCTCATCTAAAAACCCCACAAATACAAAAGTTAAAAAATAATTAAATATTAGAATTAGCTGCAATTAGAAAACCCCCCCCCCCACCCTTAAAACCCAATTTAAATTAAAAAGGAGATCAAAATTTAAAATCATTCTTTCAGCCCAGGCCGGCCTGCTCAAAGAGCCAGGTCTTTAACGCGCGCCTGAAGGCCCTCAGGTCCGTGCCGGTACGAAGTTCCGGTGGCAGAGTATTCCAGAGGGCGGGGGCACCCACAGAGAAGGCCCTATCCCTTGGCGCCGCCAGACGACACATAGCGGCCGACGGCACCCGGAGCAGTCCCTCCCTGTGGGAACGCACCGGCCTGTTGGAGAACGTTGGTAGAATGCAATCCTGAAGGTAACCTGGTCCCATGCCATGGGTCGCCCTAAAGGTCAAAACTAGAACCTTAAAGCGAACCCGGAGAGCCATCGGCAACCAATGCAGCTCGCGCAGGAGAGGCGTCACATGGGCGCTACGCGACGCCCCCATAATCACCCTCGCGGCTGCATTTTGCACCAACTGGAGTCTCCGGATGCTCCCCGCAGGGAGCCCCATGTAGAGGGCATTACAATAGTCCAGGCGAGAGGTGACAAGGGCCTGAGTGACCGTGCGCAGGGCGTCCCGATCCAGGAAGGGCCGCAACCGGTAGATCCGACGGATCTGATGAAACGCCCCCCTGGAGACGGCCGCGATGTGATGTTCAAACGACAGCCGTACATCCAGGAGGACTCCCAGGTTGCGAGCCCTCTCTGTGGGGGGCAGAACCTCCCCCCCAATAGCCAGCGTAGGTGTCAGCCGGCTATATCGGGGCGCCGGAAACCACAGCCACTCGGTCTTGGATGGGTTGAGCCGAAGCCTGTTCCCGCCCATCCAGTCCCGCACGGCCTCCAGGCACCTAGACATAGTCCCCACAGCATCGTTGGGGTGGTCCGGAGTGGAGATGTACAGCTGGGTGTCATCTGCATACAGATGACATCTCACTCCAAGACCACGGATGATCTCGCCCAACGGCTTCATGTAAATGTTGAACAGGAGGGGAGAAAGGACCGACCCCTGAGGCACCCCACAAACCAGGGGCCTAGAGGTGGACCTCTCCCCCCCCGCCAACACAAATTGCGAACGGTCAGAGAGGAAGGAGGAGAACCATCGGAGGACGGTTCCACCAATCCCCAACCCCTCCAACCGTCGCAATAAGATACTATGGTCGATAGTATCAAAAGCCGCCGAGAGATCTAATAGGACCAGGACAGAGGAGAACCCTCTGTCACGAGCCCTCCAGAGATCATCAACCAACGCGACCAATGCCGTCTCAGTGCTATGTCCAGGCCTGAAGCCCGATTGGAACGGATCGAGGTAAGTTGCTTCCTCCAGGTACTGGGGGAGCTGACGTGCCACCACACTCTCAACAACCTTCGCCACGAAGGGAAGGTTGGAGACTGGACGATAGTTGTTTAAAATAGCTGGGTCCAGGGAAGGCTTCTTGAGGAGGGGGCGCACCACCGCCGCCTTCAGGGCGGTAGGGAGCACCCCCTCTCTCAAAGAAGCGTTGACAATCCCCTGGAGCCAGCCTCGTGTCGTCTCCCTGGCAGCCGAAACCAACCAGGAAGGACACGGGTCCAATAAACAGGTGGTGGCATTCAGACCCCCCAGCAACCTGTCCACACCCTCAGCGGTCACAGGATCGAACTCCCCCCAGATAACACTCTCAAGACCTGCCCCGGACACCTCCCCCGGGACCACCCAATTGGAGTCGAGCCCTTCCCGAATCTGAGCGATTTTATCATGCAGAAATCGGGAAAACTCCTCTGCTCTACCCTGCAAGAGGTCATCCCGCGCTCTCGGCTCAAGTAGAGAGCGGGTCACTCTAAACAGGGCGGCAGGCCGATTTTCTGCTGATGCAATGAGGGCGGAGAAATACGAAGATTTCGCCGCCCCTATCGCCACAAGGTAAGTCTTAATATGAGATCTCACCTGTGTTCGGTCAGACTCAGAACGGCTCGCCCTCCAAATGCCCTCAAGACGTCTTTTTCGGCACTTCATCTCCCGTAGCTCCTCCGTATACCACGGAGCCAAATGGGATCTGTGCCGAGTCAGAGGTCGCATAGGCACAACTCGCTCTAGGGCCCCGGCGGCCAACCCCTCCCAGGTGGCCACCAGGTCCCCAGGCGAGCTGAGAGCCAGAGATTCAGGAAATGGCCCAAGCTCCCTCTGGAACCGATCCGGATCCATTAGGCGCCTGGGGCGGAACCATCTAAGTGGCTCCGCCTCCCTGCGGTGGGGGGTAGCGGAACAGAAATCCAGCCTCAGGAGGGAATGATCTGTCCATGACAAGGGTGTAATAACTAAATCCCCCCAATTACAGTCATTCAACCACTGCCCAGAGACAAAAATCAGGTCCAGCATGTGACCTCCCATGTGAGTGGGGGCAGAAACTAACTGGGTCAGGTCCATGGCCGTCATGGAAGCCAAGAACTCCCGGACCAACCCCGAGGTTTCACCGAGCGATGGCAGGTTGAAATCCCCCATGACTAAAAGCCTTGGGGTCTCAACCGCCAGCCCGGCTATTACCTCTAGGAGTCCGGGTAGGGCCGATGAGACGTGGCAGGGAGCCAGGTACGTCAACAAAAGACCCATCTGAACCCCTTGCCCCCACTTCACAAAAAGAGATTCACAGCCAGCCGTCTGAGGGACAGTGGCCTCCCTAGGACAAAGGACTTCCTTTATAAGCACCGCCACCCCACCGCCCCTTCCCTGAGCCCTAGGCTGGTGAAATGCAAGGAAACCTGGTGGGCACATCTCAACCAGAGGGACCCCTCCCTCTGGGCCCAACCAGGTTTCGGTGACACCTACCAGGTCCGCGGCCTCCTCCTGAGCCAACTCCCAGATCAGGGGAGCCTTATTAACCACGGACCTGGCATTGCACAACAGCAGCCGGGTATTCAGGGCCTGAGATTCCGGACAACCAGGACTGCAGGATGGGTAAGGAGGGTCGGAGCGCGCTACCGCCTGTAAACATCGGGAGCGCGATCCCCTAACCGGATATGGCCCTCCACCCCTAGCATACCTACCTCTCCCAGTTACCGTGCCGATAAAACTGGCCCCCGGCTGCCCACCCCCTGTCTGCCACCCCGACACGGGAACCCCCGAGGCCCCACAGGCGCGCTCGCCGGCCCGGCTGCCCCCAATTCCATGCGGGCTGTCTCCCCCGCCCGCCCTGGACTTTTCCCCTTTAAAAAATCCCCTTAAAAATTTTATAAGCCCGGATTTACCACGCCCTCCCCGGTTTCCCCGACCCCACCATCGCTCCGGATCCCAGGATCCCTCATTGCGGAAGGTCTTAGAGAGCTTCGAAGGCCACCTAAGGGAGAGGGGGGCATCCCTCAAGGCCCAAAGCTCTGTCCTTAGGTACTTCCGTGGACCCAGACGTCCTATCTCGGCAGTCCCAGAGTGTCCGCAACGCCTGCTGTCCTCCGGCCATGGAAAATGGAATCCAGTCCAGCTGGGGTATATTCCGCCTCCCCCTATACTGCTTCATAGTGCTTTCCAGCCCTCTCTAAGTGGTTTACAGGGTCAGCTTCTTGCCCCCAGCAATCTGGGTCCTCATTTTACCCACCTTGGAAGGATGGAAGGCTGAGTCAACCTTGAGCCAGGTGGGATTCAAACTCCTGGCAGTAAGTGAGTTAGCCTGCAATACAGTACTCTAACCACTGAGCCACCACAGCTCCTGACTCTTCCCCTCTATCTCTTATTAAACTCTGGGCTGGGCTGCCTTTTGTCTTGCCCCCTGCCCCTCCATGGAATGTGCTCCCTCCTTCTTGGGAAACGCCCCTTCACTATGGTCCATCAGACGCCATCCTCCTTTGTTGGCACAATCCATCCCATCAAGGCTTTTCCACCATGTTTTAAATTCCACAAACTTTCCATGAGGAGAAGCAAGGGTCATATGGAACTGCCTAATTCCATTCCATTAGGACTTTCCTATAGATCGTCCTCAACTTAGGACGTTTCTGTTGCTAACTGAGACATTCGTTAAGTGTTAAGTTCTAAAGTGTTCTAGCCAATTTGGAGAGGTTCTAGAAATTGCAAAAAGGGGAGGGGGAGCCAAATACCAGTAAGATAGCTGGAATTACCCACCCGCTCCCCTACCTGCTTTACAATATCCACATTGAGCTATCTGATATTAACACAGTTGAGAAAGTCCAGAAATATTTCACAAGAAGAGTCCTCCATTCCTCTACTCGTTGCAGAATTACCTTATGCCACCAGACTCGAAATTCTAGACCTTGAAAACCTTGAATTATGCCGCCTTCGGTCCGATCTAAGTATGGTATATAAAATCATACATTGCAATGACTTACCTGTCAATGAACACTTCAGCTTCAACCATAACAATACAAGAGCAAACAATAGATACAAACTCAAGGTTATTTATTTATTTATTATTTTATTTTATTTAATTTTTATACCGCCCTTCTCCCTAGGGACTCAGGGCGGTGTACAGCCAATCTAAAACCCAACAATAATACAAAAGTTAAAAAAGATTAAATTGGATATTTGGCCGGATAAAAAGCCCACCCCACCCCCTTAAAACCCCCAAATTAAAATTACTGGAGACACATTAAAACCCTCTCTCAGCCCAGGCCGGCCTGCTCGAAAAGCCAGGTCTTCAACGCGCGCCTGAAGGACCTCAGGTCCATGCCGGTACGCAGTTCCGGTGGCAGAGTATTCCAGAGGGCAGGGGCCGCCACAGAGAAGGCCCTACCCCTTGGGACCGCCAGGCGACACATGGCAGCCGACGGAACCCGGAGAAGGCCCTCCCTGTGTGCACGCACTGGCCTGCTGGAGGTTAATCGCGCTAAACTTGATTGCAGGAAATACAACTTCAGCAACAGAGTGGTCAATGTCTGGAATACTCTACCTGACTCTGTGGTTTCTTCCCCAAACCCCAAAAACTTTAACCTTAGACTTTCTACTATTGACCTCACCCCTTTTCTAAGAGGTCTGTAGGGGGTATACATAAGCGCACCAACGTGCCTACCATTCCTGTCCTATTGTTTCTTTCATATTTTATTTTTCATATATGTATCCATGTATTCATAACTATGTTTTACTTATATCTATTATCTTATACGCAATTGACAAATAAATAAAATAAAATAAAAATCCTTGACCAGAGACACTGGAGTAGTTTGAAGTCATAGAATGACTTCAGAAATACAACTTGTGGTGGATCTTATAGAAGTGAAGTCCCGGTACTCTGTTCATAGTTCACAGATTCTCTAGATATATGGAAGTATATTTAATGGATAACTCAAGCTTTAAAAAACAATAGCTGGGTCCACACCTACGGGTAGTCCTTGACTTACAACCGTTTGGTGAAGCTGGTGAAAGAAAAAAAAATTAAAGAAAATTAAATTAAAGAAAAAAATGTTGACTAATTTTATTTCTACTTGGAAAAGATTTTTGGCAAGAAACCGAAAGAAATGAAAATGTAAATTTGGGGAGCTTAAAGATTAGAATTATATGGGATTAGAGAAATAGTGCAAACAAACGTTAACCATAGAGTAAGAGTTAGATACAGTTTTAAAATTCATATCTGTACCAAAGAAAGTCAGAAGTCTCTCTTTTTCTGCAGGATCCAATCTGAGTTGGTCACCTGGAGAGATTTTGTCTTCTGAGCTTTTGGAGCCCATCTTCAGGGAACTTCCCTGCAGCACAGGGGTCCCCAAACTTGGCAACTTTAAGTCTTGTGGACTTCAACTCCCAGAATTCCTCAACCAGCTTTGCTGGGAGTTGAAGTCCACAAGTCTTAAAGTGGCCAAGTTTGGGGACCTCTGCTCAAGCAGAAAGTGTGCTGTTCTCTGTGCGGTATTTATAGTGCCTGTGTTGTATGTGGCTTTTTAGATGTTGATTAGGGTGTATTGATGGCTAGCTTTTAAGATGTTGGCTGTCGCTTGCTTATGCTACCCCCAGCCCTTGCCTTCTAAGTACTTGATAGACTGTGTGATGATCCAAAGGGGTGTGGCACAAAAGCAACAAAATCAGAAAAGTAGGTAAAGTCCCTTTAATTCCTCCAACTTGGCCCCCAATGTCCAGTTATCATCGGCTGGAGAAAAAAAAACTCTCCCAAGAACAGTCTTTAAAGGGAAGAAATTCAGTTCGAACCCAAAGTACATCTAAATTATAAATAAAAACCAACACAAACCACGTTGCAGCAATTAACAAGACAGGGCAGGATAAGGAATTGCAGACTTCAAAAGATAACGAAGCACACACAGTTGGGAGGACTCCAGAACCCAGATAAGACTTGACAAACAAAGATAATTCACGCTTTGCTTCCAGCAAGGTGCTGTGCGCAAACATCCCTTTTAAATCCTGTTTTCCCAGATGCAGCTAATGAAGGGGATCAGGGCCCTTTTCTCCCCCATAATCCACGTAACTCACATTGCTCCCTTCTCCGTTCCTCCCTGCGTGCCCTAGGATGAAGAGGGGGTGGGCCTGGGTCTTCCTCTGGATGCCCAGCCGGCCTGTGCCCTTCCCCAGTTTCCTCCAGAGCCCCACTCCCACTCCCTGTCAACTGCTCAACCTCCCCCTCGGAATCAGATCCAACAGTGGCATGACAGGCTGGTGGTAAATCAGCCCTCCTGTTGACTGACAAGGGACCTGTTTCCCAGGCTTCAATCACTTCCCTGGCTGTTTTTGTGCCTGCTCGTCCAACAATCTTAGTAGCTGCACACCCTCTGCTAGAGAGAAGTTCCCTGACAATGGGCTCCGGCATGAGTCCGAAAGCTCAAAAGACAAAACCTCTGGTTCCAGTGACTGACCCAGATTGGATCCAGCAACGTTACCCTGGGACACATATAATCTGTCTTCACTCGTTCATTTTCTATCTTTCGTGCTCTTTTCTTGTCTTTTTGAACTCCCATCTTCTTTCTTCCTTGATCTTCTTTCTCAGCCCTCTTTTTGTCTGTTTAATGTTTTAATGTTATGCTTTTGAAAATCAATAAAGCTATTTTTTTAAAAAAAACCTAACCTAAAAGTTCTTGTCTTTTAGGAAGTGGGGCATGGTCAGTGGTGGGATTCAAAAACTTTTACTACCGGTTCTGTAGGCGTGGTCATGTGACTGGGTGGGCGTGGCTTTTTTGCAGCCCCCACACGTTTTTGGGAGCTTCTTAGTCTCTGGGTGGCGTTTTTGCTCCCCTAAGGCTCCTCTGGGGCTCAGGAAGAAAAGGAACAGAACATGGGAGGGGCGTGCAACACCCCTCCAAGCTTTGTTTTGGGAGCTTCCTAGCCTCAGAAGAGCCTTTGGGGGCCATTTTTGCTCCCCTAAGGCTGCTCTGGGGCTCTGGAAGGCAAAAAATGGAGGGGGGGGCTGAGCTCCTCCCTCCATTTTTTCCCTTTCTGGGCCTCAACAAGGGGAATCCCGGCACAGCTGATCTTATCTACAGCTGATTGTCGGGAAGGAAAAGAAGAAATACCTTAGGCGAATGTCAAGCAGCCGGGCGGGGAGAGCGAGCATTGGGCGGGAGGGCAACCCAGTGGGGGGCGTGGCCAGCCAGAATTTACTACTGGTTCGGCGACCCATGCCAAATTCTTGCTACCGGTTCTCCTGATCCTGTGTGAACCAGCTGAAAAGCACCACTGGGCGTGGTGAGGAACTGGGAGGGGTGGCAGAGAGTAGGCTATTCTGAAGTCTCCATTCAACCAGAAGGCTTCGGAAAATATAGCTCTGGAAAAAGGACACTTCAGCCCTGAATGCAAATGCTTTTTCCTGGAAACAAGCAGATTTCAAAGCAAGTTTAATTGGCACATGGCCAGTGGGTGCAATAGGAGAGTATCTGAGCGGGTGCAATCAACGTGGTTGAGCTTGCCAGCTGTGGCTTGCGGCAGCTGTAAAAGAGCTCAAGTGATCCATTATTTGCATTTTAAACCTTAAAAGCAGCTCCCTTTGATTTCTAGCCCAAGGAACTAGGCTTGTCTGTTTTGTTTGAAACCTCTGTAAACCATTCTTTCCCCCCCCAACATGGCACTGCTGGATAGCTGATAATCTAAGATTAGTTCACTGGATGTTGGAGTGGAAGTGGACTGTAGCAAGCTCCTAAGGTTGCTGCTGAAGTACTGACCATTTCGTTGCTAGCAGCCCCTGTCTAAAATTTCTGGATATCTGCTCAGGCTGGATTGCTCTTGTCTCTCTGTTTCCACTAATAACACGCTAAGTTCTACCCCCATCTCCCCATGAAGAAGTGAGCAACCCATACGCAAAGTCCCTAAGGACAGATAATGTGCAGACAATGTGGCTCTAACATGTTTGTGAAATGTAAGGAAAATTGAGGCCACCCAGACCCTGGAGGAAGGGTGGGGGCCATCACCGAGAAGGCCTGTTGCCTGCTCTACAGCCTAGGAATCTCCCAAGAACAGGATTCTTTGTGCGCTTTTGGGTATGTCATGTTTTATCCAGGGTTGGTTTCTAATGATTCGGACCGGTTCTATAGAACCAGTTGTTATGATTCTGCGCAGTTTGAAGAACCGGCAAGTCATGGGGATTTGCTGGGATTCCCCTTGCTTACTTACTGCTTTGCCCAGGTGGCCCAGGAAGGCTCTCCCCACCCCCTCCCTTTTTTGCCTTCCTGGGCCCCAGGGAAGCTTCCTGGGAGCAAAAACATCCCCCAGGAGGCCCCAAAAATGGGGGGAGTGGTGCTGCCCCCCCAAAAGCCATGCCCCCCCAGTCACCTAGCCACGCCCACCTAGCCACGCCCACAGAACTGTTTATTACAAAATTTGAATCCCACCCCTGGTTTTATCTTATTGTTACTTGCAGATGGGACAAAATATAAATATTGGGAACCAACAAATGAGAATCTGCAAATTAACTACAGACAGTCCCCCAACGTACAAGCTCAAACTTATAACAGCCACAGGAAATGGTCACACTGTACCTCATGCAGTCCCAAGGCCACACTGCAGTTGGGTCAGCCTTATGACTGGTTGCAGCACTCCGCAGTTACGTGCCTATGATTATTTTACCAGTTTCTGACAAGAAATGCCCCTTCAAATGAATCAGTTCATTTAGCAGTCCACAGCATTTGCCTTCTGACTGCCATGAAAAAGGCCATAAAATTACTTCCGGTCATATGGAGGCCTCAACTTACAACTGCAATGTTTAACAATTGTATTTCCAGTCCCAACTGTGCTCATAAGTCAAGGTCAATCTTATAAAGATAAAGATAAAGGTACAGATCTCTTTTTCCAGTCGTGTCCAATTCCAGGGCATGGGGGTCATCTCCGTTTCTTAGCTGAGGGAGCCAGCATTGTCCAAAGACATTATCTGTGGCCATTTGGCCAGCATGACTATACACCAAGGTGCCCAGACAACGTTATCTTCCCAGCCAAGTGGTACCTATTGATCTACTTGCATTTGCAGGCTTTTGAACTGCTAGATGGGCAGGAGCTGGGCTGAGGAGCGGGAGCTCACCCTGTTGCACAGCACGAGAGTCTCGAACCCGGGCTATCAGCTCTCCAATTGACAAGCAAGGGGTGTTTAACTGCTGAGCCATTATGTCCCTTTTTGACTACCCTATATGCATCATCAAACGTTTATTACCCAATAATCAGCTATTCTATTGTGGTTCTCCGGCAGCCTGTATAGACAGCCGTGGAATCGGACAATGGGGAAGAAAGGGGACCAATCCAGGAGTCTGGAGAGGACTCAGATGAGGGTCCTGTGTCTGATGCAGAGGTGGGGCCAGGACCATCTGGGAGTGGGGTGCTGACTCCGGAGCCTCCAGAGCCTGGCAGCAGCGAAGCAGAGGACCTAGGGGAGCCTGTTCCCAATGCGCGTGTGCGCAGGGCTGCTAGAAGGCGAGAGCAGCTGAAACAAAAGGAGCAGATCGGAAGTCAGGCTGGGACATGATTGTCCCTCCCATAAGGTATAAAGGACAGGCAAAGATGACGAAATCTTTGCAGGAAGCAAAGTCATTTGTTCTGTTCGGATTAATCCTTGAAGCTCTTTGTATTTCGGTTGGGTTTTTTTCTAATTCATTTGCTACTTCTGTTATTGGCAGCAATTCACAGGAAAGAAAGGTGGGTACTTATCTTGAGGGACTGTTTGAGATTCATTACCGGCTGAGAATGAAAATAATTCCCAGCTTTGCAATAAAACAGGAATTGTTTTAACTGAGCATGTGCTTAATTATGGTCTTGAAAGCCTTGGTCAGAACACATTTTTTCAATATACTTTTAAACACTAACCTCACAAAAGCTATGAGTGGCACAAAGAGCCATGGAAAGAAACATGCTTGGCATCATAAGACAAGATAGAAAGATCTGCATGTGGACTAGGGAACAAACCAAAATATATAATGCCATCAACAGAGTAAAAGAATTGAAGTGGAAATGGGCTGATCACATGGCAAGAAAAACTGAGGGCAGGTGGACCAAGGCGATCATGGAAGGATCCCACTTTATCGAAAGCATCCACGAAAAAGACCTAGAACAAGATGGAGCAACAACATCAGCAAGTATGGCGGGCCCAATTGGCAAAAGGAAGCTCAGGGCTGTATGGATTGGAAACATGCAGAAGAGGCCTTCATTCTGCAGTGGATAGACAATGGCTAGAATGAGGATTGGCAGCCAAAAAAGCCAACACAATTCTAAATTGCATTAATGGGGATACAATCAAGATCAAGTAAGGTACTAATACCACTCTCTAAAGCTTTAGTAAGGACACACCTAGAGTACTGCATCCAGTTTTGGTCACCACACTATAAAAAAAGATGTTGAGACTCTAGAAAGAGTGAAGAGAAGAGCAACCAGGATGATTGGGGGACTGGAGGCTAAAACATACAACAAACGGTTGCAGGAACTGGGCCTGGCTAGTCTAGTGAAGAAAAGGACCAGGGAGACATGAGAGCAGTCTTCCAATACTTGAGGGGCTGCCACAGAGAGGAGGAAGGGGTCAACCTGTTTTCCAAGGCACCCGAAGGCCAGACAAGGAATAATGGATGAAAACTGAATAAGGAGAGATTTAACCTGGAAATAAGGAGAAACTTTCTGACGGTGAGAACAATCAATCAATGGAGCAGACATTGCCTTCGGAAGTTGTGGGAGCTTCATCACTGGAGGCTTTCAAGAAGAGATTGGACTCCCATCTGTCAAAAATGGTGTAGAGTCTCCTGCTTAGGTGGGGGTTGGACTAGATGACCTACTTCCAACTCTGTTTATCTGTTAAAATGATAAGGAAGAGGATGATGATGATGATGATGATGATGAGCCATTCAGCTAACTCCAATCAACTTGTTTATCCAAGCTTATTTATTTAAAAATTTTAATGCCGAATATCTGAAGCTCTCTGAGTGGTTTGTAATCAAACACACTAAAAAGTACAATTGACTGTTAAAGCTCTGAGTACATCAAGTGAAAAGTGCCTATTTGCCCAGCAACAGCAGGAACAACATGTCATGCCTGAATTTATAGAATCCCAGGAAGCCAGCACTTGATTTTCCTCCTGTCATCAAAATAAGTAGAACAGAATGCCCTACAAAGATACAAAAACAATATTTTGGTATCAAAATCCACGCTGCAGATGGCACACCAGAAGAGGGTCAATTCATTAATTATATTTTTTCGCTAATCACATCTTGACTTTCAGCATTATTATTTTATCCTTTCCAGCTTAGGAACAAAAATGAAAGAGGCCTCTCAACTCCAATCCATTCATGAGAAAACACTACCAAAAAAAGCTCTTAATATTTGACAAAGCCAGAAACGTTGGCCAAAACACCGAGCATCAACCAGCATATGTCGCACAAGGAAGGTAAGCAGGTTTGGCATGAATATAAAAGCAGCTGAAACTGAATGGAGGCCAATAAAGACTGCAAAGCGACATATGGGCACAAACAAAGCTTTTATCAAGGCAATACTGACCAAAATCTGCACAACATTTACCCAAGGACACAAAATTAAAATATGGGGAAAATTCAAGAGAGATTTTACTGTCATTAAAAGTATTTATTAGCTACTTTTAACATTCAGGATGGCTGGTAATAAGAAAGAACAGCTGGAAACCAGGGGAAAAAAGGATCAGCTGTATCTTAAATGGAAATATTACAATAAAACACAAGTTAGCTAACCAAGCAAGCTGAAGGCCAAAAGGAGAAGAAAAATATTCTGTATCTGAAAGCTGCTCCACTCAGGAAGAACAGGGAATGTATGAATATCAACCAAGGTGGAAGGAGAACATAGACTTGGGTATCAAGTTCTGCTTTGTTCTGGGAACAGTCTGTCCCTCAAACTCTGCAGGAAATTCCAACTGGTCAAATTCTGCAAGAAGAAAGACAATCTCTTTGTTTGCTTCTCATCATTCTGACATGTTGACATGACCTAAACATGTAGCTGGAGAAGACAAAATCTAATCATGCACAGGACCCTTCTAAGAAAGGCCAAACTGTACTTGATTGTCTTAATGTCTATGGAGATTCTCAGTCATCCAGGTCATGGTTGTCCCAAAAGTGCAGTAGGACTTTCTTGGTTTTTTTCCCCTTGAAAATGTTACTCTTCTCATCTAACCAGGTCCTTCAGTGTCTTGGATGAAAAGTGAAATGTTTTTGAAGAAAAGAATCCAAGAAAGTCCAGTTTCTTTTGGGAAAAAGCACCTTTGGGGCTATCTTGATGATGCCTTTTTGCAAAAAGTAATTGTCCTGAAGTCCATCAGTTCAGAAATCGGTTCATACCAGACAATCCAAATAAAACGGCCTTTGCTGCTACTGTCGGTTCATTTTTCCTCCCAGCACGAGGCACAATGCAGTTCATATTCCCAACGAGAGGCTTCTAGAAGAGGTTCAAAATCTCCAGTTGTACGATCGAGTCATTCCTTCCAATTGCAATCTCCCAGTTCTGGAGACAGAAGTGGGCAAGCATAATGCAGACCCAAGTGCGCAACCCCATCCCAATCGCTCCACAGAGAATGCAGGAGAAATCTTTGACTGACGGAGGGCAACCACCCTGACTCCCCCACTTCCCAAAGGGTGTGTGGATTTTCACAAGCAAAGGTTCCCACCAAACGTTGAGGATGGACTTTTCCTCACTTCATCAACAACTCCTGCCCAGCCATTTCAACAAACTTCCCTTTGGCTTACCTTTTAAGATTATTTCAGCACCATTTTCTTCTTTTGTCACAAGCTGTTTTGCAGGTACCTCACAAGGTTGTGTTCCCCAGTGCAAGTCCAAGAGAAGATCAGAAGCGCTTTCAATTATTGATGTAGGACACTGAAGGTGACTGTAGAATAAAGGCAAGTGTGTTAGTGGAAAAGTGCCCTTTCTCTGCTTATATAGCAAGTTAAATTAAATTAGCGGCGTCTACATAAGGATCTCCTGCTGTTCACATGCTCATATTCAAAGACTGCATCCTTCAGTTACTCAGAAACTCTCAGGAATACCGCAAGAGGCAGGCAGCAAAGGAACCGTAAAAATGTTCTATGTAGAAGGGCCTGGTGATTTTCAGGTGGGGCTCTAAGAATATGATCCACATTCAGCATTTAGAACATAGAATAAGCTGTTAGCAGAATCAATAGTTTAACAGAGTAGGAAGGGACCACACTTGGGGGAGAAAGCATGATAAAACTGCATACACAAATTCATTTATTCAGAAAATTGGTCATTTGCTCCAAGGAGTTCACAAAACGTGTCCTGTAAGGCTGGTGAGCAACCGTTTTGGAAGAAGACTCAACGAAAAGTGCAAAGAGGAAGGTGAGGGCACAAAGCTGTGGGGCTTATCACGCCTGGAGGCAGACCCAGACTTCTCATTTCCTCATTCCTCATTTAGTTATGAATTCACCATCTCTGGAGGTTTTCAAGAAAAGATTGGATAGCCATTTGTCTGGGATGATACAAGATATTTTTGGGCAAGACCAAAAAAAAAAAAAATGGAAACTAACCAAGGAGAAAAACAACCTAAAACTAAGGAGAAATTTCCTTAAAGCAGGGGTCTCCAACCTTGGCAACTTTAATTCCCAGAATTAAAGGACTTCAATTCCCAGAACTCCTCAGCCAGCGAAGCCAGGAACTCTGGGAGTTGAAGTCCACAAGTCTTAAAGTTGCCAAGGTTGGAGACCCCTGCCCTAAAGAACAATCAACCAGTGGAATGGCTTGCCTTGAGAAGTTCTGGGTGCTCCATCACTGAAGGCTTTCAAAAAGCGAATGGACAACCATTTGTCAGAAATGGTATAAGGTCTCCTGCTTGAGCAGGGGTTGGACTAGAAGACCTCTGAGGTCCATCCCAAGTCCTCTGAGGTCCATCTATCGTGGTTGTTCCTTGTTTGCTTGCATGTGTAAGCTTCTCTCCTGTCCTCATGTTTCTTGCCTCAAAACTGTAGGAGATCAATAGTCAGCCTCACGGTCCAAGAGTCTTCTGAAGCCCCACAATGGGATGGGGGGGCCAGAGCCCAACTGCTGTTAGATGAAAGCTGAATGATGCCCATGCTATACTCTCTCCAATAAGCCTCTTGACCGGACCAAGAGTTTCTGCCAAACATTCTCCAGTCAATCAGGACACTTTTCTGGAATATAATTGCTAATTGTTTTTTTAGCACGCTGCAGTCTGTTCCTTGGCTTTTCTCCTACTTTTGGCTTGTATTCAGATGCCCATTATATTTGTGAAAGTTTACTACCCCAAAGTCTGAAAAGCTACGGGAACTGCTAAAGAGTATATTTATGCAATTTCAAAATTAGGCAAAATTTCAGATTCAAACATCTTTGAATGTAAATTCTTTTCACCTGGACATCTGAAAAGCAAGTGCCTCATTCAGATTGTTTTGATTTTAGCAGCTATCAAACATGAAATAAATTGTCAAATGTTAAAATATCCTCCCATATTAGCTGTCAGGTTCTGACACTGCATGCTGCCTATCAAATCCTGCTAAATATTATGTTTTTAACTATCAAACAAAGTTAAATATCAGCTATCAACTATTATCACGTGTAGATATATAACCACAGAGAAATCTAGAGAACATTAGATATTCAATTCTTCCCTAAAGGAAGGCCTTTGAGACTAAGTTTAATTTCAGATTTGCCCCACACTTCTTTCTAGATAAAAGATTTATCGGTCTATGACGGATATCCTGACCTTCCGGCGCGCGGTGAAAACTTTATTTTTTAATCAGGCCGGCCTGGCCCAGTAACTGTGTTTTAGGTTTTTAATTAAATTTTAATTGGGGTTTTAGTTTTTAACTTTTAAATTGAATCTGAATTAGACAGCCGGATTAAACTATTTAATTTATTTTTAACTATATTTATTGTATATCTCGTATGTTTTAGTAGGCTGTACACCGCCCCGAGTCCCTTTTTTGGGAGAGGGGGCGGTATAGAAGTTTAAACAAATAAATAAATAAATAAATTTATGGAAACCATTCTAAGTTGGATAAATTCCAGATTTTAAATGTAATTTATTGAAATGAATGAATAAATAAATAACTTATAATATTGCCAACAGAAATAAATATAACACAGAAACAATCATAATCATACAGTAATTTCAGTATACGCCCTCTTCAATATTCTCATTGTTCATTTTGTTTGCTTGACTTAATTAAACAAAAAGAAAAAGAAATAAAAAAGAAAAAAGAACAAGAACAAGAACAATGAGAACAAAACAATTATTCAACAGCAAAATATATATAACAGATTTTGATACCTCTATATATAAATTTTTACATAAGAGTTTCAAGGAACAGTAATAATTTGCTTTATACCGATGACGATACTCAGCTGCAAATGCAAGCGATCTGCAAGCTTTAGTAAGGAAAGTTAAGGAGCAAAGAGAAAAAATGGAACTAAAATTAAATATAAGTAGGCCAAACTAATGACAGGCACACCAACCAGCCGTAGAATGGATAATGAAGATATCTCATTGTTGGATGGATTCTGCCTTTTACCATTAGTTACCAACAACAAAGAACCTAACAGTTAATATGTCACACATTTCAACATAGAATCATACTAGGACTGGAAGGGATCTTGGAAGTCTTCTAACTCCCTGCCTTGTGTCAAGCTATTGGGATGTTGTATTTCTCTATTTTAGAAAATAATAACCATGCACCTGCAACTGAAAACCGGACATTAACATTTAAATCTATCACCTTCTTTGATCACTCTAACAGCTGAGTGATATTTTCAACCACATTTGTACTATGTTTGCACAACTTATGTACCAGTAATTAGATCTTTTATTTGAAATATAATCTTTTCCCAGTTATATCTACTTGACCACCAGAGCAAGGAGTAGGGGATGTTAACGGTCCCCTCTTTTAAGGAGGTCAATCTAGTGGGACCAAGAAGAAGGGCCTTCTCCGTGGGGGCTCCTTCCCTGTGGAACACTATCCCTGCCAAGATAAGATTAGTCTCCACCAGGATGCTCTTTCCAAAGGCCCTGATTATGTGGATTTGCTATCAGGGATCCAGCCAGGTTGGAGGTAAGCCCAAAGGTCCCAACAGGGCAGGATGGATAGGTAGACTTGCACAAGTCAGTATCCATGATGACCTTGAAAAAGTATTCAGATGCCAACTTACAAAGAACAAAATCAAGTTATTTGCTCCATGGAACCAAACGTTGCATTTGGAAAAAAGAGGAAAGAAGGAGCATTTCCTTGCTGCTAGCTAACAAATAGGTAAAGCTGGGTTTTTCAGAAATGGGAAAGGACGATGACCTCCACAGATCAAAGACGGAGTTATAGAAAAAAGTCAGGGAAAAGCAAGAACGACAATAAAGATGAGTAAGCTGGCAGAGAAGGAGAATTGCAACGATAGGATGTTCCAGGAAAAAGAACCAGTGAAAAAGGTCCTATTGCTCATGGAAAGCTATGAAGCTGTTACAAGTTTCATCCTGATGTGGAGTCTACATGTTCCATTGGGCTCAGAAAGGCCCATGGGACTTGTGATCCAATCATAATTGGAAAGAGACTATATACTAGAGAAGAGCACTGATGCCAGCCTTTAAGTGCCATGGTTTTCTTAAATCAAACACTTTTTTGTCAAGTGAATACACTCAGTAGGCTCATATTTTATTACACTGATCTCTTTGTTGCTTTGCAGATTATAGAAGATGGGAAAAATACAGTTTGTATCCCTTCCTTCCTTCCCATACACACTGATACTCACTTATGTACAGATGAGTATATACCTCATACTGAATGATAGTTTAACCATGCTCCAGAGAATAAACCCACATTTGTTTGGGTTTATTCATACACACACAAAAAGTAAAGGTTTCCCGGTCCAGTTTTGTCCGACTCCAGGGCATGGCGCTCGTCTTTGTTTCTTGACCAAGGGAGCCAGCATTATCCAAAGACAATTTCCATGGTCATGTGGCCAGCATGGCTATATGCCCAAGGGTGCACAGAACATTGTTACCTTCCCACCCAAGTGGTACCTATTAATCTACTTATATTTGTATGCCTTTGAACTGCTAGTGGGCAGGAGCTAGGCCAATGGGAGCTCAAGCTGTTCTCAAGTCTCAAACCTATCAGCTCTCCAGCTGACAAACTCAGCATCTGAACTGCTAAGCCATCGCCCCTCATTCACAAAAAACTAAGCCATAAAACCATAGATTTAGAAGAATTGTGATGTTGCAACAAGTTAAGAGTAAGACAAGAAAACCACACGATAGTGGCTGATCCAGTTAATCTCTTTAATGTATATACAGTTTGCAATTGTGGTAAATATGGTTTGCCTAATATTTGCAAAATAAACCCCATTTGTCTGCATACAGACAGGAGGTTATACAACTTGCCTCGTGGTGTAACCGGAACAATCTGGAACTGAATACACTCAAAACCGTAGAAATGGTGGTAGACTTTAGAAGAAATCATCCCATACTACCACCTCTTACAATACTAGACAACACAGTATCAACCGTAGAGACCTTCAAATTTCTAGGTTCTACTATATCACATGACCTAAAATGGACACCTAACATCAAAAACGTCATTAAAAAAGCACAGCAAAGAATGTTCTTTCTGCGCCAACTCAGAAAGCTCAAAGTGCCCAAGGAGCTGCTGATCCAGTTCTACAGAGGAATTATTGAGTCTGTCATCTGCACCTCTATAACTGTCTGGTCTGGTTCTGCAACCCAACAGGACAGACACAGACTTCAGAGGATAATTAGGACTGTAGAAAAAACAATTACCACCCACCTGCCTTCAATTGAGGACCTGTATACTGCATGAGTCAAAAAGAGGGCTGTGAAAATATCTACAGACTCCTCACATCCTGGACATAAACTGTTTCAACTCCTTCCCTCAAAACGACGCTATAGAGCACTGCACACCGGAACAACTAGACACAAAAACAGTTTTTTCCAAAAGCCATCACTCTGCTAAACAAATAATTCCCTCAACACTGTTCAACTATTTACAAAGTGTACACTACTACTACTGTTAATCTTCTCATCACTCCTTATCACCCATCCCCTCCCACTTGTGACTGTAACTTTGTTGCTTGTATCCTCGGTTTCCTAGTATGATTTGATGTTGATTGTACCCTATGACTATCATTAAGTGTTGTACATTATGATTCTTGATTCTTAACGAATGTTCCTTCTTTATGTATAGTGAGAGTATTTACACCAAGACAAATTCCTTGTGTGTCCAATCACACTTGGCCAATAAAGCATTCTATTCTATTCTATTCTATGTTCAAACAATGCAGCAAGAGAGAAACCATGGTTTATAAACCACATTGTCAAGCCATGCACAAAGTGTTAAACTCAAATTAATCCAACCTCACGTTCTTTCATTCTTTGGGAAACCCCAAGATCACATCTGGAACTCTGTAAGCTTTCATTCTTGGATCCCTGCTGGAACTGGATTGACTTTTGTACTGGGCTTCCCACATTTTAATGGAAAGCAGCTCTTTCTTCTGTTTCTTGCAACCTGGAGCAAGCTCAGCCAGACAAAGTGGGTGACACCCTTTGTGATGAACAGAGACATCTTCTTGCTCAGAAATACAAATGACTGCATGGAAGTGACACGTAGAATTAGAAATTCTCTCATTCGGCAATAAATTCCTAAAAGCAACAATGGCTGAACACCTAAATAACACAGGGGAAATTGTTATTAAAATCAATCCTGAAAATGACTGATTATTATGTGCATCTTTTAAATCATTTTAAGGGCTTTTGAAAGATGGCAATGTGAATTAGCCGTGGAAAAGAGATAATCTAGACAAATGAGAATTTGTTTGAGGTGCTGAGTCATATGTGACAAAACTTTCCAAGCTTTTACGAATTAGAAATGAGATAGTAAGGATTATGAATCATCACTTAAAACCGATAAAACCTACTGCACCTGGAAAGCCATTTTTATCAATGCTTAAGGTCACACCTACAGCATTTGACAGTCTCATGATTTGGGACCAATAGAATTTATATCCCTTTTTCCATACAGCAAGATTTACTCTTTGCCTTTTCATAAAAGAACCAGAAAAATACACGCTACCAGCATGGCAATTAAACTGTCTCCCACACCAAACACAAGGAAGTTACATAAGTAGATTTACTGCAGAGAATTAGGAAGCTGTTCAGATGAAGGCATTTGCTGCCTAAGGGGTACCCTGCAATTCTACCTTTCCTACAGAACTTAGTCCGCTGATTTAAATCCTGACTTGCTTCTTCCTGCACTTCCATATTGAATGGATGCTGATTTCCCAACCTGGAAGGTTTTCTGACCTCCTATCTTTCATGATGAAACAGATACATTAGATTCGCAGTTATTAAGATTGTTGGTCAAGCAGGGACAAAAACAGCCAGGAAAATGATTGAAGCCTGGGATAAGGGCCCCTTGTCAGTCAACAGGAGTGCTGATTTATCACCTGCTTATCAGATACTTAGGAACCAAGGACTTGTCAGCGCAAGGAAACAGCAGCCAATGACTTCATAGGTGGCTATCAATACCCACATCCACCAATAAGAAGCCACATACTCTACCAGGCATCACAGAAATATGATGCATAAAGTAGAGCCCAAAGCACACATTCTGGTTGAGAGAGAAGTTCCCTGAGGATGGGCTGAAAGCTTGGAAGACTAAACTTCTGGTCCCTGTGACCGACTCAGATTGGATCCTGAAATACATTTCTCTGCTATTCAAACCAGAGATGCCTCTCCTGCTAGCTTCTCTCAAATCTTTGAAATCTCCCCCTTTGTAACCCTTCTATTTCTCCACACTAGGTGATAGGGACTACAGTCAGTCCTCCAAGAATCAAGAACGACATCAGAAAGAGTAGTTTCATAAATAGAACCTTCATTTATAGACAGAATCTTGCCAGACTAAAGCAACAATCTGCATAATTACAGATATACTCAGGGAACTGCTAGGGTTAGGGTTAGGAGAGCTTGGAAAGTTTGATCCTCAGGAAAAGGGTTAAAACTCTCCCTAGCAGTTCCCTGAGTATATCTGTAGTTATGCAGATTGTTGCTTTAGTCTGAAAAACAGCCCCGTCCCTCCTGGGAATCCAGACTACATGCCACACCACAGGTCCAAATGCATGGCATAAGGTCCTCCATGCTGGCTACAGTGACACCCTGCTGGATTATGCAAAAACAGAGTGTAGGAAATGACAGCTTGCAAGGCTAACAATTGCGTCAGTCTGCAAGACGCTGAGTAGGAGCCTTTGTACAATTCTGGGAGTCCTTAGTGAAGAGAGAAACTAAACTTGAAGTCAAGGCTAAGCAAAGACAACCAAGAGGTTTAAGTAGTAGAGCTGGATAAAGCCTCAGAAACAAAAGAGAAGGGGCTGGGCATGTGAACATGTTACAAGCTGACTTCAACTGAAGTGCTGCTATTATTGGCAAGGCTGTTTCCAACTCTTGAGGAAGGGAGTTTTGGGCACTGACTTGATCAAGGGTAAAGGAACATCTGATAGGATCCTGACAAATCTCTCTCTCCCCTCCCACTTCCAGAACCTGGCTTGGCCCATTCACTAGATGTGATCTCAGCCAAAGTTAGGATTTCATTGGGAGCTGAAAAGAACAGTTTTCTAAGGCTGTGTTTGAAGGGGGGGGGGCTTTTGGCCAAGAATCTGGAGCAGGGATTGGAAGATCCATAGTTTGGATTAAAGGAGCACCCCCACCCCTCCAAGCGTTTGGGTACTCCTATCCATTCCAACAACCTACCATCTGGAGGTACCTTGACTCCTTGGCCAGGGCTATCATCATTGCAAGATGGTTGAGAGCTTTGCTTTGGCTCTCTTCCTCTTCACCAGAATGACTAAGCAAACTAGGAAGCTCCTTTTTGTGGATGATTTAACAGCAGGTGGAGCAGGTCACTGGCAACCATCTCCTGGCTCCAGATTGGGAGTCAATAATAAACATTGGCTTCCAACTTTAGTTTGTTAGGAGAGGAACCAACAAATGTTCCTGGTTCACAGGTAATGCTAAATAAAACCTGATTTCACAGAATCAAAGCTGGAACAGAAGAATTAAGGGTTTTTGTTTAGCAACTACACTAATAGGAGGGAAAAAAATCAAACAAAAGCAAGGAGAAATGACCACCAATATGTAGGTAGTCTTCAATGTATTACCACAATGGGAACCAGAATTTTCACTGCTAAGCAAGATGATTGTTAAGTGAGTCACACCTGATTTTACCCTCTTTCTTGCCATGGTTGTTAAATGAATCATGTTGTCATTGGGTGAATTGTTAAGTGAATCATGCTGTCATTAAACAAATCTTTCATGTCAGAAGCCAGTTGGGAAGGTCACAAATAGCAATAGCACTTAGACTTATATAACTCTTTACTGTACTTTACAGCCCTCTTTCTAAGCCATTTATAGAGTCAGCATCTTGGCCCCAACAATCTGGGTCCTCATTTCACCAACCTTGAAATGGATGGAAGGCTGAATCAACCTTGAGTCCATCAGGATCGAACTCCTGGCTATGGGCAGAGTTAGTCTGCAATACTGCATTCTAACCACTGCACCACCACGGCTCATGATATGAAGACCACATAACCCTTCCAGGTGGCCAGTCCTCATTAAAATTAACATACACTTTAACTATTGTCCTATGGAAAGCCCTGCATGTCAACTCAAAAACATTTCTCTGGTCATTAGAATTGCCAACAGAAAGGGAGTGGGGGAAGTAATACATACCTTAAATATTTTCATAGATAATTGCTGGGCGGCCGAAGCTTCTGGCGGGCAAGATTATTACTGAGAGCATGATTGATGACTCTTGGCTATGGAGGTGTCCCATTGGAGAATATACATTCAGGGGGTGAGGGAAGACCAGGGTCAAGGGTGAGATAAATGGTGTGTCTCAATGTCGGCTGCACCCAGGTAACGCTGACGTGTTCGCTCCTAATAAATGATTTTTTTCTAAACTCTGAGAGATGCGGCTAGAGACTCATGATTCCAATGGGGGTGGATTGTCAGAGCCCTGACATTACGTAGTCCAGATGGGAGATGAGTAGAGCATGAGTGATCACAAATAAGTGCACAAGATAGATTTGTGCAACAGGTGCTCTTGGCACGCCTCCATAGCCAAGAGTCATCAAGAGTCATCTTCCAGGAGGTGCTGAGAGAAAAGCCCACATTGTCCACCAGAGCTGCCTGGGGGGAGATGGGCCTAATAGTACCAAGGGTAGAGAAGCCTCATAATCAGGGGGCCCAATCCCCCCAGTCTTGCCAAGGTTGAGTCACCCCCCCCCCATCCAAGCCCCTCACAGCCTCCAAGCCCTGGGAAAGAACTTAGTGTCATCGTTCCAGAAAACCTCGAATCCAATCAATAACTCCGAGACAGATCTGTTCTCAAAGTTTCCTTTTATTAGAGTAGTAAACTGGCACATCTGGGAGATCCCAAATCTGAAAGTTCCAGGTTTCCCTCCAATAAGTAAAAAATTTCAAATCCACCCCTTGCACCCCTCATTCCATCACATGCCCCAATCACCATCCATCCCAACTTGAGACCTTCCCCTCAACCACTCTTCAGCCAGGTGCAGGAATAACATGACCTTGACTGAGAAGAAGAATGCTATTATGTCTAACCACATACACTCCACGAAATTCCCCCTTCCCATTTTCCCAGGCTCAAGAATGTGGCAGCATGGAAGCTTCTGGTGCTAATATGGCTTCCAAAGGTGACACTCAGAGGGTATAGAATAGAGGTCTCCAAACTTGGCAACTTTAAGACTTGTGGACTTCAACTCCCAGAATTCTGAGGAGCTGGCTGAGGAATTCTGGGAGTTGAAATCCACAAGTCTTAAAGTTGCCAAGTTTGAAGAGCCTCATGCTGATGGGTGACCTTACTCAGTGGCTTCTTGTAGATTAGGGGTCCCTAACCCCCAGACTGTGGCTCACTACCAGGCCATGGCCCGCTCAGAACTGGACCGCATAAATGGCTGGCCGGCACATGCGCGAACATGCAGCTTGACTTGCGCAAGTGGTGGGGCAGTTCCCCTCTCCCACCCTTCCAGTCCAGCAAGCCGTAAAGGTTGGGGACCGCTGACATAGATGTTCCATAGCAATGGAGAGAGAGAGTATATAACCCTGAGGGATCTACATTCATTACGCATCACATTAACTGGAGATTTGTTCTTAGACCTCCCTTTTATAAAAGGGCTTCTGGAACTCATCAGAGTAGATTCCAAGCCAGGTCCCTCACCTTTTCCTACCCTTCCTCTCTCCCCTTTAATGAGGAAGCTTCAACCAGGAAAGACAACTTTCAAAACCCAAAGAGCCATATGTGGGGGATAAGGAAGGACAAGCCTGACTTCCTGTCCAATGCATCAGACCCCAGACCCAAGGCAACCAGGCTGTCATGCCCCTGTTGGAATCTGATTCCAGGGGAGAGGTGGAACAGCTGACAGGGAGTGGGAGGGTGGCTCCAGTGGCTGTGGAGGAAACTGGGGAAGGGCAAAGTCCGGCTGGGCATTCAAAGGAAGACCCAGCCCCACCCCCTCTTCATCCTAGGGCACACAGGGAGGAGCAGAGAAGGGAGCAACGTGAGTTGCATGGTTTATGGGGGAGGAAAGGCCCCGATCCCTTTCATTGGCTGCATCTGGGAAAACTGTTTAAAAGGGCAAACTACGCACAGCAAAATTGCTGGAATCAAAGCGTGAAATTATTCTGGATTGTCAAGTCTTATCTGAGTTCTGGCATCCTCCCAAATGTGTGTGTTTCGTTATCTTTTGACGTCTTCAATCCCTTATCCTGCCCTGTCTGATTCATTGCTGCAACGTGGTTTGTGTTGGTTTTTATTTATAATTTAGATGTACTTTGGGTTCGGACTGAATTTCTTCCCTTTAAAGACTGTTCTTGGGAGTTTTTTTTCTCCAGCTGATGATAACTGGACATTGGGGGCCAAGTTGGAGGAATTAAAGGGACTTTACCTATTTTTGTGACTTCGTTGCTTTTGTGCCACACCCTGGGTCATCACAAAGGCTGTTTTGCATTCTAAATGGTTGCTTTATAGGTGGACAGCAACGCATTGGCATGGGCACTGAATGTGATGAGTCTGCTGACAAGGATGGTGGATGTGGTTTACCTTTTCCACCATGGCCCTGGACCACCAGCTGAGATGCCTTCAGGCACCTGTTCCCGTTGGCCTCCTGCCTCCCTGCTCTACACTGGCAAGAGTCTGTTGGAGAAAGCTGGTCTTCTCTGTTGTCTCCACCCAGGTCTGTAGGCCCAACGTTGTCTCTCAAATTGCTCCCAGTGCCTCTGACTCACTAGCAGCCTATTTTTGTGAAATGTCTGTTGCAGAGAAAACGCTCCGAGAAATTTCGGCAGTGTAGCGTGCGATAGAGGCTCCACTTGGGGGGAAAAAAAAACAAAGCCACAATAACAACAACAAAAGAATGGCTGCAATGAGAAAAAGCTCGTTTCTGCATTGATCGTAAGTTGCACAATTGCTCCCATTCAGAATAATCTAACCTTCTATTTTTCAGTTTTTTTTTTTTTTAATCTTTTAGAATGTCATTTTGAGAAGCCACAGAAAAGCAAAGCAAAGCTGAAGCTGTGGCCATGGATCTCTTTTCTGCTGGAAATCAAGTTCAGCTCTTCTGCATTCACAAAAGCCACTGAGCATTCCCAAATGCAGATTTTATTGTGGCATTATTCATATCTATTGCATTTTAAAACTCATTTATTGTTATTGCTGTTTTTATCTCTATGATGCTCCATTGCCTGATAATATTTTTCTACTATATATATATATATATATATATATATATATATATATATATATATATATATATATAAAGAGATTTCTAAATGGTTCAGGAAACTGGGGCTATTGAGCAGCTTAGAAATTTGGCTTTCTCCCTTGAAGAAAGCAGATTCTCCAGATGATCATTTAAATATGAGCTAGCAGTGTGTGACAGCAGTCAAAAAAGCTAATACCATTCTTGGTCATATAAACAGAGGCACTGAATCAAAATCACGTGAAGGATTAGTACCGTTTTATAAAACCTTAGTAAGGCCACACCTGGAATACTGCATCCAGTTTTGGTCACCACTTAACAAAAGGACTTTGGAAAAGGTGCAAAGAAGAGCAATTCAGATGATTAAAGTCCTAGAGACTAAAACCTACGGTATGAAGAACGGTTGGTTGCAGGAATTGGGTATGGCCAGTCTAGAGAAAAGAAGGACTAGAGGTGATATGATAGCAGTCTTCCAGTATTTGAGTGGCTGCCACAAAGAAGAGGGGGTCAACTTATTTTCCAAAGCACCAGAAGGCAAGGCAAGAAACAATGGATGGACATTAAACAAGGAGAGAAGCAACCTGGAATTAAGGAGAAACTTCCCAACAGTGAGGACAATTAACCAGTGGAACAGTTTCCTTTCAGAAGTTTTGGGTGCTTCATCACTGGAGGATTTTATGAAGAGACTGGACAGCCACTTGTCTGAAACGGTATTGGGTCTCCAGGGGGTTGGACTGGAAGACCTTCAAGGTCCCTTCCAACTTTATTCTGGTTGTTAGTTTAATTGAAGCTGAGTCCCACCATTCTTCTGCTTGGGTGGGGAAAGCTTTTATGGATCCCCTGTCATTGAAAAAGCCATTCCCTTCCCTTTCGACCCTTTCTTGGGCTACGGTAAAGAGCTAGCTTCTTTGTAGGTCCTCTTATATTAATTTGAATTTTTCCTTTACTGAACAAACATGTTTTATTCCATTAGTTCCTCCTGTTTTTAACTGTTTCATATCACACAGAGACAGGGTGGAGTTGGGCATCTCTCTAAATTTAATGAATGAGCAAATGAATTAATGAACAGCTGAATAACAACAAAATAAATAAAGTGGCTCTTAAGGCTTGTTTGTGCATAATCTCAAAACCGGCATGTATCTTTGAGTATTTTCTTCAAGTAGAAATTCAGTCGATAAAGGAACTGAAATTCCTAAAAGCTGGACTAAAATTCCTCTAATCAATCTACCAATGCTGGATGAAAAATAGTTTAAAGCAGTCGGCTGTATGATTAATTGGGCCACTTTTTAGTTGATCGATTCAGCTAAGCAAAACATATTATTACTTTTACGTTCACCCACATTTTTAACATCTACTATTCCAAGCTGCTTTGGGCACAATCTGGAAAAACACGATATAAGTGCATTAATCCAATTCAACGTCTACTTTAATACAACATTAGTGTGGAAGGAAGCTATTCAATTCTCGCCTAATTCCCTTTCCTGTCCTAGGGCATTTTTTAATTCCACCCAGGTTTTCTGGAAAGGCCTACACAGTATACAAGGCTAATTCAAACAAGCAGATGGATAGCTCACTGTTCCACGATTAGGTTGAAATGGAATAGATATGCTGCATCCATTTCCTTCCAGCATGGAAGACCTCTTCAAACACTCCCCCCTCCGCAAATATTCTGCTGCATAATTGTGATTTCTTGCTGCATGAGACTGTTCCACATTTTCTGTGGCAAAGCCAACTTCTCCAACAAAGAACAGAGAGAGCCGTGTCAGTGAAGGAGGAGGATGACTCCGGACAGATATAGACCAGTCAAAAACAAACGGGAGTTTTTAGCAGCTTTGTGTCATCTTGACACGCTGGGGAAATAACCCTTTAATGCAGCTGGTGGATTTCATTTACTGCAGTCTTCTTTAGTTCGCCAGTAATATAAACGGCAACTTCCCCCAGAGAGCACAGGCTTAAAAAACAACCCAAGTTTGAACTTCTTTCTACCATTGCAAGAGACGCAGGGAGGATGAGTGATGCTCCCCTACCAGGAGCAGCTCAGATGCTGGTATGCTAAAATAGAAATCTTTCCCGCTTTCAAAAAGTGCAGGCTTTGTATTGGGATTGCTCCCTTCAACGGCTGGAAGAGAGTGAAGAGCCATTTGTCCAATATAATATAGGGCAGACGTGCCCAACTTGGCAACTTTAAGACTTGTGGATTTCAACTCCCAGAATTCTCCAGCCAGCTATGCTGGAGAATTCTTGGAGTTATGCTGGCTGGAGAATTCTGGGAGTTGAAGTCCACAAGTCTTAAAGTTGCCAAGTTTGGGGACCCCTGATATAGGCTCTCCTGCTTCAGCAGGGGGTTGGACTAGAACAGGGGTCCCCAATCCCTGGCAGCATGCCAGAAACTGGGCCATGCAAACAAGCCAAGCCCCATCCACGGGCAGCCTGAGAAACCACGTTCTGTCCAGTCCACAGAAAAATCTCTCACTACAAAACCAATCCCTGGTGCCCAAAAGGTTGGGGGGCCATTGGACTAGAAGACCTCCAAGGTCCCTTCCAGCTCAGAAGTGGAATTCATCAGGTTCTGACCAGTTCTAGAGAACTGGGAGCAGAAATTCTGAGTAGTTCAGAGAATCAGCAAACACCGCCTCTGACTGGCCCTGCCAACCCCATCTATTCTCCGCCTCCCAAGTCCCAGCTGATTGGCTGGGTCTTCTTTGGTTGCCCTGCACAGGAGAACAGAGCTGGAAAGCAGGTTGGTGGGCTGGGGAAGGAATGGGGATTTTACAGTCTCCTTTCCTTTCCACGCCCATCAAGCCACATCCACAGAACCGGTAGTAAAAAAGTTTGAATCCCAACACTGTTCCAGTTATGTTATTCTGCTATTCTGCATACGTGCTCACAAGGCTAAATCCTATGAGGAACAGTTAAAAGAACTGGCATATTTAGCCTAAAGAAAAGAAGGTGGATGGGAGACACGATAGCAAGACTTCTAATACTTGAAGGATGGTCATAAGGCAAAGGGGGTTTATTCTCCACAGTGCCCAGGAATAGGACAATAACCAATGGATGGAAATTTTATAGGAACGACCCAAATTTCAACTGAGGAACAATTTTTAGACTGCAAGAAGAGATCCTCAGCATTTGGGACAGCTTGCTTCCCGATGTCATTGGCTCCATCATTGAAGGTTTTCAAGCAAAGCTGGAATAGCCATTTGTCTGGGTTGGGTTGTGGGATTCCTGACCAGGCAGAAGGTTGCACTACAAGACTTCCACAGTTCTTCCAATTTTAGGATTCTAGCTGGTACATACAGTGAATTCTAGCTAGAATGATATACCTACAATGCTATATAAAGACACGGGTACCATTTTTTAATACGTACTCTATGGTCTGCATTCAACAATTCATTTAATTCAAGTAAGTCAATGTCATTTGTTCCAAATGACTCCCTTTCGTTCAGTGGTTTCCAAACTTAGCAACTTTAAGACTTGTGGACTTCAACTCCCAGAATTCCCCAGCCAGCACAGCCAGAATTCCCAATGGCTGGCTGGGGAATTCTAGATGATGAAGTCCACAAGTCTTAAAGTTGCCAAGATTGGACAGTGTATAAAGAGTAAGGAGGGAACTGTTTAATCCATTCCAGTGGAAAGCCTATTTATGCATGGAAGTTGGAAACTAAATGTCAGGATGCAACTTTTTTAGGAGGAGATCCTATACCATTTCAGACAAGAGACTTTTCAGTCTCTTCTTAAAAACCTCCAGTAATGGAGCACCAACAACTTCAGAAGGCCAGCTGTTCCACTGGTTAATTGTCCTCACTGTTAGGAAGTTTTTCCTTAATTCCAGGTTGCTTCTGTCCTTGATTATTTTCCAACCATGGTTTCTTGTCTTGTCTTCTGGAGCTTTGGAAAATAAGTTGACCCCCTTTTCTTTGTGACAGCCCCTCAAATATTGGAATACTGCTATCATGTTACCCCTAGTCCTTTTTTGTAATGTGGTGACCAAAACTGGATGCAATAGAAATTAAAAATAGATGCAGAAGAAGAGAGCTTCAACATAATGCTTATCCAAAGTAATCTAGATCAACCACAGTGAAGTTAATACAACATCCCAATTCAGAACCAAGCAAATCACATGATTTTGGGGCTTCATATAATGTAGCTCACTGGATGCCCTTGAGTTCTGACTCAGCCCCAAATGTGAACCCAAGGACCAAAAAGATGACTCAGCCAAGGTTATGTCCTAACTACAAAAGAGTAGCAAACCTTATGGCTTCACATTTCAGCCTGAGAAAGATCCTGGACAGGACATGAATGGATGGTGCTATCTTGACCACAGTAGTGAGCAGGCAAATATTTGCCAATCTTTTTTAGGAGGGTATCAGAAAGAATTTAGCTAGTCACACGTCTAAATCCTAAAGCATTTTGCCCTGGGTGGCACCTCTACGAATAGGTATATTTGTATATTTGTTACATTACATAACAATACAAGAGCATACAATAGGTACAAACTCAAGGTAAACCGCACCAAACTTGATTGCAGGAAATACGACTTCAGCAACAGAGTGGTCAATGTTTGGAATACTCTACCTGACTCTGTGGTTTCTTCCCCAAACCCCAAAAACTTTAACCTTTGACTGTCTACTATTGACCTCACCCCTTTCCTAGGAGGTCTGTAGGGAGCGTGCATAACCGCACCAATGTGCCTACCATCCCTGTCCTATTGTTTCTTTTTATTTTTCTTATATGTATCCATGTATTCATAACTATGTATATACTTATACCTATTATCTTGTAAGCGACTGACTAAATCAAATAAATAAATAAAAATAAAATAGGTACCAAAGCAAACTTCTGTGCAAAACAGAGAATGTGGCAAAGCCGCCCAAGGTCTATGAAGTGGAAGGAGGAAAATGTTGGCATCTGGATTCAAGCGAGATTTATATTTGATTCTAAATGAGATTCCAAATAGGCTTAGTGAAAATAAATTAAAATGCACCGTAATTATCCCATGTGGAAAGTGCCTGATTCTGTTCATTCTACCATAGAAGCAGGATTCCTGCTAACCTTCGCACAATGGTTAATACCCACACAAAATCTGAAATAATTATTCCAATGTTCCTCAACCTTAGCAACTTGAAGTTGTGTGCTGTCTGGGGAATTCTGGGACGTCCACACAGCTTCCACAATTGCCAAGGTTGAGAAGCACCGAGTTAGTCCACGGATGTCTTGCATTCGGTTGTGTTCTTGTCCTCATAGCTCAAGTTGAAAGGCTGTGATATATAAATATGTTCGGCACCCGAATCTGCTGTTGACTTCAATCTCAGCTCTCCTTGCTATTACAACGAATGCAAGAGTCCTCAACCACTGAAAAACAGAAGACCTCGCCAGTTGCTAGGAATCCAAAATGCATTCTGAGAGATGAGAGCAATAGATAGATAACTTTATTGTCACTTTTCCGTGTACACGATGGCACACATTAAAATGAGATTCCAATTCCTACTCTCAAAAGAATAACACACACAAATTATGCATATATACATACAGACATAGATACACATATCTATATATACAGTACATGCATTCACTCACACACACACACACACATGCGCATATATACATACTGTATATATATATATATATAACTGCTCCTCAACTTACAACCATAATTGAGCCCCAAATTTTCTGTTGCTAAGTGAGATATTTGCTAAGTGAGTTTTGTCCCATTTTACAACCTTTCTTGCCACATTTGTTAAGTGAATCACTGCAGTTGATAAATTAATAACCTGGTTGTTTAGTGAATCTGGCTTCCCCATTGACTTTGCTTGTTAAACTGTCGCAAGCTTGGGGACCCCTGAATTTCCAATAGCTCCTCCTCCTCCACTGTCACATGACCGAAATTCGAGCACTTGTCCACCAGGCTGCATTTATAACCATTTAAAGCGTCCACTAGTCATGTGACTATAATTTATAGTGTTTTGCTGAAAACTGGAATTTACTAAATAGCCCCATGCTGAACAAAAGGTTCACTTAGTCAGAAAAAAAAGGCATAATATCAAGTTGGTCACATGGGTGACTAGTTTTACGACCATCACAACTTAGGACCATAATGGACAGGCCCCATGATGATTGAAACTCAAGGATAATTCAATAAACAGTCATAATCTACAAAGACTGTGTCAACCAAACAAAGATGCAGACAGATAGAGGAATAAAAAGAGAGCTGGAAAGGACCTTCAAAGTCTTCTAATCCAACCCTCTGCTCAAGCAGGAAACCTTATCCCATTCCAGACAAGTGGCTGCCCAGTCTCTTCTTAAAAGTCTCCAGAGATGGAGCTCCCACAACTTTCGAAGGCAAGCTGTTCCATTGGTTGGTTGCTCTCACTGTCAGGAAATTTCTCCTTAGTTCTAAGTTGCTTCACTCTTTATTCAGTTTCCATCCATTGCTTCTTGTCCTGCCTTCAAGTGCTTTGGAAAACAAGTTGACTCCCTTTTCTTTGTGGCAGCCCCTCAAATACTAGAATGCTGCTATCATCTCATCCCTGGTTCTTCTTTTCTCTAGACTGGCCATACCCAATTCCTGCAACCATTCTTCATACTCTTTAATCCCCAGGCCTTTAATCATCTTAATTGCTCTTCTCTGCACTTTTTCCAAAGTCTCAACATCTTTTTTGTAATGTGGTGACCAAAACTGGATGTAGTGGAAACTAAAACTACATGAAACAAAACTAGTAAAAACAAAACTACATGCAGGAGAAGAGAGCTTCAACATAATGCTAACCCAAAGTAATATAGAACTACAACAGTAAAGTTAATACAACATCCCAATTCAGAACCAAGCAAATCACATGATTTGGGGGCTTCATATAATGTAGCTCACTGGATGCCCTTGAGCTCTGACTCAGCCCCAAATGTGAACCCAAGGACCAAAAAGATGATTCAGCCAAGGTTATGTCCTAACTACAAGAGTGGCAAACCTTATGGCTTCACATTTCAGCCTGAGAAAGTCCCTGGACAGGACATGTACGGATCGTGCTATCTTGACCACAGTAGTGAGCAGGTAAATATTTGCCAATCTTAGCTGGTTGCAAAATTTCCCAGCATTTCTAGTTAAATGTATGAGTTCATTGTTCTCTCAATTGAGGCTCCACAGGCAGAGTTAAAACGCTGATGTGTTGAACTCTCCATTCAGCAAAGGCAGTCACTTGCTTAAAACCATGTGTGTGTCTGACTGTGTCTGTGTGTGTGTGTGTGTGTGTGTGTGTGTGAGAGAGAGAGAGAGAGAGAGAGAGAGAGAGAGAGAGAGAGAATGTGTGTTGTAGCTTTCAAGAGAAAAGGCAGCATGTAAATGCAATAATGGAAAAGCGATTAAATACAAATTTGGCAGATTTGTGTCCTGTGAAAACCTGCCACATTGCTGCCAATTTTGTTTTGGGTAGGAGAGACCTTTGTGCATCCACCTTGGCCTCCGAGAGCATTCAGACAGGAGTGGTGCCTGTTAAGCAGGATATTGACACATAGACACACAGAATTCCCAATTTCCTTTTGTGTGGTTCCCAGAAATCACACTGCCAAAAATTGAGGGCAAGCTGTCGGAAAAATAGAGGTGCAATTTTCTGCCAATTTTTGGCACAAGAAAGGACAAAAATTGTGCTCCAGCCAGCAGATCCATCTCAAATGGGCCCTGGCAATGAAACAGAACAGCAAAAAAATTAGCATACTTTCTGCCCCATTTCTCTCCTGGCCATGCTGAGCCTCTTGTTATATCCTGTGTTAAGATGGAGATCAAGATAGCACAGAACTATGCATCCCTCCCTGTCAAATTACAGGAAGAGTTTTAACAGAAAGTTATCTAGTTGCTTTAAAAGAAACTGCTTTTTTTGGGGGGGGGTGATGCCTGAGCTTTTAACAAGAGAGCAGCTTTTCTCCAAAGCTACTAAATAATAAACTTCCTCGCTGCAAGAGGACATATTTCCAATTTGCAAAAATTTATCTGAAGCAGTTATATAACGATCATCTACCACATCTGCCTATTGCACAACAAACTGGGTATGTTCTTTGCATATTTATAAACAAGATTCATTGATGACAACTTCAGAAATGTTATTTAGCTGTTCACTGCGGTTCTTGGTTTCCAAGGCAACAAATGCACTTTACAAAAGCAGCAACTAAATTATGATTGTTCTAAATTTGGGGGCTCTTGCCCTTTGGCACCCTGGAACGAGAGAGTTTCTTGATATACATCGTGGTGGCAGCCACTCTTAAGGCAGCAATAATCGGGTATAAATTTTTGAACAAATCTGTCTGGAAGAAATTCTTCTGGAAATCTGAGGGATATCTCTTGCCCTATAGACCAGAGGTCTCCAACCTTGGCAACTTGAAGACTTGTGGATTTCAACTCAGCTGGCTGAGGAATTCTGGGAATTGAAATCCATAAGTCTTCAAGTTGCTAAGGTTGGAGACCCCTGCTATAGACGTTGCAGCTTGGTTCAGCACTGAGTAATGAGTGCAAGGCCCAAAGACCATCAGAAAGAGTAGGAAGCTCATGGAAGGTCAAGCTCCCAAGCTGCACAGACCAGGTGCAGCTTTCTTCCCTGTTCTTTTATTTTCAGACTGAGCACTGAAGGTGACACGCATTTCTTCCCAGGATCCAAACTAGGTCTAATACTCTATTTAGTGTTTCTCAACCTTCATAGTTTCCAGATGGGTGGGCTTCAACTCCTAGAAGTCCCCAGCCAAGAAGGCAGGCTGAGGAATTCTGGGACTTGAAGTCTACCCATCTTATAACTGAATGAGGGATGGTGTCTACAGTGAGGGAAATGGTGCAATTCACTATGATGAAGCAGCAATTTCCAAGGAAGGAGGAAACACTTTCCAAAGAAGGGGAAAAAGGCAAGAGGCAATATATGATAGCAATATTTGAGAGGCTCCTATAAAGATGAGGGGGGTCAAACTATTTTCCAAAGCACCAGAAGGTAAGACAAGAAACAACGGATGGAAACTAACCAAGGAAAGAAGCAGAGGTGGTATTTAGCTGGTTTGGACAGGTCCTGATGGACCAGTAGCAAAAATTTTGACTGGTTTGGAGAATCGGCAAATGCCACCTCTGGTTGGCCCCGCCGACCTGCCCCCGCCGTTACCTCTCCTATATTCTGTTGTTCATCAGCTCAGCTGATTTGTGTGGCAGAGCATATTGCCCTGCCTCAGCTGAGCTAAAAAACAGCACAGCTCACCAGCATTGATACAGAGGACGGTCTTTGAGTCCTGCACATGTGCACGCGAAGTGCGCTCTCTGAACTGGTAGGAATTATTTTTTTTGAAACCTACCACTGGAAAGAAGCAACCTAGAAATAAGGATAATTTTCCTAACGGCGAGAACAATTAACCAGTGGAACCAATTGCCTTCAAAAGTTGTGGACACCCCCCCCCCCCCCCAAATCACTGGAGGCTTTCAAGAAGAGACTGGACAATCATTTTCTGAAATGGTATAGGGTCTTCTTCTCATGCCCCTGTCAGAATCTGATTCGGAGTTTTATGGCTTATGGGGGAGGAAAGGGCCCTGATTCCCTTCATTCGCTGCAGTTGGGAACACAGTGTTTAAAAAGGGAGATTGCGCACAGCAACTTGTTGGAAGCAAATCGTGAGTTATCCGGTATTGTCGAGGCTTATCTGTGTTCCTGATGTCTTCCCAACTGGGTGTGTTTTGCTGGCCTTTCAAGTCTGCAATTCCTTCTCCTGCCCTGTCCAGTTAATTGCTGCAGCTTTGTGGTTTGTATGGATTTTTAGTTACAGTTTTTATGTACTTTGTTTTTGGACTGAATTTCCTCCACTTAAAGACTGTTCTTGGAAGAGTTTTTTTTCCAGCCGAAGGTAACTGGACATTGGGGGCAAAGTTGGAGATAATAAAGGGACTCTTCTTACTTATGTGACTGTGTTGCCTTTGTGTCACGCCCCTTTGGGTCATCACACTCCTGCTCAAGCAGGGGGTTGGACTAGAAGACCTCCAAGGTCCCTTTCAACTTGATAATTGTGTATTCTATCCTAGAACTGGATCAGAGACAGAGTCAGGATAGCTAATTCCTAGAATCTTCCAGGATATATTCACTGGGATGAGAGTAAGAAAAGTTTGGTCTGGCAAGATTCTGTCTATTGGATATAAACAAATAAAAACTGAATTTTGGCTGGATTTTTTATGCCCTTCTTGGACAGGGCCTGACCTCAACCAAGAAACATTGAGAAACAATGCTCTATTCTAGCTGAATATGCATTTGCAAGCATAACTAGCAAACTCTGGTAGCACCCAGCCATCATTGGCTAATCATCCAAAGAAACAAGTATTGGTCTAGTGAGCAGAAGACTATTAGAAAGTGTTAGGTTTGTAGAGCATGGGTTCCCAACCTCCAGTCCATGGCCCAGCACCAAGCTGTGGCTTGCCAGAAACCAGCCCACGCAAACAAGAAAAGGCCCATCCACGGGATGTGGGCAGCACATGAAGCCACGCCCCTCCGGTCCGCAGAAAAACTTCTCTTAACAGAACCGGTCCCTGGTGCCAAAAAGATTGGAGGCCTCTGTTGTAGAATACATAGAAGAATGCCAAGCCAGTTCCATACCATAGTCAAGAAAACAACGTGGATAGGTAATCAGGAGAATTTGAGGATAACTCAGCAAAGATTTTAATGATGCTATGTGCCATTTTTAAACTCATCACTACATTTAATCTTTGGTGCACCTTCATCTTGATTTCCATGAGATAATTTACCATAAATCAACTGCAAATTTATGGCAGGGTTGCTTAATTGTTTACTTACCTATCTCTCAGCTACTTAAAGGACATAGTTTTCCCAAGTTAGCTTGCAAAACAAAACACTAACATTTGATGTGGAGTTATAAAAATACCTTAAAGATAAACAAGTGAAAATCATGCCAGTTCTTAAAAAAATCAAGTATCTAACAGCAAATACAATAGAATATTTTCACTTAGATAGCAGATCAGCCATCCTAATGATGTAACTTTAGAGCAGGAGGTTAATACATAATTGTATTTATAACTACTGTGAAGAATATTGGAAACCACTTCTTTGTCTCTTTTTTTCATTCTTTGCAATTTCTCTTTAACTCTTTCTTTTCCTGCACTTTTTATTGTCTCTTAGCTTATTTTTCTTTTTTCCTTCCTCAATTTATATCAGTTTGTGTTAATTTCTTTCTTTTAAAAAGTTATATATAGAAAAAAAAATCAGGAGTCGTTAGGTAGAAAATCAGAATTGGAGGTTGCATTGAGATGATCCCTCAAGAGACTTCTATGCAGAGCAAAACCTAGTAGGATTTCAATATTAGTTGAGCTAAGGTCAAAATGTGAATTCAGTTGTGGAAAAACAGAGTCCAATTCAATTACTGTAGTACCTGGTGTGCTACTGTCCCTCACTCCTCTGCAGATTCAAATTATAGAATAATGTGGTTGGAAAGAACCTTGGAGATCTTCTAGTCCAACCCCCTTCCCAAGGCAGAAGTCCTTATATCATCCCTGCCAAATAGCTGTCCAAACATTTCTTGAAAACATCCAACGATGAGTATCCACAACTTCAGGAGACAAGCCATTCCACTGCTTAATTATTCAGGAATATAGTCAGGAAATTCCTTTTTAGTTCCAGGTTGGATCTCCCTCTGTGGAGCTTCCATATTGCTTCTTATCCTGCCTTCAAATGCTTTGGAGAATAAATCAGTGCCTTTCCCTCTTCCCTGTGAGTCCCTCAGATCCTTGAAGATGCTATTCTGTGTCTCCTAAGTCTTCTCTTGGTTAGGTTAGGTTAGTTCCCTCAACTGTTCATTATATGATTTAGCCTCTAGGCCTCCTTATTACCTTTGTGGCTCTTCTCTGCATTCTTTCTGGGGCCTCAGCATCTTTTTTATATGATGCTGGCCTGGAATAATCACCATGGACAGCGCCAACATCTGTAGGAATAGCTGGGGATGCTGTAAGACAGGAATCCCCTGGGAGTTGAAGTCCACAAGCCTTAAAGTTGCCAAGTTTGGAGACCTCTGTTGTAAGAGAACTCCATTTTATTTTAATTCACTAATAAATAAAGGCTGGAGTTTTGCTTGTTCTTTTTCTAGGATTCTATATCCCAGTCCCATTTTTCCTGGTGTTCAGTGGTGGGATTCAAATTTTTTTACTATCAGTTCCATGGGCATTGTTTGGTGGGCGTGGCATTGCTTGGTGGGCGTGGCTTGGTGGGCATGGCAGGGGAAGGATACTGCAAAATCCTGTTCCTTCCCCACCCCACTAACCTGCTTTCCAGCTCCGTTCTCCTACGCAGAGCAACCAAAGAAGACCCAGCCAATCAGCTGGGACTTGGGAGGCAGAGAAGAGATGGGGTTGGCGGGCCAGTCAGAATTGGCATTGGCCAGTTCTCCGAACTACTCGAAATTTTTGCTACCGGTTCTCCAGAACTGGTCAGAACCTGCTGAATACCACCTCTGTTGGTGTTAATCCTGTTTAAGGAAACTGAGTGGGGGTGAATCTTGTTTTCTAATTATCCTCTGGTGCTTCTCAGCTTGAAAGATTTATTGGGCTCCCCTTAAGCTAAAAACTGACAAGATGGAGAGGCCAATGCTTAGACCAGGGCAGTGGGAAAGCCACTAAAACCAGTAAGACAAACAAGATCCTTTCTTTGACAGACCTCCTTTTAGAGAGACTTATCTAGATCTCACAATAACTCCTCACCTGAACTTCAGCAATTCACTTCTGGATGTGGCACCCAGGAGAATTATTTTGGTTCAAGGCAGTTAAGATTTTTTTTAAAAGCTGCTACCTTATGATCATAATCATGATCAGAAGTATTTATGTGCCACATCCTTGGTGATTTACAATAAAAGTGCAATAAAACACCTATTAAGGAATACAGTGAAACAATATTCAAGTAACCAAGTAAAAAGCAGGAAGAAAGGAACATCTTGTTCTTCCATTATTCATAACTAAAAGGCCTGAGTGAAGAAATGAGGCTTCCATAGACAGATGTGATGCTACCGTAGATGCCTCCTAAATTCCACAGCATGATTGCCACAAAACAATCACCTGGCTGGAAGCAGTAATCAGAAGGCATTCAGCAACTATCAGTACCACAAATAACATTACATACAGTTGTGAGGGAACTCAATCAAACCTTGTGTCAAGGCTCTGACAATACACCCCCATTCAAATCATAAGTCTCTAGCCACATCTCTCAGAGTAAAAAAAAAAACTGATTTATTAGGAGTGACCATGTCGGCATTACGTGGGTGCAGCCAACTCTAAGACACACCATTCATTTCACCCTTGACCCTGGTCTTCCTCCACCCCCTGTATGTATATTCTCCAATGGGACACATCCATAGCCAAGAGTCATCAATCATGCTCTCCAGTAATAGTCTTGCCCGCCAACAGCTTCACTGCCTAGCAATCATCTGAAGCATTTAAGGAATGCACTACTTTCCCCCACTCCCTTTCTGCTGGCAACTAAAAAGACCAAAGAAGTATTTTTTAGTTGAACAGATCAAGGTCATGGGAAGTGTTAATACCTTGGTAAGGCCACGCTTGGAATACTGCATCCAGTTTTGGTCGCCAAAATATTAAAAAGATGTTGAGACATTGGACCTCCAAGCTCCCTTCCAATCTGTTATTCTAGTCATGAGGGAATAATTTCTTTAATTCCCATTTTAATGTGAGTTTTTTTTCACAAACCAGAAAACCTTCAATTTTAGCCTTCTCTAAATTTTGCAGTGCGATTCCTGGTATTAGGGGCCAGAGTTGGAAAGTTGGAAAGCTCTAAAAATACATATTGAAATCATGAAGAGGAATAATGTACAAAATATATGATATTAACAAAGATGCAAAAAAGGACAGCAAACGAAACAGATTTATTGTATGAAACAAGTGTTCATTCATAACTTGAAACAGTCATGAAGCAACTGGTCGTTAAGCAAGGATTACCTATATTTATGCCAATTAGTACTATATAGGAGCACTGATTGATCTCAAGTGTTCCAAGGTCATGGTTCTCCCAAAGATGCTTTTTCAAGAGTTTTTCCTGGTTTTGAAAAACCAGGAAAAAGAAAGTCTGACTGCCTCTTGAAAAAGCACCTTTAGGACGGATATTCCAAAATACAGGTAGTCCTTGAGTTACAACAGTTCACTTAGCGACTATTTGAAATTGCAATGACACTGAAACAAGTGACTTTGGACCATTTTTCAGATTTATGACAGTTCCCTCAGTAATGTGGTCACCTTTTGCAAGCATCTGGAAAGCAAAGTCAGATTCACCTAACAACCAGGTTACTAATTTAACAACTGCAGTGATTCACTTAACAAATGTGGCAATGAAAGTCGTATAATGGGGCAAAACTCATTATCAAATGTCTCACTTAGCAACATAAATTTGGGTCTCAGCTGTGGTTGTAAGTTGAGGACCACCTACACTGCATTTTTTAAAGAACAAAACTAATATTTGAACTAGGAATTCAAAAATAAACACTGAACAAAGGCCAGGCATCTAGTGAAAGTGCATTGGATAATCAATTTGGTGGTCTTTAAGGTGCCAAATATTCTTTGCTGGTGTGAGTACAACAGACTAGTGTATCTCTTGGAGGGAGGAGGGAGGAAAGGAAGTTGGGAAAGAGTAAGGATCTGACCTCATATCCAGGTTCTGGGTGCAGGTCAGAACCAGAGAGTCTGAATTCAAGATTTCGAATCCTGGGTTCTCAAAGGTTGCATTTGGTGATATTGGCCAGGTTTTTCAACTCAGGTGCAGGCAGGTGTTGGCCTCCAGTTCAGACTTTGTTCACGCCAAGCTGCGCAAACATCCTGCCAACACCACTCCGTGACATCCGTGTTTCAAAGCATAAACAGGTAGCGTGTTCCATATGCTTTCAGCCATATGGCATTCATCATTAATGAAACAGCCTCACCTGGATCTCCTGGGTAACTTGCATTTTAAGTGCAGGGTCACCCAGGAGGAAGGGGAACTGTTTATTTTTTATTTATTTATTTTATTTGTCAATTCCTTACAAGATAGTAGGTATAAGTAAAACATAGTTATGAATACATGGATTTTTTTATTTATTTATTTTATTTGTCAATTCCTTACAAGATAGTAGGTATAAGTAAAACATAGTTATGAATACATAACTATGTATGAAAAATTAAATATAAAAGAAACAATAGGAGAGGGACGGTAGGCACATTGTTGCACTTATGCACGCCCCCTACAGGCCTCTTAGGAAAGGGGTGAGGTCAATAGTACAGTCTAAGGTTCAAGTTTTTGGGGTTTGGGGAAGAAACCACAGAGTCAGGTAGAGTATTCCAGACATTGACCACTCTGTGGCTGAAGTCGTATTTCCTGCAATCAAGTTTGGTGTGGTTAACCTTAAATTTGTATCTATTGTTTGCTCTTGTGTTGTTATGGTTGAAGCTGAAGTATTCATTGACAGGTAGGACATTGCAATATATGATTTTATATACTATACTTAGATCGGACCGAAGGCAGCGTAGTTCTAGGTTTTCGAGGTCTAGAATTTCGAGTTGGTGGCATAAGGTATTCTGCAACGAGTAGAGGAGTAAAGAACTCTTCTTGTAAAACTGTGCTCAGATGTGGAGAAAGGCAAGGCATTCAAAGAAGAGAAATTCAGCAACTTTCATAAAAATTGGAGCTGATGGGATAGGCCAGGTTGCTGACAACTTTGAGACCGACTGTGTCAGCGGCTAAATTGCTATGTGATGAAGAAGGGCATATAAGCTGGAATGAGGTTATCCATGGAGAGGGAGGGATGCTTTCAGAAAAGGCAATGAATGTGCAAGCCCTTTTGAAACAAAGTCAGATGTGGCGAGCATTAGAAGACCTCCAAGTTAGACAGTATTCATATTATCATCATTCTAGGCCAGGAGTCTTCGAACTTCACAGCTTGAAGACTTGTGGACTTCAACTCCCAGAATCTCTCCTCCAGTCATGTTAGCTCAGGAATTTGGTAAGTTTAAGACCCTTGTTCTAACCATTGTCTACCCACTGCAGGAGGAAGGCCTCTTCCACCTGTTTCCAACTCATACGGGCCTGAGCTTCCTTTTGCCAGTTGGGCCCACCATACTTGCTGATATCGTCAATCCATTTTGCTTTAGGTCAGGACTGTCAAAATCGTGGCCCATGGGCTGCATGCAGAGGTGGTATTCAGTCGGTTCTGACCACGTCTGGAGAACCAGTAGTGGAAATTTTGAATAGTTCAGAGAATCGGCAAATACCACCTCTGACTGGAGATTTACAGTATCCTTCCCCTGCCACGCCCACCAAGCCATGCCCACAGAACTGGTAGTAAAAAACTGAATCCCACCACTGGCCCAGATGCGTCATGTGGTGGCCAGACCCATGCCCAGTTTAGCAATGGGGGAAAAGTCCCAATGTCAGCTTTGAAAGCCATATTGAGATCAGATGCTGCCACATCTGAGTCTAGGAAAGTGGGAGAGGGGAATTTATTGGAGTAGATCTAGTTAGACATAACATTCTTTTTCTGATTCAAGGTCAGGTTGTGTTGCGCATAAGTGAGAAGAAGTCTCAAGTTGGGAGGGATGGTGATTGGGCTATGACATGTGATGATGGGTGCAGGGGATGGATTTTGTAGTTTTTATTTATTGCAAGGAAGCCTGAAACTTTCAGATTCGGGATTTCACAGATGTGCCAGTTACTATCCAAATAAAAGGAATCTTTGAGAGATGTCTATCTTGGAGTCATTGGGCAGAATGGAGAGTTGCTGGAACATTGACACCCGAATACATCATGTGACGCTGCCAGAATGACAAAAGTTTGACACCCTAGTTTTAGATCTTTTTCGTGGATGCTTTTGATCAAGTGGGATCCATTCTATGGCTGCCTTGGTCCACCTGCCCTCAGTTCTTCTTGCTGTGTGACCAGCTCATTTCGAGTTCAATTCTTTGACTCTCTTGATGGCATCGTATAGTGTCGTTTGCTCTCTGATCCACATGCAAGTCTTTCTATCATGTCTTGTGATGCCCAGCGTGTTTCTTTCCGTATCCATATTGGGGGACAATATTTTTTTCACTAGAAAGTCTGTAAACATCAGAGTTACTTAGACAAATCTGGTTGTCTAGTTTTGCAAAAAACAAACACTCAGCTTGATGGCCAAAGCCGACTGACTTTGATAAGTCTCAAGAAGCTCAGAATGGTTGGACTGGCTTAGTATCTGAAAAGGACACAACCAAGGAGCCTGAGAGGTGTAGGCTTTATTTATTTATTTATTTATTTATTAATTGCATTTATATACCGCCCTTCTCCCAAGGGACTCAGGGCGGTGAACAGCTCATCTAAAAACCCTACAGAAAATACAAAAGTTAAAAAGTAATTAAATTTAAATCAGCTGCATACTAAAATTAGGAAAAAACCCCCCCACCCTTAAAACCCAATTTAAAATTAAAAATGGAGATCAAATTTAAAATCATCATCTCAGCCCAGGCCGGCCTGCTCAAAGAGCCAGGTCTTTAACGCGCGCCTGAAGGCCCTCAGGTCCGTGCCGGTACGAAGTTCCGGTGGCAGAGTATTCCAGAGGGCGGGGGCACCCACAGAGAAGGCCCTACCCCTTGGCGCCGCCAGATGACACATAGCGGCCGACGGCACCCGGAGCAGACCCTCCCTGTGGGAACGCACCGGCCTGTTGGAGAACGTTGGCAGAATGCGGTCCTGAAGGTAACCTGGTCCCATGCCATGGGTCGCCCTAAAGGTCAAAACTAGAACCTTAAAGCGAACCCGGAGAGCCACCGGCAACCAATGCAGCTCGCGCAGGAGAGGCGTCACATGGGCGCTACGTGACGCCCCCATAATCACCCGCGCGGCTGCATTTTGCACCAACTGGAGTCTCCGGATGCTCCCCGCAGGGAGCCCCATGTAGAGGGCATTACTGGGAAGTCAAAATAGCCATCCTGTAATGGGAAATTAACCACCATATTGCTGCCAAGAAGATTGCATTGACAAGTCTAGAGCTCTAGTCTAGATTTTCATCAGGTATAGGTCAAGAATTGTTAGTCTTTAATGCAGGGGTCTCCAACCTTGGCCACTTTAAGACATATGCACTTCAACTCCCAGAATTCCTTAGCCAGCTGACTGAGGAATTCTGGGAGTTGAAATCCACATGTCTTAAAGTGGCCAAGGTTAAAGACTCCTGCTTTAATGCATGGATGGATTTTAGTATTTTGGGTCATACCAAAAGTATTCTGGGTCATCGTCATTCAAAAGTAGGATTTCTGTCCATCCCAGTTCATCACTTCCTTTTAATGGCTTCATTTTGACACTCAAACATGTAACATTTGTCCTTGATGAGAATTGTTGGGAGTTGATATTTTACTATATATTGAAGAAAAAATCCCTGGGCCATCTCAGTCTCCTTCTTAGCAAATATAAAATAAAGCTGTGCAACTAAGAAATATATATCAGAAGAAGGGGTCACAGCCAGAAACACAGCCTTTCTGTAGACAGCCTGTTGAAATGGCTTTGACAAACAGCCCCTGCAGCCATTAAATGGGGCTGGATCTGAAAACAAGAGCTGTATGTTTAGTGGTCAGAAGTAGGCCCTGCTCGCCAAGCGAAGCAGTCCAAACGGTGGAAGGACAAAATGTTACATCTTAGTCAAAATGAAGCTATCAAAAGGAAGTGATAAAATGGGATGGACAGAAATCCTACTTTTGAAGGGTGTGTTGACCTCATGATGGTGACCCACTAAAGTCCAAGCATTAATGTCTAACTATTCTTGACCAGTCCCTGTTGATCATCTAGAACTCTTTCAATGAATCTACCCCTTCATCAAGTCCATCTACTCTCTTCACCACCAACCCATTCTATGTCTCAACCTTGCCATGGATTGTATATTTTTATGGAGATTGTCAATCATTCCAGTCATGGTTGTCCCAATGGTGCTTTTTCAAGAAAAGACAAAGGCCACTCTTTTGAAGACAGCAAAGTCCACATTTTGGACAGAGAGGACCTCTGGGGTGAAAGAGGGGCCAAAGAGGCCATCTATGTCAAAATTGAACAGCCTTCTCTCAACAGAGGGGGAGGAATATGACATCATGTATCTCCAGTCTACAACACGGTCCTTTCAACTGTTCCAAAAAGGCTCCACACCAATTTGCACTACTCAGGTGACCCTGAGGATACAGATATACCTTCAGGTGGCCTCAATGACTCTCTAAAAGAATGTAAATGACCAGCTGTCTGCAAGGAGTATAAATCCTTCCATTCCCCACCATCCAGTTAGAGCTGAAGAAGCTTCTGGGATAAGATAGTGAAACATTTTCAAAGAAAAACCAGAAAGTCCAGTTGCCTTTTGAAAAAGCATTTTTGGGATTCTTGAAAACATATTGCTTCTCATCCAAGAAGCTTCTTCAGTTCTGACAATGGTGGAGAATGGAAGGATTTACTGTATATTTTTGCAGTCATCTGGTCATTAGCACTCTGATGGGTGGTCATTAGCTCTCTGATAGTTGCGGAGGCCACTTTATTGTACCCTCAAGGTCACCTGAATCAGAGTGCCAATGGGTATGGAACCTTCTTGGAACTGCTGAAAGGATTGTGTTGTAAACAGTGGTCTTCTCTGTCCATTTGGCACATCGTATTGTCACATCACAAGGATGAACTGGATAATTTCTGCTCGAAGAGAGCAATCTGTTTTTATTTCACCCAGCACCAAATGAGAGCTTCCTTGTGTAGCCCAGCTGGGGTATTTTTAGTAACTGTCTCCAAATCCATAATTTGAAGGCATCTACATTCACCACCCTTTCTCAATCTACAGCTTTCACAACCTTCCTCACCTTTGGGGAATGGTAACTCATTGTTTCAACTATTTTGACCTTGGTGGTCTTAAAAACAGTCTTCTTTTTTCATAATCTTGTCTAACGCTATCATTGTCTTCTTCTCTAGGACTGAATTCCTCTTTCCTTCTCCAACATGCTGCCACCTTTACTGATTTGTGAGCGCAAAAAAACAAAACTATCTACCATCTCTACTTCTTAGCTGTCACAGCTATGAGTTCCCTAAATATATTGGCTGACATCTTTTTAATATTTAACATTAATCCCAGTATTTTTTCCCAGTTTTAGTTTCTAATGAGCTCTTCTAAGTCTTCTTTCAGCCAGTCAAGAGATATCATCCACAGACCTCAACTTGTTTTCAATCTCTGGTTTTAAATCTAGTTGTTATATTTTCCAAACCTGACATTTTTATAGTAGATTTAGTACACAAGCTGAGCATAACCTACATTTCACCTTCAATTCCATTTCTTGGCTAGGCCTCCCTCTTGTTGAAAGCATGGGATCTTGGTAATTATGAAGGTCTTTGAAATATTTTTGTTAATCTTTAGTTAATCTTAGTTAATCTTTTATACTTGAATTTTTAGTTCACTCGGGACTTACAAGTTATGCCTGCCTTTAGCATGATTTCAGGCCTCAGTTCTACTTAACCCCTCAATGGCTCTAAGAGTTGAAACTAAGTTTTACACTGTTCACTGAAAATATCTGGAGGCTGTCTCACCTGATTAAATGTTTTCGAAGAGTAACAGGTAAATAAAAACTAAATCAGCAGAGGAAACATTTAAATCAGACTAGGAATTATCTAAAAGTAGCATCTCTCTATTGCAAATGTTTCTAAGTACTGAGCTTTTGCAGCAAAATAAACATGCCTGAAAGATTTAAAACAAGCAGAGAGGTGATTTAGCAGGAAGTGATTGATCCAATCCTTCAGTCTATCAACCAACCAACCAACTTTTCTTAATTTGAAAATGAGACTACAGTCTCCTATAAGTACTACACCAAAACTTCACTAATTTAGCTATTTCCATTGGGAAATAGCTCAAAGGTTCCTGAGGCAAATGTTCATCTGAACACTCGTTAGATTTGCATACTTTCTTCTTAATACATCTTATGTCAATGTAATACTTTGTAGAATTCATTACTCCAAGACATGATGATGGCCACTAGGAAGAGATGACCAGACAGAGGCCAAGGGAGGGGTCAAATGCATCATAAGTCATGAGTCCCTTCACGCCCACAAGAGATCTAAGTCCAGCCCATCTTGGAAAACTTCTTAGTTCTTATTCATTTTCCTTGACTGTTAGTAGTTCAGATTCTTGTAGAGAGCTTAAGCTTGCAATAAATCTTTATACTCATTTGAACTGCCTGAATCTCCTGATTTCCCAGTGCTTGACTGGTGGCTTTCAAAGAGGGTTGGATGAATTTGTGGTGGACAAATCTCCCTGAGGTCGGCAGAACTATTCTTATTATTGATTCAGTGCTATTGTGTTCAAAGTTACCTCTGGATAGGAGCGTGTTTCCATTTTCTGCTTTTGGGCCTCACAGGAGCATCTGGTTGGCCTTTGTGGAAGACAAGAACAGACTAAGATGACCTTAGTCTAATCCAAGAGGGCCATTTTTATGCTCCCCCCACCCCAGTGGTTCTTTCTACATTGAAATCAATGGCCAACTCCATGAGAGCAGGAGGGGGACCAAAAATACAGCATCACTTTTGAGATTAGAGATTGGACGATCAATTTTACCACCTTGAATGCAAAAGATTGATCTGCAACAGGCATGATCAATTAGCCAATCATCATTCACATGGCTGTAAAAGTCTATTAATACTTTTTGTCAGAATAATTATTTAAGTGATTTATAATTGAGCAATCATAAACCCGATCTAGATGTAGATCAGCTCTTTCTCGCCTACCAGAGAAGGCCTGACCCACAGCATTTATTCACTTGCAAAACACTCTGCTGCTGGCTCTATTTTCTCTGCCTCAGACGTTCTCTCTCAAACAATTAGCGGATGATATTCTCAAAGTCAATAGCTACTTTTTGAAATAATTCACAAATGCACACAAGAAAGCAAAGCTTTCTGTTTTGATTAGAAATACAGCTGCAAAGATATTAAACGTTTGGGACAAATAATTAGCAATGCCAGATGAAAGTGAGGAATTGAATCCCCCCAGCCTGGACTGCTGCATTCCCATTGATCCCAAGATCTGATATGCCTTTGCTTTTCTAAAAGCAGGGCTCCTTTCTGACCTCCACAGCTATTGATTATGCTCTTGATGCTTTCAGCCCGATGGTTCTTATTAATACACCTGATTGCAGGGAAACTGTAGAAAATGAAGAGTCATAAGCATAAAGCAAATCATTAAAAGATTTTTTAAATTTTTTGTAATGCAAGGCCGTTCTTTTTTCATTCGGGGGCCTTACATTTAAAATGAGTTCAATTTAAGGACTTCGACTTATTGAAGGGATAAGAATACAGAACAACATTTCTGTATTTTTTTGTTCTGGTGAAGAATTCCTACGGTTCTTGTTCCTGTTTAAAGGTCAAATGTGATCAGGGTGAAGGTCCAATACACAGGAAGAGAAAGGGATCAATGCATGCCTTCCTACCCACTCAGTATGCCTGCCACAATTCTGATTTTCCCTGGATTTACGATGAAACCAATAGGAAATGCAAGTGATTTATTTTTAATTAGCTGGGACCTGGCTAATTCCAGATATCCAAATGGTGGGCAAGAGAGGAACTTTGAGAACATGTCATGAGCACCCTCACAAAATGGCAGCTGGGAGGAAAGTGGGCCAATCATAAAAAGGCCTCCATTGTGATGGGAAGTAGTCTGGATTTCCAGACGGGAAGGGCTGCATTCTAGGGGAGCAAGAGACAATTCAATTCAGACAGTTTGTGTGTGAGAGAGGGCATGAAGGTGGCTCCTTCCTAATAGTTCCCAGAGTATATACTTTGGGGATGAGATATAAGCATGCTTTAGTTTGGTAAGATTCTGTTTTTGGGTGGGATATGGTAAAGAAATTTGGCTGAAAGAATCATAACCTATCTTTTTTCATTTTTGCAGCCTGACATCCAGAATGGACATATTCTGATACAAGCACAATTTTTTAAAATGCTTCCTATCATTCCCTCTTGCTCTCCTTCCAACAGGATACTAACAACTCCTGATCTGAATGGAATGGAATGGAGTGGAGTGGAGTGGAGTGGAGTGGAGTGGAGTGGAGTAGAGTAGAGTAGAGTAGAGTAGAGTAGAGTAGAGTAGAGTAGAGTAGAGTAGAATAGAATAGAATAGAACAGAATAGAATGCTATATAGGTAGTCCTCGACTTACAATAGTTCGTTTAATGACTATTCAAAGTTACAATGGCACTGAAAAATGTGACTTATGGCTGTTTGTCACAGTTGCAGTGTCCCAGGGTCATATGATTAGCTTTTGCAACCTTCTAACAAGGAAAGTCAATGGGGAAGCCAGATTTACATGTTGCTAATTTAACAACTGTACTGATTCATTTAACAACTGTGTCAAGAAAAGTCATAAAATGTGGCAAAACTCATTTAACAAATCTCTCACTGAACATTTGCAGTCATAAGTCAAGGATCAGGAATGAAATGGAATGGAATGGAAGGGGAGGGAAGAGGAGAGGAGAGGAAAGAGAAGAGAAGAGAAGAGAAGAGAAGAGAAGAGAAGAGAAGAGAAGAGAAGAGAAGAGAAGAGAAGAGAAGAGAAGAGAAGGGGATTTCATTTGGCCAAGTGTGATTAGGCACACAAGGAGTTGGTCTCTGGTGCAGAAGCTCTCAGCGTACCCTTCTTTTGTGTTCTTCCAAGCAAAACATTGAACTGCAGTTAGCCCCATAACTTTCCCTTTCTCAGAAAGCTTATGGGACCCATTTCAAAGTCCATTGGGCTGACAGTATCATTTTGCAGTATTACATTCAACATTTAAAATCATGGATGGGGAAGGAAATGTGGTGATTGCCAGTGAAGATGTCCGGTGTGCAGTAATAACCATTTTTCTTGCGAGGGAGATGGCTCTCAAGACCTCCAGCACTGTGATTGTGTGTGATCAGTCAGAGGAAACCAGGAGGACTTCAGAATTTGTTACTGGCTCAATTTTTGTTTGTTTGCATAAAGTTTGTACCACAGAGATCTTGTCTGCTTCCATTAATTGGCAAGTAAAATGATGCCTTTTTAAAGCACAGGGCATACAGATTCTTGAGACTGAAATTGCTGTGGAAATCCAATAACTCTACAGGAATAAAAGCAATTTCAGAACTTCTCCATGATGTGATCACCAATGTTTACAGTCTCTCTGAAAATACTGTTCAAAGGAGCTGGATATAACCTCAGCTCTAAAATAAAACCTTGGGCAATGATGCTGTGTGTTGAGGAGCAAAGAACTGGGACCTTACAAATACATTTTTAATTTAAAAATAATAATTTAGGAGGGGCAGGAGGAAAGCTCAGTAGGACACCAAAGGTGAAGTTTTCCAACCTAGCATCTTCAGATATGTAAGATATTGATTGCATGATTCTTCAGCCAGCCAGATCAAATGGAAATTATGAGAGCCGAAATATATCTGGAGGCCATCAGCCTTAATGTGAAGATTAATATGCAGATAGGGCTGGAATGTTCTGGTTTAGAGGAAAATTGGTGCTTGATTTAACAGGGAAAATATATTTCAAGCCTGCGAAGGCTCACATCTTTTCTCTGCCCAGATGCTGTATTGCAACCCAGGTTGGCTGGTTTGTTTAGAACAGGAGTCTCCAAACTTGGCAATTTTAAGATCTGTAGATTTCAACTCCTAGAATTCTCCAGCCAACACAGCTGGCTAAGGAATTCTGGGAGTTGAAATCCCCAGGTCTTAAAGTTGCCAAGTTTGAAGAGCCTTGATTTAGAACAACTCTGCAGAGATCATACAAACCAAATCCCTGAGGATCATACTCGCTGCCCAAAGAATGGAGTCGTGAAGAGAGGATCTTCAGAATTTGAACCTACAACACAGAAGGCTCTCCTGACTATTGGCTGAAAGGAACATTCTCCTCATTAGGTTCAGCACCACTATCATTAATAGGACAAAATAAACAGTACTGATTTATCCAAAGAACAACTTATTTCTGCTGGCTGTGATCAGGCTAAAAGGATTATCAAGATCTAGAATGCTCATTATCAGGACTCTTGCAAACCATTGGGGACCTTAACTTTACGCAATACAAGAATACTTATTTGTCTTACCTTCTAACATCGTAACAAGTAGGTGTAACACGTTCCCAGTTTATAAACATCTAAGCCTGTGTTTCACAGCCTTAGTAACTTTAAGATGTGTGAATTTCAACTGAAGTGGGCCTAGGGAATCTCAAAACTCAAAATGGTGGCTGTGGCTGCCATCTTAATTTTTTAAAATATTCTCCTAGCGATACTTTGCAATGTTGTTCTTATTTGAAAGAAAGCTGGAGGAATATTTGTGTTAAATGGAAAAGAGTTGCATCCTTTTTCCCAGATCCTATTTTTGTGGCTTTAAAAGCCATCTATACAAGAAAATCCAAGCACATCTCACTGAGACATTGGCTTTCAACCACCACTGCTGTGAGTCTCCCTGTCTTGAGGATATACTGACCCAACCGGGTTCCCAAAGAGCAAACACAGACAAAGGTAGCAGCCCCCACCTTTTAAGGCTTAATAACGAATTCTGTTCTGAAGGCTGCTTTCCACTAATTAGCTCCGACAAGAAAGAGCCTTGCCAAGTTGTTTGTCAAGGCTGCCAAAAACCCAGAGATAAGAACTAATTTACAAGATTCTCCAAACACGAATTAAGATGTCCACCAGTTGAATTTAAGAGCTTCTTTGCTTTCTGCAAATAACACTTTTCAAACCTGGCTTTTATCCTCTTGAGGGAGGGGCCATTACCTTGCAGCCTTACTCCCGAGTCGTCTGTACTGCTGTAATTGTTCTTGCCTTGAGTAATCCTTCGTGCATGTGCACTTGGCACAGGCTCCTCAGGAACATCCTCATCACTGTTGCCAGCCCCCACAATCTCTGAAGGTGAACTCTCTGATGGTCCTGGCCCCTCATCAAAGTTATTGCTTTCCTCAGCCATCTGCACCTGCTGCCGGCTAATCACAACAGAGGAACAGAATCCCAAGAGGCTAAAATGGACATGTTCCATCTTAATGTTGCAAAATCCCACACTACTAGATTAACAAATAGTTTCTTTCCCTGGGCCATCCGAACTGCAAATAAATGTAAGTTACTACCATATTAAGATGTGAAAAGATGTGAAACTGCAATACCTCATACAGATGTATAATAACTTATTACAGTACAATCTATCTCTTATGTATTACACTTATCTCTTACGTATTACACTTGGCAAAGCATCACAGTCAGTGTTGGATGTATATTTTGTGTATATTCGTAGATATTGCACTCTCAAATTGCAAATGGAAACGTGGGTACTCTATTTTTTTTTATCTTTATTTTTAAGTCCTTTGGTTTTATTGTATTGCAAACAGTTGCTGGGGTGCATCCACAGTTTTGTTGTACTTGTACAATGACAATAAAGTTATTCTATTCTATTCTATTCTAATATTAAAAATTGCAAACACATATTAAATACTTGGTATCACCTTTCTAAATTATCTGGAAACCAAATCCAAACTTTCCAAGACACGGTCACAGATAACATCTTGGAAAGTTTGGATATGGTTTCCAGAGATTTCAGAAAAATGGTACTGAATCTTTAATATGCTTGCAATATTTAATACAAGAAAAGGGGAGAATTATTGAAAAGTGACTGCAAGAACAAACCTGTTAATCTTATTAATTATATTTCATTTTATACTGCTTAAATACAAATCAAATAAAATATAAATCAATACGCAGATGCTATTCTGGCCTAATCCGCTACTTGGAGTACAGCTTTGGTATGCCATCCGCAGACCAAGAACAGAATAAAAGTTGCCCAGTATGGAACTAAAGGCATTTACCTTCCAGACACGGAAGAGAGATCAATAAAGGATCCAATAAAGGATCCAATACGGGTCGGTCACCAGAACACACTGGTTAGGGTTAGGGTTAAGATTGGTTCCTGCAACATTACCCTGGACAGGTATATTTGCCTTCATTTGTGAAAAAAAGGATGCAATGGTTGGATACAGATAAAATGAAGGAGAGAAAGCAAATACATAAAACAAAAACAAAGTCAGCAGGCCAAAGGCAAACCCTAAGAAGCAGAAATACTAGCCTGCTGATATAAAACTGCCTACTTAGGAGATGCTGCAGCTGATACTTCTGCCTATTTTATGGCAAGGAACCTGCATCGTGCCAAGGGTCAAGAAACAATCATGCAAACTGGGAGAAAAGGCAACAGGGATTTCCTGAAATACAGACGTTACAAGAAAGCCGCCTTTTGTTCTTCACGGACACATTCAGGCACATATTACAGGAGTAAGACCATCCATCATAATGCCAAATCAGATGCTTCTCAGAAGCAACTTAGGAAGGCAGAAGAGCCACAACAAGCCGTAGTTGGAAAAATACTTCCTTTGGTAGTAGCCAATAGCCATTGGCTGATACACTCATGAATTCAACAAATGCATCGGCAGTCACAAATCTTGGGTAGCCCCATCAACACATCCATCATTCATTGTGTGAAAAATCCTCAAGAAAGCATCAATAAATGAAAAAGGTTGGAATGGATCACAGAAATAGGAAATTGCACGATCTACTCCAACTTGCCTTCTGCAGAGCTCTTTCCTCATAAGATCACTCCAATAGAGTTTGAAAGGAGTACAGCAGAATTGACTTTCCATCCCTACTTCTTTTTAAAAAAAATGACATTAAGTTCCAGTATGCTTAGTGTACCTCCATTACTGTAGGAGACAACCAGGCTGAGCTCAAGGGTGGGGCATCAATTTAGAGCAGGGGCCTTCAAACTTGACAGCTTTAAGATTTGTGGCTTTCAACTCCCAGAATTCCTCCACCAGACATGTTAGCTCAGGAATTCTGGGAGTTGAAGTCCACAAGTCTTAAACTTGCCAAGTTTGAAGACCCTTGGGATAGATAGATAGATAGATAGATAGATAGATAGATAGGTAGGTAGGTAGGTAGGTAGGTAGGTAGGTAGGCAGGCAGGCAGGCAGGCAGGCAGGCAGGGAGGCAGGCAGATAGAGATTAGATAGAGATAGATAGATAGAGATAGACAGATTAGAGAGATAGACAGATAGAGATGGATATAGAAGTTAGATACTGTAGATCAGGGGTCTTCAAACTTGACAGCTTTAAGACTTGTGGGCTTCAACTCCCAGAATTCCTCCTCCAGTCATGTTAGCTGGGGAATTCTGGGAGTTGAAGTCCACAAGTCTTCAAGTTGCCAAGGTTGGAAGACCCTTGGTTTAGAGTCTCTACGCCCCCATGAGAAACCTAGGACTAGCCCCATAGAATACAGCATAGAACAGTGGTGGTGAACCTTTTTGGCACAGAGTGGCAAAAACGAAGCGCACGCACACGTGGGGGGAAGCACCAGAAACCGGAAGAGCAGCTACCCAGTACGCATGCACACGCCGGGAAGCTGAGCTTCCAGTTTCCAGCATGCACATGTGCAGCAGCCACCTGGCCTTCCGGTTTCTGATGCACATGCGCACACGAAGACCAGCTGGCCAGTGTGCATGTGTGCACAGGAAACAGGAAGCTCAGATTCCTAGCACGAACATGCATGCTGGGGAGCTGCTCTTCCAGTTTCCGGCACTCCCGTGCACGCAAAGACCAGCTGGCTGGCACGCATGCATGTGCCAGAACCCAGAAGAGCAATAGGCAAGGGCTGGCGTGCCCGAAGAGATGGCTTTTTATGCCGCTTCTGGCACGTGTATCATAGGTTCGCCATCATGGGCATAGAACATAGCATCCTAGGGCTGGAAGAGATCTCGGTATTCTTGTAGTCCAACCTCCTGCTCAAGGCAGGAAACCTCACACCATCTCAGTCAAACGGTTGTCCAATGAACTTCTTGAGTGATTAAAAACACAACCAACAGTGACTTGATTCTTATCTTGTCTCTTATCTAGTATTATCTAGTATTTCTTATCTAGCCCTCACCCCACCCTCCAAACTCTTATCTGGTGCCAATTTACCTTGACTGTTAGTAGTTTAGATTCTTGCCAGCGTAGAGTTTATTTCATGCTACCTGTGTATAGGTAGTATGAAATAAACTCTATCTGGCACCTGATTTCTTGTACCTGAGAATTATGAAGGGTGGGGGCTGAATTGTATGAATCAGGGCATTGAAAATGCTCCAAGTAACTGTTGGTTAAAAATAAGGCGTCCTACAAATATGAATTTTTTTGCAAAAGTTTGTCCCGTTGACTGTTGCATGTTGATTCTCCAAGTTTTGCAAATCAGTTTCTGTCTGCCACCTTCTCTGGCATTAATTGAACACAGAATCACTTCCCATGTCAAGCAAATTCTTCAGTCCAGAAAAAAGGCATCCTCCTACCTTATATATGACAAGGAAAATTAAAACTCCCATTACAAGGCCTCAGCACCTTCCATTGTTCATTCTAAATTGAAATTAAACTAGGCATTATGGCCAACTAAATATTGCTCTTTTAGTTCCCTTTGACTGCCCGTCTTCCTTTCAGTACCCACTTCCCCAGTGGTTGCCAACCAGTGGGCCAGGGATCACTGGTGGTCCGTGAGAAAATTTTGGTGATCTTCAGAGAAATGTCCCTTCCCCAAAGCACTCCCCCCAAAGCAATTAATCCAGGCTGCGTGGGAACACAAGGCTGTGCTGGTCACATGGCCTGCCCACCTTCGGCCGAGCGCAAACCCTATCTTGAGTAGAGCCACACGAGCTGGAACTGGAAGGTAAGACCAATGGCGGGGGAGGGAAATCCATCCCGGGGTGGCTTGTTGACGATGGTGGGAAAGTCGATCCCATATTCCAGAGCTGCAGGAGTCACAAGACTGGCCCTTTGGTCATCCCAGAGCAGCTCCTCCAGTCCAGAGGTCTCCAACATTGGCAACTTTAAGACATGTGGACTTCAACTCCCAGAATTCTCCAGCCAGCTATCCCAGAGAATTCTGGGAGTTGAAGTCCACAAGTCTTAAAGTTGCCAAGGTTGGAGACCTCTGCTCCAGTCCATGGCAGGCCGGTATACCCAGGTGGAGGAGCAGCTACTCTGGGATGACCAAAGGGCCAGTCCTGTGACTATTGCAACTCTGGAATATGGGACCGGCTTTCCCACCAACATCAGCAAGCCACCGTCAGTCAAAATTCATATTAGTAGTCCGTGGGATTTAAAATTATGAGTTTGGTGGTCCCTGAGGTCCCAAAGGTTGGTGACCCTGGCACTAGCCTGCTCTGAGCAAGCACCCAATCCATGCCTTTGCCAAATGCTCTGCATGAAAAAAATCACACCAAGCGCACATTTGAAACAAAAGCAAAGTTTACAGAGAGAAAAACTGTCCTGTACCAAGGTTTCCTAATAGCATATCTTTTGAGACATACGGAGAAACCATATGAGTATCGCCCTCCCCATACCTGCTGATGCTTAGCAAAAGCCCCAAGCCAAACAATAAAAACCAGACCACAACTCCACAAGGGAATTTACTGTACTGTATTTTCAATTTAAACAATGTTGTTCGTTGACTATATTCTTCAGCATCTTCCTTGCTTATCTTTAGCTTTGCTGCTAAAGATAATTTAATATGAAAATCTACCTTGACATATCCTTGCTGAGATACATCCTTGCTGGGATACCTTTCCAAAAACTACAACTGGTGGGTTTTTTAAGAACATGCTTCCTTTTTGGGGTTTTCAAAGTACAATTCTATAACCCAAACCAGTATTTTTCTACTACTTTAGGGACTGATATAGATTTCCATGTAGACAAATGAAAGGATGAAATTACAGCAATGTAAAATTACAACAATGTACAGCATAATATTTCAATTAAGGAGAGCTTTGCAATCCTTTCAGAGGCGAACCTACAAAGATGTAAAAACTTCAGCAATTCTTCACCTTGTGTGGTAATAACAAGGCAAGGTATTGCTGGAAAGATAGTTTCACCCAACTTCCTTTTGATGAAAAACCTCCATTCTAGATGCAGACCATCTCGGATAATTCCATCACCAAGAACTATCTAGGTTTATTTCACCTTGCCTTTCCAAGAAATCTTAGAAGATACAAGTTGTCCATGCAATGCAGGGATCAGAGCAATACAGAATACAGATAACAGAGTTGGAAGAGACCCTGAAGGTCTAATCCAATCACCTGCTCAAGGAGGAGACTTATTACTGTTTGCATGCTACTGGAACCTGCAATCATTCAAGTCACATTTCTCTTCCCACAGTTCAACACAACATCACACACAAGAACCAAGATTGTCTGAAATCTCATGAGCAGATATATTTTCCAGATATGACTACTTTGTAAGATTTAGGACACCTTAAACTTAAATTCTATTTGGAAGTCAAAAAGAGCCATAGTTTCAGGCAAAACCAACCAGAACTCAAGGAAGAGTCTCAAACAGGAGTTTTATTGTGAGTCAGCCATGAATCTGGCCAGGCTGACTGTATTCCTGTGGGGACAGTCAGATAAGGCTTCCCACAATGCAAAGACTCTAAACTCAGACCCCTTTTAACCCTCCCCTCCAGTCTAGCTGGAGATTCCACCACTCATAGACCTGAAACCAGTGGTGGTATTCAATTTTTTTTTACTACCAGTTCTGTGGGCGTGGCTTGGTGGTTATGGCGTGGCTTGGTGGGTGTGGCAGGGGAAGGATATCGTAAAATCCCCCTTCCCTCCCCACCCCACTAGCCTGCTTTCCAGCTCCATTCTCCTGTGCAGGGCAACCAAAGAAGACCCAGCCGATCAGCTGGGACTCAATGGGAGGGAGAGAATAGAAGGGGGCAGAGCCAGTCAGAGGAGGGATTTGCTGGTTCTCCGAACTACTCAAAAGTTCTGCTACCGGTTCTCCAGAACTGGTCAGAACCTGCTGAATCCCACATCTGCGTGGAAGGACTGAATTGCTGACCTCACTGTACAGGTAGTCCTCAATGTATGACCACAATTGACCCCAACGTTTCTGTTGCTAAGCAGGACAACTGTTAAGAGAGTTTTGCCCCATTTCACAATCTTTGTGGCCATCGTTGTTAAGTGAATCACTGCAGTTATTAAGTTGGTAGCATAATTGTTAAAGAATCTTTCCCATTGGCCTTGCTAAATAGAAATTTGCAAAAGGTGCCATATGAGCCCAGGATACTGAAACTATCATAAATACATGCCAGTTGCCAAGTTTCTGAATTTTAATTGTGTGACTATGGATGCTGCAACAGTCATAAGGGAGGAAAATGATCATAACGGCCTTTTTCAGGGCCATAACAACTTCAGTCACTAAACAAATGATTGTAAGTCGAGGACTACTGGCATTGAGGAATCCAGAGGTTTCACCTGCTTTTCACCAAGGCATACACTGGGGAAGGCATCTGGACAGTCATCTTATGGTCTCATCCTGCACTGTTTGACACAATTCCTCTCCTGATCTTTTTAATAAAACAGGATAAGAATCTGTAGTACAGGTAGACCTCGACTTACAACCACAATTGAGCCCAAAATTTATGTTGTTAAGTGAGACGTTTGTTAAGTGAGTTTTGCCCCATTTTATGTCATGACCCTGTTAGAATCTGACTCCGAGGGGGAGGAGGAACAGCTGACAGGGAATGGGAGTGTGGCTCCAGAGATTGTGGAGGGAACTGGGGAAGGGCACAGGCTGGCTGGGCATTCAGAGGAGGACCCAGGGCCACCCCCTCTTCATCCTAGGGCATGCAGGGAGGCGCGGATAAGGGAGAAACGTGAATGGTGTGGCCTATGGGGGAGGAAAGGGCCCTGATCCCTTCATGGCTGCAACTGGGAGGACTGTTTAAAAGGACAAACTGCGCATGGCCCAGTGCTGGAAGCAAAGCCTGAAATAATTCTAGTCTTTCAGTTCTTGAGTCCTCACATCCTTACCAGTGTGTGTATTTTGATATCTGTGGATGTCTTCAAGCCCTTATCCTGCCTTGTCTCATTAATCGCTTCAGTGTGGTTTGTGTTGGTTTTTTCTATTTATAATTTATACATATTTTGAGTTTGAACGGAATTTCTTCCTTTTCACAACTGTTTGTTGGGGAGTTTTTTCTCCAGTCAATGATAATTGGACCTTGGAGGCCAAGTTGAAGGAATTAAAGGGACTTCACCTGTTTTTGTGACTTTCTTGCTTTTGTATCCCACCCTGGGTCATCACATTTTATGTCTTGCCACAGTTGTTAAGTGAATCATGCAGTTGTTAAGTGAGTAACATGGTTGTTAAGTGAATCTGGCTTCCCCGTTAACTTTGCTCGTCAGAAGGTCGCAAAAGGAGATCACGTGACCCCCCCGGCGGGACACGGTGACCGTCATAAGTCAGTTGTCAAGCATCCAAATGTAAATCACGTGACCATTAGGGATGCTGCAGCGTGTAAAAGTAAGTGTGAAAAGCAGTCATAAGTCACTTTTTCAGTGCCGTTGTAACTTCGAACGGTCACTAAACGAACTGTTGTTAAGTTGAGGACTACCTGAACCTTCAAGCTCATCGCAAAGGATGGGGCAGTTGTTGGGGAAGAGGCACATGGACATCCAGCCTGGCCCTGTCCAAGACTGACGCCCGGCCGTCTCACAACTCCCTTGGCAGACTCTTCCCAGGAACAACAGTCCTTGCAGAAAAGATCATGGACTCAGCCACTCATTTGCTTGCATGGACAACCCCAAGACAGTTCCCCCCGGTGAGTGGCATTCTCCATCTTCCTCCAAATCCATCTCTGTAATTAGGCTCTGCTCTTTCTCAGGAGCTCTGCAAAACTGAGGTCTCAAGTGACAAGAAAACAGAGATTTTAATCTTGGTTTGGCTCTCCGTCCCACCTGGGAGAAAGGGAGGGACGTGGGCCCACTCCTGTAATTGAGACTCTTCCTAGTTAACTATGTGAGAGAATGAAGAAAGTGAGGCAGGGCTTTGGGAGATGAAAGGGGGAAACTTTAATTAAAACAAGTTTTTAAACCCATCAAGATGATTTTTTTTAATCTTGTTCAGATTAGCAGACATCCTGAGATCACACCCTGAATATAAATGTAGTATCTTCCTATTTAGCTCGGCATGGAAAGTCCCTATTTAATAGACTCAAACATTTATGCCAAGTTCTTACTTTTTAAAAAGGCATTAATTTATTTTTTAAGTGTAAGAACCAGACAGATGACATGAAAATAACACATCCATGTTTAAATATTAAACAGATTCCTCGCAGGACTAAACTTCAAATAAACCATTACTTGTACAACTACCCTTTCAATGTGAGAAATATCTTGTCTCCTACAAATAAATATAGATCTATCTAACTATAATTTCAACAATAAATACAAGGAAAGACAGCCGTCTTTCATCTCTTTGAAAGCCATAGACATGAGCAAGACCTTAGGGCACTGTTTCCCAGCCTATATCACTTCAGACAAATGGTTGTCCAGTCTCCTTCTGAAAGTCTTCAGTGATGGAGCATCAACAACTTCTTGAGGCAAACCATTCCATTGTATTAACTATTAGGAAATTTCTCGTTTTAGTTCTCCTCTCTTGATTAGTTTCCATCCATTGCTTCTTGTCTTATCTTCTGGTGCTTTGGAAAATAAGTAGACCCCATCCTTCTTTGTGGCAATCCCTCAAATACTGGAATACTGCTGTCATGTCACCTTTCTTTTCACTAGACGAGACATACCCAAGTCCTGCAACTGGTCTTCGTATGTTTTAGCCTCCAGCTCCCTCCCCCCCTAAACATCTTTGTTGAATTAGGGGCAACGGTGAGCAATCAAACACCCCCATTATCCAGAGTTGGGATTCAAATGTTTAACAACCGGTTCTGTGGGCGTGGCTTAGTTGGTAGGTGTGGCTTGATGGTCATGTGACTGGCTGGGCGTGGCCAATTCAATATCACTCACATCGAGGCAGTATCTCCTTGCCTGGCCTCTCATGACTGTGGGGATGCTGCAACAGTCATAAGTGTGAAAAATGGTCATAAGTCACTTTTTTCAGTGCCATTGTAACTTTGAATGGTCACTCCACACAAGCAAAGTACCAGCAAAGGAGGGGGAGAAAACTCCAGAGAAGTTTCTGAGACAGGAAGTCTAGTCCTGCCAAGAATGTAATAAGGGTCAACGGAGAGGTAGTTTCTGTAAGCAACCCCAGAATGTTTCCTTCCTGCCTTCCTTACAGGATTAGGCCAGGAATTTCTTCTAACAACCGGTTCTCCAAACTGCTTAGAATGTTAACAACTGGTTCTGGCAAATAGGTGCGAACTGGTAGAATCCCATCCCTGCCATTATCCCACGCCTTGGAAGGGACCAGAGACTCTAATGAGACAGAAATAGAAAATTATTAAATGGATTGTGACAGGCTTCAAAAACTATGAAAGTCACGCAGTTACTTCTAATCAGTTTCCTTTATTGTTCCTCATTTACAGGCAGAAAACTTCCCAAACTAAATCAAAATAATATCATTAAAGATACACTCTGAGAACTCCCAGAGCCATCTTGACCTTCTTCCTTTCAACTGAAGTATCTAAACTTTGCTGTCTCTGGAATGCACTAACTCCCTCCTGAGAATCTGGGTTACATTCCACCTGGGAGTTATCTGTTAACCAGGGCTACCGGTTCGGGATTTACGAGCTTCCCTGCACGCTGTGAGCCGGGCGCCTGTAACTTGTCATCAGCACGCTGTGTGCAGAGACACAGCCTTTGAAACAATCCTCTTTTCCTGCTTTTTTAACTATAGCTGTGCCTTGCTCGGCAACTGAAGTTGAAAAATCAGGAAATAAAGGTCAGGTAAGAGCCCGGGTGGACAGGTGGACAAAAACATCAGCAGACATAGAACCAGTTCTATGTCTGCTGCTCTTCAGAGTTATCGGTCCTACAGAGGTGGACAGAACAGGTAGAAACCCACTCCTGCTGTTAACCCATTTAACTTACCTCACAGGTGCTTTTTCAAAACTGGAGGACAGTATCTATCTATCCTTTCATCCCCTCACATCATCCAGTCACAACTGATGAAGCTTCTTGGATGAGAAGCAAAACATCACCGTCCTCCTCCTCAAGAAACAGTCCATCTGCCTTTTGAAAAAGCACCTTTGAGACAACTATGACCTGAATGACTGAGAATCTCCATAGATATTTATTTAACTTACATTAAACCTTAGGTTTAGTTTTGTTTTGGGCCTCCCACTATTGGATATTGGCCCCCAGCAACAGAACCCAGAAGCCAGGTGTGGAAAAAAATAGTCGCACCTGAATTTAATAGATATTAGCTCCTCTTTTGCCTGGTGTGACATTTGAAGTCTTCACCTTTGACCATGAACAGGTTTTATCTGTGTAGATCAATGTTTGCCACTTGAAGATTTTGACTCCCAGAATTCCTCAGCCAACATTCACACAGTCCTTCCTCCTTGGTCCAGTGCTAAGAGAGCCCTACTCACTTTGTATCCTTGATTTTCACTTGCTCGACATTTTCCATAGATTCTTCTTTGTTGTCCCTTTGGTTTGCTGATTCCCAAGTTTTTATTTCTTCTGAGCTGGCCTTTGGTAATCCTCCCAAACCCTTTTGTCTCTTGTTTCCCTCTGTGAGATGCAGACTGACTCCCAGAGTATCTGGGTTTCTTTGGTGGGATGTCAGATCCTTCTGAGCTCTCAAATTCTCCCCTCCAATTTGGTTTCTGGAGAAGCATCCTTAAGAGTTCTTAGATGTTCTGCAAGCATTCAAGGTATGGGTGATTAAATAAAGATGGCTGGTATCCCGAGAAGCAATTTTACTGCTAATATTAACATTGCTAAATTAGAAGATGCTAATTATGTTCTTCATTAAAAGATGGAAAGGGGCAACAGAAGGAGGGGGTTTTCCTTTGTTCTCTGTCTTTTCTTTTAAGAAAGGAGGTGGTGAAGCTTTGGAAGTAGAGCTTTGTCTTCCATAGAGGAGGAACAGCTATGTCAGAGCTAGGAAATTTGTAGATGATGATTGAGTTAAATTGCAGAGGGCATCTGAGGCAATGTTTGCATGGCGGTGGCTTCTTCTCTTCTGTTAATTTCCTTCCTTCCCTTCCCTTCCCTCCCCCTCCCCCCTCTCTCCCTCCTAGTAAATATGACAGATCTTTTATGTAAAGTATGCCTTGTCTTTTAATAACCCCCTAATGTTGATCTTGATGTGCTCAGAAGTTTTTAGAAGCAAGGAATGGATTATAAGGCAGTGTTCTAGGACCAACTCTTTTCATACTCTATGTAAATGACCTCTGTGATCATATTAAGAGCAACTGGGTTCTCTTTGCTGATGATGTAAAGCTATTCAACACCACAGACAATACTGCTACCCTTCAAAAAGACCTTGACTATGTTTCAGAATGGTCAAACAAATGGCAACTTCAAATCTCAACAAATAAATGCTCTGTCCTACATATTGGCAAAAAAAAAATCAGAAAATAAAATACAGGCTGAATAGTCAAGACCTTGTTGATGATCCAAACTCTGTCAAGGATCTTGGAGTACTCATCTCTAATGATCTAAGTGCTAGAGCCCACTATAACTACATAGCCAAAAAGGCATTAAGAGTTGTTAACCTAATCCTACGTAGCTTTTTCTCTGATAATATCACACTACTAACTAGAGCATACAAAACATTTGCTAGACCAATACTCGAATACAGCTCATCAGTCTGGAACCCACATTACGTATCTGATATTAACACAGTTGAGAAAGTCCAGAAATATTTCACAAGAAGAGTTCTCCACTCTACTCGTTGCAGAATACCTTATGCCACCAGACTTGAAATTCTAGACCTAGAAAACCTTGAATTATGCTGTCTTCGGTCTGATCTAAGTATGGTATATAAAATCATACATTGCAATGTTCTACCTGTCAATGAATATTTCAGCTTCAACCATAACAACACAAGAGCACACAATAGATACAAACTCAAGGTTAATTGCACCAAACTTGATTGCAGGAAATACGACTTCAGCAACAGAGTGGTCAATGTCTGGAATACTTTACCTGACTCTGTAGTTTCTTTCCCAAACCCCAAAAACTTTAACCTTAGACTGTCTACTATTGACCTCACCCCTTTCCTAAGAGGTCTGTAGGGGGCATGCATAAGTGCACCAACGTGCCTATCATCCCTGTCCTATTGTTTCTTTTAATTTTCTTATATGTATCCAGTGGTGGGATTCAAAGTTTTTTACTACCGGTTCTGTGGGCGTGACTTGGAGAGAGTGGCAGGGGAAGAATATGGTAAAAACTCCAGTCAGAGGCGGGATTGGCCGGTTCTCCAGACTACTCAAAATTTCTGCTTCCGGTTCTCCAGAACTGGTCAGAACCTGCTGAATACCACCTCTGTATGTATCCATGTATTCATAACTATGTTTTTACTTATACCTATTATCTTGTTAGCAATTGACAAACCAAATAAAATAAAAATAAATAAATTCATGCATATCAGTACATGTCAATGACTTTGTTGATAGTCATTAGGCTCCCTGCCCTACCTGCTTTTAGGAAGAAGAAGAAAAATCTTATAGTTATAAAAATAAAATAGGAAGCTGGCCTGTAAAAAGTGGGAACTGGAGAAAATTGGAAAGGAAAGTAGCAAAACAAAAAGGCCTGTCTGCAACAAAATATTTATTTGCAGAAATGGCTTTGGGCCACATGAAGATGCCTCTGAGACAGCAGATAAAACTTTGGGAGGCAGTTTGCTTTGTGATAAACAAGCATCTTGTAATTGGCCGTGGCAGAGTCAGATCCAAAGAAAGTCTGATAGAAAAACCTGATTTTCTTCAAAGAGAAAACATTTTAAACAAGGATTTTCTGCTAAATTACACAACTCAGTAAGGATTTTCTGCAGCCTTTATGTTGGGTTTGAGTTTACTTTTCCATGTCATGTAGTGAGCTGGGAGGAAACTTTACATGGAAATGCTTTTTTTGCACAGGAGTTAAGTTAAATCCGGATTCATTTTTCAAAAGACAGAGTCATTGTTTTCTGTCTATGCATGCTAGGGTTGCTAAAGAAGCCAAGGAAATATCTAACTTCGAAGAAAGAGAAAAATTAATCCTTTGTTCTCTTGTGAGCATTTCTCCTCTAGTTTATGGAGAGCAGAGGTAGAACACGCTACCTGCACCCAGTGGAAGTCAACAGCACTTAAGCGCGTTCACAGGGGCCTTTTGTGAAATCCATACAAATCGGTTAAAAAACCCCTCTTCTGCACTCAATCTGGCTGCAGTTTGCATATCTATGATAAAAAGTTCCACAGAGGAGTTTTAATTTCCATAAAATTCATAAAAGCCATTTTCCGCATGACTCGACACAGAAAGAATTTGGGAAAGTCTATGTCTTCTATAGGTTTATTGATGAGAATCACACAAGAGATAAGATATTATGAGGTCTTACATCTTTTACACTTGAGTAGATGCAAAAAAAGGTAGATTAATTGTCTATGTTTGTGAACTTAATTTACACATAGGTGTTTAGTAGCCAATGTGACTGATTAATACTTCTTTCTGGTACGCAGCATACAATTGTGTGAATGTGCAGTGAAAATCACAGTGCAGGAATATTTGCACGCAACAAACAGCTGTGTTGAGTTGAATAACAGATCTAGAAAATGCAGACTTTAATTAATCTGTGTTTTCTGTTGGGATCACAGTACCATCTGATTTACTTTTCAGTGTTGAAAAGTATAATTGTAGCTTTCGCCCACATTGGAGTTGCAGGTTTATCCCTCGAGACATTGATTTCCTTCATCTGATTTCTGCCTCCCCACCTTCCATATGAAGCCAGCGGAACAAGTTGTGAGACCCCAATAAATGGATTGGGCTTTAATACCAGCAGTCAGAGAACAGGGCTGTCCGTATACAATCCTGGGTTGTATAAACAGAGGCACTGAATCAAGATCACGTGAAGTATTAGTACCGCTCCGTAAAGCCCTAGTAAGAACACCCTTGGAATATTGCATCCAGTTTTGGTCACCACATTGCAAAAAAAGATGTTGAGACTTTGAAAAAATTGCAGAGAAGGGCAACTAGGACGATTAAAGGCCTGGAGAGAAAAACATATGAAGAACGATTGCAGGATTTGGGTTTGGCCCATCTAGAGAAAAGAACTAGAACTGACATTAATGGTGGGTTGCTACTGGTTCGGACCAGTTCTAGCCAACCAATAGTTCCAATGATCAGCTGGCCCCGCCCACTCAGCTCCGCCTTATCCTGTCCTATATTTCCATCTTCACGTGGCACAGTGGACTTCACGCGCCTCAGCTGTTCTACTTACCGGGGCTGCCCTGTAGATGTTCAAATTGGTGCTTTTGGAATGCTGTGCGTGCGCCTCCCAGAACTGGTTGTTAAGTCAGTTGCAGCCCACCACTGGCTGACATGATAGCAATAGCACTTAGACTTCTACACTGCTTCACAGTGCTTTGCAGCCCTCTCTAAGCGGTATACAGAATCATTGCCCACAACAATCTGGGTCCTCATTTTACTGAACTCGGAAAGATGGAAGGCTGAGTTAACCTTGCTAGCAATATTCCAGTACTTGAGGGGTTGCCACAAAGAAGAGGGGGTCAACTTATTTTCCAAAGCTCCAGAAGGCAGGACAAGAAGCAACAGATGGAAACTAATCAAGGAGAGAAGCAACCTGGAACTAAGGAGAAATTTCCTAACTGTTAAAACAGCGGAATGGCTTGCCTCAAGAAGTGGTTGGTGTTCCATCACTGAAGCCATTTCTCTGAAATGGTATGGGATCTCCTAACTGAGCAAGGGGTTGGAGTAGAAGACCTCCAATCCATCTCAGTCTTCTAATATTTCATGCATTATTCCATCAACTTCTCTATAATTTATGCAAAAAGAAAATAAATTCTACCTTTTTTTAAAAAAAAGGTGTAACTTTCTTAGCAAAACAAAACAATGTAGTCAAATGTAATTATTATTGCGGTCATTAATGAGCATCACTGGTTTACATTGTTCTCAATTCTATCAGGTTGTGGTTGTTTGGCCCGGGAGTGGGGAGGGAGGGAGAGAGAGAGAGAAAGAGACTGAGAGAGAGAGAGAAAGAGACAGAGATAGATAGAGCCAGACAGAGAGACAGAGACCGAGAGAGAGACCGAGAGAGAAAGAGACCGAGATAGATAGACACACACACACACACACACACAGAGAGACAGAGAGACTAAGAGAAACAGAGACAGACAGAGAGAAAGAGAGAGAGAGAGAGGCAGACAGAGAGAGAGAGAGAGAGAGAGAGAGAGAAGGAGAGAAATAGACAGAGAAAGCAATTTTCTGAAATGTATGCTATTTAATAAAAAAACCATTCAAACAGAGAACGACAGGAAGAGATGCGTAGGATCGATCACATCTTTATGGCATTTTCAGAAGAGAAATCAGCACTTCTCTTTCAACACATTGCACATCACTAAATTCTTCTAGGAAAAAAAGAGAAAAATGCAACTTGCCAAGCCCTTTCTGGCTGTTTCCTTTTTTAATGACACCTAGAGGGCTGGGCAGCAACACAACAGCCTGGTAACAGCCTGTTCTTGTAGGGCATGTATACAACTCTGAAAACAGCAAAACACAATACAAAGCCACCAATGGAAAAGTAGGAGGTTTTTCTCTGCAAGGTTTAAAAAAAACCACTCTGGATGCAAAGAAGCCTCCACAATCTTGTATTAACGCATGGTGAATTCTTAATAAAATGAGTCATGAAGAACTCACATTCTGATCTTTCCTAGCTCCAGAGCTGGTTTAATTAGCTCGAGCTCATTAGACTAAATGGGATGGGGGGGGGATGTTTGCTAATGAAGACTGCATGCCCTCTTCTGCATTGCTGTCAAAGTCAGATTCTTACAGGCAATACATTTGTCTTTCAGTGCTTCATCTGTTTCTGTGACAAACGGCAATAAAATTCTTCTCAAACGTCCTCAAGTCATATGTAGCACCATGTCATTGTCAACTCTTTAATATCTGAAGAAGGATGGGGGGGGAGGGGGAATACACAAACAGAAATGTAAACAGCAAGAAGGCTCATAAGAAGAAAGATTGTTAAGAATTCTCCTTTTGTTTGATTTGATGGTGAGGCTAGTGGCAAAATCTTACAGCTCCTCGGCTCCTCAACCTGTACTTGAGAGCATCCAGAAGATCTCTTCTGGGCTGTGAAATGTCAGGAAGGAATATTGCAATAATTGCTGGGATCTTTATCTTTACAATTATGGAGCCTGAGAGAGAGATGAGGCCGGTACAGACTCTGCTTGGGTCATTAATCACACTTCTGGGTTGGTTCCAGGAAGAGTATGTGGAGGATTTTGATAAGCCACCTGTTAATTATCTCAGCCCATCCTGGTTTGCTTTCTAACTGTTGGAGAGTATCTGGATTTAGTGTTGTGGGAGAATCTGAGATGGTGACAGTGGTCAGAATTACTTTCTCCCGTATCTCCCATATTTTCAAACTGGCCCCAACCCAAGAAGACCCGGTAGCCAGATTCACACACACACATTGAAGGAATAACTGGTTGTAGGAGACACAAATGGACTGCTATAATGAGACGTGCAAAGGGCTAGGCGCTATCCTAAAAGCTTCAAGAGATCAGAATAGAGCCACTTAAGCAATAGTTATAGAAGAAGAGAAGGAGATTAAGGTCAGGTGAATGGTCAGGATTATTTGTTTAGCTGTAGCACAAAAGATTTATTCAAGCCTATAACAAGAATTGTAGGGAAAAAGCAGGCAGAGCTACGGGGTGGAGTTAAATGTGTTATCAGCTTAGAGTCCTTATATTGCCACAAATGATCCAAGTCCAACCCCTCTTGAATTCTGTTGATCCTTATCTGCCATCAATTTAGTACTGAACTTTAGTTGACTAGATTCTTTGCACTGCTTAAAAAGAAGCAACAATTTATATTTGGAGGCGCTCATAGCAGGGTTCAGAAATACTTAATAATATATTTACTTGATTAATGGATTAATTAATACAAAAGTGGTGTTTTGAACCCATCTACCCTTATTAGACATAAGCTCCAATGGAGCCACAGACTCACTTCTATGCTGAAGAGCAAGTGTTAAAAATGCCTGAATACTTGAAGAGCTACATAATGGGTATGCATTAATCTGTGAGATTCAGCAACAAGAGCATTATGAGCACACGCTATGGCTCAATACAGTTAATTGAGCAAGATAAACTGGCTTTGGCGCTCACATGCTCAAGGAATTCCTTCCTCCTGATAGCTTAATGAGAATGCTGCAAAAAAGCATCTGTAATTTCCATTGCATCTCAGAGTCAACTCAGCAAATGTCACTTTGCTAACACTGTTTCTCTTTATGCAGTGTGTTAATTAATAATGACAGCAAAACGCTTAATTCGTTCCAACTCTCTGGAATGCAAAAACCCACAATCACAGCATTACAATGGACTAATTTGTGCAACTGTTGCCCTTTGTTATCTGACACATGTTCAGAGTTGATTTTACTGACGGAAAGGAGGTTGCCTCTGGCCCATTGTGAGACATATAAAAGCTTTTTCCACATACAGGCATTTAGAAAGAACAACCCTCAAACCGAACAGGTATTGTTGCTGAACACCACGTATCCCAGGTTTTTATACCCAAATGCTATGCAAACAATAGAATACAGCAAAACAATTGCACGTATAAACAGCTCAGAGCTTATTTGGGGAAAGAAGGTTACTGATTTCATTTGGTTTACTAATAAATAACAATCAATATTGAGGATGTGGCCTACCATTGGGCATCACTCTAACCCTATGAACCTGGGATGGCATTTGCAAGGACCAAGTGGCACAAACTCCCTAAAATCTTACCAGGGGCAGAGGGACAAGACAACAGGTGGCAGAGAGGAGAAATTGCAATGCAATTTACCCCAATTCTGTGGATGCTTCTTGATGTAAAAATAGTGATTAACACATGACTGACTATAGAAAAAAAGGGAGCCCTCAATTAGAATCAAGATCGTGTGAAGTATTAATACCACTTTATAATGCCTTGGTAAGCCGACACTTGGAGTACTGCATCCAGGTTTGGTTGCCATGATATTAAGAAAATGTTGACACTTTAGAAAGAGTCTGGAGAAGAGCAACAAAGACAATTAGAGGACTGGAAGTTAAAGCATATGAAGAAGGGTTGCAGGAATTGGGTATGTTTAGTTTGATGAAAAGAAGGACTAGGGGGTGACATGACAGCAGTGGTCCAATATTTGAGGGGCTGCCACAATGAAGGGAGGGGCTCTACCTATTCTCCAAAACACCTGAAGGCAGGACAAGAAGCAATGCATAGAAACTAACCAAGGCCACTAGCAACCTAGAACTAAGGAGAAATTTCCTGACAATTGGAACAATTAATCACTGGAACGACTTGCCTCTAGAAGTTGTGAATTCTCCAACACTGGAAGTTTAAAAGAAGAGTTTGGACAACCAATCTGAAATGGTATAGGCATAGGGTTTCCTGATTGAGCAGGTTAGACTAGAAGATCTCCAAGGTCATTCTACCAACTCTGTTATTTCATGCCATTTCTAAATAAGAATCTGAACTACTAACGGTCAAAGCAAATAGGCAGGAGATAACAGTCAGTGAAATTCGGGGAGAGGGGATGCTGGACTTAAGTCTCTTCTGGGAGCGAAGAGACTCCAAACTGATAATGCACTTGACCCCTCCCTCAGGCTCAGCCTGGTCATCTCCTACATCCTCCTCCCCATCCATCTCTTTGCAGCATGATGGCTGGCAGACAAATCTCTTGGTTCAAATCAAATTTGGTTCAAATCAAATACGGTCATAGACCACCATAGAAAAGCTGGAATATGAAAAGTTAATACTTTTGAAGGCTTTTAAAAAATGGTCTCCCTGGATCTCTGCAGGCAAGCATACTCAGCTGACAGGAATTTAAAGGATCCAACCTGCAGAGGGAAGGATGTTATAACTGACTTTAAAAAAAATCTTTTGTTTTTGTTTTTAATCTTGGGGAACTTAAATAGCATTTGAGTATTTTGCAGACTCCCAAGGATGCTATGCAATTATGGCTCTGTTGAGATCAACTTGGTGCCTTGTTATCATTTAATCTTCAAAGGAATATTCCTCTGACCTGTTCATATCCCAGAGTCATTAAAAATGCTGCTGCGAGCAAATATGATATTGGTCTTTTTACCCCACTGCAAGTTTGAAGAAGAAATGTTAGCAAAAACTAGAGGTAATAAACCTATCAGGAAAAACTGGATTAACCATCAGTTTCCAAGCTCATGCCTTCATTTTAGGTATCAGAGAGGAGGTCAAGCTATTTTCCAAGGCACCTGAAGGCCAGACAAGGAATAATGGATGGAAACTGAACAAAGAGAGATTCAACCTGCAAATAAGAAGAAATTTCCCGACAGGGAGAACAATCAACCCATGGAACAGAAGTTGCCTTTGGAAGTTGTGGTTTCATCATTGGAAGCTTTCAAGAAGGGGCTGGACTGCCCTCTATCAGAAATGGTGTAGGGTCTCCTGCTTCGGCGGGTGGGTTGGACTAGATGACCTACAAGGTCCCTTCCAACTCTGTTAATCTGTACCATTCTGTACCATTTCTATCTCCAACGTGATCAGGATAGTAGCTACCTCTCTTAGGAGCAGCAAGTATGGAAGTGTTGAGTTGTACTGATTTTAGAGCAGAGGTCTCCAAACTTGGCAAATTTAAGCCTTGGGGACTTCACCTCCCAGAATTCCTCAGCCTACATAACAGAACTGAACTCAAATGAACTGAAGAAGCTTCTTGGATGAGAAGCAAAACGTCTTCTAGGAAAAAGCAAGAAAGCCCAGTTGCCTTTTGAAAAAGCACCTTTGGGACAAGCATGACCTGGAGGACCGAGAATCTCCCTAGACATTGGCCATGGGGATGGATGTTGCAATGATCGTAACTGTGAATACTGGTCATAAGTCACTTTCTCAGTTCTGTTGTTGTATCTTCGAATGGTCATTAAACGAATGGCTGTAACTGAAGGACTGCCTTTATGCAATAGCATCTTCACTGGTAACCCCCATCTCCAATGCCTTCCCTATTCCAAAAGATCTGCTTCTTCACAGGGGATGGTGGAGGAAACAGTTGTTTTTTCTACTCTGAATTTCCCACCATCTGTTGTCATTCAGACAAGTTCAGAGAAAGGCAGTCGGGATCATCCTGGAACAGATGGAGCAGTGCTAGGAAGGGAGAGACAGTGAACAAGAGGGAGAGGTTCAGTGGTGGATATGATAACCATCCTCAACTTTCCTGAAATAGGAATCTCACACAGGAGGCCAGACTGACTGGCTCCCGTTCCCACAGTGCAGAGCATTGGAGGGTCTAGAAAACCTCCTAGTAGAAAGAGTTAGCATGGAAGAAGCTTCCTGGTTGAGAAGTGAAAAGGGAAAAGGGAAAAGTCCAGCTGCCTTTTGGAAAAGCACCACATTGAATTGAATTAAATTGAATTCTTTATTGTCACTGTACGTATATATACAGTATACACATACAACGAAATTCACATGACACCCAGAGACCAGACTCAACATGCACACACACATGACAATCCCCAAACACCTCCCCACCACCAAAATTCCCCGTCCCCTAAAAACACACAAGCATCCACCCAACAGACCAAGTAATCCTGTCCAACAGCTCAATACTGATGCTGATCCTTAAGTTCATTGTTAAGTACCATTATAACTCTGGGATAAAAACTGTTCAGGAAACATGTGGTCAGAGTTTTAATAGTTCTGCATCTTCTGCCAGAAGGCAACAGCTTCACAAAGATTGTCAGCAGGATATGAAGAGTCTCTGAGAATGTTTTTTTACTATTTGTCAATTTGTCAATTGCTTACAAGATAATAGGTATAAGTAAAAACATAGTTATGAATACATGGATGCATATAAGAAAACTTCCTCAAAGTTCCTCAAACAACTTCCTCAAACAGCGAGATGCGAAGATGTTGTCCAGGGCTGGTAGCTGGAGCCCAATGATATTCTGGGCAGTTTTAACGATTCTCTGTAGAGCCTTTTTGTCCACTACAGAACTGCTCCCATCCCATGCAAGAATGCCGTATGTCAGGACACTCTCAATGGTGCTGTGGTAGTAGGACAGAAGTAGAGGCTGAGATAGATTTATCTTCCTGAGCATTCTCAGGTAGTACAGCCTCTTCTGTGCCTTCTTCACAAGCATGTTAGCATACATAGTCCATGAGACGTCCTCTGAGATATAAGTGCCCAGAAATTGAAAACTACCAAACCTCTCCACCTCCTCGCCATTTATGTACAATGGTAAATGTACATCTCTCTGTACATTGTTTCCTTTGTGGAGTTGCTCTTTCTGCTAGGAGTCTATGGAGATTCTCAAGAATTCAGGTCATGGTTGTCCCAAAAATGCTGTAGGAGATGACCAGGCTGAGGCTGAGGGAGGGGTCAAACATACCATCAAGCATGAGTCTGCACCTACAAGAGATCTAAGTAAGTCCAGCCCAGTTTGAATTCCTTCTCTAGTTGAGATTGGTGATGACCCAGGGCTGGACATGGAAGCAACATAGCTTAACTCCCCTTTATTGATCATCACAGGAGCTCCATCACTCCTCTGCTCTGCTGCCTGCCCTCTTCTCCCCCTTTGCTTGGTCATCTTGCACCCTCTTTTCTTTCCTGGCAACCCTTTCCAGGCCTCAGGGACCTGGGACCAGACAGCTCAAATGAATATAAAGATTTATTGCAAGCCTAAGCTCTTCACAAGAATCTGAACTACAGACGGCCAAGGGAAATTAGTGAGAGAGGAGAGTAGAAGGAATTCAAATGGGCTGGACTTAGATCTCTTGTGGGCAACATGGGACTCATGATGGATGATACGTTTGACCCCCTCCCTTGGGCTCATCCTGGTCATCTCCTACAGCATTTTGGAGACAATTATGACCTGGATAACTGAGAATCTCCATGGACTCCATGCAGAAAGGGCAACTCCACAGAAGAACCATTAAACAAAGAGGTGGCAGGTGCTCTTGATGGGAAGGGCTCAAACCCAAGCTAGGCAGCTCTCTGTCTGGGATGGCTTAATTTGGATTCGGGCCCTGGACACAGGTTTGGGCTCCATGGCCTCTGAGGGCCCTTCCAATCCTACCGTTTTGTGGAATTGCTATAGGTACTTATATATTAATCTGGCTTGTAAATCTAGTAGTGTGTTAGGGGAAGAAACAGAACACATCTATTTATATACTGACACAAGCCAACAAATGGATTCTGGTGCTGCCCCTTACAAAACCGCTTTCCTTTTTCCGCATTAACTTGATGGGTGGGGAGGCTCTCACCACTAAATAAACCTTCCAAATTTGGCTTTGGCAGATTTTTTTAAAAATCAAGAATAACAGCTCAAATTGCCTGCAGCTTCCCTGGCGTTAAGACTGCAATTGATTTCATTTTTCTCTTCTGCTGTCTGTGGACCTCAACAGAATGGAGACAGCTTTGATTTCAACAGCTGGAATGTCTATTTTCAGAGGCAGAGAACTGACCAACATCTGCCTGTTCTTCTCAGAAATCATTGCAACTTAACTCTGTAGCTGATTAGGTCTAATCTGCAAGTCTGGGGGCTCTCCTCATTCTCCCACCCACTCCAACAGGTTAGGGAAGAGATGCTTTCGAGATCAACTCTGAGCTCTTCTTCCTCCCCGTGTTCTTCACTTTCCACCTTGCCTCAAGAAAAGTTCTTGAAACTCAAAAGTTTTACAGGTAGTCCTCGACTTACAACCATTCATTTAGTGACTGTTTAAAATTAAAACGGCACTGAAAAGGGTGACTTATGACCATTTTCCATACTTAACAGCTGTTCCAGCATTTCCATAGTCACGTGATCAAATTTTGGGGACTCAGCAACTGGTTCATCATATTTATGATGGTTACAGTGTCCCGGGGTCATGCAAAATCAAGGGAGAAGCCAGATTCACTTAACAACCGTGTTACTAACTTAACAACTGCAGAGATTCATTTAACAAGTGAACATGAGCCTCGGTGGTGCAGTGGTTAGAGTGCTGTGCTGCAGGCTGCTTCTGCTGACTGCCTGCAATTTGGCAGTTCGTCCCACCAGGCTCAAGGTTGATTCAGCCTTCCCTCCTTCTGAGGTGGGTAAAATGAGGACCCAGATTGTTGGAGATCTATAGGCTGACTCTGTAAACTGCTTGGAGAGGGCTGGGAAGCAATGGGAAGCAGTATATAAATGCTATTGCCCTCCCTTCCTTCCTTTCCATCCATCCATCCATCCCAGCTCAAGGTCAACTCAGCCATCTATCCTTCCAAGGTGGCTAAAATGAGGACCCAGATGGTTGGGGGCAAGAGGCTGACTCTGTAAACCACTTAGAGAGGGCTGGAAAGCACTGGGAAGCAGCATATAAGTGCTATTGCCCTTCCTTCCTTCCTTCCTTCCTTCCTTCCTTCCTTCCTTCCTTCCTTCCTTCCATCCACCCATGGTGCACAATGGTTAGAATGCACTATTGCAGACAAATTCTGCCCACTGTTAGCAGTTCGATTCTCAATGGCTCATGGTTGACTCAGCCTTCCCTCCTTCCGAGGTGGCTAAAATGAGGACCCATATCGTTGGGGGCAAGAGGCTGACTCTGTAAACCGCTTAGAGAGGGCTGGGAAGCATTATAAAGCGGTATATAAGTCTAAGGGCTATTGCTATTAACAACCAGGGCAAGAAAGGGTGTAAAATGAGGCAAAACTTAACAAATGTCTCACTGAACCATAGAAAATTTTGGGCCCAATTGTGATCATAAGTCGAGGACTACCTGTACGGTGATTTTACAGCACTTCAGCTGGCCTAAAGGAGGGGGAAGAGTCTAGGATGTTATTCTGCCTCACCTTGGATTCTCACTCTGTCTCCTTGCTCCCAGCAGAGCCCAAACTTGGCAAGAGATTAGGTTGCCATCTAGCATCTGAAAAGAGTGATAACAAGATATCTGGGGCAGGATCTCCTCGAGGCATCTCACCGGCTGCTGATAAAGACAGGCTAAAGGGTCACACCAATCAGCCCTCAGTGGTGAGACCCTGCAAGGCACTTATTTCCATCAGACCTACTGACAGAGGAGGAGGGAAGGGCGACAGCTATGAATGTAGAAGCCTCTACTGTAAATGCCAAACATATTTTTGTTCTTTTTAAATATTCCATTCATTAATAAATTGATGGCCGGGTCTTATTTTCCAAGCACACCTTCAAGGACATAGCATTACAACAAAATCTGAAATAATTTCTCCAAGTCATAGATGCAACTCTCCCGAAGTCGGAGCCTTCAAGCTCTGCTAGGCCTACCCCGCCTTCCCACCTGCCTTCCCTCCTTTGGTGGTTCAGCACAGAGAAAGCTGGGCCGAGGACACTCACAATGATGCTTCCCCAGCTTGCCAAAACGGATTGGAGGGTGGAAGCATGGCATAAGGAGCAGTCTCTTTTCAAGGGTTTGATTTAGAACTTCTAATTTAGGAGTTGGAACTTCTGGCAAGGTCTTTTGGAATGACGGGAGAACATCAGCAGAAACAAAAGGGTATCCGAAATCTGGAGACGGCTTGAAGCAGAAGTTACCAGGGAGCCAGCAGAAGATCTAGGACAACTCGCCACGGCCAACTAACTGTGGGACAAGAATTACACTAATATGGAAGAAACGATGGGATCGAATCATTAAAGAAAGGATGCCAAAGGAGGGACAAAATGAAACGTGAATGACAAAAACTAAAATATTTTAAAAATATTTTAAATAATTAAATTGCTGAATGGTCCCGCAGTGAATTGGGCTCATGGTGAGTTAGCTATGCTGAGTTGTCCTGCAGCTATGACAAGTTGGCTGCAGTGAGTTGGTCATGGCGAGTTGGCTGCATGAGTTATCCTGTCCTGCCCCTGCAAGAATCTGAATCTGAGGAGGAAGAGGAACAGCTGACAGGGAATGGGAGTGTGGCTCCGGAAACTGGGGAAGGGCAAAGTCTGGCTGGGCAGAGCAGGGAAGGGATAGAAAAAAGGGAGAGGGAGTTCAGAGGAAGACCAGGCCCACCCTCTCTTCATCCTAGGGCACGCAGGGAAGAATAGAAAAGAGAGCAACATGGGTTGCATGGCTTACAGAGGAGGAAAGGGCCCTGATTCCCTTCATTAGCCACACCTGGGAATGAGAGTTTAAAAGATATGCAAGCTGAGTGAGGCAGCTGCTGAGAGGAAACGTGAGTTTATCTTGTGTTGACTTTAGTTATTTGTGTTCCTGGTGTCTTCCTAACCATGTTGAGTTATTGCCATGCCTTCACATCTGAAATTCTTGCTCTAGCCCTACTGGACTAATTACCTCCTCTTGCCTTGATTGGACTTCTAGTTGCAGTTTTTGTTGACTATGTTTTGGACTGGATTCTCTGCAACCAAAGGCTGTTCCTGGGAGAGTTTTTCTCCAGTCAGAAGGTAACCAGGCCATTGGGGGCAAAGTTGGAGCTAATAAAGGGATTCTTATTGATTATCTGACTGGGTTGCCTTTGTGCCATGCCCCGGGTCATCACAATCCTATTCCGGTCAGCAGAGAAGGTAAAAACATCAGGATAGCAGCTGCAATCATACAAACCACAATGGGTGTAAAAGGGCATGTAGTTGTGACTACCATCTTGACATCTGTGACTGCCCAGGAGATCCCTGGAAATTAGCATCAGACATTGTGGAATTGTTACCAATGCCCCAACCAATGTCTGTTCTGCAGAGAACATATAAGGCAGTCTATCCCAGGGGTCTCCAACCTTGGCAACTTTAAGACTTCTGGGAGTTGAAGTCAGACTGGCAGACTGAGGCCTCCACTATCTGCATCTACAATATACCCTGGGAACCATTAGGTATGGGTTGTCCAGGTGCTTTGGAGAATATGTTGCCTCCCCTCTTTTTTGTGGGAGCCCCTCAAATATTGGAACACTGCTGTCATGTCACCCCTGGTCCTACTTTCTATTGGACTGGACACACCCAATTTCTGCAACTATTCTGTTTATGTTTTAGCCTCTAGTCCCCTTTGTCTTTGTTGCTCTTCTCTGCATTCTTTCCAGAGTCTCAGCATCAAACACACACACACACACACAACACACACACACACACACACAATCACAAACAGACCAATCATTCTGATGCTCCCTATTGCATTCAATCTGGACCTGCAAACATTTTTTTGAGATCCAGTGATTGATACACCAGCATGACAACATTGGCACTTCTGAATTTTGACTTATTTCTTAAAGATTCCCGATATCCCTCCCCCTCCCCCCCTACTCTAAATTGATTTTATACATTTAATGCCTTGTGCTACAACATAGCTTCTTTTAACTGAGGTTTGTTGACTAAGCCACAGTGGTCTACTTCACACATAACACTAAATGAAAAACGATGGGTTGCTAATCCAGAATGGCTGATGTGTAAATATATTGGATGAATAAATAAATAAATTAGCAACAACTAAATCCTCAAATTCCACATTTGTATTATAATTTCAGAATCTCTAGGGGGAAATCTAGAATGTTATTGATTCATGACTGCAAGAATGCCTCGGGGTGAAAAATGGAAGGAAATTTATTTAGCATATTTTAAAGACACTTGTATTAATTTTTATTTAAGTCTGAACACCCAAGGAATTAAGTCAGAAATAAGAAATTACATAATAATACTGTTAATATTAATAATACTTTGCGTGCATCTCTTTTATCATTCTGCAAAGAAGAAAGAAAAGAACGATTAAGGCAGATACGAGGAAAGTGCTTTTTTAAAAAATCTCAGAATAAAACCTAAAAACTGTCAATAGCACCATAGGTGCTAAGCATTTGTAGCTATGTTTTAGATTTTTTTTAAAAGATGCATTAAGGAAGCCATTTATTTGGCATATGAAAGTATAATCCCACCTTTGTGCAAATTTAGCAGGAGCAACGGGAGGTAAGCCTGTTTAAAATAAAATTTTAGCAAATTGGTTCCTTGCTTTGAGAAGCGAAAGAGGCATAAGAGCACAAGGACTGTAACTCAATGCACCAAAATATAATTGAAAGTCAGGAGAGCCTGAGGTGTAATCATAACACACAAATGAACTCCTCAAGAAGCAGACGCTCGTCTTATTAGACTGAACATAGAATCATAGCCTCGTAAGGCATGAAGGGGCCTTGCAGTTCTTCTAGTCCAGAGGTTGCCAACCTTTTGGACCTCAGGGACCACCAAACTCATCATTTTAAATCCCACGGACCAGAGACCCTGGAAAAATCCCCCAAAAAGTCTGCCGGAAAATCCCCCACCCTGTTTTCCTACAGATCTATCATTCTTCATTTGGGATCGCAGGACACTGTCTCTAGCTTCCATTCTCAAGGGGAGAGAGAGAGAGAGAGACTTTTGGCTTCATGCAAGGAAAGCAGCAGAGGTCTTTCTTTCTCTCCCCCAAACTCTGCCAGAAACGAGTCTTTGTGAGATTTGTCGCACCGGTGCAGCCTCTTGGAGCAGGATACCTTGCAGGGTCCCAAAGACTCATTTCTGGCAGAGTTTGTGGGAGAGAAAGACAGACTTTTGCTGCTTTCCTTGAGTGCAGAAGAAGAAAGAAGCAGAAAGAAGCAGCCTGGTGGCCAGGCCAGGCGCGTGGGGCCAGTGAGGCAAGTTCCCCCCTCTCCCCTTTCCCCCCTCCCCTCACTACATCATGTTCGCAATGCAAGTGGCGCAAGCCTTGTATTCCTGCAGGACATGTGGGCGGCACAGCCTTGTGTTCCTGCGCAGCCTGGATTAATGGCTTTGGGGGGGGGACATTTCTCTGCAGACCACCAAAATTTTCTCATGGACCACCAGTGATCCCCGGCCCACAAGTTGGTGACTGCTGTTCTAGTCCACCCCCCTGTACTAAAATGCAGTCATGTGACAGCAGGATGTTACAAATGGTTGTAAATGCATCCCGGTTGCCAGGTGCCCAAAGTGTGATCATGTGAGTGAACTGGGGGGGGGGGGGGGGGCATTGGAACATTAAGAAAACTAAGATCATGGCATCCAGCCTTCTCAATTCCTGGCAAATAGATGGGGAAGAAATGGAGGCAGTGACAGATTTTCTTTTCCTGGGCTCCAAGATCACCGCAGATGGGGACCGCAGCCAAGAAATTAAGAGGCGCTTGTTCCTGGGGAGGAAAGCTATGGCAAATCTAGACAGCCTACTCAAAAGCAGAGACATCCCCCCTGCCAACAAAAGGGCCTAGAGTCAAGGCTATGGTTTTCCCAGTTGCAATGTATGGTTGTGAAAGTTGGACCATAAGGAAGGCTGATCGCCAAAGAATGGAGGCCTTTGAACTCTGGTGCTGGAGGAGACTCTTGTGAGTCCCTTGGACTACAAGGCCAACCAACCGGTCAGCCCTAGAGAAGATCAACCCTGATTGCTCTTTAGAAGGCCATATCCTGAAGATGAAACTCAAAGACTTTGGCCACCTCATGAGAAGAAAAGACTCGCTGGAGAAGAGCCTAATGCTGGGAAAGATTGAAAGCCATAGAAGAGGAAGGGAACGGCATAGAAGTCACTGAAGCAGTCGGCGTGAGCTTCAATGGATTCCAGAAGATGATGGAGGACAGGAAGGCTTGAAAGAACATTGTCCATGGGTTCGCAATGGGTCGGACACGACTTCGCGACTAACAACCATAACAAGGTCTGGGCTGTGCAGAGCACATTTTTGCAAGACCAGCAGTACTGCCGGAGTGGTGATCTCAGTCTTATCTAATTATGAGGCTCCATTTTTTTAATTAAATACCCGCTCAGTCACGGCTTCTCCAACAGTGTCCTTGCATGGCATCAAATGCTCGTTCTCTAAATGGGGCAGGGCGAGTAAAAGAAAAGATGCCACCAACTAACAGCACACTCATCACTGTGAAGGCTCATTCTCTGAGACTGTGGGTTGGTTTCCGGACTGTTTTGTTATCAGGCTGGGTAACATCTTCAGCAGAATTTCACAATTCACAATTCTTCCATGTAGACTTGTGTCTAAACTTCTGGACCTTGGATTTTCTTATTCAATCTATCTTTGGATTATGAATTTCCTGTCTGGCCACTCACAGAGGGTCAGATTAGGTAATCATACCTTTTCAGCCCTTATTCTTAACACTGGTACACCACAGGGTTGCGGGTTGAGTCCCTTACTCTATATTCTTCATGTGCATGACTGCATTCCCACTCACGCTAGTAATACTATTGCTAAATTTGCAGATGATACAACAGTGGTGGGACTTATCTCCGGGGGGGATAAGATGGACCGGTTGCTTTGGTGGTGTGGAGACAATAACTTGGTCCTCAACCCCAATAAGACCAAGGAGCTTATAGTGGACCATAGAAGGAACAGACCAGACTTTCAGCCCCTGCTTATCCATGGAGACCAAGTGGAGCAAGTGGCCAGTTTTAAGTTTCTGGGTGTTACCCTAAAAGAGGACCTGACCTGGGGGTGCCCACATTGCAGCCCTGGTCAAAAGGGCCCGGCAGAGATTATACTACCTGAGGCTTCTCAGGATGCAACAACTGGATGAAGAACTGCTGGGGACCTTCTACCGCTGCACCAGAGAGAGTATCTTAACTCAGTGCACCTCTGTATGGTTTGCCCATAGCACAGTGGCAGATAAGACAGCACTCCAGAAGGTTAACGTCATTGCCTAGAAGATCATAGGTTGCCCTCTCCCCTCTTTGGAAGAGCTTTACAGAAGGGGTGGGATGCTACCGGTTCGGCCCAGTTCTATAGAACCTGTAGCTGCGAAGAGCAGCTGACACCAAACCAGTTCGGTGTTTGGCCCACCCGCCTGCCTGGGTTCTAGGCTGTCTGTCAGCCCAGCAGCACAGCTGAGGTTGAGAAAGCAGGAAACAAAGAGGATTTTCAAACCTTGCGCACCGGAGCACAGCGCTTGTCAGCTATCCAGGCGGCACAGCTGATGATTCCTTGCAAGCACTGCACACATGCGTGTTATGATTGTCCTCAGTTCGGAGAACCAGCAAATCGCTCCACTGGCTGGCCCCACCCCTCCCCGCCCACTCGCTCTGTATCTGGCATGTGAGCCATCCAACTTGCCTTCTTTAGTAAGTTGTTATTTTTCCTTTCCCCCCCTCTAACCATCAGCTGTTCTGCTCTGCCAGGAGATTTAGATAAATAAAAAACAGGAAACAGTTGGATTTCTTGCTTTCTAGCTAATCTAAAAGCAGAGCCGAACCTTCCTTAGGACTGAAGCTTTTCAGTGCAGACTCAGGTAGCCGATTGCAGATAGGTAGATCTTTAAGTGAATCTGTGATTTTGTTAGCAACTCAATCTGCCTGCCTGCTTTGCCTGCTTTTGGGTAAAAGTTTCTTTTTTTATATAAAAAAATCAATATTTCCATAAACATTTATAATATTTCCATACAAGCCATGCCCACCCAGTTATATGACCACCAAGCCACACCCACAGAACTGATTGTTAAGAAATCTGAATCCCACCCTTGCTTTATAGCTCCCGCTGCCTTAAGAAAGTTCAAAACATTCTCAAAGATCCATCTCATCCTGGGCATCCCCTTTTTTGAACTATTACCATCTGCAGATGGTACAGGACAGTAATAAAAACAAGGAGAAATAGGCTGAAAAACAGCTTCTATCCCAGGGAAGCAACTCTATTGAATTCTACTGTACAGTACAATATTAATGCGATATCTGAGGTTTTCAGTTCAATTGTATAAAATGTGAAGGATGTGTATTTGTGTTTTATTTTCATGGTCATGATGTGCATTGAAGATAGTGTACAATTTAGTTGTACGAGATCAATGACAATGAAGTAAACTAAACTAAATGTAGGAGATGCCAGAGTTCTTCTGTTTATCAGGGCTTCAGGTGTGTCAAGTGAGGGTCTTGTGATGGGTCAGGTGTCAGTCATCAGTGAGGGTCTCGGGACTGGTCTTGTGATAGGGAGGTTACATCAGGCCATCCGAATTTTGATCATGTGACCACTAAACAAAAGAAGAGAATGATTACTGGCGTCAAATAGAACTGCAGACCACGAGTTTCTTCAAAGGTGACACCTTGGCAGCACCTGAGAAGATGCTGATGCGTGTAATGCCATTGCTGGAGGCTTCATCAACATCACCTCCTCCTTTCATCCAGTGAGCATCTGAGAAGGGAAGAGCATACTTGTGTGTTGATTTATACTCAGCCTTTATTTTGTAACCCTCAGGAGAAACTGACTCAGCCAACCTCTGGGCCTCAAGACCATGTTCTGACCCAAACCCTTTTCCAATAAAACAAACACGAACCAAAGAGAACAGAAACCTTTTAATGAGTCTTACGAATCCCCGGTTAAAAGGCTTATGCAAACTAATTAACTTTGATAAGCACAAGTTTTGCCAAAACTGCCAAGAATAACAGATAAGAAATAATTAACAACACAAGAGTCTTCAAATACCAAAATACTGCAATGTCCATGAGGTTGGAGTTTCAAAATGTTTTTGCTTCCTGCAAACAATGTTCGCTTCACAGCTGGCTTTCATCTTCTTGAAGGAAGGACCATTACCTTGCAGCCTTACTCCCGAGTCACCCATGCTGCTGCAGTTGCTCTTTCCTGATAGTAACCCTGCGCACATGCGTACTTGGCACAGGCTCCTCAGGAACCTCCACATTGCTGCTGCCAGCCCCCACAATCTCTGAAGGCAGCAGTCCACTCCCTGATGGTCCTGGCCCCTCATCTGAGTCCTTGCTCTCCTCAGCCGTCCACACCTGCTGCTGGCTAACCACAACAGACCAGAACTATCCCAAGCTTAACAAGGACTAGGGGAGTCTTGGGGGGGGGGGGGGGGTCTTGGGGAAGGAATGTGACCATGTTGGAACAAAACTAAGAGGATCCTAAATTTATCTCCCTTCAGACATAATTGCAACGTGTAGAATGTAGATTAATAGGGTTGGACAGCGCATTAAATTGCAGCCTTAGAACAGATTGAGGCTGCCAGTCAATATGATTCTGTAGTTTGTTATCATTTTCTTTACATTTCTTTTTTCTGGTAAAATCATCAAATCTGTTCTGCTTTTAAGATATATTTAGAACAAGTTTTCAAAGAGAAGAACTTCAGAGAGTTGTGCAAAACACAAAATGTATTTCCTCCGGGAAAGAGAATAAATTGCTATCTAAACTTTTTCCTATTGTCTATTTACCTGTAATTTCCATCCTATTTCCCGTTTTTCTACATTATCTATTATCTATCTTTTAGTTTAGCCTGGCTTCTGGTGTTCCCTTGATTTCTATTCAGAGGTCCCTAATCCTCTTTATTTTCAACCTCCCAGGCTCCATCAGGTACCTGCTTCTAAGGGAAAGGCTGAGAACTGGAAAAAAAGGTGGGGAAAGGCATAAATTCTGTATTTTTTCCTTCGTAGCTTTCAGCAACACTTTCTCTGCTAGGAAGAGAGTGTTTTTCAAAGGCCTGGTAGGAGCACCACTTCACGAAACAAGGACCAATCATGGCAGTGGGGTGCCCGTGAATTTTACAAAAGTTGTACGGAGACTGACTACAAAGAAGAGTCTCAAGAGCATCTTTTGAGCCACTGCACAGTTCATCCCTAGCACCCCTATACAGTTCTCTGCTCTGTGCAAGCATTGCTTTAAGACGACATAAAACTCAGCAGAAAAATGGAGAAAAATGTTACCTTGGCTTCTTTGATACCTGATGCAAATTCTTTTTTAAAAAAAATTCTACCCTTGCTCAAATGTTTGCCAACTTTTTAAGTCTTTTTTTTTTTGTATCAGTATTTTTCAGCCTTAGCAACTGTAAGACGTGTGTCCCAAAGGTGTTTTTTTTTTTTTAAAGACAACTGGATTTTCTTTGATTTTCTCTGAAGACGTTTCCCTTCAGATCGAAGGATTTATATTCCTTGCAGTCCTCGGGTCATTAGTACTCTTTCTGAGAGTCATTGAGGCCCCTTGGAGATTTATCTGTGCCCTCAGGGTCACCTGAATATAGTTCAAATGGGTGCAGAGCCTTCCAGGAACTGCTGAAAGGACTGGGCTGTAAACTGCTGTTAACCAGAGCTAACAACTAGACGACTGCAAGGAACAAAATCCTTCCATCCCCCACCATTCAGTCAGAACTGAAGAAGCTCCTTGGATGAGAAGCGAAATGTCTTCAAAGAAAAACAAAGTCTAATTGGCTTTTGCAAAAGCATCTTTGGGACAACCATGACCTGGTTGACTGAGAATCTCCATAGACATGTAAGATGTGTGGACTTCAACTCCCAGGATTCCCCAGCAGAGCTGGCTAGGGAATTCTGGGAGCTGAAGTCCACACATCTTAGAGTTGCTGAGGTTGAGAACACTGGTCTATATCATAGACGAAGAACCTATCACTGTTATAGCAATAGCATGTAGACTTACCATGTTTTTTGCACTATAAGACACTTCAGACCATAAGACACACCTAACATTTGGGAAGGAAAACAAGAAAAAAAATCTGCCTCTGTCTCCCAGCAATTTGCCTCCTTGCAGCAAACAGCAAACACCCTGGTCAGCTTCAGCACAGCCTTGATTTAGCATGAGCATCTGATTGGCGGATGGATCGGCCTCCTGGAATACCACCGATCAGCTGTTCCAGGCTGTGGAGATTGCAGCCGCCCATCATGGCCGTTGTCACCCATTGCCACCACCGCTTATCGCCACCTCTGTGTGCCCCATTTTCGGCCTCTGCACATCCTGTTTTCAGTCTCTGGTTTTGGCCCATTCCAGGTGATGGTGATTGCCGCCACCTATCGCTGCCAATTGCAGCTGCCTATCGCTGCCTGTTGCCGCTGATCACCGCTGCTGCCTATCGCCACCACTGCTGAATGGTGGCGGCAACAACAGCGATAGGTGGCAATAGGCGGCGGCGATTGGCAGCTATAGGTAGTGGCGGTAATCCCCGCTGCCTGGAACGGGCCGAAAACAGGATGTGTGGAGGCCAAAAATGGGGTGCGTAGAGGCTGAAAACGACTGAAGGATGGGGGCCAGTGGGTGGGTGGGGCTTCGGCAACATCTGCTCTATAAGACATTCCCGTCCATTTTTAAAGGGGAAAAATGTGTCTTATAGTGTGAAAAATATGGTATATACCGCTTCATAGTCCTTTACAAACTCCTGTAAGCAGTTTACAGAGCCAGCCTCTTGCCCCCAACAATTGTGGTCCTCATTTTACTGATCTCGGAAGGATGGAAGGCTGAGTCAACCTTGAGCAAGTCACGATTGAACTCCTGGCTTGTGGGCAGAGTTAGACTACAATACTGAATTCTAACCACTGCGCCACCACAGCTCAGTTCAAATCTTACTGGATGCAAAACCTCCATAATTCCCCAGGCACAGGTTATAGTGGTAGATCTGCTACTACCTGAGATCTATCAGCAACTGGGAAATACCGTAGCAGATATCTAATATCTATTCTTCACCAAGCTGGCTCTCTTACAGAAGTTCTGCTTTCAGCATAGGTTCTGTTTCCCTTAAATATCATTCTTTGATTTAGTCATTCAGAGTTTTATCCTGCCTTTTAAAGCATTCATCCTCCCAAGCAAAGTTAGAAAAGAATCAGACAAATAGTATCATAAAGATGCAAGCTATTAAAACAATAGCATAGCAAAATAACCTCAGGGAACATTACAGTGCCATGAAGACATTACTAAAGCATAGCATCAGAAAAAACATTATAAAAAAAAATAAACCCAATGCTATAAAAACTCTCTCAAAGATAGCCAGGGAAAAAAAAACGTATTTAGGACTGTTTTAAAAGCAGACTAAACCTGGGGCCTCAAGGATGTTTTTAGTATTTATGTGTGTATTTTAATCTGTGTTTTAATTGTCTATTTCTTCTACTTTAGTAGGCTGCCTTGATCATTCCATTGGAAAGCAGCGATACAAGTTAAATAGATAAACAAATAAACTCTCACTTTAACTGAAGCATCACAAGAAGATGCAGGAAATGGCTTGTAAGCTTTCTTGCAGATTGTCCGTGGATCAACTGAAGCCATCCTTAAATGTAGGCAGAGCAGAGGAGAGCATTCTGGCCTGAACATCATGCGCGCATGTGCTTTTGAGAAGGGGACCTATTCTTTGTGATGTGGCACCAAACAAGGACCAGGGCTGACATGACTGCAGTCTTCTAGTATAGGGCTCTCCAACCTTGGCAACTTTAAGCCTGGAAGACTTCAACTCCCAGAATTCTTAAAGTTGCCAAGGTTGGAGACCCTGTTCTAGTACTTGAAAGGCTGCCCCAAAGAAAGGGGGCCCAACCTATTTACTGAAGCACTGGAAGCAGGACAAGAAACAATGGATGGAAACTAAGCCAGGTGAGAAGCAACCTAGAACTAAGGAGAAAATTCCTAAGAGTGAGAACAATTAACCAGTGGAACCAATTGCCTTCGGAAGTTATGGATGCCCCATCACTGGAGGTTTTTAAGAAGAGGCTGGACACTAATTATCAGAAATACTATAGGTCTCCTGTGAGAGCAGGGAGTTTGACTAGATGACCCTCAAGTTCCCTTCCAACTCTTGCTATTGTTACCTGTTGGCCACTAATGCTTCTTGAGTACAATACTCCAAAACAGGTGTATTTGGCCTTTTGTACTGCTATAATCTTAAATGAACTGTGCATTATCATTCAGGTAAGTAGGTTTCCCATCTCATTGGGATTTTATTTTGGGAAATTCAGGCACCTCCCCCAAACTGCTTCATCTTCTTGTCTCTCTAAGTTGAACATGACGGGGAAAAGGGGTCTTCTATATACATTGTTCTGTCAAAAAGTCCAAGAAAAGCACCAATCAGCTCATTTGAACTTCACTGGCAACTGCCCTCTTTGCAAACATTTTGCAGCAAATTCCCAAAACAGAAAAGGAAAAAGAAGGGAATAGGGTGATCTCAAATTGAAGCCTGCTAAAAGAAAAATAACCCAGTTGTTTGTTCTTTCTCCATGTTTAATGCTTTGAACTGAAAAGTTGATCCAGTCCTAACTTGGTCATATAAACCTGTGTTTGTAAAGTAAAATAAGCAAAGATTCCTTCAGACTGAATTTAAGTTTTTGTTACTTCGTGGAGGGATCCAAGTAATGTTCTTGGTAGCACTATGGAAAGGTGATTTCCCTGCCTTGTAAGCCTTAACAGAGTTGGAAGGGACCTTAGAGTTCTTCTACTCCAACCTTCTGCTCAAGCAGGAAACCCTATACCATTCTGGACAAATGGCTGTCCGATATCTTCTTAACACCCTCCAGTGTTGAAGCATCCACAATTTCTGAAGACAAGCTGTTTCGCTGGTTGATTATTCTCACTGTCAGAAAATTCCTCCTTATTTCTAGGTTGAATCCCTTCTTGATTAGTTTTCACCCATTGCTTCTTGCTTGCCTTCTGGTGCTTTGGAGAATAGCTCAACTTCCTCTTCTTTGTAGCAGCCCCTCAAATATTGGGACACTGCTATCATTCTTCCCCTAGTTCTTCTTTTCCCTAGCCTAGACAAACTCAATCCCTGCAACTGTTCTTCATGTGTTTTAGCCTCCAGTTCCTAATCATCTTCGTTGCTCTTCTCTGCACTCTTTCCAGAGTCTCAACATCTTTTTTATAATGTGGTGACCAAAACTGGATGCAGTATCCCAAGTGGGATCTTATTAAGGCTTTATAAAGTGGTACTAATACTTCATGTGATCTTGAAGTGCAATGTAGGATTGCAGTGACTTTTTTGGCTGCTGCTTCACACTGTTGGCTCATATTTAAGTGATCGTAGTTCCATAAGGCCATCCCCAAAGAGCCAAAACTAAGAGAGGCTAGTAATATTCTAATAATGCCATGTGTGCAATTTGACACCTATAATAGTGGGGTATGAACATAAGCTGGTGGGATATGAAAACAGAATACCTTCTCCACCCCTGAGAATTTCACACAGCTTCATTTCCCCAGAAACTCTAAAGACTTGGTTATTCTAGTTGGCAATTCAGCCTTTTTACCAGTAACATTTGCAAGCTACGTTACCTGTTTCTGTTACATTAATGAGGCTAATTGTTGTTGACTAACTACTATTTTAAGGAATGGAATGTTTAGTGTTATATTGATCTATTTTTAAACCATCTAAAAGGTGGTCAAAAATACCTGTTAAACATATCAACAAACATGGATTTTTTTTTTTAAAGAAAAAGAGAATAGGGCAATGAAACTGCCCAGATACAGACTGCTATAAATTGCCTTGGACTCTAACGCTCATAGTCAAATGACTGCAATTTTTAGTTGTGGCTGCAAAAAATGATATATTTCATAATTTCATAAGAAATACATGATAGACTAAAAACTGTAATCTCCATGTTTTAGATTCCATATTTACCTTTTTGCATTTTATTTTTATGCTTTACATTTTATTCTTGCAACCTGTCTTTTTCTTCTCGGCAGGAAGGCAAACCTGCAGAAGCCAAAGATACTAATAAGCACTTAGGCTTATACACTGCTTCACAGGGCTTTACAACCCTCTCTAAACGGTTTATAGAGTCAGCATTTGCCCCCAACAATCTGGGTCCTCATTTTAGCGACCTCAGGTGGAAGGATGGAAGGCTGAGTCAACCTTGAGCCGGTCAGGATCAAACTCCTAACTGTGGACGGAGTTGGTCTGCAATGCTGCATTCTTTCTTTGTTTACATTTATATGCCGCCCTTCTCCGGAGACTCAGGGCGGCTTACAGTCTATGGAGCACCATGCTAAGTGCTCGGCAATAGCCTTCATTCCACTGTATATGCCTGCTTATTATTACTAGGGCTTTTGGCCCCCCCAAGCGGCATTTTTACAAAGTCAGCTTATTGCCCCCAACAATCTTGGGTCCTCAATTTACCTACCCCGAGAGGACGGAAGGCTGAGTCAACCTTGAGCCTGGTGGGATTCGAGCTGCACTAATTGCAGGCGGCTTGCATTAAGAGCTAGATGATTAACAGCCTGCACCACCAAGGCTCTTAATAATAGAGGAGTGTAGGTTGATGGACCAGAACTGTGGACAGAAGCTGTCCACAGCTGACTTCTCCACCTAGGGATGTTGCGACGCGATTTCACAAGCAAGGCCAATCTGCTAGTCTTACTTTGCTTCTTAATAAAAGGGGGGGGGGGCGCAGGGACAAGAAACCAAATGACAACCTTTTAGTATCTCCTTCTGTGCCAGTGTTTCCCAAACTTGGCAACTTTGAGACATGTGGATTTCAACGCCCAGAATTCCCCAGCCAACTCTGTGTGATCTTGTCTTATGCTGAGTTTAGTACTGGTAAAAATATTAAAATAAGCAAATGATATCACTTATATTCCAATGCTAGAAGTTTTTAAGAAGAGATTGGATAACGATTTGTCTGAAATACTATAGAGTTTCCTGCCTAAGCAGGGGGTTGAACTAGCCCTCGTTACCTCCCGCCTAGACTATGCCAATGCTCTCTACATGGGGCTCCTCTTGAAGAGCACCCGAAGGCTTCAACTGGTGCAGAATGTGGCCGCGCGGGTGGTTTCGGAGCTCGCATGTTACACCACTCTTGCACGAGCTGCATTGGCTCCCAGTGGTCTTTCGGGTGTGTTTCAAGGTGTTAGTTACCATCTTTAAAGCGCTCCATGGCTTGGGACCTGGGTATTTGCGGGACCGCCTACTGCCACCATCGATCTCCCGTCGACCGGTACGCTCCCATAGAATGGGTCTCCTCGGGGTACCACCGGCTGGACTGGCTGGCGACTCTGAGGGTGCGGGGCTTCTCTTTGGGGGCGCCCTCCTTCTGGAATGAATTACCCCCAGAGATGAGGATCATCTCTGACCTTTTGACCTTCCGGCGCGCATTGAAAACTCATTTATTTGATCAAGCCGGTCTGGCCTAGGGTTTTATAGGGTTTTAAATTTGGTTTTAATTGGTTTTAGTCCTTATTTTTAAACCCTTGTCTCATTTTTATTATTCAGCCACGATATTTAATCCTTTTAATTGTTTTTAATTATTGTGTTGTTATTGTATTTTTTAATGGCTGTACACTGCCCCAAGTCCCGCAGGGAGAGGGGGGCGGTATATAAATCTTGCAAATAAATAAATAAACAGGGGTCACCAACCTTTTTGGATCTTTTGAAACTCACAATTTTAAATCCTGCGGACCAGAGAAAATCGCCCCCAAAAGTCTGCAGGAAAATTCTGCAATTTTAAATCCTGCGGACCTGGGAAAATCGCCCCCAAAAGTCTGCAGGAAAATTCACCCACACCATTTTCCTACCGATTGATCATTCTTTATTTGGGATCGCAGGATACCGTCTCCAGCTCCATTCTCAGGGGAGAGAGAGAGAGGGAGGGAGGGAGAGAGAGAGAGACTTTTGGCTTCATGCAAGAAAAGTAGCAGAAGCAGCAGAGGTCTTTCTTTCTTGCCCTCAAACTCCGCCAGAAATGAGTCTTTGTGAGACTTGTCACATTGGCACAGCCTCTTGGAGCAGGGATGCCTTGCATAAGATGCCAAAGACTTATTTCTGGAAGAGTTTGGGGGAGAGAAAGAAAGACTTCTGCTGCTTTCCTTGCGTGCAGTCAAAAGCAGAAGAAGAAAGAAGCAGAAAGAAGCAGCCTGATGGCCAGACGAGATGGGGCAAGTCCTCCCCCTCCGCCCTTCCCCCCCTCCCATCACTACCTTGTGTTGTTTGCAATGCAAGCGACACAACTCTTGTATTCCCATGGGCCATATGGGTGGTGCAACCTTGTGTTCCTGCACAGCCTGCATTAATTGCTTTCTCATCTTTCCTACTACCTACTCCTATTGGTATCTTTTGATTTATCACTTGCTGTTTGTATCTTATGATTGTGATTGTATGTTATGATTTATGACCTATGACTTATCACTTTGCTGTTTCATGTGCATTGAGAGCTTCTGCACCAGAGACAAATTCCTTGTGTGTCCAATCACACTTGGCCAATAAAGAATTCTGTTCTGTTCTATCCTTTCCCACCATTCTTATCCCAATTCCACTAGCTCCAGTTTCTTCTAAAGAAAATTTGAACAAAACAGAAGCAATGCTAAACGTCTGTTGATATTTGGAATCTCTAGCGAATACACTGAGGTTATAAATTGGTTACAAATTACATTATAAACTTATGTTATAAATTTACGTTATAAATTGGTTACAAATTCATCATCCGTTACAACAAGACTCTTCCTCTTTCCCCACCCCCAAACCTTGCAATCATCAGGTTGTCAACGCAGGGAGGGCAAAAAACGAAGATGGCAAGCATGCAATCCTGATGCATGTAGAACACTTCAGCAGAAGTTCTGGCTGGCCTTGCAGCCAGATCTGGACCAGATACATATTCCTGAGAAGCAAAATTAGATCTTTTCCATCAAACGCCATTCCCCCCTTTGTATCTTTCATAATTCCTGCTGGGATTGAAGCACATGGATTGTAATATAGCAGAGCGCGTCAAATTCTGAAGAAATGGAGGCTTGATTTTCAATCTACTTTACTAAATTTCTACTAATTGCTTTTAACACACTTCCTCCGCCAATATCTTCACAGTTTAACGCCTCATGGCCATTCCTTTGGGAGCTTTTCAAAAAGAAAATGAAATCTAAATACATTTCACTGATGTAATTGCTCTTGGCCTTTGCAAGAGATAGTCTCTTCTCTACCAATAACTGCTTAATCAAAGTTTTAAGATTAATGAAAACCAGGAGAATACTGTACATAAAGGCTTTATAAATAGTGCTAAGGGGCAGCAAATAGAGGATCTTTTATAAATAGTGTGACTAGAAAACATATTGCTTTATGAAGTTTTCTCCTTCCCACAGATCTCTCAGATTTGGAGAAATAATTGAAGTCTAATATCAAGTCTAGTATCAAAAGTGCACAGCTGCATGGCTTAAAGCCCTTGCTCTACGCCCCCCCAATTGTTGGATTCTGGAAGCAAAATGCCAAGAAACTGTAACAGGGTTTTGCACTTTCTCGGAGAAAAGAAGGAGGAGAAATACACGGTGGATAAGCTTTCAGTCCTTTTTCAGGATGCACAGATCCTCTTCTGTCTCATTTTGGTTTTTAATGTTTGGGGAACATTAAATGGGGAAGAGGGTGCCCCTAGAGTCAGACACAACTGACAGGGAAACCTTTACTTTTTACTTTTATTGTAAAGCTATAGTAAGATAATCTTGCAAATCTGACTATGCTCCCTCCTTGCTTGCCTTTATCTTCATGAGAACCAGGGAGGGTTGACAGAAACATTCTCTCAAGTTACTTTCTTGGCCAGGGTTCAAGACGCACTTATCTGACGGTTGCCTTGGTAGCAGTTCTTCTTCCTGACCTTGAGGCCATGGCCAAGAGGAAGGAGAGAAGAGACCTGGCTCTACAGTAGATAGGTAGATGGCCAGGGAGAAGCAAACATAAGGAAATGGCGCACTCAGGGAAATAAACATCATAAAATATGCTTACTCCTTGTCTCAGCTTTGCATTTTTCAATTGCAAAGAAACAAAATCCCAAATTCGTTACTTCCTAAGAGCCTGTTGAGGAAGCTTTCTTCAAGCTTTATGTTATTTCTCTCTGTCTTCTGTTTGTCAGTTTATTTTTTTATAAAATTAAGGAATTTTTGTACAAGTAGGGAATAGAAGGGTTTGTCCCTCGGGATCTTCCTATTTCCACCATTAGCCTTAATTTTGCTCTTCTGTTCCTTCCCAAAAGCTTGAAAATCAGACCAAACCTGCTGAAATGAATCCGTTTTGCCCTGAAAAATCTTTGCCCCTTGAAGGTACCCTGCTCCCACCTGCCACCCTCCAAGCACTCCCAAAATCCAACTACAGGTAGTCTTTGACATACAACAGTTCCTTTAGTGCAGGGGCCCCCAAACTTGGCAACTTTAAGATGTCAACTCATAAAATATTTCTATGGTTGTTTTAGAGTTTCCAACAGAAAGGGAGAGGGGAGTAGTGTGGCTGCTTGCAAAACCAAAACTATATTCCATAAATGTTTTCAAAGATAGTAACTAGGCAACTGAAGTTTCTACTGTGCAAAATTCTAACTGGAGAGCATGATTGATGACTCTGGGCTATGAATGTGTCCCATTGGAGGATATGAATTACAATATACCCAGGCAGTACCGGACAGTTTAACTCCCAATAAATTTTGGAAGTTTGGCTCAAGACTCATGATTTAAATGGGGGTAACGGCCGGAATCCTGACATAAGACTTGTGGACTTCAACTCCCAGAATTCTCCAGCCAGCATAGCTAGAATTCCCCATAGCTGGCTGGAGAATTCTGGGAGTTGAAGTCCACAAGTCTTAAAGTTGCCAAGTTTGGAGACCTCTGCTTTAGTGATTGTTACAACGGCACTGAAAAATTTCACTTATGACTGTTTTTCACACTTACAGACTTTGTAGCATCCCTAGGATCACAAAGTGATCAAAATTCAGGTGCTTGGCAACTGGTTCGTACTTATGGCCGCTGCTGTGTGTGTGCCCAAGGTCACACAATCCCCTTTTGGGACCTTCTGACAAAATCAAAATCCATGGGGGAAGCCAGAGCTGCTTAACAACCCAACTTACCCACTGCAGGGATTCGCTTAACCACTGTGGCAAGAAAGGACGTAAAATGGGGCAAAACTCACTTAATAAAAGCCTCCCTTAACAACAGAGATGTTGGGCTCAACAGTGGTCATAAGCCAAGGACTGCTGGTAGGCTGAAATGCATCCTTCTTCCCTCGACGGCCATCAGCCAGTTGAGTGTCTGCTCTGGATTTAACTTGCTGGGCCTGGCAATGCGCATTTCAGCCATGAGCTCTCTTTATTGGCTCCCAAGTCAATTATAGCTTCTAACGGCGGATTCTGGGCTCTTTTATGGATTCCTGTGCAAAAGACCTTTTCATTTCAATAAATCCACCCTTGGCCTCTCCGTGGCTTTGCTCACCCAGGCATTTCAATCAAGGGGAACTGAGAAAGTCAACGCTGGAGGGGTTCCGTGGTTGTGGGAAGCTGCCCAAGAGTTCTCTCTTGAAGGCACTTTGTAAAGCAGTACTGCTCAAAAAAGAAACAAAGGCCCACCTGCCCACTCTCAGAAGTGTTCCGGGGTCTTCAGAGAAGCCCTTAAGGAAACCCTTGCAGAAAATCATTGGCTTCTTTGCACAAGCAAGTAAAGAAATGTGCAAAGCCATTCTAACAGCAGCAACAATAAGACTTATACAGCTAGGCTTCAACTTACAATCTGCAGTGCAGCCATGCTATAATAGTAACCCAGCTACATTTCATTTTCACAGCCCACAATCAATTTCCCTTGATAACTCAGGTGGGTGGGTGGGTGAAGGGGCAGGTGATGTGATGGTGTGTGTGTGAGAGAGGGAGACAGAGAGAGAATGAGAAAGAGAGAGAGGAAATGAGAGAGAGAGAGAATGAAGAGAGACAGAGAGAGGGAGAGGGGGGAGAGAATATCCTTGGGAGATTAGGCAAAGAGATGCTGAGTAGGGAATGGTCAGATAAGAGACAGTGTAGCCCACAGTTGCATAATGGGTGGAGAAAGAAACTCAGATGGGACTCTCCATAACTTCTCAGGCTGCAAAGGAAATGAGGAAGTCCTTGACTTACAACAATTCATTTAGTGACCATTTGAAGTTACAATGGCACTGAAAAAAGGGACTTATGAGCAGTTTTTACACTTACAACCATAGCAGCATCCTCATGGGCATGTGATCAAATAAGATGCTTGACAATTGACTCATATTTATGATGGTTGCAGTGCTCCAGGACCATGTGACTATCTTTTGAGAACTTCTGGCAAGCAGAGTCAGTGGGGAAGCGTGTTACCAACTTAACAACTGCAGTGATTCACTTAACAGCTGTGGCAAGAAAGATCGTAAAATGGGGCAAAATTAATTTAACAACTGTCTTCACTTAGCAACAGAAATTTGGGGCTCAATTGTGGTCGTAAGTCGAGGACTACCTGTATATCACTCCATAGTACTTTACAACACTCTCAGGGTTGTTGTTTTTTTTTTTACAATATCAGCCTCTTGCCCCCAAACAATCTGAGTCCTCATTTTACCGACTTCGGAAGGATGGAGGACCGAGTCAACCTTCAGCCCTATCACAGTCAAACTCCTGGCAGTGGGCAGAGTTTGCCTGCAATACTACATTCTAACCATTGCGCTGCCACATCTCCTAAGAGCAAATGTTCACATAAATCCTCCCTTGGAGAATTCTCCACGAGGAATGTGACACATGACAAGGGAAAGAGGAATCAACTGTCGCTAAGAATTGGAGACCCTACAAAAAGCTTCACAAGAAAGAAAACCCAACATTGCCTGTAGACAATGAAGCCCTTTCCCAGGAGTTGCCTTAGGGGTTTGCCATTAATCCATTGGCTTTGCTTGTGCAACACAATGTCACAAATCATGATTTACCCCCACCATGAAATTAAGCCAAAACAAATCAGATTATGATTTAAATGGGAGACAGGGATCCAACAAGAGTGCTTATACCTCATATCTCCAGGTGGTATAGACTAACCCACTACTACAGAGTTCTTAATAAAGTAGTCCTGGATTTCATAAAGTTTATTTGTTTATCTTCCTTGCATGTCCCCACATTAATTAATACAGTCTTATAAAACAACCAACAGAAACATCCATAAAATATCCACAGTACATGTAAACTAAAACAATAATTAATCCAAGCAACAATAAACCAATACATGATGTTTATAACACTAAAAAATAAAGAATACTAAAGGCAGATAAAATATTAACAATGAAATCCATACAAGTAATCCAAAATGAAACAATTTAAAAATGCCAAGAACATGACTAGTCAACTGAATGTTACCCAGAAAAAAAAACCCCTTTGGCAGCTTCTAGGATGCTAAAAAGGATGAACAAACTCTGAATGTTTGAGGGAGACTATTCCATACACTGAAGCAACAACCAGAAAATACAGAGGCGCCTCCTGGACTCCATTCCTTTCACAGGACAGGGAGGGCCATGTGAGACCGAAGTATCCACAGAGGAGGGTTTGGAGGAGAATGAAGTAGCAGTTTACCAGGAAGAAGGGAGCACAGTTCCAGGAAGGGGAGAGGGAGACAAGAGCTGGAGGAAGGGGGTCAGGATAGCCCCTCCCTAGAATCTCCCAGGTATATCTATCAAGGTGAGCGTAGTAAGAGTTTGGACTGGCAAGATGCTGTCTGTTGTGCGTAAATAATAAAGAACTGATCACTGGCTGAATTGTTCCACATTATTCTTGCGCTTAGCCAAGAATCTACAGATCTACAGAAGCATTCTACATTACAAAAAACTAGTTGTTGTTGTTGTGGCTTTGAGTTAACCACCAATTAATTATATTGGATGACACCAAACTGTGTTGCGATGGAAGAAAATATTCTCTTACTCTGCCTATTTCCCTCTACCTTCATATTGATTTTCTTTACCTCCCTTCTGGCTCATTCTTTTCAAATCTAAAAGAGTCTTGAATGCTTTCCTCAAAGGATGTGGGTGATCAGCAGCTTGAGGAGACCAGGAGCTGAAGGGCTGATTTCAAAATAACCTCAGCAAGTGATCCAACTGTGATCTTGGATAGAAGCAATCCATCTTCCTCCTGATAGTTCCACGAGGAGAAGAAAGCTATGCCTCTCTCCATGATTCATTTGTGTTTGGTAAACTGTGTCTTCTTGTTTAGAAATGATGATTTTGCCAGGCAGATTATAAACTTCAAAACTGCAGGGGTCTCCAACCTTGGCCACTTTAAGCTTGGCAAACTTCAAGTCCGCCAGGCTTAAAGTGGCCAAGGTTGGAGACCCTATGCTAGAGAAGTTGATGAAGTCAAATTGTCTTCTTTGAAGTTCCACAAACTCTTTAGGATGCTTCTTTAGCTGACAAGAGCTTGACCCATCCTTGGCAAGCATTATGACCCTGACTGTTTTATTGTCCATCCTGTTCCTAATAACCCATAGCAGAGAATTTCCTTTCTTGCAAATAAGGCATTGACATTGCCAATTATCTCTTTCAAGGTAAGTAGCTCGTTCAAAAAAAAACAACCTTCCCAAAGGTTTGAATAGTTTCCTAATGGCTCTTGGGAGTTTTCCAGCCTCTTTGGCAGGCTGTTCTGTCCAAGAGCAGAGCTGGTCTTCAAAGTGAAGCAATGGCTTGAGGGGTTGACACAGGAAATATCCTTTTGTTCAGTAGAGCAAACCACGTTGTCTGATTCTCAAGGAAACTAAACTGGTGGTGATAGAACATGTGAAAACAGGGCTAGATAGTCTCTCAGGGATGCAGTATTTTTCTCCCTTCTAGGTAGCTAAAATCCTATTACATCCTGGCCCACAGAAACAAAATATAGACCACACAAGTGTAACTAATTCTTCTAGGACTTGGATAAAATCCACGCTCTTATGGACGCTCTGACTGATACAGTTCCAAAGGATGTAACTTTGGCTCCTCCTGTCCAACTTTAAGCGATACTCTGCAGGCTTTGCCTAGGTGACCCTGAAAGCTAGGATAATTATCTCCTTTTATTTTTCCATTGAGACCAACTTATTTCGTTTGTGCAGGATCTCATAATCATCTACAGCCATATTGTAATGATGAACCAGCTACTTTTCATTTTCACAGCCCACAATCAATTTCCCTTGATAACTCAGGTGTGTGTGAGGGGAGGATGAAGAGGCAGGTGATGTGATGGTGTGTGTGTGTAAGAGGGAGGGAGAGAGAGAGAATGAATAAATGCTGGGCAAAGAGATGCTGAGTAGGAATGGTCAGATAAGAAACGGCATAGCCCACAGCTGCATAATGGGTGATGAAAGAAACTCAGATGGGACCCTCCATAATTTCTCAGGTTGCAAAGGAAATGAGGGAGAGAAGTACAGGAAGTCCTCAACTTACAACAATTCATTTAGTGACCATTTGAAATTGCAATGGCACTGAAAAAAGGGACTTATGAGCAGTTTTTACACTTACAACCGTAGCAGCATCCCCATCGGCACATGATCCAAATTCAGATGCTTGACAATTGACTCATATTTATGACGGTTGCAGTGTCCAGGGATTTTGTGATTGCCTTTTGCGACCTTCTCACGAGCAAAATCAATGGGGAAGCCAGATTTATTTAACAACACTTTGACTGATTTAACAGCTACTGTGATTCACTTTAAAACTCTGGCAAGAAAGGTCGTAAAATGGGACAAATTCACTTAATGTTTCACTTAGCAATGGAAATTTTGGGCTCAAGTGTGGTCGTAAGTTGAGGACTACTTATAGTCATATCTGTCATAAAGCAAAACTGATCCCCAGTAACTGCTAGAGAAATTGTCACAGTGCTGGGATGCAGTTTCTCTAGATTTCATCACTGATCTTCTCCCAGCGCAGGGATATGCTACCCTACGAGTAATCGGGAATTTAGGTATCAAACTGGCTCATTTTATTCCTTGCAAGGGCCCCAAAACAGCTCCACCCCTTTTGGGATGCCACACATTCCAAAAAGGGCCCCAAGACAAGAGACTGTACAGTCCCGAGCTGGGTGGAGAAGCAAGAAAAGAGATCAGGGTAGCCACATCTCTCAGGATACATCTACTAGGTTAGAAGATTATCGCTTTAGTCTGGTAAGATTCTGTCTGATGGATGTAAGCAAATAAGGAACTGGAGTCGAGTGGATATCAGTGTATCATCTTTGGGTTCAGGCCTGTCATGGGTTGAGGACCTGATATCCTGGACAAGATATATAGAGTCTGAGAGGTTATGGGAAGCCTCAATGGATATGCACGCACTGCAATTGGTGAACTCCTTTCATGACCAATAGTCTAACAAACCCCATTCTGGCAACTACTGACCTTGCAGGAGTTAAGCACTGGTCAAGCTGAGCAGGATGAGTTCTTCTGTGGGCACAGCAAGAGGCCAGGCAGGGAAATGACCTTCCTGATCCTTCCACATCAGGTACATGCGACAAATGGTGGTGGTGAGAACATCTTGGCAGACGGGTGGCTGCTTTTACAGGCGCAGCTGAGTTATGGGATATCTTGTGTGGTTTTAGGGAGTGACTCAGCCATATTTCATTTTCACAGCTCAAAATTTCCCCTTGGGAACCAGAAGGACGGGGTGATGAAATAGTATGTGGGAAACAGAGGTGGCATTCAGCAGGTTCTGGCCAGTTCTGGAGAACCAGTAATGGAAATTTTGAGTAGCTCAGAGAACCAGCAAATCCCACCTCTGACTGGAGATTTTACAGTCTCCTTCCCCTGCCACTCCCACCAAGCCACGCCCACAGAAGTGGCAGTAAAAAAATTTGAATCCCATCCCTGGTGGGAAAGACCTTGGCTGAAAAGGCAGAGATGCTGCTTAGGGAACCGTCAGATAAGAGACAGCAGAGCCCACAGCTGAATAATGGGCAGAGCAAAAAACTCATGAAGGACCCTCCCTAAGTTCTCAGGTTTTAGGAGGATTGTATTTTCACACTTGCAAAATTCAGTTAATGTAACTTTACAATGAAGTACAGGTAGTCCTTAACTTACAACAGTTCATTTAATGTCTGTTCAAAGTTACAATGGCACTGAAAAAAGCAACTTATGGCCATTTTTCACACTTACAATCATTGCAGCATTCCTAGGGTCCCATGATCAAAATTCAGGGGCTGGGCAACTGGTTCATACTTGCAACAGTGGCAATGTCCTGGGATCGGGCGATGCAACCTTCTGACAAGCAGAGCCAGGATCACTTAACAACCATGTTATTAACTTAACAACTACAATGATTCACTTAAAACTTACAATAGAATAGAGCTGGTAGGGACCTTGGAGGACTTCTAGTCCAGCCCCCTGCTCTGGCAGAAGGAGAGACTGGACAGTCACTTGGGGTCTCTATCAATGGTGTGTTTCAGAATCGTCTACTATTGGCTCGGTGGGCGTGGCTTGGTTGCACACGCACCAAACACACACTTTGCACAGGCGCAGAGGCGTTCCCACTTGCCCCCTGCAAGCTTGCACTCTCCTGGTTGCTTCAGCAGCTGCTGTGTGCCACTCTGCTGTGCTGCGCAAAGCAGCTGTGCTTCAAAAGTAGGGAATAAAGGCGAGCATGGGAGCCCAGGAGGGCAGGTGGGCCCAACAGCAGAGCAGCGGAGAGAACCGGTTCAGTCTCCACTGATCATCAATGCTACCGGCTCAGCAGAACCAGGCTGAACCAGTAGAATATCACCTGTCGTGCCCCTATTGGAGACTGAGTCCGAGGGAGAGAAGGAACAGCTGACAGGGAGTGGAAGTGTGGCTCCGGACGTTGTGGAGGAAATTGGGGAAGGGCACAGGCTGGCTGGGCATTCAGAGGAAGACCCAGGCCCATCCCCTCTTCATCCTAGGGCACGCAGGGAGGAGAGGATAAGGGAGAAGTATGAAAATATCTTTGGTCTGTCTGTGTTTATCTGAGTTTGGCATCCTTCCCAGTGTGTATTCTGTTATCTGTGGACGTCTTCAAGCTCTTATCTTGCCTGGTTCCCTTAATTTCTTCACTGTGGCTTGTGTTGTTTTTTCTATTTATAATTTATAGGTATTTTTAGTTTGAACGGCATTTCCTCCTTTTTGCAACTGTTTGTGGGGGAGTTTTTTGTCTCCAGTCAATGATATTTGGACCTTTGAAGCCAAGTTGAAGGTATTAAAGAGACTTCACCTGTTTTTGTGCCTGGGTTGCTTTTGTCATTACACCACCACTGGTCTCTATACTATTTCAGACAAATGGCTTTCCAGTCTCTTTTCAAAAAACCTTTAGTGATGGAGCACCCACAACTTCTGGAAGAAAGATCTCCCACTGATTAATTGTTCTCACTGTCGGGAAGTTTCTCATTAATTCCAGGTTGCTTCCCCCTTTGATTAGTTTCCAACCATTGTTTCTTGTCCTGCCCTCTGGTGCTTTGGAGAATAATCTGACCAACTCTTCTTTGTGGCAGCCCCTCTAATATTGAAATACTGCTATCATGCAAATATTTCACTGAGCAACATAAATTTTGAGCTCAATTGTGGCAGTAAGTCAAGGACTACCTGCAAATTTACTTTCTCTTGTCACGTTTCCTGTCTGGTCTATCTGGGTAATGCTTACAGATAAATGGTAGAAACAAATTCCAATCAATATATATAAACATCATATACGGTGCACCTGATTAAACAAGGAAAACACCCGGATAACTGAATGGGTGACAAACAGTTCAGTGATCTAAACACTGCCAAGACAGAGACTTGGAGGAAAGAGCTACAAGGCCGGATGCAAAGGACTATTGAGTAGACAGTTCAGCCATACGGACATCTACCACCACTCCCACCGAGAAAGGACCTGCTCCCATCTCAGTCCAGCAGGTGCACAGCAGTGGTGGGATTCAATTTTTTTTACCACCGGTTCTGTGAGTGTAGCTTGGTGGGCGTGGCAGGGAAAGGATACTGCAAAATCCCCCTTCCCTCCCCACCCCACTAACCTGCTTTTCTGTTCTCCTGGGCAGGGCAACCAAAGAAGACTCAGCTGATCAGTTGGGACTCAATGGGAGGCAGAGAATTAGTGGGGGCAGGGCCAGTCAGAGGTGGGATTGGCTGGTTCTCCAAACTACTCAAAATTTCTGCTACTGGTTCTCGAGAACCGATCAGAACTGGCTGAATACCACCTCTGGTGCACAGGCAAGAAAAGAAGATAAAAAGCTTGAATTTGGGTCTGCTATGAACAGTAGATACTCAAGCTTTATAGTTTTCTGCTCTGTTATGTTTTTATTGGCAGAATTCTTGAATCTCCATCTCCCTGCCTTTGTGTGTGAATAGCTATCTGGATAAAGCCTGGGAGCTGCCTGCAGGCCCTGGTTAAACCTTCAATCTTTAAGAACCCAAACCTGGTAGAAAACCCACAGAAAGTCTAAGGCGGAACAGTAGGGAGTTCTGGGAACAATGCGAAACAGGCCCAGCAAACAACCTTAAGCATGCATTGAGCACGGTGATTACTAGATGGCAGCAAAGTGATTTAAAAAAAAAACTCTTTTATCTAAACTATGTCACCATCAAATGGTTTTCCAGGTTTCTGCAGCCCAAGTTAAGCCATCTTAATACAGGGTGCAACTTATCAGCATCACTCCAGCCCCAAGAGAGGGTTTTCAGACAACACTGAGCAAATTGCCAGTCTGCTTCCCAGAAAGGTATGGCAAACTGAAGACAGCTCTAAAAAAGAGGAGCCATTGACAGCCGCAAAGAACAAAGAATCAGTGAGTTGACCAGTTTTTCTGAATCTCTCCAGATAAGGAGGTGATAGGAGATCACCCATATGTGCTCTGGGTGACTTCTCCTCGTGAGGAGATTGCAAGAGATCAGTTTCCCATGGGTTTGAGTATTGGGAGACAATGGGATCACCCACCTACCTTGCAACAACAGCAGAGCCTTTTGAAGGACAGTAAGTTCACAAATCTCACTTTCTAATTATTTTCACAAATTGCTCATTAACTACTTTGAAGCTGTTAGAGAGCTTAAAAGTGACAAGTTTGAAAATGCTCGATGGGTTTGTCTTCAATTCTGAACAAAAGAAAGTTTTAATTGTAAAATCTAAAGAATCTGAAATAAACTGCAGAAAGCTAAATAAGACTTTGATTTTATTATAAATGGACTAGGGGGTCCAGATAAAATTGGAATATTGAAACCATTATAATAAGGCTTTTGAATTATAAGGAACAAACAGCTTCTCATGGGAAATAAGAGTCTGTTTTGGTTTTTACAAGACAAATTAAACATAAGCAATTTTGTGATCTCAAAACCTGGAGACTAAAGGGAACTAAATGTTTTAGAAAGAGGAAAGACATACAAGCCAATAAAATGATGCAAAATTTTATAACAATAAAAATATTGAAGGAGATTTTTGAAGAACGGAAAGAAAATAAAACCACAATACTAACAATGCCATAAATACTTGTTTGCAATATGTAGTTTGGCTCAGGGCCAACACAATTCTCAACCTCAGACAGAGCCTGGACAGAATGCAAATCTAATTTAGACTGATCCACTGGAATCCTGTTCTCAATGCACTTTTCAAAAAATATAGCGAATAAATAAAACTGCTGCTTTGAGAAACACAGTGAAATTACCGTGGCTCTCTTGAAATGATTGTAGCTCTCAGATTTAATTATCAAGGCACAGGAACGTCAGGTTTAAATGCCCAAGAGATAAAGCGCACACTGCACAATTATTCTCTGCCTTCCCTTTTCAAAATATGGCTCCAGGCACGCCAAGGTCAGGGGAGATTGACAGATGCAATACAAAAGCATTTTTCTCCCGTTTTAATTACAGACATGCATGCATACCTCACAGCATCACAGCCCAGGACTGGCACAGTGAAAGCTTGGCAAGGGGAAGATGAGCTCACAGCTAAAAGATCAGGGGGAAAGTCAGCATAAAATTACAAGAAGCAAAATTAACATGCATCTTCCTTAACTAAATTATTTCCCCGCTGCTCGAGAGTCCCGCTGAGCACCTAGGAACATTGCCCAAGGGCATTTCAGATGACATAGAATAATAGAGTTTGAGGGGACCTTGGAGGTCTTCTAGCCCAACCCCCTGCTCAAGCAGGAGATCCTATACCCGTGATGGCGAGCCTATGGCATGTGTGCCACAGGTGGCACGCAGAGCCATTTGTGCCAGCGCAGGAAGCCACAGGAAACTTACCTCACTGCACATGCTCATACCTCACAACTGATTTTCGGCCAGTTTGAGGCCTTTTTTGGCCTCCCAGAAGCTTGAAAAAGGCCAAATAATAGGCCCGTTTTGTCATTTCCTGTAATACCGGAAGTGAAAAAATGGGCCTATTATTCAGCCTTCAAAGCCTGCAGAGGTCTTTTTCAAGCTTTTGGGAGGCCGAAAAAGGCCTCAAACTGGCCAAAAATCAGCTGTGAGGCACAGTGCAGATAAGGCAGTGACCGGGGAGGATTGCACACGCATGCGCAGGGAAGCGAAGTCCAGCCGACATAGAGAATTCTGGGAGTTGAAGTCCATAAGTCTTAAAGTTGCCAAGTTTGGGGACCCCTGGACTATACCATTCCAGGCAGGTGGCTTTCCAGTCTTTTTTTGAACATCTCCAGTGATGAAGCACCCACAACTTCTGAAGGCAAGTTATTCCGCTGGTTGATTGCTTTAACCTTTAGGAATTTTCCCCTTGGTTGTAAAAAAAAAACATTTCAAATGCTTTAAAATGTACCCTTCTCCATCAATAAATGCCAATGCCCGGAAATAACAAAACTCATTAGGTTTCATCCTCTCCCTTTTCCTAGGCAGCTCAAAGTAGCAAAAATAGGCCTCTCCCCATCTACCGTATTTTTTGCACTATAAGATGCTCTGGAATGTAAGATGCACCTAGCTTTGTGGGAGGAAAACAAGAAGAAAACAAGAAAAAGAAAAAACTGCCTCTGTCTCCCAGCGTCCATCCGGGATTCATCTAGCTAGCGTCCTTGCAGCGAACAGCGAACAGCCTGGTCAGCTTCAGACATTATTGCAAACGCAGCACGTGGCTTGTCAGGGCTCTGCTCCGTTATGCCCACCACTGGTCAACTGAGCTGAGCTGCTGCTGCTGCCGCCAGGGAACGCCGGAGCCTTCATTGCCGAGCAGCTGATTGGTAGTTGAACCTGCCTCCCAGAATACCGCCGATCAGCTGTTCTATGTGGCGGGGATTGCCGCCATTCTCGCCATTCGCTACCGTTCGCCACCACCACCTATTGCTGCCATCGCTATTCAGCAGCAGCAAACAACAGCGAACAGCGTCGGCAATCCTCACTGCCTAGAACAGCTGATTGGAGGTATTGTGGGAGGCCAATCCAACTGCCAATCAGCTGCTCGACAGTGAAGGCTCCAGCGCTCCCCAGCGGCAGCAACAATGGTGACAGGCAGTGGCAATCCCCCTCCCCCCGGCACAATATTCATTCTGTAAGACACACAGACATTTCCACCCACATTTTTTTGGGGGGGAGAGTGTGTCTTATAGTGCGAAAAGTATGGTAATTTAATCTTGAAAGCAACCTTGTAGTAGCCAACCACAGAATACACTAAAGAAGACTTCTGGTGCAAGGAAACTCAACGGCTTTGTAGCTAAGTAGGAACCTCTGTTACATTTATGTCCCACATTCTAACCATCAAGAAACACTGGGCACTACCTATTACTGAATAATAATGGAGCCCCTGGTAGAAAAAGTAATAGATAGTAAAGAAGCTGAAGCGCTTGGCGGTTTATTTTATTTATTTTTTATTTTATTTATTTTGTCAAACAATTATTAGATAACAGGTATAAGTATAAACATGGTTATAAATACATGAAATGGATACGAATAAGGAAAAAAAGAAACAATAGGACAGGGACAGTAGGCACGTTTTGGTGCGCTTATGCGCGCCCCCTACAGACCTCTTAGGAAAGGGGTGAGGTCAATAGTAGACAGTTTAATGTTGACCGAAAAACTTGATATTCTTTTGTAGTGGTAATGGAGTCTGGAAAAGATGCATTTAACCACGTCTCACAGACAAATATAATGTCAAATGTAGCTGATCTTAGGAGGATGAGGAATTCATGCATTTTATTTGCGAGGCTTCTTGCATTAAGTAGTTTGCATTTAAGATATGAAGTAGTGGGGCTGGAGGAAGTAAGGGGCGTGCATCCCTAACGTTGGATGTTTGGGTGATGGATAATGTGACGTGGGTCTTCCTTTTGATACAGTCAGCACGGTAATCAATGTATAGATTTGTATTACCTAATTTAATTTAACAGGCACCTGCCATATAACAACCAGATGGAACAATCGACGGAACACCTGAAATTTGCTATTAAAATTGCTTTCCAGGAAAGCATAAAAGGAGGGGAAATCCTATATATTCCATGCAGGGTCAAGCTATACAGACAGTCTGTCAGAGCGTTTGCAGAGCGACTACTATTATGAGACAACTCAGGAGCAAAACACAGGAGCACACAGAAGCTTAGACATTTGACAGTGGCTTATATACAAGACATATACAGAAATATACATGATAGGCAAATATCTGACAGGCAGTCAATCTTAACTCTGCACTGAGAACTCTACAAAGGAGACAGGACACAAAGAAAAGAACATGCCCTCTAATGGCTGCCTTTATATAGACACCTCTTAAAGTGGTAAAGATTTCTGTGGACCCATCCTTACTCTTAAAAAAGCAATACCTCTGCTGATTCATCCTTATTGCATCAGCCTTACATTGCATCAGCAATGTAGGAAACTCAAAGGTTTTGTGGCTAAGCAGGAACCTCTGTTATATTTATGTCCCATATCTAACCATCGAGAAACACTGCGCACTACTTGTTTGTGAATAATAATGGAGCCCCTGGTAGAAAAAGTAATAGATAGTAAAGAAGCTAAAGTGCTTGGGGGTTTGACAGGCACCTGCCATATAACAACCCAGACTTAAGAACAGCTGATAAGATGGAGAAAAAAGTATGGGTCGTGGATATTGCAGTATCTGGAGAGAGCAGAAGAGAAGAGGAAGAATCGGAGAAGGTAACACAATCCAAAGAGCTGCAAATAGAGGTCGAACAACTGTGGCCAAAGAAAGCAAAGGTAGCATCAATAGTAATTGGCTCCTTGGGTGCAAAACACATCTGGAGCACCACTTCCACACCATCAGCACTGACCAAATCACTACCAGTCAATTGCAGAGGGCAGCTTTGCCCGGAACAGCTTCCATCCTGGGACTGTTCCTTTAACCCCACCCAACACCTCTCCCAGGTCATTGGGAAGGGCTTGATAGGCAGACAAAAATGTCAGATTGAGGCTGAACAGCTGGCTGATTGTGCAGTGAACCATAATAACAATAATAAGGCTTGCAAATACGGGTAATCTTCAACTTACAACAGTTCATTTAATGACCGTTCAAACTTACACAGCACTGAAAAAGTGACTTTTTCACACTTATGACCATTACAATCTCTATGGTCACGCGATCAGAAGTCAGACATTTGGCAACTGACTCACATTTACGACGGGTGCAGTGCCCCAAGATCATTTGATCACCTTTTGCGCCTTTCTGACAAGCAAAGTCTCTGGGGAAGCCAAATTCACTTAGCAACTGTGATACTGTCTTTAACAACTGCAATGATTCACTTAACAACTGTGATATGAAAGGTCATAAAATGGGGCAGAATTCACTTAACTGTCTCGCTTAGCTTCTGAAATTTTGGGCTCAGTTGTGGTCATTAGTTGAGGTAGCACCAATAGTAATTCACTCCTTGAGTGCAACCCCAAAGCATCTGGAGCACCACTTCAATACCACCAACACTGACAATTTCACCATCAGTCAATTGCAAAAGGCAGCTTCACTGGGACAGCTGGCATTCTGCAATTATATTTTTAACACCATCAAACAACATCTGCCAACAACATCTGCCTCTCACAGATCCTCGGGAAGGACTCAATAGGTGCATAAAAATGTTAGGCCCAGCCTGAACATCTGGTTGACTATGCAACACACCATAATAAAATCTTATCACCTTTAACACCATTAAACACCCGGCTCTAGGCAGCTCACAATAATTAAAGAAATCACAACCAAATCAATAAAAGATTTTTTTAAAATGGCAAACAAAGGCCTTGATGAAGAGCTTGACGGGGGTTCCTTAATATTAATATACTGTCTACAAAGCCATAAAACTAAACAATAATCAAAATAAATAATAATAAACAAACATGTTTAGACAAACATGACTGCTCCAACAACTCCTAAGACAGTATAAAGGCAAAGGTTCCCCTCACACCTACGTGCTAGTCGTTTCCGGCTCTAGGGGGCGCTGCTCATCTCAGTTAAAAAGCCGAAGAGCCAGCACTGTCCGAAGACGTCTCCATGGTCATGTGGCCAGCATGACTGAATGCCGAAGGTGCACGGAATGCTGTTGCCTTCCCACCAAAGTTCCCTATTTTTCTACTTGCATTTTTTTAATGTGCTTTCGAACTGCTAGGTTGGTAGAAGCTGGGACAAGTAATGGGAGCTCACTTCCTTATGCGGCGCTAGGGATTCGAACTGCTGAACTGCCGACCTTTCTGATCGACAAGCTCAGAGTCTTAGCCACTGAGCTACCGTGTCCCTTAAGACAGTATTCAGTGGCCTGAAACCTATCCTTCACTTTCAGGACCAACCTACCTCACTGGGTTGTTGTTTCAGGGATGTCTCTTTCTACCACCTTGAGACTTCAAGGAAAAAAGGCAGGTTATCAAGTCCATAACAAGCAAAGAAAACAACTAATAAGAACCAGTGGCAAGCCCTTATGCAAATATGGAAGATGCGCAGATTGTCTGCAGCCTTACCATGCCACCATGCCTCAGTGAGGAACATCCACCTGCTCGTCCGAAGGCTGCCCTTCTCCCCTGTGGTTCCGTGTCATTTCAAGGGACGGTGCTGAGGACACAGGAGTTCTGCAAGAGGAAATAAATAGAACGGGTTTGTGCATGCATGGCTTCATGGTCCAGCAGAAGAAGGAGGCAAGGAGACTGACAAAACAGCCGATCAAAACAGCTATCAAAATTGCTCTCCTGGAAAGCATAAAAGGGGGGAAATCCTCTATGTTCCATGCAGGGTCAAGCTATACAGACAGTCTGTCAGAGCGTTTGCAGAGCGACTACTATTATGAGACAACTCAGGAGCAAAACACAGGAGCACACAGAAGCTTAGACATTTGACAGTGGCTTATATACAAGACATATACAGAAATATACATGATAGGCAAATATCTGATAGGCAGTCAATCTTAACTCTGCATGGAGAACTCTACAAAGGAGACAGGACACAAAGAAAAGAACATGCCCTCTAATGGCTGCCTTTATATAGATATCTCTTAAAGCGGTAAAGACTTCTGTGGACCCATCCTTAGTCTTAAAAAAGCAATACTTTTGCTGATTCATCCTTATTGCATCAGCCTTACATTGCATCAGCCTTAAAGCAACTGGTCAGCTCTTAAATCTCAATTCCTTAACATAGTCCTCAACTTACGACCAGAATTGAGCCCCAAATTCCTGTTGCTAAATGAGGACAGTTGTCAAATTAATTTTCTCCCATTTTTCAACCTTTCTTGCCACAGCTGTTAAGTGAATCACTGCAGTTGTTAAGTTAGTAATGCGGTTGTTAAGTGAATCTGGCTTCCCCACTGACTTTGCTTGTCAGAAGGTCCCACAAGGGGATCCCATGACCCCGGCACACTGCGGCCGTCATAAATACGAGTCAGTTGCCAAATGTCTGAATTTTGATCACATGACCATGGGAATGCTGCACTGGTTGTAAGTGTGAAAAATGGTCCTAAGTCGCTTTTTTTCAGTGCCCTTGTAACTTTGAACAGTCATTAACCAAACTGTTGTACGTCAAGGACTACCTTTATAGCTTTCATGTTCCTTTACAGCAGGGATCCCCAAACATGGCCACTTTAAGACTTGTGGACTTCAACTTCCAGAATTCTGTTGGCTGGAGAATTCTGGGAGTTGAAGTCCACAAGTCTTAAAGTGGCCAAGTTTGGAGACCTCTGCTTTACAGACTTTAAGGGTTCATTGGGTTTGTAAGATTCGAAGGAATCTCCTGTTTAAGATCCGCATTGCAGCTTTGGGGGTGGGGTGGGTTGAGAACGAAATCCCGAGAAGCCAATGAAAAGAGATATAAGTCACCCCACCAGAGGGATAACCCGAAGATTTGGGCAGGTCACGGCCTCACTGAGTGGTGCATACCTATTTTTCTCCAACAACACAAAGGAATAAAAGTCTTGCTATCGCTGCCTTTTTTCAAGGGTCTTTGAAGTTTTTTTTTCATCTCAATAGCATTTCAAGGTTTTAAATAGCAGTGAATAAAACGTACATGTTGTAAAGGAAAAAAGAATTTTTAAAAAGATGTTTAAAACATGGGTGAGAATGACGTATTCTCATTTTTAAAATAACAAGGTTTTAAAAGAAAACTATATGCATTCAAGATAATGCATGTCTTCCAAATCAGGAATCTCCAACCTTTGGTTGGAGACTTGTGGACTTCAACTCCCAGAATTCCTCAGCCAGCATGGCTCATGGCTGCCCTACCCCCATAGCCTGGTGCCAGCAGCACCACAGCCCTCTATAACAGGGAATTCTGGGGGTTGAAGTCCACAAGTCTTAAAATGGCCAGAGGTTGGAGACCCCTGTTCCAAATGACAGACCAGATAGGAAATGCGACCAGATAAAGTAATTTTACAGGTTATCCTTGACACAACCGAGCCCAAAATTTCTGCTGCTAATTGAGACATTTATTAAGTGACTTTTGTCCCATTTTACAACCTTTCTTGCCACAGTTAGTGATAAGTTAGTAACCTGGTTAAGTGCATCTGGCTTCCCCATTGACTTTGCTTGTCAGAAGGTCCCAAAAAGGGATCCCATGACCCCCTAGGACACTCCAACCGTCATAAATATGAGTCAGTTGCCAAGCACCACATGACCATATGGATGCTGCAAAGGTTGTAACTGTGAAAAACAGTCATAAGTTCACCTTTTTCAGTGCCATTGTAGCTTTGAATGGTCACTAAATGAACTGTTGTAAGATAGAGATAGGGACTTATTATCATATGTGGTGGAAATGTATAAAAGCAAAAAGTACTGGCGGAAAATGAAGGTTTGAATAGAAGAGATGGTTAACCCGATAATAGAGTTCAGACCAGAAATGTTCTTACTGGGAATTATTAATAAGAAATACAGTAAAGGAACAATATATTTAATGATACATACAATAACAGCTGCGAGACTGGTGTATGCCCAAAACTGGAAGAATGAAGATGCCCCTCCAGAAAGTGAAATAATAAGGAAAATATTAGTCTGCGCAGAGATGGACAGACTAACTTTAGAAATCAAGGATAAGGGTGAGACAGAGTATTTTGAAGTCTGGGGTAAAATGTATCAATGGCTGGAGTCAAGGAAAAAGAAAGAAAGGGTTGACGCTTTATAGGAATGAAAGTTAAAGTTTTGTAAACCAAAGAGAATGGAATATAATGGACAAATACGAGATGATACGAATGCATAAGTATAAAAGACGGTTGTAAATATGTACATAATTGTAGATAAATGTAAATAGAAATAATATGCAGCTAGCACTATGCTAATAACATAAGGAAAAAAGGAAATTAACTGTTATGTGTATCTCTTTACTATAGCTTGTATGGCCAAAATGATAGCCAAGAAAGTCACACTGTGTTCAATTGTTTTTAATGTTTATTCAATAAAATTTATTGTAATAAATAAATAATTGAATGAACTGTTGCTAGTCAAGGACTATCTGTAATTGCATGATGGAAGGGTGTGACCCAGGATGTCACAACTGTTGTGCAAAGTCTACCGGAATGGAAGGCAAGACTGCGGTCGATCTACTATCCCTTCCTTAGCCCTCCCACCCCTGAGGTCTACCTCATTGCCCAACATGTTCCTTAGAGCAGTGGTGGCCAACCAGTGGGCAGGGGACCGCTGGTGGTCCGTGAAAATTTTTTGGCGGTCCGCAGAGAAATGTCACCCCCAAAGCAATTAATCCAGGCTGTGTGAGAACACAAGGCTGTGCCGCCCATATGGCCCGCGGGAGCACAAGGATTGTGTCACTTGCATTGTGTACAACATGAGGTAGTGAGGGGAGGGGGGAAGGGCGAAGGGGGGGGAACTTGCCCCACTCGCCCCACATGCCTGGCCTGGCCACCAGGCTGCTTCTTTCCATTTCTTTCTTCTTCTGTTTTTGGCTACACACAAGGAAAGCAGCAACGGTCTTTCTTTCTCTCTCCCAAACTCCGCCAGAAATGAGTCTTTGGGACCCTGCAAGGCCTCCTGCTCCAAGAGGCTGCGCTGGCACGACAAGTCTCACAAAGAGAAAGAAAGACTTCTGCTGCTTTTGCTGCTTTCCTTGCATGAAGCCAAAAGTCTCTCTCTCTCTCCCCCTGAGAACGGAGCTGGAGACGGGATCCTGCAATCCCAAATAAAGAACGATCAATCGGTAGGAAAACGGGGTGGGGGATTTTCCTGCAGATTTTTTGGGGGGATTTTCCCAGTGTCTCTGGTCCGCGGGATTTAAAATGATGAGTTTGGTGGTCCCTGAGGTCCAAAAGGTTGGCGACCCCTGCCTTAGAGAGATGGGGAAGATTCTCAGTTGTGTGCACAACATTCTCCTTGTGCAGGTTGTGTGCATGCACCCCCATCCGAGGAGTGAGGCGTCATGCAATAAGCCTCAAGGGTAGGGATACTTTCTGTGCACCAGTGCAATCAAGGAGCAGCTCTGATGAACAGATCTGCTCTTCAGCATTCTTGGAAAGTGTCCCTCCCTCCCTTGTGGTTCACTTAGGAAAAATGGCACTTACTCCCCCCTTCCCCACCCCTCAATCCCACCTGTACAACTGTCCCCACTTCCGCACCTCCCCTCCGGCTGGAGAATCTCTTAATTTACTCAGGTGTTTTGTCTGCTGCAGCACTCGGCGGTCTGCTGTCATCACAATAAAAATCCACTGTACAAATACAATGACATAACAATAAACTACCAGCAGTCCCCCGAATTAAGCCACAGATGAAACCATAAAACAACTAAGCAAAAAGCAATAAAAATGGATGGCAACCTCTCTAAATCAAAAGGCCCATTTAAATAATTCAATTTTTGTTTATTTCATGAAGTCTGTGGTCTCTAGTCCCCAGGCAGAGAAGGGTGCCAGGAAGGCAAAAGCAGCCTGACAGGCTCAAGGCTCAAGATGTGTTTGGGGGTGCAGGGTTGTAGCCCCCAATTTCCTCCCCCCCTGACTCCTTACACACAAATGTGCCAGAATATCTCCTGCCACACAACCAGCAGAATGGGACAATTCCCCACAGCCGTCTAAGTGCTAGAGCCCACTGTAACTACATAACAAAAAAGGCATTAAGAGTTGTTAACCTAATCCTGTGTAACTTTTTCTCTGGTAATATCACACTACTAATTAGAGCATACAAAACATTTGCTAGACCAATACTCAAATACAGCTCACCAGTCTGGAACCCACATTATGTATCTGATATTCACACAGTTGAGAAAGTCCAGAAATATTTAACAAGAAGAGTTCTCTGCTCCTCTACTTGTTGCAGAATAACCTTATGCCAGCAGACTTGAAATTTTAGACCTAAAAATCCTAGAACTACGCTGCCTTCAGTCCAATCTAAGTATAGTACATAAAATTATACACTGCAATGTCCTACCTGTCAATGAACACTTCAGTTTCAACCATAACAATACAAGAGCACACAATAGATACAAACTCAAGGTAAACCGCACCAAACTTGATTGCAGGAAATACGACTTCAGCCACAGAGTGGTCAATGTTGGAATACTCTACCCGACTCTGGGGTTTCTTCCCCAAACCCCAAAAACTTTACCCTTAGACTGTCTACTATTGACCTCACCCCTTTCCTAAGAGGCCTGTAGGGGGCATGCCTACCGTCCCTGTCCTATTGTTTCTTTTATATTTTATATTTTATTTTTCTTATATGTATCCATGTATTCATAACCATGTTTTACTTATACCTATTATCTTGTAAGCAATTGACAAATAAATAAATAAATAAATTGCTGCAGGACAGACAATTCAACAACTCAATTTAATTATTTACAATAATTTTAAAAAATTATTTTAGTTTTTGTCATCCACATTTCATGTTGTTCCTCCTTTGGCATTCTTTCCTTTATTGCACTATTTCTTTGATATTAGGGTAATTCTTGTCCCGTGGCAAGTCGGCCTCAGCAAGTTGGCTGCAGCAAATTGCCTATGGAGAGTTGTCATGGACCCCACAACCAGAAACCCTGTAAAATCCTGAAACTGCATGCTTGCAAATCCCAGCCAGCCCTTTAAGAGCAGGATTCCAGATGGAATTGTGGGGGAAAGAATTAGCACTAGGTATTTTTGCAGAACATTTTCTATTTCTAAAACTTCACTGTTTCATAAAATTAATGAGCAACATGAATGAAAGTTTCTAAAGCTGTCAAATTAAGCCTCTTCAAAGTTCCTGTTCACTTTCTTTCAAGATGCTTAAACCTGTGGTGCCTACATATCACACATAAGGCCGGTTTGCTTTTAAATGAAAAGAAAGGCAAGAGGCCCATTGAATCTAAAACAAAAAACAAAATCAGATATTGAGCTATGAAATCGCTTGCTCAGCTGCAAGTCAGAGCACATCAAAAACCAAGAGTAAGTCTGCCCCATTTAGCCACATTCTCCTATCATGATAAACTAGAATGTTGAAAAATTCAGACTTATCATAACAAACTGTTTGGAAGTGAGTAAAAACATCCTCCCCACTTTTAAATTCATTTTGTTTACAGTGGTGTGTTAACCAGGCCGTGCCAGGGAAAAGCATGTAATACATTCCAGTTTTGATCACCACGTTACAAAAAGAGGTTGAGGCTCCAGAAGGAGTGCAGAGAAAGAGCAAGGAAGACAATAAGGGATCTGGGAGGCTAAATTATACAATGAACCATTGAGGGAACTAGAAAGACTAGGTGGGGGTATATTATAGCAGTCTCCCAATCCTTGAAGGACTGTTTCAGAGAAGATGGGGTCAACCTATTCTCCAAAGCATCTGAGGGCAAGACAAGAAATAACAGATGGAAAATCATCAAAGAGAGATCCAGCTTAGAACTAAAGAGAAAGTTTCTAACCAAGAGAACAATTAACCAATGGAACAGCTTGCCTTCAGAAGTTGTGGGGGCTCCATCACTGGAGGGTTATAAGAAGAGATCGGACAGCCATCTGTCTGGAATGGTATAGACCAGGGGTCGCCAAACTTTTGGACCTCGGGGACAACCAAACTCATCATTTTAAATCCTGCAGACCAGAGACCCTGGGGAAATTCCCCAAAAAAGTCTGCAGGAAAATCCTCCTCCCCGTTTTCCTACTGATCGATTGTTTTTTATTTGGATTGCAGGATACTGTCTCCAGCTCCGTTCTCAGGGGGGGAGAGAGAGACTTTTGGCTTCATGCAAGGAAAGCAGCAGAAGCAGCAGAAGTCTTTCTTTCTCTCCCCACAAACTCTGCCAGAAATGAGTCTTTGTGAGACTTGTTGTGCCAGTGCAGCCTCTTGGAGCAGGGATGCCTTGCAGGGTCCCAAAGACTCATTTCTGGCAGAGTTTGAGGGAGAGAAAGAAAGACTTTTGCTGCTTTCCTTGCATGCAACCAAGAGTAGAAGAAGAGAGAAGCAGAAAGAAGCAGCCCGGTGGCCAGGCCAGGTGTGTGGAGCGCGTGGGGCAAGTTCCCCCTCTTTGCCCTTCCCCCCTCCTCTCACTACCTCGTGTTGTGCACAATGCAACAATGCAAGCCTTGTGATCCCGCGGACCCTGTGGGCAGCACAGCCTTGTGTTCTCATACAGCCTGGATTAATTGCTTTGGGGGGGACATTTCTCTGTGGACCACCATAAATTTTTTGCGGACCACCAGTGGTCCCCCACCTACTGGTTGGCGACCACTAGTGGTTGGTGACCACTATAGACCAAGGGTCTCCAACCTTGGCCACTTTAAGCCTGGGGGACTTCAACTCCCAGAATTCTGGGAGTTAAAGTCCCCCAGGCTAAGTTGCCCAAGGTTGGAGACCCCTGATCTAAACTATTAATGCTCAAAGCAAATTAGCAGTAGGTAAGAATCCGTGGAATTCAAGGTGGACTGGGGAATTCTGGGAGTTGAAGTCCCCCAGGCTAAGTTGCCAAGGTTGGAGACCCCTGGTAGTGACTCTAGAGTCTCCTGCTTGACCACGGCCTGGACTGAAAGTCCTCCAAGATCCCTTCCAACTCTGTTATTCTTAACATGACTGCATTTTGGGCACTTGGCAACTAGCTTATCTTATAGTTGGTTGCAGGAATACATGGCTTCGCTTAAGGACCATCATATTCACTATATGACCATGTCGTTCACTTAAGAACCACCATAAAAATATCATAAAATCAGGTTTGGTCAGATTATGTTTTGATTTATGAGGTCCCAGCCTCGATCATGGTTGTAAGTTCAGGACTACTTGTATGTCACATATTTTTTATATTCCAACATTCCTCCCAGAACTGTTGAAGAGCAAAAATCTGGTGTGTACCCCCATCCTGGCTCTATATAAAACCACACCGTGTTTTCACACTTTGCTCTAGAAATCCTTCAAACAGAATTTAACAGATTAACAAGAGTTGGAAGGGACCTTGGAGGTCTTCTAGTCCAACCCCCTGCTCAGGTAGGAAACTCTATACCATTTCAAACAAATGATTTTCCAACCTCTTCTTGAAAACTCCAGTGATGAGCACCCACAACTTCTGGAGGCAAGTCGTTCCACTAATTAATTGTTGTGTTAGTAAATTTCTCCTTACTTCTAGGTTGGATCTCTCCTTGACTAGTTTCCATCCATTGCTTCTTGTCCTATCCTCAAATGCTTTGGAGAATAGGTTGACCTTCTCATCTTTGTAACATTTTGTAACATTTCCTCAAGTATTGAAAAACTGCTATCATGTCACCCGTAGTCCTTTTCATTAAATTAGACATTACCCAGTTCCTGAATTTTGTCATACAGCTTCTCGAGCAGACTTTGCAAACAAATCCCTCTACAGTTTTCACATTCACTCCTGCTTCCTTTCCAGGGGTGGGATTCAAAATTTTTAACAACTGGTTTGGTGGATGTGGCTTAGGTGGTGGGCATGGCTTAGTGGTCATGTTATTGGCTGGGCGTGGCCAACTCAATATCACTCACATCGAGGCACACCTCCTCACCTGGCCTCTCATGACTGTGGAGATGCTGCAACAGCCATAAGTGGTCATAAGTCACTTTTTTCAGTGCCATTGTAACTTTGAATGGTCACTCCACAAGCAAAGTACCAGCAAAGGAGGGGAAAAAACTCCAGAGAAGTTCCAGAGACAGAAAGTCTAGTCCTGCCAAGAATGTAACAAGTGTTAACGGAGAGGCAGTTTCTGTAAGCAACACCAGAATGTTTCCTTCCTGCCTTCTTTACAGGATTAGACCAGGAATTTCTTCTAACAACCAGTTCTCCGAACTGCTTAGAATGTTAACAACCGGTTCTAGCGAATAGGTGCGAACTGGTAGAATCCCACCCTTGTTCCTTTCCCTTTGTACAAATAACAGGACTGTTCTTCCAATCATTCAGCACACATGCAGACTTTCCATCCACATTAAACAAGTTCAACAGCAGTTCCATAAGCAAACTGCACCCACGTTTTAATATTTTTCCAGATATACCATTGACACATTAAGCCCTATCATTGTTTTTCAACATTCTTACAGCATTTATAATTGCCTTTTCATAATGTGTGCCCTCTATCACAATCAGGTGTTCCTCAATCTTGGCCACTTGAAGATGTGTGGACTTTAACTCCCAGAATTCCTCAACCAGTCATGGGAATTCTGGGAGTTGAAGTCCACCCATTTTAAAGCTGGCTAGTTGGAAAGATGTATAGCACTCAAGTTCACTCTTTCACGTATCACTATAAGTCCATGCAAATCTCTCAAATCTCCCTCATTTCAATTTCACTGCAAATCCCTCCACCACCTTAATCACATTTCTTTCTGCCTTGTTCACCTTCTGCACCTTCTTTCCACACAATGTTTAAATATCCATAAAAATCACTCTGTATTTCACTGTCTGTTTTCATCTTGGCGGGTTCCTTGTTCCTCTGACTGTATTTTAGCTTTTTCTCGCCAGACATCTTACACATACACTACTCACATTTTTTGCAGTAGTTCTTCTCTTAGATGCATCTTATTCCTTGGCCAAGACTCATGTGCTTCATCAGAGTCCTATTTCACCAAGTGCTTTTCTTCATAATTCCCATTAGCTTAACTCCATGCACTTCTGCACCTCTCTGAGCCATATCTGAATTGTTTTCACCTGGTTCCGAGCAGCTCCCACAATCTTTTTCCTTACATGTCATGTCTATTCATTCTACTGAGAGAATCAGCTATTTTTCATGTCCTATTTATAGTTTTTATACTGTTTCTAATTGTATTTTAATGGCCGTGTTTAGTTGGTTTTTATTTTAATGGTGTGCACTATCTAGAGTCACCTATGTGGTGGGCAGCTGTATAATGAATCTATAAATATCATAAATAAAATAAATATAGGACTTGGCTGTGCTTGTTGCTTTTCTTCCTGTAGTTGTTCCAATGTTTAATCTTTTTTTTTCTTCTTCACTTTTTTCCTTTTCGCTCAGGTCTTTCATGTTCCCCAAGATCCATTTCTGAAAGGGTCCAAAATTTATTCCTGAGCAAATATGTCACCCAATGACACAATCACTTTCTTTTCCTACTCTTGCATTTTGTTCTTCTCTGTCCATTCATGCCACCTAAACAAAATAATTTTCCTTTTTTTTTTCCACATAATTTTTATATGTGTTCAGAATGTTGTGCAATCTCCTCTTCAGTTCTGGTACAGATAGTCCTTAACTTATGACCACAATTGAGCTCTGAATTTCTGTGACTAAGTGAGACAGTTATTAAGTGAGTTTTGTCCCATTTTATGACCTTCCTTTGCCACAGTTGTGAAGTGAATCACTGCAATTGTTAACAAAGTTGTTAAGCGAATCTGGCTTTCCATTAGGTGTCAGAAAGTTGCAAAAGGTTGCAGGACCCCAGGAGCTGCGACTGTCATAAATATGAGTCAGTTGCCAGACATCCAAATTTTGATCACAGACCATGGAAATGCTGCAATAGGCATGTGTGAAAAATGGCCATGCCACTTTTTTCAGTACTGTTGTAGCTTCAAAAGGTAACTAAACAAACTGTGGTAAGTTAAGGACTGCTTGTAGCTGTCTTTAAAATCCAAAACACCTTCAGAAGTTGTGGGCGCTCCGTCACTGGAGGCTTTCAAGAAGAGACTGGACAGCCGTTTGTCCGGAGTGATATAAGATATCCTGCCAACAGGCAAGACAAAAAAAAATGGTTGGAAATTAACCAAGGAGAGAAACAACCTGAAATTTCCTTAGAGAACAATCAACTGGTGGAAAGACGTTGCCTTCAGAAGTTGCGTGAGCTTCATCACTGGAGGCTTTCAAGAAGAGACTGGACTGCCATTTGTCTGAAATGGTACAGGGTTTCCTGCTTGAGCAGGGGGTTGGACTAGAAGATCTTGAAGGTCCCTTCCAATTCCTATTCTATTCTGTTCTGTTCTATTTATTTTCTATTCTATTCATATTCAATTCTATTCATTTTCTATTCTAATTCTTTTCTATTCTGTTCTATTCTGTATTTTATTATATTCTATTGTATTCATATTCTACTCTGCTCTGTTCTTCCTTACAAAGAGGCTGAGTTAAGCCACATGTGCCATGAACAAAGGCTCACACACCGTGGATGAGTTCACACCACACCCTAAGCGCAAAGAAATCTCCTTATGGATGAGGGCGGTGAATGAGCTGGAACCCCACTTCTCTTAACTGAAACACTTTCCATTTAAACACGTTCTGGAGCCTCAGCAAATCTATCCCAGAAGGAAAGAGAGCACAAGCTCCAGCATAGCATTAAGAGGCAATTTGGAGGAGAGGAAACTAAATGAGATAAAGCAGTGAAAAAGCCAGTGCAAAGGAAACAAGTGAAGTTTCTGAACTGCCTAGTAAAGGTGGCAACTGCCTTCAGTTGCAATGAGGGCAGATCTGGAGCCTGGGTGCAAGAAAAGTCAGTGAGGAAACTGGATTTGCTTACTCAACATTTGATTCATTTAACAACTGAAGAGATTCAATTAACAGCCAGAGCAACAACAACAAAAAAAGCTTGCAAAATTGGGTGCAATTCATTTAACAACTGCCTTGCTTAGCAATGGAGATTCTGGCCCCAATTGTGATTATAAGCCAAGATCTACCTGTAGACCAGGAATCTCCAAACCTGGCAACTTTAAGACTTCTGGGAGTTGAAGTCCACAAGTGTTAAAGTTGCTAAGTTTGGAGACCTCTGCTGTAGACAGACAACTGAAAAGAAGCTTAATTGTAAGAATGTACTCTTTTTCTTGTTTCCTATTATGCATGCTCATGCTTGCACACATGCACAAAACTCACAGTTCCTCTGTGTCCCTGGACTTGGGCCATTGGTCACAGCTCTCTGGTAGATTTTGTGACTCATTCCTGCAAATAGCAAATAGGAGTGTCTGTAATGCAGCAGCCAAGGGGAGAAAAATAACTGCTAACTGAATGCAGGCTTGCATGCTCACTATTTGGGGCTGGGGCTGAGGGGATTTCATGTTTTCCTTCCAACTGCCAGGTAGAGGCTCCACAGAAGCAACATTTCAGGAAAAGAAGAGCCTTGTCTGAGATTACAGCAAATCACCTCTCACCTTCGTACCTGAGAAGTGAGATTTTACCTTGCCTTACCTTGGGCTTCATTTGATCAAACCCCATTCCCCCCCACCCCCCCATACACACACACACATACTAAATGTGTGCAACCGTTAAGGATGAAATATCATTTTTTCGGACAACAAAGTATATGTCTTCTGAAGTATCAGCACCATGCAGAATCAGTGTGCAACTCTGAGTATGTGTATTTCTGTGTTTCACTCTGTGTTATGTGAGAAAGTAAGAAAGAGAGAAGAGAGAGAGAGAAGGAGACAGAGGGAAAGAAAGACAAAAAAGAAAAAGAGAGGGAGAGGGAGAGAGAAAGAAAGAAAGAAAGAGAGAAGAGAGAGGGGGGAAAGAGAGAGGGAGAGGGAGAGACAGATGCTGACAGACTGACCATCTGCCTCAATCTCAAAAGAATTGGGCAGAAAATTAGCCCTTTTTCACTGAAGACTTTCTATTAAAATAAATTAGAAGCTGCTTATTAATTTCCTTCTGAAGGAGCAGAAGAGAGCATGGGAAAGATTCAGAAATCGGCAAAACTCAGAGCCACCAAGGAGTTGAGATTTCGGTAGTAAAAACATAGCAGACCTGAGATGACCATCAAGTGAATGCAAGGAGGAGAAGCACCTTTGGGGACTCAAAGCAAAATCTGCTCCTTGAGGCTTCACCGAACACAACTTCTGAGAGAGTCTTACTGGCCGCCATCAAAAATAGAAGGCTGGATTGAATGCTCCAGTGATTTTATTAAATAGGAAACACTCATGATTGGGTGGGGGGGAATAGAGTTTGATAACCCACAACATTAAATCTTGTGGCTTCTTTGGGATTAGCACCATCCATCATCCTGTTACAGCTTAGCATTGTGTTGGACAAACATCTCTGCTTCACAAACCACAGCTTCACATAATATGTGAATCCAGGTGATGATGCTCTCCCGTGTACGAAAGCAAGATGATCCAGGATAGGAGGAACAAAGCTGTACGAAGAGAGACTGAAGGAATCAGGAACCTTTAAGAAAGGACATGATAGTCCTCTTCAAACCCCTGAACAGATGCCACAGAGAAGGGAACCCTGCCTATGGGGATTCTTGGTCATCCAGGTGGTTATGGTTGTCCCAAAGGTGCTTTTTCAACTAGATTTTGTTTTTCCTTGAAGATGTTTCACTTCTTATCCAAGAAGCTTCTTCAGTTCTGACTGAATGATGAAGAATGGAAAGATTTACATTCCTTGCAGTCATTTGGTTATTAGCACTCTTTCTGAGAGTCATTGAGGCCACTTGGAGATTTATTTGTGGCCTCAGGATCACCTGAATAGTGCAGGTGGATGTGCAACCTTCTTGGAACTACTGAAAGGACTATGTTGTAAACACAAGATAGTGTCACATCCATCCCCCTGTTGAGAGATGGATGTTCAATCTTAATGTAGATGGCCTCTTTCATCAAACCTTGAGGGCACCCAAGTGGCATCAACGACTCTCAGAAAGAGTGCTAACGATGAGAGGACTGCAAGGAATATAAATCCTTTCATTCTTCATCATTCAGTCAGAACTGAAAAAGCTTCTTGGATAAGAAGTGAAACATCTTCAAGAAAAAACAGTAAGTCCAGTTGCCTTTTGAAGGAGCACCTTGGGGAGAAAGGCAAGCCCTGTTCTTTCTCAGCCAAAGCACAGGACACAGAAGTAGAAACTGAAGGGATTGAATCCTTACAAAGATTTCTTAAAAGTAAGAGCAATCTAAAGAAGAAGCACAACGCAGGCAGATGCTGCATTGTGCTTTTCTGGATACTTTCAAAAAGTATCAAAAAGTGTTATCTACCACTTTAATTTGAATTCCTGCACCCAGCAGGAATTCAATAGAATACTATTTTTCTGATCCTGAATTCAGTCTTCACCAGATTTCAAGACCAATGAACTCAGAGAGAGTTCAACTAATTGTGTTAATTTCTCATAATTTCAGCAGGCCTACTCAAAAACATCTGACTTTACCTATCATTTATATGTTTATCAAGTTTGTATACTACCAAATATTGTCTGACCTCTGGTGGCTTGTAATAAAAACATAATATATCAAAATAAAAAGTGCAATCATCATCTTCATCATCACCAAAATCTCCAGGGTAAATTATATTAATTATATTATATTAATCAATTATATTAATTAATTATATTGAATTATATTAAGGATGCAGGAAAAACCGATCACAAGACTGTTGGTGTCACCCAATTTATTCTCCAAATGCGCTCTGAAGACCATCTGACTGACGTGGCTTCTTATGGGATGTTGTTTCACACAAGGGGACCACAATAGGAAGCATTAACCTGCTGGCCTCGACATGCCCCAATGTCCCAAAGTAGGAATAAGCAGTTTTTCAAGGGATGGATGTACTGAGGGGTTGATTTTGTTTGGAATCAAGTGATTCCCGACACTATAAAAATCTTTCTATATAAAAACAAACATCATTTAAATGCCAGTTTAGCCTTGGCCATTCCATGAACTCAGTCAATCAAACTATGATTTACTTCTGCTTTTTAATTCTGTATTTCATTAAATGGAATATAATTCTGTATACCCATGAAATGGAAGAACATTCTACTGTTTTCAGTTTAATTTATTTTCCTAAATAAAATGTTTATGAAAAATGTATCAGTGAAGAGGACATACAGCAGCAAAACAAAGAAAAGGTTAAAAAGATTTTTTAAAAACCTAGTCAGTTTTTAATGAGGCATTCCAACTCTACAACAGATGGACATTAAAAATAATAAATTATGCATTTACCAAACCTTCTGCCACATAAGCGGAATAATTAACAATTAAATGTACACATTTATTAAAAGGCATGATTAATCCGAAATGGTTGAATTAATGTAACGTAATGGCTATAATTCAAACAATGCGATCGGCATGATTTGGGCTAGTTAGGACAATATGACATCTTTAAAAATAAAAACTACAGGGCCAAATGTGGTTACTGCATATGGCAAGAGAATGCGATATGTAATAGCTATGAGAATATTCTCCCTCTAACACATCTGTTAAGGGTGCAGGAAAGAGAGACCTTAACTGCAAACCTTAAATGTGACTTCACACATACATATGGTGGATTCTGTCATTAACAGCATAGCTCTTCTTTGCAACTTAATGATATTTTAAAATGTCAGTGAATGAACAATATGCTACCCTGAGAAGAACTGAATAATGCAGGTAGTCCTTGACTTACAACAGCTCATTTAGTGACCATTCAAAGTTACAATGGCACTGAAAAAAGTGACTTATGGCCGTTTCTCACAGTTATGATCTTTGCAGCATCCCCATGGTCACCTGATCCAAATTGAGATACCTGCAGGGGTGGGATTCTACCAGTTCGCGCCTATTCACTAGAACCGGTTGTTAATATTCTAAGCAGTTCAGAGAACCGGTTGTTAGAAGAAATTACTGGCCTAATCCTGTAAGGAAGACAGGAAGGAAACATTCTGGTGTTGCTTACAGAAACTGCCTCTCCGTTAACCCTTATTACATTCTTGGCAGGACTAGACTTCCTGTCTCAGGAACTTCTCTGGAGGAGTTTTTTTCCTCTCCTTTGCTGGTACTTTGCTTGTGTGGAGTGACCATTCAAAGTTACAATGGCACTGAAAAAGGTGACTTATGACCATTTTTCATACTTACGACTGTTGCAGTATCCCCACAGTCATGAGAGGCCAGGCAAGGAGATGTGTGCCTTGATGTGAGTGATATTGAGTTGGCCATGCCCAGCCAATAACATGACCACCAAGCCACGTCCACCCAGTCACATGACCACTAAGCCACGTCCACCACCTAAGCCACGCCCACAGAACCGGTTGTTAAAAATTTTGAATCCCACCCCTGGATATCTAGCAAGTGACTCATACTTAAGACCGCTGCTGTGTCTTTGGGGAACTTATCAACTCCCTCCAACACAATTTTCTAAGCCTCCTCCTCTAAATTCTAGAACATAGAACTCCCAATTTGGCAACTGTACAACTTGTGGACTTCAACGCCCAGAAATCCTCAGCTGGCTGGGGAAGTCTGGGAGTTGAAGTCCATTATGAACTCTTGTGTCACAGATGTGTTTTCAAAGACATACCTTATTAACCTCTCCAGAAAACCAAACCGTTCCTAGTATCCTCCCTTTCTGGTTTTACTACATAGTTTTACTATCTCGCAGTCACTGTATTCATCTTATTTTATGTCCCCCTTGCTGGCTAGGGGAGACATTCTGGGAGTTTAAGTACATACATTTTCAAGCTGCCAAGGTTGAAAGTTTACTTTAAACTTTATCTTTCCATTTGCCCCTCTGTAGTAAAAATGTCTTTCCAAGTTACACAAATTTATCAGCTTCCTCTCATTCTCACTACTTATGTAAAATGTCTAGTCCAGTGGTAGGATTCAAATTTTTTTATTACCGGTTCTGTGGGCATGGCTTGGTGGGCATGGCAGGGAGAAGATATTGTAAAATCCCCATTCTCTCTTCACCCCACTAACCTGCTTTACAGCTCCGTTCTCCTATGCAGGACAACCAAAGAAGACCCAGCCAATCAGCTGGGACTCGGGAGGCAGAGAATAGATGGAGTTGGCGGGGCCAGTCAGAGGTGGGATTCCAAACTACTCAAAATTTCCACTCCCGGTTCCCCAGAACTGGTCAGAACCTGCTGAATACCACCTCTGGTCTAGTCCATTTTCTCTGTCAAAATCTGTTGCTATCAACATGGTCTCTTTAATTTTCAAGTCCTTCTTTTTCCTATTCATACGTTAACCTACTGAAGAGACAAGTCCTTCTTGGCTTAAAGCCACTCTGCATTTTCCAAATTGTGTTCACTGTTACACCTCATATCTTTTCAATCAGAATTCTGCAGACCTCTCCTGAGGCACACTTAGCACTAATTCCCTGCTAGTTTCTTTATTCATTCTTGCTAACTTTCCTTTTGTATCCAGGAACAATAACTGCATTGTCAGATGCAAATGCACTCTTCACATGCTTGAACAAATTATACAGCCAGTCTATAAACAAACCACATCCATATTTTCCCAGTTATACTGTCTGTACCTACAGCTTTCTTATTTTTCAACATTTTGATTTCTTTTCTTCAATTTTTCTCAGGTACTAATATTTGTAGCATTAATTTTAATTTTAATCATTGCCTTCCCATACGAACATCTAAACAATCCTTCATTTTGGTTTATATTTGAAATCATTTACATTCAAAGTGATGGATATGAATTCTGAATTAGCGAAGGTGATATTTTCAAAAATTGTGGCTAGCCAGATGGGATATGGCCAGAGGGAAATAAAGATTCATTGGAACAAGTGACCTATTTCTTCAACAAGTATTTCTTTCAATTCAATTGAAATAAATACTACTTCATTCCAAAACAATTTTCCCAACTGCGTAATTATGGCAATTGTTATTTCATAAGCAGAATGTATAAATCAGCTATTAAATTTATGTTATCAAAGATCATTAATACACTGTGCAGCAACATAAGAATATAAGTCCAGTTGGTAAATATAATACCTTTTCACATCAGATGAGTTTATGTCTTACAAATCTATAGTCTGCTTAGCTATGATTCTTTATTTACTTGGCTATCTAGCTATCAAAGTCTTTTGGCAATTAGTGACCTGGATTAGTACAACATGCAAAACTGGGTAAACTTACAAACTATGATGACTGGTTTTGTATTGCACATGGAACCAAGCCAAACACATCACAATTTGGCTATCACAATAGTGTGGTAGGTGAAGTCACCACTGATAACCATTACATACATAAGAATCTTGGTTGCATTGGAATAAGAGACAGCAAAAGAAAATGGTGGTTTTCTGAATTCCAGAAAGCATATTATAGTCTCATTCAAGGATCTCTATTCAGGGCAGTAATATTTAATTTTTTCACAATAATTGAAGATGGAATTATTATATCAAAGCATGGCCCCAGATGATTCCAAAAAGAAGGCAAAAAGGTGAAGCTTTTGAAAGTAGTGTAAAGAGTTGCAAATTAAGAAGCAAACCTAAACTAAAATGATGGGAACTGTAATGATGTTACTTGACCTAATCTTAGGACACTGTTTACCAACCTTAGATATTTTAAGATTTGTGGACTACAACTCCCAGAATACATTGCTTGCTAGGTTATTCTGCAATGAAGTTCACATATCTTAAAATATCTAAGGTTGGGAAACATTGCTTTAGGGCAGGGATCTGCAAACTGAAAAATGTAAGACGTGTGGACTTCAACTCCCAGAATTCCCCAATCAACATGGCTAGTTGAGGAATTCTGGGAGTTGAAGTCCACAATTCTTAAAGTTGCCAACTTCGGAGACTCCTGTCTTCAGGAATAAGTCTGTTAAATTGTCACCTGAACATTGAGGGACTTGCATATTGAAGGGGCACCTTAGTCACGAGGTTCCTGCCTCAAACACATCTCCTGAGTTGTCAACTTCTGACTTTACTTCTTCTGGAGGTTGATAGACCACCAAGCTAATGCTGATTAGCCAAGTCATGGCTGCCAGCCATGTATTGAATTTATTCAACCATTTACTGAATTCGTCCAAAATTGTCTGGCTTTGGGTACTGGAGAATCCCATTTCTCAATCTTCAAGCCCAGAATTCTTAGTAACAGTCATGCTAGAGAATTCTGAGAATTTAAGTCACACATTTGGCAGGCAAGCTGAAAAATAATGGATGGAAACTAATCAAGGAGAGAAACAACCTAGAATTAAGGAGAAATTTCCTGACGGTGAGAGCAACCAACCAGTAGAACAGCTTGCCTTCAGAAGTTGTGGGTACTCCATCACTGGAGGCTTTTAAGAAGCGACTGGACAGCCACTTGTCTGGAATAGGGTCTCCTGCTTCAACAGGTAGTTGGACTAGAAGACCTCCAAGGTCTCTTCCAATTCTATTATTCTATGAATTTGCCCAAATGGGAGAGAAAGCAATAATCTATAAACCATAGTTTGCTAGGTAGTACGTAGGTTTACACAACAGGTAAGACAAATCACAAAAATCATATGATGACTTAAAGTAATATGTGAACCCAACATCCAGTCTTTATGCTGGGTAGAATATAATGGGAATTAATAAGAAAAAGGCAGCTGACCTTCTACTCTTCTGTTCATTGGAAAGCAAAAATAGAGCTATGAGCTAAGGAGAAATCTCCTTTATATAAACATATAAAAGTATTTTATTCACTTCTTCTGTTGTACCTGCCCCACACAAAGATATCCTCAGCCCAAATGTACAGAAGCTGAAACCTCAAATTCAAAAATCTGCAAAACAAATAAGAGGAGGGGCAGGGTTAAAAATGCAGCATAGGATATTTTGCAGCAATCCCTGGCTTCTTTTTTTTTAAAGCTCAAATTATAGATCTCAACAATTTTAGCTCAAAATGAAATAGCTCATTTCTCAATTTACTGAGCAGAGAGGGTAGACGGGGACAAGCTCTGAACAACACGTGCAGCCTGCAGTTTGAGAAGGATTTCTCCAAAAGCACATAATAATGGATGCAGTTGAAAGGAAAAGGAAGAAAAAAGGGAGTCAACTCGCATCCTAATGACCCAATCAGTTGTTTCTTCAAGGCTGTTGCGTGGAATCGAATGAAGCATCCTTGTGAAGAGGCTCCGACATCCTGGTTGCTTTCTCAGCTCCCAATTTCTGCCTCCTCTCCAGCTCCTTCTGCACACCTACGTTGTTCCTTCAGCCTCCCACTCAACAAGTCCACCAGCCACCAGGAGAAGGAGAGATCTTCCGACAAGGCAAATCAAAACAGAGAAACGTAACCAAGGTTTGTAACAGTCACGCATGGATGCTATAAATGGGGAACGTGTGAGGATAACATGGCCAAAGGTGAGAAGCCTGTTTGTGTGCCAATTAAAAATATGAGAATGAGAAAGGGAGGTCTGTAGCCAGTGGGAGTGATGGACTGCAGTGTTATTCCTTGTTGATCAGACTGAAAATCAGACTTGTTATTTCTTCTACATCCTAAATAAACCCTCCCATTCTTTACTTTCAAATGAAATATGATAGCCTACCAAGGAAAAGTTATACTTTATCCCTTAGACTATTCTGCATTAAATTCTGTGTAGTTAAAGAGAAGAATACAGTAGAATACTCTGTGTCCAACTGAAGATAAGAATTTTCTGGCCACCAAATATTTCTGCCCCTATTTGCTCAATTGCTTCTTTGTGTTACTTAAAGGAAAGGCAGGTCCTACATACAATTCACCCCGAAATAGAAGGGATAAAAGAAGGATGTAAAATCAAAGGAGACATTTAAAAGTTAAATCAATTTTATCATAATAGGTGTATCAAGTGAGTAGATTTAGGAGAGGCAAAACTGCCACCTAAGCATCTAAACATCTTTTGTTTTCTGTGTAGAGAACAATCCAGACCATAGCCAGAATCAGATGGATTGTATCCCAGAATTCTGAAGTAGCTGGCAAGTGTGATCTTGGAACCGCAAAATCTTTCAAAGATCCTGGAGCACGGAGGAACTACCAGAGGACTGGAAAACAACCAATGGGATCCCAATCTTCAAAAAGGGGGAAAGAAATTGATCCAGGAAATTACAAACCAGTCAGGCTGGCATCAATACTGCAGGAAATCCTGGAAAAGATCATCAAGAAGTAGATTTGCCAACACCTAGAACCAAGCAAAGGGATTACTAGAAGCCAACATGAGTTGGTTAAAAACAGATCGTGCCAGACAACACATACCACCTTCTTTGATAAAGTGACTAAATTAGTGGGTCAGGGAAATTCTGTGGATATAGTATATTTAGACTTCAGTAAGGCATTTGACAAAGTAGACCACAACTTAGTTATTGGTAAGATAGAAAAGTGTGGGAGAGACAGCATCACCACCAGATGCATTTGCAACTGGCAGATCAACTGACTCAAAGGTGAACTCATCAAATTTGCAAATGACATCAAGCTGGGGACAATTGGAAAGACAGACTTGAGGTCCAGAAGGATCTTGACAGACTTGAGCATTGGCTCTAGCTAACAAGATGCAGTTTAGTGGTGAGAACAGTAAAGTTCAGTCAGGAAAAAACAAATGGACAGTATAGAATAGGTGGTACCTGGCTCAACAGTAAAGGCAGTAAAAAAAGCAGTAAAGAGGTATCTAATGTCCTAGTGGATCACCACTTAAGTATGAGCCAGCAGTGTACTGCAGCTGCCAAAAAAGCCAATGCAATCCTAGGTTACATCAACAGAGGGATAGCATCAAGATCACAAGAAGTGATAGTAGCATTTAAAACCACACCAGTGAGGCCGCACGTGGAATACTGCATCCACTTCTGGTCACCACAATCCCCAGAAAATGCTGAAGCCCTGGAAACAGTAAAGAAAAGAGCAAGTAAAATGATAAGAAATCTGAAGATTAAACCATACGATGAACGGTTAAGGGAACTATGTAGATCTAGCCTATTGAAAAGAAGGATTGGCGGTGATATGATCACTATCTTCCAGTACCTGAGGGGCTGTCACAGAAAAGAAGAGCTAGACATATTCCCCAAAGCACCTGAGTGCAGGACAAGAAGCAATGGGTGGGAAGATCATTAATGAGAGGTCAAACCTAGAACTTAGGAGAGTGAGAACATCAGTGAGGACAATTAACCTGTGGGACAGCTTGTCTTCAGACGTTCTGGGTGCTCCATCACTGAAGGTTTTCATGAAAAGATTGGACGGCCAATTTGTCTGTAATGGTATAGAGCAGAAGTTTCCAAACTTGGCAACTTTAAGACTTGTGGACTTCAACTCTCAGAAGCTGGCTGGAGAATTCTGGGAGTTGAAATCCACATGTCTTAAAGTTGCTAAATTGGGTTGGATTAAAAGAGTTCCAAGATCCCTTCCAACCCTGTTATTCTATGTTCTGTGTTCAATCTGAAAAGATGGCTGACTACAATCTTAAATATGACCAACTAGAAGATCTTCTTCAGGTCCTATTGCTAAAGCTAAAAGTCACCTGGAAAGTTAGCACAGAGAACATGAATCCCTGGAACGAGAGGAAAGTCCTATATAGATTTTTTAAAAAAAATTATTATCAAAGGACAAAATGTTTTAGTTAAGCTTTGTTTTGAAGGCATCCACCAGTCCTTTCCTCTATCTCATTAGTGACATCTCTCTGCCGGAAACAATGGAGAAATCCAGTCCTTTTTTCCAACTGTGAGCATTCAGTAGTGACCTGTTCCTATAATCTTTCCCTTCTGTACACCAACAAATACAGATCCATGACAATGACAGTTACACCCAGCCCTTGTGTCGAGCCAATCTGGCAAGTGAACATCAAGTTAACATCATTCAGTTAACCAGAAAGCAACCATAGAACAGGTAGCATTGGGAAAAGGAGATGTTATGCATGGCAGTGCTGTTCATTATGATTACGATCTTTGGAAGAAAAGTTGGGAACCCAGGAATGACTCATCCCAAATGTTGCAGGCTTAGAACAAATAACTTCTCCTGGAGCTGAGAAAAAACGATTCAAGGTTCAAACCAAACACACATTGCAGATATGTTGGACAACCTGATACTCTTCCTCCCAACACAGCTACTGAGCAGCTACACATCCCATAAAATCCAGTAGGGGATCAACCCTCCATCTTGCCAAACCTCACATTACCAGAGAAAGGTTATACCTTTAATAAAAGAGAAATGTCTCGTATTAACAGGCATGCTTGCATACACAGGTACCACTGTTGGTACCTGGTTCAACAGTAATAACAATGAAAGGAATCTTCGGGTCCTAATGGAAATAACATAAATATGAGCCACCAGTGTGTGGCAGCAGCGAAAAAAGCCAACATAATCCTAGGATACATTAACAGAGGGATAGAATCACGATCAAGCGAAGTGTTAGTACCACTTTATAATGCCTTGGTATTATACATTTGCATCCAGTTTTGGTTGCCATGTTATAAAAAAGATCTTGAGACTCTGGAAAGAGGGCAGAGAAGAGCAACAAAGATGATTAGTGGACTGGAGGCTAAAGCACATGAAGAAGCGTTGCAGGAATTGGGTGTGCCCAGTTTAATGAAAAGAAGGACTAGGAGCGATATGATAGCAGTGTTCCAACATCTCAGGGGTTGCTACAAAGAGGAGATCAGCATGCTCTCAAAAGCATCTTAAGGCAGGACAAGAAGCAGTGGATGGAAACTAATCAAGGAAAGAAGCAATTTAGAACTAAGGAGAAATTTCCTGACAATTGGAACAATTAATCAGTGGAACAACCTGCCTCCTGAAGTTCTGGCTGCTCCAACACTGGAGGTTTTTAAGAAGAGATTGCAAAACCAATCTGAAATGGTAGAGGGTTTCCTGCTTGAGCAGTGTGTTGGACTGAAAACCTCCAAGGTTCCTTCAAACTCTGTTATTCTGTTATTCTTCCCAAGATCAGAACGAAGCCCACAGTTGCAGCTGCAGAGAATTTGCTAGGCAGGTGGGAATACAGCAATTTGCCAGTGCTATAGAAGTGTTACAGCTATCTAGGCCCTGAATTTAGGTTTGTTGCGTACATGGTGGTGTGATGTGTCCTGTCCTGAAAGTGTTGCCAATCACTGGTTCCTCAATAGCCCAACAAGGACTGAACATTTAACCTTTAACTTCTCTGCCTCTCTCCACCTGCAACAAGGTGTTAAAAATTGCTGTTTAGTTGGGGAGGGAAGCAGTAAAACCACATCGGTAAAGCCAAAGCCGTTTGAAATTCACAGTGAAAGCTGCTATGTAAGTGCTAAATATTATTGCTTCATCTCTTCAAAAATCTGTAGTATCTGTAAGCTTGGGAAAACTCTGGTATTTCTCTCACAGGATATTAATAAGAAAAATGCAGGAGACCTTCGCTGGTTTTTATTTCATTGCTCGATGACTGAGGAATATGTAGAAAGAGAGGAGGGCATGGAAAACAAGAGAGAAAACGGTAAACAATGAAGAAAAAAACACATTGGGGAGCTTTGGTTGCTAGCAAAGCATTTGACTTCTTGGGAGATCTTAGAAACAGATGCTTTTCTGCACAATGAGCATAAGAATAACAGAATAAACTTTAAAACCTAAAACGAAACAAATATTGGGCTGATCTGGATCTCACAATAAACCAGAATTTGGGATGATCCTGAGTCCAGCTGTCCAATCACAGATGGCTGTTTCACCTGCTAGATGCCTCTCCTGATGGTTCTGTGAATCCTGCTGCTCTCCCTTTTATCACAAGTCTTTTCTTGTCTACCCATTTCTGGTTTATTTGGATATGAACAATTCTCAAGCCATCCAAAAGGAGAAACAGACCACAAAAAAGAGTGATTAGCAACTGGAAGCCAAGCCAGGCCAATTCAGTTTATCTTATCTCAGAGGTCTCCAAACTTGGCAACTTTAATCCTAAACAGTCTGACAAACCCAGTGAACCCTTAAAATCTGTAAAGCGGAGTCCCCAAACTTGGCAATTTTAAGACTTGTGTACTTCAACTCCCAGAATTCTCCAGCCAGCAAAGCTTCAACATAGAGTTGAAGTCCACAAGTCTTAAAGTTGCCAAGTTTGGGGACCCCTGGTTCCTCTCAATGCCCAAGATGCGTGTCCTCTCCCCAAAATATCTGGATTTAAATGAGAGAAGAAACCAGCCAAATGCTCTTCCAACTTTCTCCCCCCAACCTCCCTCTATTTTTTAAATATCCTTTCTTGGAAAAAGTGTAGATATCTAAGAGAATAACACATAGGAACCGTGGTGGTGCAGTGGTTAGAATGCAGTACTGCAAGCTACTTTTGCTGACTGCCAGCTGCCAGCAGTTTGGTAGTTTGATCATGACTGGCTCAAAGTTGACTGAGTCTTCCGTCCTTCCAAGGTGGGTAAAATGAGGACCCAGATTGTTGGGGGCAAGAGGCTGACTCTGTAAAACTGCTTAAAGAGGACTGCAAAGCACTGTGAAGAGGTACATAAGTCTAAGTGCTATTGCCATTGCTATTTACAAAACAATCAATTCTAAAACATGTTGCTTGGTTAGTGGGCAGCCTTAGCAATCAAGTAACTAAGAAGTTGCTTCTGCTGCCACCTGTTCTTCACTGCTAACCATTTAAATCTACCCTTGTATCTTCTCTAATTAATTAAATAAACATATAAACCTGACCATCTCAACAAGGGATTCTAGGTGCTGAAATAGTAATAATAATACTAACAACAATAGAGATGGAAAGGACCTTGGAGGTCTTCTAATCCAACCCTTGTTCAAGACATACCATTTCAGACAAGTGGTGTTCCAATCTCTTCTTGAAAACTTTCAGTGTTGGAGCAATGTTAGCTCCAACTTTGCCCCCAGTTGTCCTAGTTACCTTCTGGGCTGGAGAAAAACTCTCCCAGGAACAGCCTTTGGCTGCAGAGAATCAAGTCCAAAACGTGGTCAACAGAAACTGTAACTATAAGTCCAATCAAGGCAAGAGTAGGTAATTAGACAAGGCTGGAGCAAGAATTCCAGATGTGACAGCCCGGCAATAACTCAACACGGTTGGGAGGACACCAGAAGAGAGATAACTAAAGTCAACACAAGATAAACTCACGTTTGCTCCCAGCAGCTACCGCACTCAGCATGTATTTCTTTTAAACTCTCTTCCCAGCTGTGACTAATGAAGGGAATCAAGGCCCTTTCCTCCCCTGTAAGCCATGCAACCCACATTGCTCCCTTCTCTATTCCTCCCTGCGTGCCCTAGGATGAAGAGGGGGTGGGCCTGGGTTCTTCTCTGAACTCCCTCTCCCTTGTTCTACCTCTTCCCTGCTCTGCCCAGCCAGACTTTGCCCTTCCCCAGTTTCCTCCATAGCCAACGGAGCCACACTCCCACTCCCTATCAGCTGTTCAGCTTCCTCCTCGAATTCAGACTCTGACAGGGACATGACAGCATCACTACAACCATCATAAATATAAGGCAATTGCCAAGCATCTGAATTTTGATCACCTGACCATGAGATGCTGCAACAGTAGTACATGTGAAAAGCAATCATAAGTCATTTTTTTCAGAGCTGTTGTAACTTCGAATGGTCACTAAATGAATTGTTGTACATCAAAGAGCACCTGTACAAAATGGAGGTGGGGGGTGGAGCTGATCATATAGTCACCGTTTCCCTTGTTAACCCCTCCCTCAAGCAGACAGCAGATACTCCTGGGTGAGGGAATGAATGCTCCTTAATGCAGCTTTTCTCTGAAACAGGGCTGGGCAACAACTACAGATAACTTTACCAACTGCGGGTGACATAATCAGTCAACCAACCAGGAGCTACAGGGCGTCTTTGGGTGGGGAGGAGTTTAAATCCCGAGAATGTCCTCCTCCTGTCCAAAATCCTGGGTGTGACTGGAAAAGAGAGGTCCTTACTGCTGCAACTATTTCTGCTTCATCCTTCATCTTTTTCCCAAACGCCATCACTCTGCTAAACCTATAATTCCCTCAACACTGTCCAACTATTTACAAAGTCTGCACTACTATTACTATTAACCTCTCATCACTCCTTATCACCCATCCCCTCCCACTTGTGACTGTAGGACTGTAACTTTGTTGCTTGTATCCTTACGATTTTTATGGATTGTTTCCTAGTATGATTTGATTGCTTATTGTACCTTATGACTACCATTAAGTGTCGCCTCTTATGATTCTTGACGAATGTATCTTTTCTTTTATGTACACTGAGAATATTTGCACCAAGACAGATTCCTTGTGTGTCCAATCACACTTGGCCAATAAGAATTCTATCTTCTATCGGCACAATGAAGCCAAGAGATCTCTCTCTCTCAATAGATCGCACAAGAATCTGTGTAACTGATTGGAAGCTCTCCAGGCATTTGGTCCAGCCACAGAGAACAAGACACAATCATGGCAGCTGCCTTGCTGGCAAGGTTTCTGAAATGGAGATGAGCAGTCCCTGTTGGGCCAATTGGCTGGAGGCACCTTGTTCCATGAATGGGTAGCTATTCCCCAAGGCCAATGATGGCTGTGCTCTAAGAATTATTAGTTCGATGCAGCAGATCAGTGTTTTTCAGCCTTGGCAAAGTTAAGAAGGGTGGACTCCCAGCATTCCTCAACTGGGGACTACAAGAATGGTGTAATTAAGCATACGCTTAGTTAAAACTACTCTTGTTTTATTTCATGTTAATTCCCAGCCCATAATAGTCCCAAACAGTCTCCCGAGATAAGCACCCACCTTTATCTCCTTTGAATGGCTGCCAACAAGAAAAGGGCCAAATGAACTGTAAAAAAAAACCAACCGAAGTACAAAGTCCACAAAGAGCTTCAAGGATTAATCCGAGCAGAACAAATGACTGCTTCCTGCAAAGGTTTCGTCACCTTTGCCTGTCCTTTATTCCTTATGGGAGGGGCAATCATGTCCCAGCCTGACTTCCGATCTGCTCCTTTTGTTTCAGCTGCTCTCGCCTTCTAACAGCCCTACGCACACGCGCATTGGGAACAGGCTCCCCTAGGTCCTCTGCTTCACTGCTGCCAGGCTCTGGAGGCTCCGGAGGCAGCACCCCACTCCCAGATGGTCCTGGATCCATCTCTGCATCGAACACAGGACCCTCATCTGAGTCCTCTCTAGACTCCCGGACTGCTCCCCATTCTTCCCCGCTGGCCAATTCCATTGCCGTCTGCATAGGCTGCCAGCCAACCACAACACATGGTAAGATATAAATACAGCTCGTTTGGAAAGCAGACCTGTGCTGCCATTTGCATTTATGCCTGTTTGTTCACCTTCTCCAGTAAGCCATGCTTACCTTGGGCCTTTCCTCTCTCCAGGCATTCTCAGGGTTAAAATGGGCAGATCCTAAAGCGAACAGCTGTCTCCCAATCTGGCCTACAGGATTTCAACCTTATGATGGGCTGCACATTGTCAGCATCCTTGACCAAAGCCGAAAGAGAGCTTGTTCGCTTGTAATGTGAGGCGATATTTTTATTTATTTTATTTTCTTATTTCAACATTTATATGCCGCCCTTCTCCGGAGACTCAGGGCGGCTTACAGTCTATGGAGCACCATGCTAAGTGCTCGGCAATAGCCTTCATTCCATTGTATATGCCTGCTTATTACTAGGGCTTTTGGCCCCCCCAAGCGGCATTTTTTCAAAGTCAGCTTATTGCCCCCAACAAACTTGGGTCCTCAATTTACCTACCCCGAGAGGATGGAAGGCTGAGTCAACCTTGAGCCTGGTGGGATTCGAACCGGCACTAATGTGTCGGTATGATATGGCTAAGTGCTGGTAACCTGTGCACATCACTTATGACACATTTAACAAGGGTCCTGACTTGATCACGTAGTCCTGATTGCCATCTCAACTTTTTGCCCTCCCCGGGCTCTTTCCATGCTGCTCACTTCGTCCCGCAACTGATCAAAGCTGATAGCACCCTTCCCCACCATTTTGAGGGCAATAATGCCAATTTCATATACTGCCCAAATTTATTTATTTATTTATTTATTTATTTATTTCTGAGCCAAGGTGGCACAGTGATTAGAATGAAGTACTGCAGACTAATTCTGCTGACTCTTGACTGCCAGCAGTTAGGCAGTTCGATCCTGACCGGCTCAAGATTGACTCAGCCTTCCATCCTTCTGAGGTATATAAGTCTAAGCAGGGGTGGGATTCTACCAATTCATACCTATTCGCTAGAACCGGTTGTTAACATTCTAAGCAGTTGGGAGAACCGGTTGTTAGAAGAAATTACTGGTCTAACCTGTACGGAAGGCAGGAAGAAAACATTCTGGTGTTGCTTACAGAAACTGCCTCTCCGTTAATCCTTATTATGTTCTTGGCAGGACTAGATTTCCTGTCTCAGGAACTTCTCTGAAGGTTTTTTTTCCCTCCTTTGCTGGTACTTTGCTTGTGTGGAGGGACCATTCAAAGTTACAATGGCACTGAAAAAAGTGACTTATGACCATTTTTCACGCTTACGACTGTTGCAGCATCCCCACAGTCATGAGAGACCAGGCAAGGAGATATGTGCCTTGATGTGAGTGATATTGAGTTGGCCACGCCCAGCCAATAACATGACCACCAAGCCACGTCCACTAACTAAGCCATGCCCACAGAACCAGTTGTTAAAAAATTTGAATCCCACCCTTGAGTCTAAGTGCTATTGCAAAAAATAAAATAATAAAATAAAATAAAATACAATAATAAAATTAAATATTAAATTAAATTAAATTAAAAAAATAAATAAATGTATTGGCCGCCCATCTTACCACAGGGTAACTCCGAGCGGCCTTCATTTACACATGTAGCCAAAACATAAACAATCAAAACCAGACATTAAGACCAAGGGCTCATGCGGAGGGTGGGGATGAAGTGGGGGGAGGACAAGGTGGGACCTGTTCTTACTCAATCAACCACTTCCACTGGGCTGATCCCCCGCTGGGGCCCCAGGCCGATGGCCAGAGCCAGGTATGTAGGCCCTTACGGAGGGGAAGGGAGGGGCCAACCTCACATGGGGGGCCAAGAGGTTCTAGAGGGCAGGAGCCACAGCAGAGAAGATCCTCTGTCAACTCATAAAATATTTCTATAGTTGTTTTAGAGTTGCCAACAGAAATTCCATAAATGCATTCCATAAATGTTTCCAAAGATAGTAACTAAATGACCGAAGTTTCTGCCCGCAAAATTCTAACTGGAGAGCCTGATTGATGACTCTGGGCTATGGAGGTGTCCCGTTGGAGAATATGAAGTATGATATGCCCAGGGAGTGGGGAGGGGGGGGGAAACCAGGGTCAAGGGTGACAATGAATGATGTGTCTCAGAGTCAGCTGCACCCAGGCAGTGCCAGACATGTTAACTTCCAATAAATCTTTTTGAAGTTTTGGAAGTTTGGCTCGAGACTCATGATTTAAATGGGGGTAACTGTCGGAATCCTGACACCCTCCTCCTGGATCCTGCCATCTGGAATAATCAGGCTGAGGGGACCTGCAGGAGGCCTCCTCTTCTGGCACAAGTGGTATGGGCCAATCCCTGTAGGGTGAGAGGGTCCCTCAAGTAACCTGGGCCCACAACAAATTAATTGGTGCCAAAAAGCCCCCCTCGATTTCCCTAAATAAACCCAAATCCTGCTTCACTCACATGCATATATCTCCTAGCTCTGTGGGCTGGGAAATTCTGCGATAGGAAGTCCACACCTCTTAAAATTCCTGGACCACATAACATAGCAGTGCATCTCTTTCCCGGAGTTCAATACAATGTTTTATTTATTTATTTATTTGATTTGTCAATCGCTTACAAAATAATAGGTATAAGTATAGACATGAGTAAGAATACAGAAAATAGGTAGGAATAAATGGGGACAATAGGACAGGGATGGTAGGCACAATGGTGCACTTATGCATGCCCCTTAGACCTCTTAGGAAAGGGATGAGAGGTCAATAGTAGATAGTTTGAGGTTAAAGGAGTGGGGGTTTGAGAATGTAATTACAGAGTCAGGTATTGACCACTCTGTTGCTGAAGTCGTACTTTCTGCAATCAAGTTTGGAGAGGTTAACATTGAGTTTGTATCTGTTGTGTGCTCTTGTATTGTTGTGGTTGAAGCTGAAGTAATCATTGACTGGTAGGACATTGTAGCAGATAATTTTGTGTGATACGCTTAAGTCCAACCGTAGGCGGCGTAGTTCAAGATTGTCCAAACCCAAAATTTCAAGTCTGGTGCGAGCAGAGGAGTGTAGTATTCTTCTCATGAAATACTTCTGGACTCACTCAATTGTATATATCGATTTAGACTGCTCTGAAGTTCAAGATTTATCCTGGTCAGAGGATAAATTTATCCTGCTTTTTCGTTTTGACTTGAGAAAGTTATTGGCTCTATTCAGGGTAGCAATTCACATTTTAACACCACTTCCAAATGTTTGCTCTCTTCCCTCTTTGTGCCTTTTCCTGGCTTCTGTGCAACACGCCTGAGCAAAAAGCCACCCAGCCTCTCGCTCCTCTTCTCGCCTTTAAATCAACTTTAAGACTTGTGGACTTCAACACCCAGAATTCTGCAGCCAGCTATGTTCCTCATTTGACCTCGGAAGGAGGGCTACAGAATTCTGGGAGTTGAAGTTCACAAATCTTAAAGTTGTCAAATTTGGAGACCCCTGCTTTAGATCAACCTGGATTTTGGCAGCTGCTTTTTTTTCTCGGGCAGCAGAGTTTTCAAAAATGACATTCTAATCTGCGCTCTCATGGTTTGCTGTGGAAGCCAAAAAAAAATATTTTTAAAATGCTTCTCATCTGGGCCTGAAATAATAATAATAATAACACAGAGCTCAAAAATCCAACAAGGAGTGGTGTATTTAAAAAAAAAGAAGAAGGAAAAAGATACTGAGACATCTGTGCCTAAAAAACTAGAAGCATCTCCAGCTGCTGCATAGAGAGAGGGGAAGAAAAACACAGGACACAGCCAGGATTTGCTGGGAATCTGGCATCCAGCCGCACTTTTTCATATTTTGCACAAAAGGCTACTTTAGTCTGCTCCTTCACCCTTCAAAGCTGTGACGTCACCACCTGCTGGCAAAGGTTATCCCAAATCCAATCCTAAAGGCAGTTCTGACTGCCTGGTCTGGGGGCAAGAATTTAAATGGGGGGGGGGGGGGACTGGAATGGCTTTGGTGAAAGAACGGACTTTGCAGAGATGTTCTTTTTAATGGTAAGCCTTGACTGGAGGCCTGCATATACATCACCTCCTCTTTTGTACGCCCTGGAGTGCTTTCACACACCACCCGCAGCCCCGTGTGTGCTTTTCTGCAGTCTATTAAAAAGGATTGTAGTGGTGATTGATTGATTGATTCACTCAGAAAATTTATATGGCCACTAACTCACTCTTGGTGACTCTGGGCAGCTTACAAAAAATAAAAACACAATATACAACTATAAAAGCCGTGGTGGCGCAGTGGTTAGAATGCAGTACTGCAGGCTAATTCTGCTGACTGCCAGGAGTTCGATCCTGACCCGTTCAAGGTTGACTCAGGATTTCCATCCTTCCAAGATTCATCAAATGAGGACCCAGATTGTTGGGGGCCATATGCTGACTCTGTAACCTACTAAGAGATGGCTGTAAAGCACTGTACAGTGGTATGTAAGTTTAAATACGTATATAAGCGGGATATAAGTCTTTTGTAGCTATTGCTACAAAACAATATTCTCCCCCATCCTGCTGGCAACAGCAATCAGTCAAATGAGCCAGCTGATGGACAGCCTCCCACTCTGGATTCCGCAGGCCCGCTGCCAAACCAGATCGTCAGAGCCTTTGAAAAAAGTGTCAAAGTGGGAGCCAGCCTAATCTCCATGGAGATGATGCTCCAAAGGGCAGGAGCCATCACGTAGAAGGCCCTTCTTCTGGATCGTGGGATGCAGGGACCTGAGGATTTCTTCCAACGGCTTTTTTATTTTCCCTTCCCCCAGGGTTAGCATTTCTGTTTGTCATGTTATTTATTATTGTGGCTCTCAGATTTTTATTTTAATCTAAGGGAGGGAAAATTAATAGTCAAAAGGGGAGAAATATTGGATAATACAAATTAAGATGAATTTATGAATGATTAATTGAAGGATATAATTTGATAAAATTACCAAAATGGCAATTACAATGAATATGTATTTAAAAAATGGTATTAAGAATGTAGTAATTGACATAAAGTAATGTATGAGAATATTGAAGAAAGCTAATAGTAGGAATATATAAGTATGGTCATGTTTGCTTTAAAATGTTAAAAGACCCGGATCCATACTGTTCGCACAAAGATGTATTTAAGGAAATAAAAATTTAAAAAGGTGGGGGGATTTTTATTTTATGTTTTAGATTTGTATCTTTTTTGACTTAGTGTCCTATTTATTGCTGTGTATCACCCAGACACCTTTTTGGGAGGGCAGCTTCTATATAAATTCGATTAATAAATAAAATAAATAAATACCTTGAGCAGGGCAGGCCAATCTGGATGCACTTTGGAAATGTTGAGAAAGTAGGGCAGGCCCACTCCCAAAAGAACTGTCTATGTTAGCAAGACAAGCAGGGGTGGAATTCAATTCTTTTAACAACCTGTTCTGTGGGTGTGGCTTAGTTGGTGGGTGTAGGTTGGTGGTCATGTTATTGGCTGGGTGTGGCCAACTCAATAGCACTCACATCGAGGCACGCATCTCCTCGCCTGGCCTCTCATGACTGTGGGGATGCTGCAACAGTCATAAGTGTGAAAAATGGTCATAAGTCACTTTTTTCAGTGCTATTGTAAATTTGAATGGTCACTCCGCACAAGCAAAGTACCAGCAAAGGAGGGGGAAAAAACTCCAGAGATGCTCCAGAGACAGGAAGTCTAGTCCTGCCAAGAATGTAATAAGGGTTAACGGAGAGGCAGTTTCTGTAAGCAACACCAGAATGTTTCCTTCCTGCCTTCCTTACAGGATTAGGCCAGGAATTTCTTCTAACAACGGGTTCTCCAAACTGCTTAGAATGTTAACAACCAGTTCTAGCGAATAGGTATGAACTGGTAGAATCTCACCCCTGAAGACAAGCCACCAGAAGTTGAATACTAGCTTCTGTCCCCTCTCAATGGGATCTTTGTGCAAATAAAAACTTGGAGACTGGAAATTAGTGTCTTTCAGATAGTGCTCGACTTACAACTTTTCCTTTAATGACTGTCCATACTTACAACAGCACTAAACAAAGTGACTTATGACCATTTCTCACACTTAGAACTGTCACAGCCTCCCCATGGTCACATGATCTGAATCCAGGCTCTTGGAATGTATGTAGAATGTTTGTAGCTTCCCGGGGATCATATGATCCCCATCTGTGACCTTCTCAGCTGGTTTCTAAGAAGCAAAGTCAACTGGGGGAACTGGATTCACTTAATGACTATGTGATTCACTTAGCAACCATGGCAAAAAGGTCATAAAATTGGGCACCACTCTCTTAACAAACTGCCTTGCTTAACAATGGAAATTCTGGTCCCAATTATAGCCGTAAGTCGAGAACTACCTGTATTTAATTTAAAAAAAACTCAAAACAGAGAGATTGGGGCGTAGGCTTTGGATCTTGATTCAGAGATTGCAGAATCAAGATTGGGATTAGACAAAACACTAACCCAGAACCAGATTTCTTTAAAAAAACCATCAGCACCCCCCAGGGATAAGGAAAGGCCCAGGCAACCTCAACTCTCCATTCAGCCATTCCTGCCTCACTTGGCAGATTATTTTGTGCTGACATTTTAGCCTCGTTAAGGCTAATGGCCAAATATGATCGCATAAACAAAACATGCTTACAAATGGAGCTGGTTGCATTCCATGGTTGCTTTTCATCTAAATTCTGAACTTGCAGTTTGTGAAGCGACTGAAACAAAAACCGAAATGCTTACATAATAATACATAGGAAGAACTGTACCTCTAATCCGCTTAATCGTAGAACCTTGTTAATCTGTTTGGCTGTATGCATCCATAGGCAAATCATGGTTTATGCTTTGGGATGCAGGGCAGCTGAGATTCATTCAATGAGATACAGGTAGTCCTCGACTTACGATCGCAATAGAGCCCAAAATCTCTGTTGCTAAGTGAAACATTTATTAACTGAGTTTTGCCCCATTTCACAACTTTGCTTGCCACAGCTGTTAAGCAAATCACTGCAGTTGTTCATTTAGTAACATGGTTGTTAAGTGAATCTGGCTTCCCTGTTGACTTTGTTTGTCAGAAGGTCGCAAAAGCAGGACAGTGCAACCGTCATAAATATGAATCATTTGCCAAGCGTCTGAATTGTGATCACATGACTATAGGGATACTGAAATCTTGTAAGTGTGAAAAACAGCCATTAGTCCCTTTCTCCAGCACTGTTAACTTTGAACGGTCACTAAATGAACTGTTGTAAGTCAAGGACTACCTGTATGCTTCACAAAACTTATTGTGATGCGTGAAAGCAAAATTCAAATGCAAGGCTAGGTGCATATTTCTTGTAAATAAATTCAGGCCATTCAGTACCTTAAAGACTTACATTTCTGCAGCTATTGGAACAACTGTTCTCTTAATTGCACCAGCAGGAATAAGAATACAAACACACATTTATACATCTCCAAGAATGAAGAATTACAGTTCAGGAATGCAATTTACTCTTTCCCAATTATTTTCTTCCTGTTGCCCAAAAACACTCAATACGTTTGGACTCCAAATATAAACATTTCTGTAGAGGATTTGATTTTTCGCAATGGTGCAAGTGCAGAGCCTTCATTATGTGTGCAAAGTAAAATTGTATTGTGTGGGATCTCCTTCGATCCAAACAAACACTTGGGTTTCTCTGCAGCAGGTCTTGTTTAAAAGGTAAAAGTCTCCTTACGGACACATGAATACCAGATCAACACTTTGATGTGTTGTGGGAATGTTCCTTTTTGTGGAAGGAAGGTGTACTTATTGGAATAATGGAGCCTTTTTGCCCATATCTGTATATAAAAGAGCGAAATGCCCCTCACGCATCATCACAAAATCTCCAGAACAGTAAAGCCTACAAACTTGAAATTTGGCCCCTGTGTTCCTCTTGGCTTCTAGAGGCTCACTAAGGAAGGATTTTTCTAAATGACCATCAGAGCATTTAGAGTATTTCCTATATTATTATTATTATTATTAACACGCTCTGATGCTAAGGAATTCCATTCCCCCTCCCCACCTGAAAAGAAATCTGTTCCAACTGCAGTTAAGCTAAGCCACGCCCAGGCTCCTTCTTGCTCACATAGCAAATACTATTTCAGTTTCCAAACAGCCCTCAATTCTCTCACACACTGACAGGATGCTAGCCAGATGAATACCGATGTATACTGGTAGGCAGAGGCAGAATTTTTTCCCCTTATTTTCCTCCCCAAAAACCACATAGTTTCATAGCGAAGCATGGGTACCCTGCTAGTCCTACATATTCTACATCCTGCAAGGCTGGCTTGTCACATCACTCGTTTGCTGCAGCATTAGAACCTGGATGGGGTAATCCTTTTGGCATGGAAGAATAGAGACAGGTGGGAAGCAAAACTTCCTCTCTTACATCCAAGTAAACCTATTTGCAAAATGCACTAGGTCCACACCTCTGCTATTTCCAGCATTTCAAGCCTCTCAGAAGAGAGGCAGAAGCCACCAGCGGCAGAAGGATTAGCTTGTGTACATTAAACACAGGAGCACTAAAACAACCTTTTAAGGGAGGAAAACACAGCAATAGCAACAGCACTTAAGACTTATATCCCATTTCACAGTGCTTTTACAGCCCTCTCTAAGCAGTTTACAGAGTCAGCCCCTTGCCCCCAAAAATCTGGGTCCTCATTTGACCCACTTTGGAAGGAGGGAAAGCTAGTCAACTTTGAGCCGGTCAGAATCGATCTGCCAGATTGCAGTCAGCCGGCAGTCAGCAGAAGTAGCCTGCAGTCCTGCATTTTAACCACTGCACCATGGTGGCTCAGTATAACATAATACAATGCACTAAAATGGCTCCAATCTATCCATTTACTCCCGCACACCAAAAAAGATTCCATTTATTTTTGATGATGATAGTGGTGGTAATGGTGATGCTGATAATAGGAGAAAGAGGAGGAGGAAGATGGGATGGAGAAGGAGATGAAGGTAAAGATAGAGGAGGAGGAGGAGGAGGAAGAGGAGGAGGAGGAGGAGGAGGAGGAGATCTTCACATAGTCACCAAAGTAGTTTCTCTCTCACACCACCATATTGGTGGGGCCAGCCATAAATTCAGATTATTTTAAAAGGGAGCTGACACATGCATGAAATATTGTGCTATCCATGACTAAATCTCTTGACCGGCTGTCTTCTTCTTCTGAATCCTAAGCACGACGGTAGGTAGTAAAACACCAGATTCTGCACTGCGGTAGAATAGAATTCATTTTACAAATAAATATTTTGATCCTTTTCTAATGTCTTCCCAGCCCATTAACCAAATATTCTTTTGAAAGGTGCAACGCTCATCCCTCAGAAAACTTCCTACAATACGCATCTCATTATTAAAAAGTTAAGAAGCAACACAACAGTGTTTTAGCACTAATCCATTTACCACCTACAGTAAAATGTAACAGATAAACAAAGCCCAATACTATGGATTAAAAAGTGAATCAGTTGAATATGCCACAAAGTGTTTGACTGGAAACCATAGGGCTAATCAATCTACACTTTAGCACATGTAGAATACTTTTAATCTTTTTTTTTTAAAGGCATACAATTTATTCTGAAGAATTCTTACAGTTCATTGAAGACAATTCCAGTTTAAATCTGGGCTCTTTCCTGTATTTCTTATCTGCCATTCTTGTTCAAAAAATATTCCATTTTATTTCCAAAATATTCTTCATATTTTCTAAGCTAGTTGCAACCATAAGACCTGGAACTAAAGCACCACCTATTATTTACCACCTAGATAAATTCTTGGCATTTCAGGGTGAGGAATCCAACAGGTTAAACTAGCATTCCTATCTCACTGAATCTAGACATTTGAGAATATATTGAGATCTGATCCCAGTAGGTATCAACCATGTAAAGAGTTCAAAAGAATTCCAAAATTGCTACTTTAGAAATACCAAGGTATTGTTTAGCTACTTCCAACTTGCTATGATCTATGGATAACTATTTGCTGGATGATCAGTTGCTGCTTCTCTTAAATTCTTCAAGGCTTCTTTACAGGATCTCAGCACTTTGGTTTCTTCTGGCCTGTTCTTCAATTGCCTTCTTCTTTCCCAACTACCAGGGCTCTCCCCAGCATCTTTGCCTTTGCATTAGGCACCCAAAATATTTAAGCTTTAGCTACGTTATTACAGCTTCTGTTACTGAACTGACTACCATAGTTTTACTTCATTTAACACTATTGCTGTAGCTGTCCAAGGTACTTCCAACCATTCAAAGACATGGATTTTTTTTTTAATTAGTCTTTCTGGGAATCCAGCTTTCATACAAATCCATTCCACAGCTCTTTCTCCTGCCTCCAAAGGGCCGGAGGTGGAGAAGGAGGATGAGTGGAGAGGAATTGCTTTAGTTCTCCAGGTTGGACCAGAACAGAGAACAGAGTTTCTCCAGCATCTTTTGCAAGCCCAGGTTCTTAAATGTGAGCTTTGTTTTTAACCAGCTGGTGAAAAAAGGTGCATGGAAGAGTCAAGAAAATGCAAAGCTAAATTTCGAGTTTGAGGGGAGAAAAACCTGCCCGTCCCTCTAGTTTCTTCTATCTATTTACTTTGGGAAACGGAAATGCTTTAAACACAGATGTGGGTGCAGATGGAGAGAGGGGAGAGAGAGAAAGAAGGGGAGGAGAGGAGAGGAGAGAAGCGGAGAGAGCGACCTAAATACAAAAGTGAGCTTCATCACAAAATAAATTTTCTTTCATAGGAAAGAAAAAATAGCGCTACTTCTATTTAGAACCTTTCAATTATCCATTTTATCTCCAATGTGCCTACCGTCCCTGTCCTATTGTTTCTTTTATTTTTCTTACATGTACCCATTTCATGTATTCATAACTATGTATATACTTATACCTATTATCTTGTAAGCGATTGACAAATCAAATAAATAAAAAAAAAAAAATTCTAGCAGCCGGTGAGTGCATTTTGAAGCCTAGGACATCACTGTTTAAATACCGATCCCTCTTTTAAAACCATCTCTATTTGGCATTCCTGAAGATGATGGAGTGGGAGTTTAATATCCACATAGTTGCAATATATTTGAGAAATACAGTTGGCAAAGGCACTTAATGTGAGACTCTGCATTTTTAAAAGTTACATAAAACCAAAGTTATACAGTACACATGGAAGCACCCATTATTTTATTTTTTAATAGTTACCATTGTTTAAAAATTTAAATACTATTTTTTAGAACATGTGAAGGTGTTTGCCCCCTGACAAAGTTGTGTGATCCCTGCATTATATGCCAAGTAAGAAAGAAAGAAAAAACAAGCAGAAAGTCAAGTAATAAAAATATTCTGCAAAATACAGTGGAAAGTACAGAGACTAGAGACTAAGGGTGACATGATAACCATGTTCCAATATTTGAGGGGCTGCCACAAAAAAGAGGAGGTCAACCTGTTTTCCAAAGCACCAGAATGCAAGACAAGAAGCAATGGGTGACAACTGGATGAAGAGAGAAGCAACCTAGAACTAAGGAGAAATTTCCTGACAGTGAGAAGAATCAACCAGTGGAACAGCTTCTCTCCAGAAATTTTGGATGCTCCAACACTGGAGGCTTTTAGCGAAGAGATTACTACACAGTCACTTGTCTGAAATGATAAGGTCCCATCCAACTCTGGTATTCTGTTATTCTGAGGCTATTCAGGAGTGGTCCTGCTTGCTGCAGAGGATTTGGAAATATAACTGCAAAGAAAAAGGTAATTATCAGGCAAGACATTTTGAATTTACTTATGTGGGCATTAGAATGACTTTATGTTTGGTGCCAGGCAGATTATTAGCAGATTTTTTTTAAGGTACATAATGTTTCTCTCTGTATCATTTATTTCCATGTGCCCAGAATTTAATCTATGCATCTGATGTAATCTGTATATCTGCTGTATTTTATAATCTCAATTTGAATATTCAGCCCAAACCCAACCAAAGTGCAATCTGTAGGAACATGGTATGCATTGAAAGAATGCTATTAAAACAGATGGTATTAATGCTTTAAACGGTACTAATTAATTTCTCACACAAGGAAATAATTAAATGTTTTAACTTGGCCTGTAAAAACACGTTTTTATCGTAAGAAGGAACTCTCAAGGAGTTGCCACGATTCTTTGATTCAGTCCTTGGCTCACACAAAATTATAATGCCTATAATAGTTTGGATTTAGCATCAATGTAGCCACTCTGGATTGCAGAAGATAGCTTGTGGCTTAGCCTTGAACTGAATTTCCTTATTCCTAGTCTAAAAACCAACCACTACACCCCACTGATTCTTATTAAGCATTTTGGTTGCACCCAAAGCTCCAAATAGAGCTGGGCCCTGGCACAAAGCCATTGGGGCCCCCATTTCACACTAAAAAGTGCTTAGATCAAAGCATTTTGCATCAGCCTTTGGGTGAACTTGGCCCCCAAATCTTCAGGAGCTAAATCTGAATTGTGGGGTTCAGATGGATCTTCACATGAGGACATCTATGGGGCTCCCTAGAGCAGGAGACAAACCAAGACAGGAAGATGGCAAGAACTGCTCTTGAGTGAAACTTTAAAGAAGAGCAGAGAGAAGGAAACAAAGCTATTGATTAAAGCTGCACAGAAATGTTCTTTGCCTTCTTCAATGTCCCTTTTCCGAGAGGTGGCAAATGTACTGCTTTATTCCCCCCCCTCCTGCATAAAATTGTCTTGATGTGGTCATGGGTAAGATGCTCGCACTGAGTTTTCAGGTGGCCAAGGAGACATATGGACATGTGACCATCCTGGTTTAGCAACAGCAATAGCACTTAGATGAATATATCACTTCACAGTGCTTTGCAGCCCTCTCTAAGCAGTTTACAGAGTCAGCCTTTTGCCCCTAGAAATCTGGGTCCTCATTTTACTGACCTCGGAAGGATGGAAGGCTGAGTCAACCTTGAACCAGTCAGGATTGAACTGCTAACAGGGGGGGAAGAGGGGAAGGGAGGGAGGGAAGGAGGAAGGAAGGGGAATAGCACTTAGACTTCTATACCGCTTCACAGTGCTTTGCAGCCCTCTCTAAGCAGTTTACAGAGTCAGCCTCTTGCCCCCAACCATCTGGGTCCTCATTTTACCGATCTCGGAAGGACGGAAGGCTGAGTCAACCCTGAATCAGTCAGGATTGAACTCCTGGCAGTGGAAGGCAGAGTCAGCCTGCAATGCTGCATTCTAACCATCGTATCACTTCTGTGGGGCAGGCCACTCTCTGCCCCATTGATGGTTTCTCTCCTTCCGTTCAAGCCCAGGGGAGTCGAAGAGGGCCTGCTTCAGACCAGAAGTGGGGCACGCAATGGCAACAAGATGTTACAGGGTGTGGCAGCCCAAGCACAGCACACCTTGCCTGCTGCTTCTCAGCACCAAACAAGCCAAAAGTCCCTTCCAGGAGAGCTTCACATGCACACTGGAAAGAAAAACAAGCCCTTTTTCAGCAAGAGGCAATTTTATCTTTTGGTAGCTTGTGGGTTAAAATGCATCTTATGTATAGCAGAGCAGGAGAAAGGCATCAAGAACTCCAGCTCCCAGAATTCCCAATTGGCCTTTGAGTTGGAGTCATTGTAGTCCTCACTTCTCTGAAGGATAGCATAAGATGGATTAAGGATGCCGTACAGGTATTTATTTATTTACTTAGTCATTTCCGGCTCTAGGGGGCAGTGCTCACCTCCGTTACAAAGCCGAAGAGCCAGCGCTGTCCGAAGATGTCTCCCTGGTCATGTGGCCGGCATGGCTAAACGCCTTCAAAGGCGCACGGAACGCTGTTCCCTTCCCACCAAAAGGGGGTCCCTATTTTTCTTTTTTCTTTTTAATGTTTTTATTAAGTTTCTAATTTTCAACATAAAACATAGTTTCAACAACATTCTTGACACCTATATAAATTCTTATCATAAATATCTTAATATATTTTATTTATATTTATGTAGTATTAATTAATAACTTTAACTATAATCGTTATTCCTATATTGTTACATAGTTTACAAATTTTCAATTTTATATTCTTAAGGCTTCTTACAGTTAAGTTTCTTGTCTTATTTTTTAGTTCTGTTTGCTAACCAGTCATACCATTTGTTCCAGATTAGGAAATATTCAGAATCATCTGTTTCTTTCAATTTCAATGTTAACATATTCATTTCGGCACTTTCTGGTACTTTTTGTAATATCAGTTCTTCTTTAGGAATATTGGGGGTTTTCCATACCTATTCAAAGGCTATTTTGGTGGCTGTTGTGATGTGTTACAATATATATTTTATTTCTTTTGATATTCTATCTTTAATAATTCCTAAAAGGAAGGTTTTGAGCTCAGACCGGAAATCTTTTAGGGGTCCCTATTTTTCTACTGGCATTTTTTACGTACTTTCGAATGGCTAGATTGGCAGAAGCTGGGATAAGGAATGGGAGCTCACTCTGTGACATGGTGCTAGGGATTCGAACCACCGAACTGCTGGCCTTTCTGATTGACAAGCTCAGCCTCTTAGCCACTGCGTCCCTATTAAGGATGGCGTATAGGTCTGCCCTATGTTGTGCCGCCACCACGTCACAATGCGTTTCTGCAAAGGAGGCCAAAAGAAAATGGCTTCTGTCACAGGCCCCATCTCGGAAATCTCAGCTTTTCCTCTTCCCAAGTGTTTCTGCTTGTGGGTGAGGTGGGGGGAGGTTTGATGCCTCCCCAGCCTGGGCGGTTTCCCCTGCTCTTAGCGGCAGATTGAAGCCGACAAGTGTGAAGCAGCCTCTCGGCCCCCCATTGTCCAGGCTCCTTTTGAGGCAGGAAGGCTGACAGCTGCAAGGGGCAAAGGGCAGCTTCTCCCCACGGCGCCCAGGCCAGTTTCGAGGGCAGGAGGGTTGTGAGAGTGTCACTGTGGGGACAGGGGCAAAACAAACACCAGGAGGCTCCAGGAACTGGTTGAGGCGAGATGGGGAGGCTGGGAAAAGATGAAAAGACTCGTCCGCTGTCTCCCTGTTAAATATAAATCCAAGATTTTCCCTGACAAAACAGCAGGACTCGAGGAAAGAGGAGCATAATGACATGGAACAGCTGCACAACTGAGCTGCAGTAAATTAACATCCAATTTTTGGAGCCGTTCTTTTCTTCCAAAAAGATCAAATTGTTTATTTAAAGGATATTAACACACACACACACACACACACACAAAATATGGGCAGGTACACACCAACTCCATGGAGACAGTTTGACCCAAAAGCTATTTATCTGTGCTGCTCCAAGATTTCAGTTGGTTCCTCCTCCTCTCTCTTCTAGCACTAATGATGTTACATAGTTGGATCATGAAACATCCTCCTCCCTTTTCTTCCATCTTTGGGTGTTTGTTTGTTCTCAGTCCGCCCCATTTCTCAAGAATCCTGTGAAAAAGGGAGGCAAATTATCCCTCCATTTCCTTCAGGAGCATCCACAGTGGGTAGGCAAAATAATCAAGATGGTGCCCACAGGGCTTCAATCAAAGGTCCGCTTGTTTTTGACATGCATCGCACATACAGTGCATGTAAAAAAGGGGGCAGAATTTGGATCACACCTCCACAGCTGCCACTTCAGCCTCTTCACCACATCCTGCAGACATCCCTGGTTGCCCAGAGAAGGTAACAGATATAAGGACAAAACAATGAGACTATGGAGGCTACTGCCCACCTGTGAGACTCTGCAGAGACAACAGAAGAATTTGCGCCTGCCCAACCCAGTTCTGATCCCCAAGGGACACATTAGCCTCTCCACCCAGCCTAGGAAGGGAAGCCTCAGCCTTTAGCACCCTCGAAGATTTGCTCATTTCTGTGGGAAGCCGGTTGCGTTCACACTAGACAGCTATGTCAAATCCAAATTCATGAAACAGCAAATAAGGACACGTTTTATTTTTCTGAAAAGTATCCAATGCCACAATTACTGTGAATTTTAGGTGGATATTTTAGAACACGTAAACTTCAGTTTATGACTGAGTTTCTCTGCTAAGTTTTGATGATCATAAGCCGCATGACCGACTCAATGTTATGACCGTTTTTGTACTGGTTGTTAAACAAATGTTGCAGATGTAAAGCAAACGTGATGATTGGCAGGCTGACGGGGCAGTCGTTAAGTGAGCAATGCATTCCTAGGAGTGTTTTTTTTTGCCTGAAACCAGCCCAAAAGGGCACTTTCTAACAAAAAACATAAATCACAGTATGCACCAGGCCATAAAGAGAAACTGGTTGCAAGTGTCAAAATGTGACTGCGGGGTGCATGTTTGTGTCATCATTGGAACTCTTGAACAGAGTCATAAGCACCTTTTGGAGGATCTGTCATAACTCTGAATGGCCATAACTTAGAATATAAACTTCACCATGTGGCTATAGTTGGCCCTCATGGCTAGGAATTTTGAAAGTTAATAGAATAACAAAGTTGGAAGGGATTTGAAGGTCTTCTAGTCCAACTGGTTGTCCAGTTTTTTTTCTAAAAGTGCTGGAGCACCCAGAACCCAGGCAATTCTTTCCACTGGTTCTCACTCTCAGGAAATTTCTCCTCAGTTCTAAGTTGCTTTTCTCCTTGATTAGTTTCCATCCGTTGCTTCTTGTCTGCCTTTCATGCTTTGGAGCAGGGTCGCCAACCTTTTAGACTTCAGGGACCACCAAACTCATAATTTTTGATCCCAGGGACCACTAACCGGTTCTGTGGGTGTGGCCTAATTTGTGGGTGTGGCTTGATGGTCATATGACTGGCTGGGCATGGCTTATATGTAAATATTATAAATATTTATATAAATATTGATTTTTTTATATAAAAAAGCAACTTTTACCCAAAATCAGGCAAAGCAGGCAGGCAGATTGAGTTGCTCACAGAATCATTCCATGATCTATCTATTTGTCATCGGCTAGCTCAGTCTCTCAAATTTGCTTGCCGTGAGTCTGCACTGAATAATAGAACCTAAGGGAGATTCAGCTGTGCTTAAAAGCAGAGCTGAAGATCTAAAGACTAGCCAGAAAGCAAGAAATCCAACCATTTTCTGCTTCCTAGCTATTCTAAATCTCCTGGCACAGCAGAACAGATGATGGTCAAAAAATAGTAATTTACCAGGCAAGTTTGTTGGGTAAGGAGTGAGTGGGTGGGGAAGGTTCCCATCACCCATGTGGGCAGCGCAGCCTTGTGTTTCTGTGCAGTCTGGATTAATTGCTTTGTGGGGGTGTTCTGGGGGTGAGATTTCTCAAGGCCCACCAACATTTTCTCAAGGCCCACCAATGGGCCACAGCCCACTGGTTGGCAATCGCTGCTTTGGAGAATAGGTTGACCCCCTCTCCTTGTGGCAACCCCTTAGATATTGGAAGACCGTCGTGTCAGCCCTAGTCCTTCTTTTCATTAAACTAGAGAGACCCAATTTCTGCACCATGTGATCCTAACACAGCACAAGGAAACCATGTTGGAGAATGTTGGCCGAGTGCTAGAACCAAGGTCAACTCTGGCTGGCTGATCCTCTAAAGATCACAAATGAAAAGCAGCCTTTCAAAAGAAATCTCAAGGCCTGCTTCAGATCTAGAGGTTACAGCTTTTGAGAAAGTTCCTGGCTACTTTGCTATTTCACTGGCAATAAAGACAAAAGGGAGATTTTAGGCATTATTCCAGCAATGCTGGCCATGACATTGGGCTGAATTCTCCACAAAACTGATTTACTGATTTGTTTGAATCCAACTGGCAGTTTCACCCAGATGTTACAACTGAAGCACAATACACATCTCTTTGTGGAATGGGGAAAAATAGATTTATAAGGCTATACAAATTAGAGGCATTTTTGTAACACAACAATAAAAGTTGTTATTGTATATGGGGAAATTTGGTCTACGCTCTTGTGGGACATATTTCCAGCTTGGGATGAAATGTAGAATGTGTATTTGAAAACATAATCATTGTCAACACAACAGCAAATGAACCAACTTCTGTACCAAAGGACGAGGATGTGATAATTTCCTTTTCACACACTTGGGTGTCCCTGAAGAGGTGCACTGCTCCAGAGAGACCCAAGGAAGTGCTAATGCTTGCTAAATAAAACTTCCAGCTAGGCTCTTTGTACAGCAAAGTTCTCCTTTTAATTTAGTCCTCTATTATTTTACATAAAGACAAAATTTTATTAGGCCCAGATAAAAAAAATATTACCAAAATTTACAAGTATCTCCTAGAAGTAGAAGTAGTGAAAGGATGCATGATTGCATGGGGTCAAAATATTGGTCATAACATAAAGTTATCAGATTGGGAGATTATATGGAATAGAAACCACAAATTAACAAAATCAGCAACATACAAAGAAAATGCATATAAAATGTTCTATAGGTGGCACTTACCCCCTTCGAGATTAGACAAAATGTACCCTAAAATGAGTTCCATATGTTGGAAATGTAGAAAAAAAGAGGGAACATATTATCATATGTGGAGGTCTTGCCCAGAGGCTCGAAAATACTGGCTCAAAATTCAAAATTGGCTACAGGAAATCACCAATGAACAACCAGACCTAGAATCAAAACTCTTCTTATTGGGGATCTTCAAAAAAAAATACGTAAAGAGTACAAAATATTTATTATTACACATATTGACTGCTGCCAGGATTGCTTTTGCCCAGTGTTGGAAACAGCCATATATACCTGTAGAGGAACTGGTTATACAAAAAGTTATGAATTGTGCCGAAATGGATAAATTAACGCTGAGTTTAAAAGATAAGGAATATTCAATATTTTATAAGGTATGGGAAAAATGGTATAGCTGGATAGATCGGAGACACACTATGGATAAATAATTATTAAATATAGAATATAGATAGAATAAAATATAATTATGCACAAATAACTGTAATTATCACACAAATGATTATTATACGATAAGTACCACAAACAGCTGTTATTGAATTATATATTTTTATGTTTTTAATGTAATAAAACTCAATAAAGTTTACTTTAAAAATAATTTACATAAAGATCCTGGGATAAGAAAGAGATGTCAAAACATCTTAAGGATGTGTATTATGTAATATATAAACCGACTACATTTTAAATAGTTTCTGTATGTTTTCCTTTTCAAAGCATTCCCAAATTATGCTTTTTTCCCAGCAGGCAGTTTAGGACAAGCAGAAACAAATCCACATTTTGCTTGCCAGGAACATGATCACAAATTGAAAATGGCTGCCAGCCCCAAGTCTAAGAGTTTTGTAAACAAAGAGCAGTTTCCAGAATTCAGCTCTCCAGTAGCACGAAATGCTACTCAGAAATGCTTCTAGACAAAGGAATCCTTTTTAAGCCCAAACATTACACATCTCTTTCTCTCCCCGTGTCCTAATTCTTACTAAAACATTCGCATTCAAACGCAAGGAGCTGCTAGTTGCTTTGGCTGTGTTCCTTTGAATGGTTAAAATGTTTCCTGATTGTTATAACGCAGCTGAGAACCTACGGTATCATCTTTAGCCTTGCATTCAGATGATGTGGTAAAGATTTTATCTGGTTTGTAACAATGTGCAATTTGGGGGGGGGGGGGAGCTGCAGATAAGAGGAGTCCTGGATGGCCAGGATGTCAACTGTATTGATTAGTGGACTTGCCGGTTCGAAGATGCTCTGAGTCCAGATCGGAATCTAATTGCCAGCCCCACGGAAGAAAGAAGAGGCCCGCAAAAGAGCGGCTGAGTCTGTTGACAAAACTTGGCCAGTCCAGCTTTGTGGGCTCATTAGAGGACTGAACTAACCGCTGGGGTTTGCAATAGCAAATGCCCCCCTCAACCCTGCACTCCCACTAAGAGCTAACTTCTGTATTCTGACCCAGTTCCCCAAACACGACAAATCCTCTGTATTTAAATCAAAGATTCCTTTATTAGAGCGCCAGCAGCCCAGACAAAAAAGTTTCTCTCTCAATGCAGGCTAACAAGTCCGTCTGGCAGGGGAGATAAATCGTTGTCTGCCACACCTATTCACCTCCGCCCCTGCCTTTTATCCCCAGAGCAAGGTTGGGGCTTCGCTAGCAGCAGAGGCTATTCCATCCCAAGGATCGGCCCATAGATTTCCTCTGCTCTCCTCTCCTCTACCTTCTGTGCAACCACTCGTCAGGCACTGGACCCAGCTGTTCCTCCTCTTCCTCATCAGCCACCTTCAGACTAGGGGGCTGTTGACTCCCTATTTGAGGGCTGACCGGTGGCCCAGGCTCCACTTCTATCTCTATCCCTGACAGCTCCATTCCCTCTTCCCCTTCGAAGCTCTCAGGTTGCCTTGATGCTGGCCCTGACTCCCACGATACCTCCTCATCTGATTCAGCTGCTGGAGGAGCCGACGACTGACAGGCCATAACAATCTGCCTTTGAGAATCCCAAGGTATTTCATACATAAAGGTAAAGGTTTGCTCTGTTCAGTGGTGTCTGACTCAAGGGGGTGGTGCTCACCTCCATTTCCTAGCTGAAGGAGCCAGCATTGTCCAAAGTCATTTCCTTGCTCATGTGGCCAGCATGACTATACACTAAAGCACACAGAACACCATTATCTTCCCATCAAAGTGGTACCTATTGATCTACTCACATTTGCAAGCTTTCGAAGCGCTAGGTGGGCAATAGCTGGAGCAAGGATGGGCTTTCACCCCTTCACCCAGTGTTTGGGCCTCAAACTGCCTACCTTCTGGTCAACAAACCCAGCATCTTAACTGCTAGGCCACCACATCCTCTTTATTTCGTACCTAAATAGCTATCAGGCTAGAAATTGTCTCCAGCCAAGCCAGGATGGTTTTTCCCTATTGTGATTGGGTTATGGTATTATGGGACATGAACAGAGGATCAATGGTATTATATTGTTGTCAACTGTCCAGTTGGCGAATCCAGAAAAAGAAACTCCAGGGACATTATTTTACTAAGGGTATAAAACTTTACAGAATCAACCATGTTAGTACAGAAGAAGCGAAACCAGCTCTGGGTTTCCACACAAAAGCAAGCATGGTTAATTCCCTCTTTTCCCTATGGGCCACCCACAGTCCAATACATCTACCAATCACTTCTGTTCATTTTGCTATGGGAAACAGCCAGCTATCTTGGGACATCTGCTCGGTGTGTCCTTGGGATGCCAGCAATGCCTCACGGAAGCCGATGGTTGCTTGGATACCATCCCCCCCTTACATTCCACCCCCCCCTTACTGTCAAGCTGCAAGTGAAGCAAAAATGTAAGTGAAAGTGCGAGTCAGTCTTGACAATCATAAGTTGATGTTACTCACTGATTTCTGTGGTTGAAAAAGTACAGATAGTTTTCGACTTGTGACTACAATTGAGCACAAAATTTCCTTTGCTAAGCAAGACAGTTGTTAAGTGAGTTCTGTCCCATTTTATGACCTTCCTTGCCACAGTTGTTAAGTCAATCACTGTAGTTTCTAAGTAACACTATTAAGTGGCTTCCCCATTGACTTTGCTTGTCAGAAGGTCTCAAACGGTAATCACATGACCCCCGAGATACTGCAACTGCCATAAATGTGAATCTGTTGCCAACTATCTGAATTTAGATCACGTAACCCTGGGAATGCTGCAATGGTCATAAATGTGAAAAACATCATAAGTCACCTTTTTCCGTGCCATTGTAACTTTGTACGGTCACTAAACAAATGGTTCTAAGTTGAGGACTATGTGTAAAGAACAGTAATGCAGATACCATACGCAACACACAAGTATTTTCTCCACATAAAATGAGATATTGGTGGTCCTAATCACCAGCACATACGTAGAGGCACATGACTGAGTCAAAGGGACCAAGAAGGGGTGTCTTCTTCTCTTTTGAACTTGGCCAAGCTCACCATCTCCCCATGCAAGATGGCTGAGCTGTTACAGAAGAAGGCTTATTGAGCACGCAAGTTTCCTATTTAACATTTTGTTCTACTTTACAGCGCTTCCTTTAACTGTAGCTGCTCTTTGGGAGGTAGGGACTTAGCAGTAATTAGCAGGGCACAGAGTCGTCCTCTGAAACACGCATGAATGGACACAGGAATGAAAAACACCCAGACCAACCCACAGGACCGGAAGTCCCATCCTCTTTGCCCAAGGCGGATGTGATACATGACAAGATAATGAGTAGCTAGAGAAAAGTGCTTTGCAAGGCTTGCAAAAATTTTCAAAGCTAAAACCAATTCAATCTCGAAACACAAATTCAGATACTCCCCCCCTACTTAGAAACAAAGCTGTTCAGGTTGGAACATTTGGGATGTTTGTTTTGGGGTGTTTTGGGGTACTTGTCTTGCACTCAGGGCAGATGTCCCGATCCAAGGATGAGGTGCTTTGAAGCAACCGTGTGGTACCTCAATACTCAGTTGTTAATCGGTTCTGGGAGGTGCAATTAGAACTAAAAATGCCGAGTACCAAACAAACCACGTGACTTACCACATGGCTCTTTGGCTGGGCCGCGAAGGACTTCCTGCCCATTCTCCGTAGCCATCCCCCTCTTCCTATCACAGCGCAATGAGTACTAAACAAAGGACAAGTTCCTGGGACAACGTTTTCGCACCAAAATGCATCAAGTACCAAACCTGACACATTTTAAGCAGTTTGAGTACCGAGGTACCATTGTAAAATGTTTCCACTTCCGGTGTGTTGGATGTCTCTGCATTCTACTTTTTTCTTATTCAGGAGAGGGCAAGGAACTATGGTGGAACATAGTCAAGTCGCAAGAGGGAGGGATTCTTTCCCAGAGATCGAAGACACAACATAGCTTGGAATCGTTGGCCTGCAAGACGAAGGCAAAGCAGACACACAAACACACCCAGTAGCAGTGCTGAGGGTATCTCTAATAGTTATGCAGATAAGTGCTTGAGTCTGGGCAAGATTTGTCTCTAGGCAAACAGCAATAAAGAAACTACTCAGAAGTAAGTCTTCCCATCATTCTTGGTTCCTTGGGCCCAGGGGTGGGATTCTACCAGTTCACTACCTATTCGCTAGAACCGGTTGTTAACATTCTAAACAGTTCGGAGAACCGGTTGTTAGAAGAAATTACTGGCCTAATCCTGTAAGGAAGGCAGGAAGGAAACATTCTGGTGTTGCTTACAGAAACTGCCTCTCTGTTAACCTTTATTACATTCTTGGCAGGACTAGACTTCCTGTCTCTGGAATGTCTCTGGAATTTTTTTTCCCCTCCTTTGCTGGTACTTTACTTGTGTGGAGTGACCATTCAAAGTTACAATGGTACTGAAAAAAGTGACTTATGACTATTTTTCACACTTACGACTGTTGCAGCATCCCCACAGTCATGAGAGGCCAGGCGAGGAGATGCGTGCCTCGATGTGAGTGATATTGAGTTGGCCACGCCCAGCCAATAACATGACCACCAAGCCATGTCCACCCAGTCACATGACCACCAAGCCACACCCACAGAACCAATTGTTAAAATTTTTGAATCCCACCCCTGCTTGGGCCTAACATTAATTTGCCAGACTCTATATTCCTAAGAGGAAAGAAAACCTTGAGAAAGGTGAGGAACCCGCAGAGAAAAACAGATTTCTTTGAAGCAGCTAGCAGAAGCAATTGCTACATTCAACCACAAAACCACCTTCTACTACAGGAGTCCCCAAACTTGGCAACTTTAAGACTTGTGGACCTCAATGCCCAGAATTCTCCACCATAGCTGGCTGGAGAATTCTGGGAATTGAAGTCCACAAGTCTTAAAGTTGCCAAGTTTGAAGGCCTCTGTTCTACTATATTCTTTTGCATAGAGAAAATCCCTCCTGCCATTACACAGACAGAATAATCACAAGACTCCCTGGAGATGTTCACCTCTATGAAGGATTGTGGCTTGCTCTGGGCCTGAGAAGTGGGCTTCTCTTCTCCAAAATCCTGGTGGGAGCTGTCCCCTCCTTCGATCTATATTTGTATTCATTTATCTCCTCCCTTCAGGTTGGTTCTTCTGCTAACTACCCTTGACTTTCTTTTTCGGCATCTATGTGCCGGCTGGTGACCCCGAGGAATAGGGCCTTCTCTGTGGGGGCATCTGCCCTCTGGAATGGGTTGCCCCCGAAATTACGGACAGCCACGGACCTGGGGACCTTCAGGCGTGCCTTGAAAACCTGGCTCTTTGACCAGGCCGGCTTGGGCTGATTTTAGTTTTGGGTGTTTTACTTTTTATTAAATTTTAGGGTTTTAGGGAAGGATTTTAAATTGTTTACAGCCAGGGTTTTGGTTTAATTTAGTTTTATTTTTCCACATATTTATTGTTTTAACTGTACGGCTGTGCACCGCTCCGAGTCCTTCGGGAGAGGAGCAGTGTATAAATAAATATTTATTATTTATTATTATTATTTTCCAATGCTTTATATGAGCATTGCTCACTCTGAAAAGGAAAAAGCACCACTGATGTCACAGTCTATATATATATATATATATATATCATGACAATAGCAGCAACATTACACTGGGCAGCTCTACATCTCGCCGCCCCCCCCCAAAAAAAAAAAAAAAAAAAAAGCCAACAACAACAACCAAAGAGGATTTCCTAGCATGCTTAAAGGGAGCAAATCAACCAAGATAATTTAGAAAAGATAACCAGTCAGAGAGTAGATTCACACAATACACTAGACTTGTTCAAATGGTGCTAGATCGTTTTGGTGTCTTTGGAGAGTCAGTATCTACTGAAAGCCAGGCCCACATAATAAGCATAATAGGTTACACACACACACACACACACACACACACACACACACACACACACAGAATGGTGGCTTGCTCATCTGGTTAAGGGAGAACCCAGCCAGCAACTACCAGCCATATCCATAGACAAACCAGTGTTTGGGTGGTCACAAACATTTCTAAAAGCTGACTCAAGCTCACCCCAAAGAATCAAGACAGGCCAGAAAGTGAGATTTTTTTTTTGTCAAACACAGCTAAGAGTTGAGAATTTTAAAGCTTGGACTCTACCTTGGCTTCACTCATGGTACCTCTAGTAAGCTTCAGGAGAAATGCTTTCTCATGAGTAGGCAACCCTTACACCGAATAAGCTTTTCCTCAGATATTTTTTGTCCCATCTTGACTATGAAAGTCAGTTGGGTGATCTTGGGCCTGTCACTCTTTCTCAACCCAACCCACCTCACAGGGTTGCTGTTCTGGGGACAATAGGAGAAGGAAGTTGCATTGGATATGTTTGCTGTCTTGAGTTATTTTGTAAAAATAATAAAGGTGGGATATATAAATGAAAATGTTGTTCATTTATGGACCTGAGTTGTAAATACTTGCATTCTCCATGGCTTGGTGAATTTCACTTGCTGTTGTGAGATTTGGCCCATCTATCCATGCTTCCTCCCTAACCCTAACCCTAACCCTTTCTTCCTGTTTCTCAGGCAAGTAGGTCTTCTCGTATATACGAAGTTTAACTTATTCTCATCCCATCTTAGCCATGAAAAGCAAGCTGGGTAATTTTGGACCTGTCACTCTCTCTCAGCCAACCCAGCTCAAAGGGTTGTGGGGAAAATAGGAGGAGGAAGGAGGATTAGATTTGTTCACCCCTTTATTTATTAAAAAATAAATAAAAAAATATTTTTTATTTATTAAAAAATAAATAAAGGTGAGAAATGAACAATATTTGTTTGAGCCCATTTTGTACCTCATGTTTGGAATCAGTGAATGGAACTTGTTGTCTTGTCCATACACCTTTTCTGCAGGATTAGCTTGAACACCTCTAGCTCTAGCATTTTCTTAGATCAGAGGCCTCCAAACTTGGCAACTTTAAAACAGCTATGCTAGCTGAGGAATTCTGGGAGTTGAAGTCCACAAGTCTTAAAGTTGCCAAGTTTGGGGACCCCTGCCTTAGATGGTAGAGAAGCTCTTTGATTTAGAAGCTCTTGGCCTTACCTGCCTGGCTGTTCCTCTCCTACCTTCACAGACAGAAAATCAGCTCACCAGAATCTCACACAACCTCCTTCACTTCATGAATGCACAGGATAATAGACTTGACAGCTACTCATCTTACTCATCAGAAAGAGAGGCAGGTGGCCAGGAGAGAGTTTGTGGAACCTTCTTCCAAAACTTGCTTCAGTTCAATGAAATGCACCACTGAAACCACATTCGGGGAGGTGGAATTGAAATACATCTGCTTGGTGATAACATTCAAAACCCTCAAAGACATCCAACCGTTGTTAGAACTAGTGGACGTCTCATTCTATTTACATAATCTACAACCCATTTTTTTTATTTGGTGAGTATTTAATTACAGCTAATTGAATACCAAAATGGCTCAAAATATACTCTTAGCGCTAATTAATGTGTTGTGATTTCTTCCCTGCCAGGACCAGGTTGGCACTTGCTCTCCTCCCCTTGTTTATTCTCTTCACAGCATTGTCCAATTTTCATGTGTGATTATCTAAATATTTAATTTGAACATGCTTGCTCAATTAGGAGCTGCATTTTTGATCTTCCTCTTTGGGGTGTTGTGGGGATGGGATTCAGTTCCCTTTCAGGTACCCTCAAATTAAGATAATTAACTAGTTTTTTCAATGCTTCTGTTGCACCATCCTCCAGGAAGGGGGGGGAGGTGTTGTCCAGCCTGGATCTCCCGTTTTGGGCACAAGGTGGAAAACCAGCCACGTTGCCACAAAGCAGCCGTGAACAGCTGTTTCCAACTCACACGACAAAATGTCTGTTCCATGATGCAAGCAACTAATGATCAGGTCTGTAATGGGCGCTTTCCTAGCAAACTATGTGTTTCCCAGCCTGACTGACACCATTAAGGGACGTGTTTGGTGATGGCAGGAAAATGCAGCAAGGAAAAAGATCCTCCCTTGGCAGGAACAGCCCAAGCATGCATGCATGAGGAACAGGTTTCGAGTTCAAGGTTCCTGATCAAGGAACTCCCACAAGTCCCCAGCCAGCATGGCAACTTTAAGAGGGGTGGATTTCAACTCCCAGAATTCCCCAGTCACCATAGGCTGGCTGGAGATTTCTGGGATTTGAAGTCCATCCCTCTTAAAGTTGCCACAGTTGAGAAACATTGATATAAATACCGAACAAACCATTTAAACAAACTGCACTCTTAGCTGCACCTTTCCCAATTTCCCTGCTACTTGTGTGACCATCATCCAACATTTTAGAGGGAAGGAAGAGTCCTAAAGCTTTTTATAAGATTCGTTTGATCTACCAGTTGCGGCCCTTTCTGGATCTGGACGCACTTCGCACAGTCACTTCCGCCCTCGTTATCTCCCGCTTGGACTACTGCAACGCTCTCTACATGGGGCTCCCCTTGAAGAGTCTCCGGAGGTTACAGTTAGTCCAGAATGCAGCCGCACGGATGATTATGGGCGCCCCCAAGGACACCCACATAACACCACTTCTCCGCAGACTGCACTGGCTTCCTGTGGCCTTCCGGATTCGATTCAAGGTGGTACTATTAGTATTTAAAGTGCTCCATGGCTCGGGACCTGGCTACTTACGGGACCGCCTTCTGCCACAAACAACCTCACGCCGCCCAGTACGCTCCCACAGGGTCGCCCTGCTTGGGATACCGCCACCTGATCGTTGTCGGCTGGCGATCCCAAGATTACGTGCTTTCTCTGTGGGAGCCCCCTCCCTTTGGAACTATCTCCCCCCGGAGATACGAGACACATCGGACATCCTAACCTTCCGGCGTGCAGTCAAGACCTTACTTTTTAAGCAGGCCGGCCTAGCCAATTAAAGGTTTTCTGAGATTTTTAAATTTTAGATTCAAATAAGACTTTTAATTCTATTTGATGGGACTCAATCATTTACTTACTTACTTATGTTACTCATTTATCCTATTTTCATCTATCTATATTCAATTCTGAGTTAATTACTGTTACTGTTGACTGTATCTTTATATGTTTAGACTGTACACCGCCCCGAGTCCCTTTTGGGAGAGGGAGCGGTATAAAAATACGATAAATAAAAAATAAATAAATAACCAGTCATTTAGACTGAAAGATTGCACATTTTACTTTCTATTGTTAAGATCTTTTTTTTCAATCCAGTCAACTATATTTTATTCAATAAATTATGGTTAGACAAACTATGATTTAATCTGAGATATGTAACTAATATATAGTCTACCCACAAAGGCTAAAGGATGATTCAGCATTTGCAGTCATGGACATCGTGGAGAATATTTCTTGGATATCTGATGTCAAACGATAGAAATTACAGATATTGTATAATTTGTATAACGATATCGTGATGTGCATAACTTCACTGTGTCCTTACTTATGGTTATGTTCGTAAGTTTCCACCATGCATGACTTGGGTGATTGTGGATGTCATCTTTTAAAACCCAGGTTCCTTAAACTGACATTTTTAAAACTATTATTTTAAAAATGTTTAAACCTAAAAATATCATCATAATTTAGTAATAAATTATTAATCTTGCATGCTAGCTGACTCTCAGTGATTTTAGGCAGCTCACAAAAATCAAACAAATTTCAATAAAATCAATAAAAAGAAAACAAAAAACAAAATAAATATGGGATGAATATAATCCAGATTAATGAATAAACAGTTGAATTTAAATGAGAACACAACTAATATTTCTAATGAGATACTTCATGCATAAATTCTGCAAAGGCATGAAGCAGCTAGTTATTTTGGCATCTTACATAAAAGAAAAATAATACCCAGCTGTAAAAAAAAGCATAATCATTAAAATTGTACCCTCCTTAGTTGGCTCACTACTATAATCAATTCTGTTGTGTAAAAAAACCAGCAGCAGGTATTTATTTTGATAACATAAATAACCAACATTGTTAGGTAAAGCATGCACCCTTTCTGTCTTAACCACAGTAATTTCTTTGGCTGCTAAAATCTCTTTAAAAAACAATTTAATCTATAGTCCATCAAAACCAATAAAATTTCTGACTGATACAACATCGTACTTCAACCACCAAACTGGAAACAACAGAGTCGCTACACTGATCCATACTCTATTATGATATGGCTGTGGCCCAATTTTGAGAAATAGCACAACAACACGCTTGGTTTCAAGAGCCAATGTATAATTTCTTTAATCACAGTTTCCTGAGCAAGCTACAGTTGGCTGGGTTTATATAATGCTAAGTCATAAACCAGGAATTGGACAGATGTGTTTATGGGTTCCAACGTGTTCAATCTACCTTTCAACTGTATCCACTTCCCTCCGAGACGGAAAGACTGATTGAAACAATAAGTTAATTTTACTTCATGTCCAGATAGTCTTCTAGGACAGTGGTTGCCAACCAGTGGGCTGGGGACCACTGGTGGTCTGCGAGAAATGTCACCCCCAAAGCAATTAATTCAGGATGCGTGGGAACACAAGGCTGTGCCACCCACATGGCCCACGGGAACACAAGGCTTGTGTCGCTTGTTTGTTTATTTATTTATTTATTTGTCAATTGCTTACAAGATAATAGGTATAAGTAAAACATGTTTATGAATACATGGATACATATAAGAAAAATAAAAAGAAAAGAAAAGAAACAATAGGACAGGGACGGTAGGCACATTGGTGCACTTATGCACGCCCCCTGCAGACCTCTTAGGAAAGGGGTGAGGTCAATAGTAGACAGTCTAAGATGTTAAAGTTTTTGGGGTTTGGGGAAGAAACCACAGAGTCAGGTAGAGGATTCCAGACATTGACCACTCTGTTGCTGAAGTCGCATTTCCTGCAGTCAAGTTTGGTGCGATTAACCTTGAGTTTGTATCTATTGTTTGCTCTTGTGTTGTTATAGTTGAAGCTGAAGTATTCATTGACAGGTAGGACATCGCAATTGCAAATGTTGCTTGCATTGCAAACACCACAAGGTAATGAGGGGAGGGGGGAAAGGGCGGAGGGGAGGAACTTGCTCCACTCGCCCCACGCACCTGGCCTGGCCACCAGGCTGCTTTTTTCTGCTTCTTTCTTCTTCTGCTTTTGGCTGCACACAAGGAAAGCAGCAAAAGTCTTTCTTTCTCTCCCCCAAACTCCACCAGAAATGAGTCTTTGGGACCCTGCAAGGCCTCCTGCTCCAAGATGCTGCACTGGCACGACAAGTCTCACAAAGACTCATTTCTGGCAGAGTTTGGGGGAGAGAAAGAAAGACTTCTGCTGTTTCCCTTGCATGAAGCCAAAAGTCTCTCTCTCTCACTCCTGAGAACGGAGCTGGAGATGTTATCTTGCGATCCCAAATAAAAAATGACTGATCGGTAGGAAAACAGGGTAGGGGATTTTCCTGCAGACTTTTTTGGGGATTTTGCCAGGGTTTCTGCTCTGTGGGATTTAAAATGATGAGTTTGGTGGTCCCCGCGGTCCAAAAGATTGGCGACTCCTGTCCTAGGATTCATTACCATTCAATGATGCTCTAGGAGAAGTCAAATTTATTACAGGGAGTCCTCAATTGAGTCCAAAATTTCTGTCGCTAAACAAGGCAGTTGTCAAGTTAGTTTTATTCCATTTTACAACCTTCCTTGCCACAGTTGTTAAATGAATCACTGCAGTTGTTAAGTTAGTAACATGGTTGTTAAGTGAATCTGGCTTTTGCTTGTCAGAAAGCCACAAAAGGTGATCACATGACCCCCCAGGACTGCAACCATCACAAATATGAATCAGTTGCAGTCCAAATTTTGATCACGTGACCAATGTTCAGTGACTCTCAGGCTGATCATAGCTGCCATTTTGTGAGTCCACCCACAATCTGCACTTGGAATTCTAAGTTCCTCCACCAACATTCTCCCTCAAAATTTCCCTAATTCTCCTTTACAAAATAATATGAAAGCCTGTCTTAATAACGGTAATGCTTTAACATGTATTTGTAAAATATATTTTACTCATGTCAACACAGCTGCTTTTTGCTTCTTATATTTAGCTACACGTCTCTAATACATTTCCCCTCAAAAGTATGCATTCCTAAACACGTTATGCTTGTTTTTTTTAAATCAAGAGGTATGTCAGAACATTTAAGCATAAAAGAACTGAGCATGTTATCCAGAGGTTGTGGATAGTCATTTCATAGCAGAATCTAGATTCGTGTTTCTCAACCCTGGCCACTTTAAGAATTCCCAGAATTCCCCAGCCAGCCTGTAATATCTGTCATATTAATTAACTTCAGTAAAGAATCTCAGAAATAGATTTGAGAAATTGCAGGTCTTCATGTTAATTTAGATTAGCTATTTAGGAGTCATCCTTACACAGAAGTGACAATAACTGGGAAATGGGATTATGCATCTCTTCTGTGCAAAATGAAAATAGAATTTAAGAGAGGGCATTGTCTTTCATTATCGCTGCCTGGTGGAATTTTTAAATCTTCATGTAAAACCATCGTTCTTCTTAAAATTCTATTTTCATTTCAAATGCTCCTCAGTGCATTGCCTATTTTGGGGTTCTGCATATGAAAAGCAGCTCTCTCTCCAACTGCATCAAATAATTTGAAAGCCTGAGATAATCAGTTGTACAAGGTAAGCCAAAACCTAGGTGGTACAGGTGGCCCTTAACACAATCTTAAGTTGCATTAACAGAGGGATACAATTGAGATCAAGAGAGGTACTAATACCACCCTAAAAAGCCTTAGTAAGACCACACCTAGAGTACTGCATCAAGTTTTGGTCACCACATTATAAAAAAAGATGTTGAGACTCTAGAAAAAGTACAGAGAAGAGCAACCAGGATGATTAGGAGACTGGAGGCTAAAAGATACAATGAATGGTTGCAGGAACTGGGCCTGGCTAGTTTAGTGAAGAGAAGTGAAGAGCCTGGCTAGTTTAGTGAAGAGAAGGACCAAGGGAGACAATATTTGAGGGGCTGCCACAGAGAGGAGGAAAGAATCAAGCTATTTTCTAAAGCATCTGAAGGCCAGACAAGGAATAATGGATGGAAACGGAACAAGGAGAGATTCAACCTGGAAATAAGGAGAAACTTTCTGACAGTAAAAACAATCAACCAATGGAACAGAAGTTGCCCTTGGAAATTGTGGGAGCACCATCACTTGAGACTTTCAAGAAGAGATTGGACTGCCATCTGTCAGAAATGGTGTAGGGTCTCCCACTTGCGCAGGGGGTTGGACTAGATGACCTACAAGATCCCTTCCAACTCTGATTATCTGTTATCTTATCCCTTGGCTTACAAGCATTCGTTCAGGGACTGAAGCTACAGCGGTACTGAAAAAAATGACTCATGACGGTTTTTCACTGACAACCATTGTAGCATCCCTGTGATCACGTGAACAAAATTTGGCCGCTTGACCACTGGCATGTATCTATGATGGTTGCAGACTCTGATTGCGTCCTGTGATCATCTTTCGCGACTTCTGACAAACAAAATCAGTGGGGAAATCAGATTCACTTAACAACCATGTGACTCAATTAACAACTGCAGTGATTATCTTAACAAATTGTTGCAAGAAAGGTCGTCAAATGGAGCCAACGTTGTTGGCTTGCTGCCAGGATTCCAGCGATTGCCCTAATTAAATCATGAGCCTCAAGCCAAGCTTCAAAAGAATTCAAAAGATGTATTAGGAGCAACATGTTGTCATTAACCTAAACCGAAGCCAACTCTGGCATACATAATTTACAGTCACCTGTGACCCTGCTTCCCCTCTCCTCCCTGGGTGTGTCGTCAATCAGATTCTCCAATGAAGGATTTTCATGGGCAGAAGGTCCAGTAGCCTAGCTACAATCTTGGTAAGATAAGCATGGAATGTACTTTTATTATTACTATTTATTTATTTGTTTGTCAATAGCTTACAAGATAATAAACATGTCAGGGTTCCGGCAGTTACTCCAATTAAATCATGAGCCTTAAGCCACACTCCCAAAACTAAAGAGGATTTATTTGAAGGTAACATTCCATGTCCGGCACGAACTTGGGGGTAGCCAACTCTGAGATACGTAATTCACTGTCACCCTTGATCCTGCTTCCCCCCCCCCCCCCGGTGTATCATCCAACTAAAAACATCCATAGCCAAGAGACATCAATCATGCTCTCCAATTAGATTTTCTCGGGGCAGAAGCTTCAGCCATTAATCAGTCCTTGAAGAAAATATGAATGGAATGTATTTTCGATTCCACACTGTTGCCTGCTCTTTGAAACTCCACCCCCTTCTTTCTGTTGTCAACTATAAAACTTGTATACAAAATGTTTTATGAGTTGACAAAACATAAGTATAAATACAGGAAATGGGTGCGAGTAATTGGGGACAATAGGACAGGGATAGTAGGCATGATTGTGTGCTTATGCACACCCCTTACAGACCTCTTAGGAACTTTGTCCTCCTGGATGTACGGCTGTCTTTAGAAGAGCACATTGCAGCCGTCGCCAGGGGGGCTTTTTATCAGATACGTCTGATTTACCAGTTGCGGCCCTTTCTGGATCTGGGCGCACTTCGCACAGTCACGTCTGCCCTCGTTATTTCCCGCCTGGATTATTGCAATGCTCTCTACATGGGGCTCCCCTTGAAGAGTCTCCGGAGGTTACAGTTGGTCCAGAATGCAGCCGCGCGGGTGATTGTGGGTGCCCCTCGGAGCTCCCACGTTACACCGCTTCTCCGCAGGCTGCACTGGCTTCCTGTGGCCTACCGGATTCGATTCAAGGTGGTACTGATGGTATTTAAAGTGCTCCATGGCTCAGGACCTGGGTACTTACGGGACCGCCTACTGCCATCGTCAACCTCCCGCCGCCCACTACACTCCCACAGGGTTGCCCTACTTGGGGTACCGCCACCTGGCCGCTGTCGGCTGACGGCCCCGAGAGTTCGGGCTTTCTCTGTGGGAGCTCCCTCCCTATGGAATGATCTCCCCCCGGAGATACGGGCTATGACGGATATTCTGACCTTCCGGCGCGCAGTGAAAACCCTATTTTTTAAACAGGCTGGCCTGGCCCAGTAACTGTGTTTTTGGTTTTTAATTAATTTTAATTGGGGTTTTATTAGCTTTTAATTTTTAATTGAATTTTGAATAGACAGCCGGATCTAATTATTTAATCTATTTTTAATCGTATTTATTATATATTTATTGTATGTTTTTTAGTAGGCTGTACACCGCCCCGAGTCCCTTTTTGGGAGAGGGAGCGGTATAAAAGTTTGATTAAATAAAATAAATAAATAAATAAATTCTGGTTTTAAACTGCTGTACTGCTCCTTCAGATTTCCTCCCCCTTGTTTATGGCAACTCGAGAACAGGGATAGGAATGTTATATGAGTTGACATTCCTTAACAACTATGTTGCTTAATAATGGAAATTTTGAGCTCAACTATGATTGTATGACTCAATGACTACCAGTAGTTTAGATCAACCAAATTTCAAAATATTATTTTGATGCCTTCTGCCACAGTTACACAGACCACCAAATCAGGTCTACCCATGGAGAATGTATGGACAGTTGCCCACCATCTCAATTCTCTGGTGATAATCCAGACCTCATTCAAGGTCATTCCGGGGATTTCTTGGAATCTGCTCACCAGCCCTATCTTTCCCTTTTCCCTTCTCTTCTCCTTGGTCTTACAAGCAATGCTTTTCTAGCCCTGTTTAGTTCATGTGTTGCATGTTTTTGCTTGCTGATCTTCTCTGCAACTGTGATGACCTGGGGCAACCCAGCCAGATAATAAGTAAGGATCCCTTTATTAGCTCCAACTTTGCCCCCAATGTCCCAGTTACCTTCTGGTCTGGAGAAAAACTCTCCCAAGAACCTGCAACAGCCTTTGGCTGCAGATATACCAATCCAAGACGGTGTAAACAGAAAACTTTAAACTATAAATCCAACAAAGCAAGATAAGGTAATAAATCTGGCAGGGCAAGATAAGGAGTTCCAGAAGTGAAGTAACACAGCAGTAAATCAAACCAGTAAATCAAGCCAGGAACTCAGATAACAGCAGCCAACATTAGATAAACTCAACATTTGTTCCTGACAAACGCCCCTCCCAACTGCCTCTCCTTTAAACTCCCTCCCCAGGTGTGCCTTGTGATGGGAATCAGGGCCCTTTCCTCCCCCATAAGCCACGCAATCCACCTTGCTCTCTTCTCCATTCCTCCTTGCATGCCCTAGGATGAAGAGCCCTGGGTCTTCATCTGAATTCCCTCTGCCTTGCTCTACCACTTCCCTGCTCTGCCCAGCTGGACTTTGCCCTTCCCCAGTTTCCTCCACAGCCAATGGAGCCTCCGATGACAGCAATAGAACAGCTAGACTTTATTTCAGCTGCTCTGATTTGGTCAAATAATATAGTAAAATCTGGCTTTGGTCCCAGGCCTGAGTTGATGTTTGTTATGTTTTTAATTTCTCATTTCACTTTCTGGGTTTTGTTATTAGAGCATTTCAGTCTGGGCTGTCTATGGGTTTTATAGTTTTTGCTGTTGTTATGTCCACCACTTAAGAGTCCACTGGAGTGGGCAGCCAATATAAAATACAGACAATCCTCGACTTATGACCACAACTGAGCCCAACATTTATATTGCTAAGAGAAGCATTTGTTAAGTGAGTTTTGCCCCATTTTACGACCTTTCTTGCAACAGTTGTTAAGTGAATCATTGCAGTTGTTAAGTTAGGAATATGGTTGTTAAGTGAATCGGGCTTCCCCATTGAGTTTGCTTGTCAGAAGGTTGGAAAAGCTGACCACACTGCCCAAGGACCCTGCAACCGTCATAAATATGAAGCAGTTGCCAAGCATCTGAATTTTGATCACGTGACCATTAGGGGTACTGCAATCTTAAGTGTGAAAAATAGTCATGTCACTTTTTTCAATGCTGTTGTAATTTTGAATGGTCACTAGATGAACCGCTGTAAGTTGAGGACTATCTGTATGGTCTCCCTTAGTAAAGAATGCTCACATTCCTCTCCTCATTCAGAAATACATCTAAGTATGTTTATACTGTTTCCAATCCAAATTCTTATTTTAAAAGTTGGAAAAAATGGGAACAATCTTCACCTCCTGATTTTCTCCTTCTCGGTTCCTCACTTATCCTCTTTCTAAGCTTGCAGATAAATTTGTCCAGTAAAAGGAATGGGAAGACACATCCTTGTATAGGCTTTCAAGAAGAGATTGGACTGCCATTTGTCGGAAATGATGGAGGGTCTCCTGCTTGGGCAGGGGGTTGGACTAGATGGTCTACAAGGTCCCTTCCAACTCTGTTAATCTGTAGGATTAGACTAACTCCTGACGGGCACTCTTATGGCTGGAAAATGTGTTTTGCAAAAGCACTGGCTACAACTTCTACCTTGGGTTCAAAAGAGTTAAATTTAATCCTTCATAAATTATCCAGATCTCATCCATCAAGGCTATTAATGGCATTTGAAAGAAGAGTGAACTGTTTCATTTAGAAATCAAGGATCTGTTATGTGAAGCACAAAAGGTTCTCTTGGAAGCCATAAAATGCCCTCAGAAAATGGTCCTTGAAGGATTTCAGTGGAACTTTTAGTAAGCAGAATTTTCTTTTAAATCGCGTTCAGCGTGTGATGAAGAATTGAACCTGAAGGTAATCCATAGGTGGCATTCCAGCCTGTTTAAATTACACTCCGTGAATACCACCCTTGCTTGATTAAGTTGGCAGCACTGCAAGCAAAATGATCAGCATTATCATTTTTGGTGGAATGCCCATTAGTCAAACACTTGCTAAAAAGAATTTTTTTAAGAAATTGGGAAAATTGCCCAATAATTTTTAATCAAAAATCCTGCTATTGGTTTATTGTCCATATTTCCTGAGGCATATAAATTGCTTCGGTGTAAGAAACGAGTTCAGTCCCTGCTGTTAGTTGCTAAGTTTGTTATCGTAAAACACAGGAAAATGAAACTGCATCTTTTATTGAATCAGTGGTATTTAAATGTGCAGGAAATTATTCTGGCTGAAATTAACACAACAAAGAGACTTGACAAACCCTACAATGAAGGGTAAATTTATTCAGTTCTGGTCACCATTTATTAGCTCTATTAACAATGTTTTTCCTAATAGATTATCTTCTGTACAAATGTCACTCTGAGTAGAAATATTGTATATGAATGTATAAATACTTCTTAAAATTGTACACATATTTTCGTGTGTGTGTGTTTATTTCCAAATCATTATTCTTCCTCCACCCATAATTTGGTATTTGTTCTTTGTTTAGGTGGAGTTTTTTTTACAATAACTTTAATATATATACTAAATAATAATATATACTAATTAATATATATCTGCTCTTCCAGTTGCTTAATAAGCAGCAGAGACAAAATGCAGACCAATCATCTGAATTCAAAGACCAAGCATCATGGCCTCCTGAAGCGAAAATTTCTATCCATATAATCCGATTCTCTCCTGTAAAGCTCCTGAAACGGATTAGATCTGATATATTTTTATTGTTTTAAAAGCTAATTGTATTAGTTCACAAAAGGAGAAAGTCAATTAATTTGTCTAAGCAAGCAAGCGTATCAAAATACAGTAACTATGTTGTAATTTTGCTCGTCATTTCAATACAGATGTTTTAAAAGGTTTATTTCTTTTCCTTGGAGCAAATAATCCCCAAGGCGGATTACAAAAGAATGTAATTATGTATCTTTGATGGACAAGAACTATACATGTACAATATACACAAAAAAAACTATACACACGAACACACAAACATCAAAAGCCTTTACTACTCAACCGGTGACAGGGGAGGGGCTTCCATTCATTTAGCTCTGCAATTTCTGGCAGCTGGCATCAAAAGCTGCCAGCAGCACAAGGCCTGGGGAAGTCAAATGCTCCTTGAAGCCCTATAAAATGGTGCCTAAGACCAGCTGACCTCCCACATTAGGCTCTTCCTGGAAAATAAAGTGGTTCTGCAACCTCCCTAGGGACCTTTTTCCTGTCTATTGAATGTCAGTGTGTGGCCCTTTCTTGGCAACACACTAGTTAACTGATTTTGCCATAACAATCTGTCAACAGATGAATAGGGGAGACATGAGAGCAGCCTTCCAATATTTGAGGGGCTGCCCCAGAGAGGAGGAGGGAGTCAAGCTATTTTCCAAGCACCTGAAGGCCAGACAAGGAATAATGGATGGAAACTGAACAAGGAGAGATTCAACCTGCAAATAAGGAATTTTCTGACAGTGAGAACAATCAACCCATGGAACAGAAGTTTCCTTTGGAAGTTGTGGGTGCTTTATCAGAGGAGGCTGGGCTGCCATCTGTCGGAAATGGTGTAGGGTACTCTGCTTGGGCAGGGGGTTGGACTAGATCAGGGGTCTCCAACCTCGGCAACTTTAAGACTTGTGGACTTTAACTCCCAGAGTTCCTCAGCCAGCTTTGCTATCTGAGGAACTCTGGGAGTTGAAGTCCACAAGTCTTAAAGTTGCCAAGGTTGGAGACCCCTGGACTAGATGACCTTACAACTCTGATTATCTATTATCTGAATGCATATTCCCAATCCAACTCCAAAGGCCAAGAAGGAACCATTGGGTGGCAGGAATGTAGTCTGGAGTTTCAGGAGGGAGGCGCTCCTTCCAGGATGGGATTCTACCAGTTTGGGAGAATGCCACCGGTTGTTACACCGGCTGAATCACATCACTGGCTTTTTCCCAGAGGGCAAAGAGGCAGTGGAGGTGGGAATGTCTGATGGGCAGGAAGACAGCACAGTCGGACCTTCCCTAGCAATTCACAGAGTATATCTATAGTTATGGTCCTAGTGGCGCAGTGGTTAGAACGTAGTGTTGCAGACAAACTCTGCTCATTGCCAGGATTTTGATCCTTCCAATTTTTTCCCCAAGTCTTTTTCCATTAAACCCAAGAGAAAAGTTTCTGGTTTTATCTCCATATTCATTTTGAGGATCTTCTGTACTAGAATATGAATCCTACTCCAATCTTTCTTTGCTTTATCACACATCCAGCATACACGATAAAAAGTCTCTTCTTTACATTTGCATTTCCAACATTCATTTGAAATACCTTTATACATTCTTGATAGTTTATCTGGTGTTAAATACCAACAATACATCATCTTATAAAAATTTTCTTTTAAATTGTAAATTCATGTAAATTTTAAACCTTTCGTCCACACATTCTCCCATTGTTCAGGCTTTGCATTATATCCAAAGTTCCTTGCCCACTGAATCATACAATGCTTTACATATTCACTTTCCAGAGTCAAACTCAATAACGTTTCGTAGACCCTAACATTCATCACTACCACACAATAGGCTTTCCAATTCATTTTCAACAGAGTCAATCCCATAGCTCTTTTTTATCTAGTTTAAATCTTTCTTTCAGTTGTAAATATGTAAACAATGCCAGACACGTCCTTCTAGCTCTTCCTTAGACTTTTGGATAGGGTCACCAGAGTTAAAAGTTATTATTTTACCGTAAGTCCACCAGTCCGGGTTTGCCACCCTTTCTTTTCTAAAAAAAAATAAAAGCTTCCTGGGGAGACACCCAAAGAGGCATCTCTTGAAACCCTTATTTTATATTTATTTCAAACTCTTAGAATGGCATGTCTATCAAAAGGATTGTTAAAATCAACGTTTACCTTAATCTTGTCATACCATAAATAACTGTCTCATCTGAATGTTAATTCATGAACTTTTAAATAGCCTCTTATTCTGGAGGTTCAGATTCTTTTAGCCAGCCCAAACAACAAGCAATAAAATACAGGATTTTGATCCTGACTGTTGTGGCCGCTAGTGGCCAGCAGAGCTGGTGGAAGACTTGGACAGCCTGGAGGTTGGGGAGGAGCATGGGCCAGTCCTGGAGTCTGGGGAAGGCTCTGATGAGGGCTCTGCATTGGAGGCAGAGAGGGGGCCAGGGCCGTCTGACAGTTATCAGCTGCATTCACAGTCGGAGATCAGTGGGACAGAAGAACAGCTGGAGCCTGTTCCCAGTGTGCGCATGCACAGAGCTGCCAGGAGAAGGGAACAGCTCAGGAACAAGGGTTGACTCGGGAGTAAGGGCACAAGTGGACAGTGAATGGCCCCTCCCATAGGGAATAAAAGAGGAGCACAAGGGGAGTGGGATTTTGTAGGAGACAATTAGTTCATTTGGGCGAAGATCTGTTTCTGCATTCTTGCCAAATATTGTCTGCTACAGTGTGGCATCGGAAAGATATTGGCCTGGCAACTCTCCAAGCCTGATAAAGGTCTGTAGTTGTGAAATATCTTGAAAGACTGTTGGCCAGGATTTTGCTGGAGAGGAATTCACTGTAAACGAAATAAAATGATCCAGTTCTACAGAGGAATGATTGAGTCTATCATCTGCACCTCTATAACTGTCTGGTTTGGTTCTGCAACCCAACAGGACAGACACAGACTCCAGAGGATAATTAGGACTGCAGAAAAAAACAATTACCACCCACCTGCCTTCAATTGAGGACCTGTATACTGCACGAGTCAAAAAGAGGGCTGTGGAAATATCTATAGACCCCTCACATCCCAGACATAAACTGTTTCAAGTCCTTCCCTCAAAACGACGCTATAGAGCACTGCACACCAGAACAACTAGACACAAGTGCAGTTTTTCCCCCATGCCATCATTCTGCTAAATAAATAATTCCTTCAACACTGTCCAACTATTTACAAAGTCTGCACTACTATTACTATTAACCTTCTCATCACTCCTTATCACCCATCCCCTCCCACTTGTGATTGTAGGACTGTAACTTTGTTGCTTGTATCCTTATGATTTATATTGACTGTTTCCTAGTATGATTTGATTGCTTATTGTACCTTATGACTATCACTAAGTGTTGGACCTGATGATTCTTGACTCTGATGAATGTATCTTTTCTTTTATGTACATTGAGAGCATATGCATCAAAGACAAATTCCTTGTGTGTCCAATCACACTTGGCCAATAAACTATTCTATTCTATTCATTTCTATTTCATTTCTAGCGTGACAGACCAGATGGAATCAAGGAAAGGGTCTCACTCTTGCCAAATCCTGGTGAAGACCCAGGTTTTCACTCTTCTTCCGAGAAACAGCAGAGTGAGGGGGCATTCAGATCTCAAGGGAAGCCTCATTCCTGAGGCAAGCATTGCTATGAAGACGACACATTTCTGAGGTCCCGGTAGATCAGGGGTCGCCAACCTTTTGGACCTCAGGGACCACCAATCTCATAATTTTAAATCCCGCAGACCACTAATATGAATTTTGACTGATGGTGGCTTGCTGACGCTGGTGGGAAAGTTGGTCCCATATTCCAGAGCTGCAGTAGTCACAGGACTGGCCCTTTGGTCATCCTGGAGCAGCTCCTTCAGTCCATGGCAGGCTGGTGCACCCAGGTAGAGGAGCAGCTGCTCGGGGGTGACCAAAGGGCCAGTGCTGTGACTACTGCAGCTCTGGAATATGGGACCGACTTTCCCACCAACGTCAGCAAGCCACCCCGGGGCGAATTTCCCTCCTCCGCTGTTGGTCTTATCTTCCAGTTCCAGCTTGCATGGCTCTACTCAAGGTAAGGTTTGCACTCGGCCGAAGGGTGGGGTCCAGTGGATGGGCAGGCCATGTGGGTAGCACAGCCTTGTGTTCCCGAACAGCCTAGATTAATTGTTTGTGGGGTAGGGGCCATTTCTCTGCAGACCACCAAAATGTTCTCATGGACCATCAGTGGTCCCGGCCCACCAGTTGGCAACCACTGTGGTAGATGACATTATTTGACTGAAGAAACCTGGAGCACCCCAACCATGCAAGGTCAAATCAGCCAGGCACATGGCATGGCAGAAACTATGGTCAAGCATTAGTGGGCCCTAATGTGCTAGCTACAATATCAAAACTTGCAGCATAATGTAAGTAGGTTACACCCAAAAGAAGCTTCTTGGGTGAAAAGCGAAACATCTTCAAATGAAAAAGACTAAGAAAGTCCAGTTGCCTTTTGCAAAAAGCACTTTTGGGATCACCATGGCCTGGATGACGGAGAATCTCCATAGAAAATTTTATCAAGCATTGCTCCATTGTAGGTTGCCATCGCTTTCTGAACAAACTGTAATTAGCTCATTTATACAACCACTAAAACCATAAACATTACATGAAGCATAATAATTTATCTGGCGCCCTGTGGTAACTAAAAAGAAGCTAAAGACATGGCATGCAAACCCAACCTGTGAGGGAAGACTGCACCCCAGTCCCATCTGCCTATCAAAGTCACCTTCAAGCCTCCACCGTCAACCAACCGGATTGGTTTACAGCTCAGTCAGACAAGGCAGCTTCAGTTCCTAGTGAACCTTTGGTGCTCAACCCACGTTAAATTTAATTATTGTTCATGATACCCTAGCAATCCATTGGAATGCCCAAGCAGATAGACACAGATCAAAGAGTTTTATTTTATTTTAGACCACTTAGTTGCTCCCATTATTTGTGCTGCAAAGAAAAGGAACACAAAGGTTGTTGCCTTCCAATCGGTAAATACACCCTAAATAAGTATTTTGGTGGATGGACTCCCTGCATCATGGAGACTAATGGAAGTCCTGGGAGTATAACTTTACTGCTGAGAAGGAAAATCATTAGGAAGATATATCATGATAGAAGTCGGTAAGAACGTTCTTTTTTTATTAAAAAAACAAACAAACACCTCCTCGATGGCTTGTTTCTGTCTTCCAAAGTGATGGAGAAAAGGTTTCATTCCTTGAAGAAATTAAATGTTTGTGCCTGCAAGGAACATCGAAGTGATCTTTTCTTTGGCGGATGTGATTACTGCGCTTTTAAACATATTGCCTGAGAAGCATCTGAACTATTGTGATTTGTGTAAGTGTCAGGAATGACTCACGCACGAAATGTGTGAAGGACACCAAACTGCAATCTATTAATACCCAAATAACCATGTGCACCAAGTCATCAAACAAAGGTAGGCCACCTTGAGTTCTCTAGATCATGGGGGGTTGCAGCCCAAATATTCAAGTAAGTCCTACATTCATCCTAGAAAGATGCAAAAAAAGACCTCTCTTGTGTACTTGCTTAATATATGAAATTTAACAGAAAGACTAGATGGCACAACAAGTAAAATTCAGGCAGGTTCTTTTCAGGAGCATCTGCAGTGACAGGAATTGGCTTCAAAACAGCAGGAGCAGGGAAAGGTCCAGCCCTTTCTAAATGGGCATCACACCCATTGTGTGGACATAAGAAGGAGCAGAGTTTTCATTGCCTTGGGAGCAGCTACCATCTTGAAAGAAGACATCATATGGTCTTTTTTAAGCTGCCCTGGATCTAAGGAGAAATTTCCTAACATTGAGAGCAATTAGCCAATGGAACGGCTTGCCTTCAGAAGTCGTGGGGGCTCCCATATGAGAAGCCTTTAAAAAGAGACTGGGCAGCCATTTGTCTAAAATGGTCTAGGGTTTTCTGCTTAAGCAGGGGGTTGGACTAGAAGACCTCCAAGGTCCCTTTCAACTCTGTTATTCTGTGAAACATTAGATGTGTGGCACTTTCATGGTGTCAACATCCCTATGGCACCTCCAGTCTCAAAAAGTATCCCGCCCTTCAAGTATTAGCATAAGCACCCTTTGACTCAAGGATGCACAGAGAGCATAGATACTGCTCTTCCATGAAAAAAAATGTACAAAACTCCCAACCAAGGTAAGCCAATAGATTCTTTATCCAGATAAAGTGGCCCATCAGACCCTAATTAAGAAATTAGCTCTGCCTTGCTTGTTGTAACAGCCAGCAAAAGTTTGAGCTTCCTGACCAAAAAGGCAAAGAGATATAGGTAGATTTTCCTCCATAGTTCAGTAAATACTATTTGGGTTCAGGCTCCAGAAACTCAGGTGTCTTCTCCACAAAAGTCATTTTGCTGCACACTGCTGAGAAATCTGAGGTGTGGTTGCACTCAGCCAAGATCATGGTAGGGTCTCTTTGGTGTCCCAAAGAACTTCAGTCCAGCACTATGAAATCTACAGAAGAAAAGAAGCTTGTCTACCAAGACGGAAGAAGTTTCCAAAATACCATCTGGGCAACCCAAGAGGGTGACTCCACAATGCACTTGTAATTCCACAACTGGAGAATTTTACAATCCTCGTATCCGAGGTTAGGTTTGGCCTCCTTGATGCCTCTTCAGATACTTTGCATTGAAGCTTTCATTATCTCATCCAACATGAAGAGGGTTACTAATGGAGAACGGGAAAGTATCAAGAAGTGAGGGAGAGGAGGTCACAGGGAAATGGCATGAAGAAATATGTAGAAAAGTATTTTTTCTAGGGGGATGCTAGCATTTCAAATTTGCAACAAAATAAATGGGGCTTAGCTGAAGGCCCCTTTTGCAACATACCAAAGTAAGGGTTGCAAGACGGCTTTAATTCAGCAATGTCAAAGTTCATTGTGAAACTCTCCTTTTTTCACTCTTTCTCTTCACACTCCTATCCAAAAGCTGGAAACCCTGTAATGGCAGCTCCAGAGAGACAAAAGATGCTAAGCTCCAAGCGGCTCTCGCATTCTGTGTAATCACAACCATTCTTGAGTTGGTGGTTCTCAGAAAGTGCCCCTGTCCCACCCAATTTACATGACAAGCCAGTTTCAAGATTGGATGGAATTTTGCCAAAGAAAACCCTTGCTTTTCATTTAGACTTCTGCTTTGAGGGGGGGGGAGCAGTAAGGGATCCAGGAAATCAAGAAACACAAAACCCACCGCAGGAGTTTCCCCCGTGGGGTCTGCTCAAAGAATCCTCACCAAGGACGGAGCCATCAAGAGAGTCCTAGGAGGGCATATTCACTGCAACTTCCACATGGCTGCTCTTTTCAAACTTATCGTTCCTTGACTTCAATGCATTCAGCATTTTAATGAAACGCTTCCTGATTTGCATTTTAGGGTTTAATTGTCACTGCAGTCACTGCTTAAAATGTTGCTTTTACCCTGACAAGTGATTCCAAGAACAGCGTCTGGGGGTACATGCTGTGTTTCAATGATTTTCCTTTAAAAAGGGAAAGGGAAAAGACAAATTGTGACTCCGGGCCCTTCCACAATAACAGCTGAGCTTCTTGTTCCCAGTTTCCTTATCTGAGTGTCAGTATCCACAGTCGATAAATATAGACATTTATTAGCTACCCATAATAAATGGTTTGGGATCTCTGCATGTTTGGCGATGTACAGAGTACTTGACTTTCAACAGATAATCAGAGTTGGAAGGGACCTTATAAGTCATCTAATCCAACCCCCCACCTAAGCAGGAGACCCTACACCATGACAGATGGCAGTCCAGTCTCTTATTGAAAACCTCCAGTGATAAAGCTCCCACATCTTCCAAAGGCAACTTCTGTTCCGTTGGTGGATTCTTCTGTCAAAAAAATTTCTCCTTAACTCCAGGTTGAATCTCTCCTTGTTCCGTTTCCATCCATTATTCCTTGTCTGGCCTTCGGGTGCTTTAGAAAATAGCTTGATTCCTTCCTCCTCTCTGTGGCAGCCCCTCAAATATTGGGAGACTGCTCTCTGGTCTCCCCTGATCTTTCTCTTCCCTAGACTAGCCAGGCCCAGTTCCTGCAACCATTCATCGTATGTTTTAATCTCCAGTCCCCTAATCATCCTGGTTGCTCTTCTCTGTACTTTTTCCAGAGTCTCAACATCATGTTTTATAATGTGGTGACCAAAACTGGATGCAGAACTCCAGGGATGGCCTTACTAAGCCTTTATAAAGCGGTATTAGTCCCTCCCTTGATCTCGATTTTATCCCTCTGTTAATGCATTGTAGGATTGGATTGGCTTTTTTGGCTGCTGCTGCAACAGCCCTGAAAAAAGTGATTGATGACCCTTTTTTACATTATCACCATTGCAGCTTCCCCATGGTCATGTGATTTACATTTGGATGCTTGACAACCAGCAAAATACCCGTGGACTTATATTTAGATTTCAGCAAAGCATTCAACAAAGTAGACCACAACCTACTTCTTGGTAAGCTAGAAAGAAGTGGAATAGATAGCATCACCACTAGATGGACTCGCAACTGGCTGGCAAACCGTACTCAACAAGTAGTCCTTAATGGGTCTAAGTCTACATGGAGGGAAGTAAGCAGTGCCCCAAGGTTCCGTCTTAGGCCCAGGACTCTTCAATATATTCATTAATGACTTAGATGAGGGAATAGAAGGGGAACTTAACAAATTTGCAGATGATACTAAGCTGGCAGGAATAGCTAACACCCAAGAAGATAGGCTCAAGATCCAGATGGATCTTGACAGTCTAGAACACTGGGCCATATCTAACAAAATGAAATTCAATGTAGAGAAAAGTAAAGTCCTACACTTAGGCAAGAAAAACCAAAAGTACACATATAGACTGGGTGAAATCAGGCTCAATAGCAGTAACTGTGAGAGGGATCTTGGAGTCTTAGTGGACAACCAGCTAAATATGAGCCAGCAGTGTGCAGCAGCAGCCAAAAAAGCTAATGCAATCCTAAATTGTATTAACAGAGGGATACAATCAAGATCAAGGGAAGTACTAATACCACTCTATAAAGCCTTAGTAAGACCACACCTAGATATTGCATCCAGTTTTGGTCACCACATTATAAAAAAGATGTTGAGACTTTAGAAAAAGTACAGAGAAGAGCAACCAGGATGATTAGGGGACTGGAGGCTAAAACATACAATGAACAGTTGCAGGAACTGGGCTTGGCTAGTCTAGTAAAGAGAAGGACCAGGGGAGACATGATAGCGGTTTTCCAATATTTGAGTGGCTGCCACAGGGAGGAAGGGGTCAATCTATTTTCTAAAGCGCCTGTAGGCCAGACATGGAATAATGGATGGAAACTGAACAAGAGATTCAACCTGGGAATAAGGAAAAACTTTTTGACAGTGAGAATAATCAACTCGTGGAACAGAAGTTGCCGTCGGAAAGTTGTGGGAGCTTCATCCCTGGAGGCTTTCAAGAAGAGACTGGACTGCCACCTATCAGAAGTGGTGTAGGGTCTCCCACTTGGGTGGGGAGTTGGACTAGATGACCTACAAGGTCCCTTCCAGCTCTGATTATCTGTTATCTAACCAACTCATATTTATGACAGTTGTAGTGTTCCAGGGCCACATGATCCATTTTTGCAGCCTTTTAACAAGCAAAGTCCATGGGGAAACCAGATTCACTCAACAAAGGTGCTACTGGCTTAATTGCAGTGATTCACTTAACAAAAATGTGCCAAGAAAAGGGGCAAAACTCATTTAACAATTTTCTCACTTAGCAACCTAAATTTTGGGCTTGATTGTGATTGTAAGTCAAGGACTACCTGCATTTCAGAGGCATCCGCTATTTGGTGCCTGCATGGAAATATATGGACCATGATCTGATAGGAACTTTCAAGTCCTACCACACTGAAGACTATGCTGGATCTCATAGAAAATTACCCAACAAGCAACACAGCATGTGGTGGGAAAACGTTGTAGCCTTGGATAGTCAGCTCTTCATTTGCTGAAAACTTTCAATGCACAGCAGACAAATCTGAAGGATCACCAATCTTTGTGCAACATCATCGATGCAGAACATCTGCAAGACAGGGAGCCCCATGAGAGAAGGGATCTCCTCTAAGTTCATCAAAACAAGCGCTCAAAAGAAGAGCTGACAAAGCCAATCTGAGCAACTTCTGGGAGAGATGAAGAAGAGGAAGGAAAGGAAAAGGACAAGACATTCTTCAGGTTCTTGGCTGTCAAGGGGCTTCCTGAGATCTTTCAGTTCTTTGTGAGCAAAGCTAGGAATTTATCATCGAGTTTGAAAGACAGTTGCTTTGCAACCCTCTAAAGTGCCCCCTAAAGTGGTCTGCAAAGCTAGACCTGTACATCACCAGCTATTTTACCAATACACCCATTGTATCTGGGTCATTCCTCAGGAAGTGACGATGACATCTACCATGGCCCCCAGGAGAAGGAACCCTCCCATACCTTCCTGGTTTCAATTTTTGCTGCTGAAAGCTTACACAAGAGGAAGGTGGTAGATTGCTGACTCAAGCAGTGGAAAGGGACATCACAGCTTCTTTCCAGAAAATAAGGAAATGTTCAAAATATTTACCCTTTCCTTGTTTTTGTTTATGCTTGATTTGGAATAAAATAAGAACAGAATATCCACAGGTACAAGATACTAACTTTTGCTTTTCACTTGCTGAGTTTCCAGTCACTTCCCAGGGCTTCGAAACCTCCTGTTCCAATTGCAGATAGGACCAAGGCTTCCCACCTGTGGCTTTGTTATACAATTTTTTTTCTAGCAATGTTTGCACCATCTTTTCAAACTAGGGCCTATGCTTTGGCTACATCACACAACATAGTAAATCCAAGTTAACAAAGCCACAGCTACTCTGGTCATGATTACACTGGTGGAGACCATAGCTGGGATTCTGCAACCAATGAGCTCAAATACTACCCCACCCATTTGAGTATAATAAGCCTGTGTTTTGTGTAAACCTGGCCTTTTAATTCCAGCCTTTTTAGACAAATAATGACTGGTGCAAGGAAAAATGCTTGTGAAATGTTGACACGGTGGCTTAACTGTACTGGAAAACACACACACACACACAGATACACAGACACAGACACATTTCACACATACATACCCAAGAACTTTGATTAACCTTGTCATGCTGAATAGACAAGACCACCTGCCCCCAACCTTCCTTTCCTGTTTACCTTGCCTCAAAGATCAGACTAATTTTCTCAGCTCGTTTCCCTTGCACTCTGGAAAGCTCCATGGATGCTCTCGGTGCAGCAGGAATCTATTTATAACTGCGAACATTGGAAGAGAGCTTGGGCCAGTGAGTTCAACATTGTCATCTTGATCACACATATCAAAGTTAGCTATTGTGACATTTGTGCCCAGATCCCTGCCTTGGTGTCCATCGGTCTCCTTGCCCACCAGATCCAGCCAGCTTCTAGCATCCTCTGGACTGGCAGGGATGTGCTGGGAAAGTCAAAGACACCCTGGGAGGATTGGTTCCCATCTGGTCAATGGGTGACTGGCCATGCCAACCATGGGAGGCATCTTATGAATGGACAAATCTCCCATGACTACCATTCTGAGAGGGTACCAGCCCCCTGCACTCAAAATCAAACAGATTCTTAACATCATGAGCCTCGGTGGCGCAGTGGTTAGAGTGCAGTACTGCAGGCTACTTCTGCTGCCTGCCAGCTGCCTGCAATTTGGCAGATCGAATCTCACCAGGCTCAAAGGTTGATTCAGCCTTCCATCTTTCCGAGGTGGGTCAGATGAGGACCTAGATTGTTGGGGGCAAGAGGCTGACTCTGCAAACCAGAGGGCTGTAAAAAGCACTGTGAAGCGGTATATAAGTCTAAGTGCTATTGCTATCATTCCTTTCTGGGTCGGATCCTCCTTACGCAAGGCATCATCAACTTCTCTTCACTACAAGAAAGATGGTCAGGTGGAATAGATTCAAAGACTACCAGCAGATCATTGTGGATATGAAATTAAAACAAGGACATCTAATTTACAATCTTAGCTGCTGTGCTGTACGAGGCAATCTCTTGCCATGCCTTTCTGGGCAAAGGAAAGCGAGGAGAATGAATATTAGATTCAATTAGCATCAATGTTTTAAAAGAAGTCTCACAACTACATTTTCCGTGCTGCAAAATGCAATAAATGAGCTTTCGCAGATTTTCAATTGTTTCCTATGAAAGCACCTGGAGTTGTGATGCATAAAATTAATGATACAATTTTCCTAATGAGAAAAAGATTAAACAATTTGTACGCCAAAATATATTGCTACTTTTGAACATGAACTGGCAAAGGCCAGTTTCCAAGCTTCCTGTCCCACCATGAACTTCAGTGTTGGAACCAGGCTAGTAGAAGCAGGCTTGATGCAAAGCTAATCAAATGGATTAGGAGATTGGAAATAGACCTCAAAGACCCAGGAACAGGTGTTCATCTCAGAAGAAGAAAACACCAGTCCATGATTGCAACCACTGAACAACCGTCTTCTAAGAGAGCAAATACAGCATCTCACTTTAACCTGGGACTTGTTCAGCTGAGATTAATTCTCAGTCACGAAAGCTCATTCTAGCCAGACTGGGTCGTTCTTGGCCCAACTATCTCAAAGAGTAATTGTGGTGATAAAACTACAAAACAGCTGTTTGTAAGCTACTTTCAGATCCTGGAGGGGGAAAAAGATATAAATCTAAGAGTCTCCCATAGTAACTGTTGGGTTTGTCCTACATATTAGCATGTTTACAAACTTAGCCCCTTGGAATATTGAGTCTATATGGTCACAAGGAGTTTTCATTTTGAGGATATACCTATAATTTCTATTTTCTTGCTTTCCTTACTTCAATCAAGATGTAACATAATGGTAGCTATCTTGACTTATTACATTGGATTTCTTGATTTTAGAGGTGTGACAGTTATAGTGCAGAGAGTTTCAGAGTACAGAAGATTGCATGAAATTCAAGCCCTCATAAAGAAAAAAGATACTTTGTGCCAGAAAGTCCAATCCAGTCTGCAAAACATGACCATCTTCTAAAAGTCTAGAAAATAAGAATCTGTTGAGTTCTAGTTCCACCTTAGCCATGGAAGCCAACTTTGGAGTCAATCACCAGAAGATGGTGAGTTCTAGTCTCTCCTTAGGTGTGAAAGCCAAATGAGTGATTTTGGGCTAGTTCCTTTGTCCCAGCCCAACCCATCACACAGAGTTGTGTAGGGGAAACGGGAGAAGGAAGGTGTGTTGGATATGTTTGTCACCTTACATTATTTTTAAAAATAATAAAGGTGGGATACTAATAAATAAATATAACTGGGGGCTGAACAAATGGCAATGTTGTGCAAATAAGAGCGTATTGATCATTTGTGTCTGTTGCAACTGATACAAATGACATAATTCAGGTTATTTGCACAATGATATCATGTATGTGATGTCATCATGGTTTATACCAGACAGCTTGTTCCACCCTTAGTCCTAGGTAAAGAATCTGACAAACCTCAGAAAGAATTGGTTTGCATGGCACAGCAGATAAAAAAGCTTGGCTGACCTAATCCATTGGTAATTTTTTAATGGGGTTTTTTAATGGGTTAAAAGGATCCAGGGTGGGCAGGGGAGACAGCCCACATGGAGTTGGGGGCAGCCGGGCCGGCCCGCGCACCTGGGGGGCCTCGGGGGTTTCCGTGTCGGGGTGGCAGACTGGGGGTGGGCTGCCGGGGGCAAATTTTATCAGCACGGTGACTGGGAGAGGCAGATATGCTGGGGGTAGAGGGCCATATCCAGTAAGGGGATCGCGCTCCCGATGTTTGCAAGCGGTAGCGCGCTCCGACCCTCCATACCCATCCTGCAGCCCTGGTTGTCTGGATTCTCAGGCCCTGAATACCCGGCTGCTGTTGTGCAATGCCAGGTCCGTGGTTAACAAGGCTCCCCTGATCCATGATTTGGTTCAGGAGGAGGCCGCGGACCTGGTAGGTGTTACCGAAACCTGGTTGGGCCCAGAGGGCGGTGTCCCTCTGGTTGAGATGTGCCCACCAGGTTTCCTTGCATTTCACCAGCCTAGGGCTCAGGGAAGGGGTGGAGGGGTGGCGGTGCTTATAAAGGAAGCCCTTTATCCTAGGGAGGCCACTGTCCCTCAGACGGCTGGCTGTGAATCTCTATTTGTGAAGTGGGGGCAAGGGGTTCAGATGGGTCTTTTGATGGCGTACCTGGCTCCCTGCCACGTCTTATCGGCCCTGCCCGGACTCCTCGAGGTGATAGCCGGGCTGGCGGTTGAGACCCCCAGGCTTCTGGTCATGGGGGATTTCAACCTGCCATCGTCCGGTGAAACCTCGGGGTTGGTTCGGGAGTTCTTGGCTTCCATGACGGCCATGGACCTGACCCAGTTAGTTTCTGCCCCCACTCACATTGGAGGACACATGCGGGACCTGATTTTTGTCTCTGGGCAGTGGTTGAATGACTGTAATTTTGGGGAGTTAGTTATTACACCCTTGTCATGGACAGATCATTCCCTCCTTAGGTTGGACTTCTGTTCCGCCACCCCCCACCGTAGGGAGGCGGAACCACTTAGATTGTTCCGCCCCAGGTGCCTGATGGACCCGGAGCGGTTCCAGAGGGAGCTTGGGCCGTTTCCTGAGTCTCTGGCTCACAGCTCGTCTGGAGACCTGGTGGCGACCTGGGATGGGTTGGCCGCCGGGGCTCTAGATCGAGTTGTGCCCCTGCGACCTCTGACCCGGCACAGATCCCATGTGGCTCCATGGTATACGGAGGAGCTACGGGAGATGAAGTGCCGGAAAAGACGTCTAGAGGGCATTTGGAGGGCGAGCCGTTCTGAGTCTGACCGAACACAGGTGAGATCTCATATTAAGACTTACCTTGTGGCGATAGGGGCGGGGAAATCTTCGTATTTCTCCGCCCTTATTGCATCAGCAGAAAATCGGCCTGCCGCCCTGTTTAGAGTGACCCACTCTCTACTTGAACCAAGAGCGCGGGATGACCTCTTGCAGGGTAGGGCAGAGGAGTTTTCCCGATTTCTGCATGATAAAATCGCTCAGATTCGGGAGGGGCTCGACTCCAATTGGATGGTCCCGGGGGAGGTGTCCGGGGCAGGTCTTGTGAGTGTTATCTGGGGGGAGTTCGACCCTGTGACCGCCGAGGGTGTGGACAGGTTGCTGGGGGGTCTGAATGCCACCACCTGTTTATTAGACCCGTGCCCTTCCTGGCTGGTTTCGGCCGCCAGGGAGACGACACGAGGCTGGCTCCAGGGGATTTTCAACGCTTCCTTGAGAGAGGGGGTGCTCCCTACCGCCCTGAAGGCGGCGGTGGTGCGCCCCCTCCTCAAGAAGCCTTCCCTGGACCCAGCTATTTTAAACAACTATCGTCCAGTCTCCAACCTTCCCTTCGTGGCGAAGGTTGTTGAGAGTGTGGTGGCACGTCAGCTCCCCCAGTACCTGGAGGAAGCTACTTACCTCGATCCGTTCCAATCGGGCTTCAGGCCTGGACATAGCACTGAGACGGCATTGGTCGCGTTGGTTGATGATCTCTGGAGGGCTCGTGACAGAGGGTTCTCCTCTGTCCTGGTCCTATTAGATCTCTCGGCAGCTTTCGATACTATCGACCATAGTATCTTGTTGCAACGGTTGGGGGGGTTGGGGATTGGTGGAACCGTCCTTCGATGGTTCTCCTCCTTCCTCTCCGACCGTTCGCAATTCGTGTTGGCGGGGGGGGAGAGGTCCACCTCTAGGCCCCTGGTTTGTGGGGTGCCTCAGGGGTCGGTCCTCTCTCCCCTCTTGTTCAACATTTACATGAAGCCGCTGGGTGAGATCATCCGTGGTCTTGGAGTGAGGTGTCATCTGTATGCAGATGACACCCAGTTGTACATCTCCACTCCGGACCACCCCAACGATGCTGTGGGGGCTATGTCTAGGTGCCTGGAGGCCGTGCAGGCTTCGGCTCAACCCATCCAAGACCGAGTGGCTATGGTTTCCGGCGCCCCGATATAGCCAGCTGACACCTTCGCTGGCTATCGGGGGGGAAGTTTTGCCCCCCACAGAGAGGGCTCGCAACCTGGGAGTCCTCCTGGATGTACGGCTGTCGCTTGAACATCACATCGCGGCCGTCTCCAGGGGGGCGTTTCATCAGATCCGTCGGATCTACCGGTTGCGGCCCTTCCTGGATCGGGACGCCTTGCGCACGGTCACTCAGGCCCTTGTCACCTCTCGCCTGGACTATTGTAATGCCCTCTACATGGGGCTCCCTGCGGGGAGCATCCGGAGACTCCAGCTGGTGCAAAATGCAGCCGCGCGGGTGATCATGGGGGCGTCACGTAGTGCCCATGTGACGCCTCTCCTGCGCGAGCTGCATTGGTTGCCGGTGGCTCTCCGGGTTCGCTTTAAGTTTCTAGTTTTGACCTTTAGGGCGACCCATGGCATGGGACCAGGTTACCTTCAGGACCGCATTCTGCCAGCGTTCTCCAACAGGCCGGTGCGTTCCCACAGAGGGGGTCTGCTCCAGGTGCCGTCGGCCGCTATGTGCCATCTGGCGGCGCCGAGGAGTAGGGCCTTCTCTGTGGGTGCCCCCGCCCTCTGGAATATTCTGCCACCGGAGCTCCGTACCGGCACGGACCTGAGGGCCTTCAGGCGCGCGTTGAAGACCTGGCTCTTTGAGCAGGCCGGCCTTGGCTGAGATGGTTTTAATTTGGTCTCCATTTTATTAATTCTAAATTGGGTTTTAAGGGCGGGGGGGTTGTTAGTTTTATCAAGCAGCCGATTGAAATTTAATATTTTTTAACTTTTGTATTCTTTGTGGGGTTTTTAGATGGGCTGTTCACCGCCCTGAGTCCCTCGGGAGAAGGGCGGTATATAAATGGAATAAATAAATAAATAAACAAATAAATAAATAAATAAATAAATAAATAAATCACAACCTCATGTTGGGGGGGCTCTTAAACCACCATTTGTGGCTTTTCCAAGGCTCAGCTATTTCCAGCGACTGCAAACTATATGTTGAAGCCTGTCCTCCCAATCTCTACACATGCACACAATTCCTGAATTCTGCCACTGCTGGGAAGAGTCTGCAGGATAGAAATAGTTCCAACAGGGTAGCAACCTCTAGAATAATGCAACACAATCTCCCTTCAAGCTGTGCTTTCTCACCCATGGGACTTCTCTGGCTCACCCTTCTTAAAGAGTTCTTGTCCAATTAAATGGCAGGATGCTTTGGGAACTGAGCAACTCTGGCACAGCAGATGTGTGTCCTTGGGGATGCCCATCCCAAACATCTGGGAATGTGTATACAGGTATTGCTTGCTTCACAACCACAATGAGATGTTGAGTATGCTCAACCTGGAAACAAGAAGACTTTGGGAAGACACAATGGCTTTCCTCAAGAACCTGAAGGGCTGAGAAGTAGAAGAAAGAGCAGAATTGTTCAGAGGTTAAAATGTAAGAAAGTCGATTTCATCCAGAGATCAGATGAGCTTTTCCTAATGTTCAGCCATGGACAATTCTGCTTTTAGAAGTAGTGCCTTCTCCTTTACAAGAAGCATTTACAGAAAGGTATAGATACAATATTCATCTGATACTGTAGCACTGGATTTCAATATCTTTGGGTTGGGGTAGTTGATCGCCAAAGTCCCTCCAACTGTTATATTTATCAAATCATTTATCTGGTGTTGATCTCTGCTTAGGTCAAGCCACAAGAACCAAGAACAACATGTAGAATTATTTCTGGTAGTTTCTTCATTGTTGTTCACCTACAGGCAGAATCTTGCCAGACTAAAGCAACTATCAGCATAACTATGGATATACTCTGTGAACTGCTAAGGATGGTCCACCTTAGCCCTCTTCTTGCTTACCAGACATTCCTCTTTGCCCTTTGGGGAGCAGCCCCTCCTTCCTAGGACTTCAGATCTTAGCTGGATGGCAAACATGCGCTAATCGAACAACTACAAAGGAGATAAACAATGAAGCAGACAAAAATCAAGCAGAAAACAATGCCCTAACCAAGGAACTACCAAAGAGAAACCCCCACCAACACTGGTAGACAAGCTACCATATATAAACCGGAAACAAACCCCACCCTCATTAGCACTGGTGAGTTTACACAGTTGGGTAATGAAACATCTGCAAGAATGATCCTTCTTGCAGATGTTTGGTCCTCAGAGAGCACCAAGGACCTCTCATTTCAACTGTGAGTTGCAAATATTCTCTTCTATTGCAACCCTTGCATTATAAAATTCTAAGAAATACTGTATGATTTGAATATTTGAAAATCTTAGTGATTATCAATAATGAATCATCATCATCATTATTATTATTATTTTGATGTACAGGGATAAATTGCAAAGGGCAATTAACCCTCCTGGGAAATCTAATTTAAAAGTAATAAAAGGCATAATTAAAATGGTTACTATTCTGACTTTACTAAATGACTGCAAATACTGTTTTCTTTTTTTCAAAATAAAATAAAATAACAGACTGCTATAATATTTAGTTATATAATAAGTTAATCTACATAAAATCGATTACTGCTGAAAAGCGAGAATACTTGCTTAAAAGAACCCTTTCCTTTCTTCTCTGTAGTTCCTCTTTATGATTCTTCCCTTCTTTTTATATCACAGCTTTGTCTATTTGACAGATTTCAGTACAATTACTATGTTTTAGGCTGCTGAGCCTGAATGATAAAAACCTTTATAAATGGGAGGCCAGAAAAATGAATGTTCTGAAGCTTGGCATAAAATCTATCCTCGCTCAAGATTAGAATGCAAGCAAAGTACAGGGGAGGAAGGGAGATTGAACCAAATTTGAAAAATGAAAATATGCCCCAGAGCAGTTTAATGTCAAACCACACTGACCACCCAGAATACCAAGACCTACATCAGCCAATTTGGCACCACCAGATCTTATCTTTTCACCAGTGAAACATTCATTAAATAGTAAAAAATGGGCCCAGGACACAAGTCTTAATCACTGCTCACCTCGTGGTGCTCCAAACCTGTTAAGCACAATAGTGGGATTCAAAAATTTTATTACTGGTTCTGTGGGCATGGTCTGCTGGGCGTGGCAGGGGAAGGTTACTCAAAATCCCCCTTCCCTCCCCACCCCACTAACCTGCTTTCCAGCTCCATTCTCCAGTGCAGGGCAATCAAAGGAGACCCAGCCGATCAGCTGGGACCCAGTGGGAGGCGGAGAATAAATGGGGTTAACGGGGCCAGTCAGAGGCGGGATTGGCCGGTTGTCCGAACTACTCAAAATTTCCGCTACCGGTCCTCCAGAACTGGTCAGAACCTGCTGAATGCCACTCCTGGTCAAGCATCCATATAAGACGGTGATACGTGGGTATTTAACTGCTTTGAAAGTCATCAAATTTGGTAGTCAGCGATTTTGAGAGAAAATTTTGTCCTGGTATTTGTCGTTTGTTTGCTACTTAATGCGCTAACTAGAACTTGTCAATATCTGTTCTCCAATAACTTGCTACCTTTAGTCAGAATTCTGGGATTTGAAATCGGTAAGTCTTAAAGTGGCCAAGGTTGGAGACCTCTGCTGTAGAAGATTTTTGAAGACTTTTTTTTAATTGTACAATTAATGGCAGAGTATTTACCACAATAGTCTTCATAGGCTTCTTGCTCAGGGTGGCAGAAAACCACATCAGCACCTTTGAGGGTGATTATGGCCAAAAGAGGCTGGACGTTACTTCTTCTGGACTTCATTTCAAAAGCCGAATGCAAGATCCTCAGCCCAGATTTCTGGTAGGAAGGTTCAGGTAGTCCTCAGCTTACGACCACAATTGAGCCTACAATTTCGGTTGTTAAGTGAGGCATTTGTTAAGTTAATCTTGCCCCATTTTATGACCTTCCTTGCCACCGTTGTTAAGTGAATCACTGCAGTTGATCAGTTAATAGCCTGGTTGTTAAGGGAACCTGCCCTTTGCTTGTCAAAAGGTCACAAAAGGGGATCACGTGACTCCCGGACGCTGCAACTGTCACAAATATGAGTCAGTTGCTGAGTGTCTGAATTTTGATCAGGTGACCATTAGAGATGCTGCAACGGTCATAAGGGTGAGAAGCAGTCCTAAGTCACTTTTTCAGTGCCACTGTAACTTTGAATGGTCACTAAACGAACTGTTGCAAATTGAGGACTACCTGTATTATCTCTTTCTTTTAGTCAAGTGTGTTTATGCGTATACACGAATGTGACTATTTGTATGTTTAGTGGTCTAGGACAGGGGTGTCAAACCAGGGGTGGGATTCTACTGGATCCGACCGGTTCAGGAGAACCGGATGTTAAAGTCACATCTGATTCGCCGAACCGGTATTTCACCCGCCTGGCTGGCCCCTCCCCTCCCACCCCTCCCCTCCCAGGAGTCTCCACGCGGCCCATTTTCGATGGAGGTAAGTGAGGGAGTCACGCAGAGGCTCTGGGAGGGGGGATAATGGGCCTTCCAGAAGTCTGGAAACTGATCTGTTTCCGGCTTCCAGAGGGCCTCCAGAGCCCGGGTGTTCTGACCCAAACCTTGTTCCAAGGAAACAAACACAAAACGGCAGTAACAGCAAAACCTTTTAATGATTCTTTACGAATTCCGTTCCTTCTCGGTTAAAAATCTTTTTCAAACTAATTGTCTCTGATAAGAACGAGCCTTGCCAAGGTGGTGCAAGGCTGCCAAAAACACTAGATAAAGTTGCCAAGAAATATTTCAAACACAAAGAGTCTCCAAACACCAACCAAGATATTCCGAATATCCACAAGGCTTGAGTGCAAAAACCTCTTTGCTTCCTGCAAAGAACTCCGGTTTCTCAGCTGGCTTTTATCTCTTAAGGAGGGGCATTACCTTGCAGCCTTACTCCCGAGTCACCCGTGCTGCTGCAGCTGCTCTGGGCACAGGGTCCTCAGGCACCTCTTCATCACTGCTGCCAGCCTCCACACGCTCTGAAGGCAGCATTCCACTCCCTGATGGCCCTGGCCCCACCCCTGCCTCACATGCAGGCTCCTCATCTGAGTCCTCGCTCTCCGAGACCTCAGCCGTCTGCACCTGCTGCCAGCAAACCACAACACCAGGGGAGGCTGTTTTCCCTCTCCCAGAGGCCCAGGGAGGTCTCCTAACCCTTGGGAAGGGGGAAATGGAAACTGGAAACAGGAAATTCTAGGATGCCCTGCGCACCATGGCCCTGCCCGTCCAGCAACTGGGCAGCGAAACGGTTGCTGGCATTTTTGAATCCCATCCCTGTGTCAAACTAGATTTCTTAAAGGGCCGGATCAGCATTGTAGTTCTCCTCCACAGGCCAGGAGGCGGGGCGGGTGGGGGGAAAAAGACAGGACAGACATCTCTTGAAGCAATCCTTCCAGCCATAATGGGGTATGCAGGGGCAACATCCGGTCTCCCCTGTGCCCTGTTTTGGCTGGCAAAGTGCTGCAGGAGGCCGTCCAGGCCAAAAATGGGGTGCACAGAGGTTGCATGCAGTTTCCCCACAGCTCATTTTGGCTGGCAGAGGAACCATGGGCTGGTCCTTTGGTATTTGCAGGCAGGGTGTCTTAAGGCATGGTGGGCCTGATGGGCACTTGCCTGTGGGTCCCACAAACATAGGGGCCCCATACTAATCTGTGTATGTTAACCCTTCAATGCATCTTGTATCATGTAAACACAGGAACATATTTATTGTCAACTAAAAAGACTTCTCTGGTCTTTTTAGTTGCCAGCAGAAAGGGAGTGGGGAAAGTAGTGCATTCCTTAAATGTTTCAGATAATTGCTAGGCAGCCAAAGCTGTTGATGCGCAAGACTATTACTGGAGAGCATGATTAATGACTCTTGGCTATGGATGTGTCCCACTGGAGAATATATATACATCCTGGGGGTGGGGGGGAAGACCAGGCTCAAGGGGGAAATGAATGATGTCTCTTTGTGTTGGCTGCACCTAGGTAACGCCGACATCGTCACTCCTAATAAATCTTTTTTTTTTTTACTCTGAGAGATGCGGCTAAAGACTTATGATTTGAATGGGGGTGGATATGTCGGAGCCCTGACATTTATTACATTTTACTGCATTTTTTGTTAGTACTAACATGAAAATATATGTCTAATTTTACTGACCATTTACATTTTTATTCCTGTGAGTAGTTGTCCAAGGGGCCTCAGGACACTGCTTTGCCCGGGGCCCATAATGCTGTTAAGACAGCCCTATTTCCAGGCCAGCTCCACAGGCCAAATTTAAGCACCTCACGGCCAGATCCAGTCCACGGGCCTTGAGTTTGACACCCCTGGTCTAGGAGAAAGAAAAAGGAACCATAAGGAAGTCCTAACTCAGTTTTAGCATCAAAAATGGTATGTGCAGCCCTGCTCTAAACAGACCCAATGGGTCCCAGTTCTGGGCATCTACAGCAATCAAGCCTTTTTGGGAGAGGGGGGGGGGTGTTTCTGCAATGAGTGCTTCCCACTGCAAAGATTCAAAAGACCCTCCCCTGGCGTGGCTGGGGCCTGCAAATGAGCCCTGATTGGCGTCTCTTGTTGAAGACTCCTCCTCAAGTTTCCACCTCCTTCCCCTGCAGGAGGAAATCTCTTGCAAAAAGGTTGCTTGGGAGCAGCCTGACCTGCGAGGCTGAACACACAATCTTCAGCTTCAGCTGCTGCCTTTCAAAAACACAAAAGGAAAGTGAGGGGTCTCCTTCCAAGCAACCCAATAAAGGGGGGAGGGGAGGGTTAAGCTAAACAACCGAAGACCACTGCCCGGCTAAAAAAAAAGAAGGAGATATTAAAAGGAAGAGCCAGGCATTAAAACAACTCAAACATCTGGGAATTTTGACTTGTGCGCAAAGCAAATGAAACAATAAGCTACAGCGGAGAAGCTTATTATTCAGAATAGGGAGTGGAGGCTTTTGTCTTTTGGATGAGAGTTACAATCAAACAATAAATGATGGCTGGATTTGCACTGACTGGCTCAACCTATGTCCAAGTCACAGGATCCTCAGATCAGATGGTTGAGTGAGCCACACAATAAGGGGACTTAGATCAGATAGATGCTGCAAATACTGGGCTTAACAATCTGAAGGTCTCACAGTCAAGTTAGCCTTCCAGCTAATAGTCCATCTCCTACACTACAAATACACACACACACACACACACGCACACACACAAAACAATTGGGCTCATATACTACACTAAGCTAGGGTGCCCTTTTACTGCATTGTGAAATAATATTTACTTCTGTGGAACATTTATATGGCTGCCTACCTAACCTGCAAACTCTAGGCAACTAACAACAATCAACAAAAAACATAAAAGGGGAAAGAAAGGGGAAAGGGAAGGGGAAGGAAGGAAGGAAGGAAGGAAGGAAGGAAGGAAGGAAAGAAGGAAGGAAGGAAGGAAGGGTGTATCTTTGCCATAGATTCTTCTTCATCTGAAACCCGTCGTGGTAATAAAATGCAGGCAATTCGCTCAGCATCTGATTAGAATTCCCACTTCTCAAACTATGGGGTGAACTGTCAAATCCTGATCTGTGCAGGCTTCAACATTTGGCAGCCCCTGTGAAGCTCCCCAGTTTCAGCTGCATGAAAGCACCACTTTGAGAACCGTGACACGCGTGTGAGGCTCTGCGGTGCTAAGCCAATGAAGAGCCAGCATCACCCAGCTTCCCTGATCACTGCAGCGAGGCTGAGGGAGTAATCAGGAGAGGCTAATTAGGATGCAGGCCTGAGCCAGGAAGGCCCGTCCACAACCAGCATCTGTCGCCATCCACAGAACTCCTAAACCCCAAGAGCGGCAGAGCCGAACATGGTTTCTCTTCCCTAGGAATGGATTTGGCACCATGTGCTAAAATACAAAAGGGATTTAACGTCTTTTTTTAAAAGTGGTTAACAGTTTTATTTATTCATTTGTTTATTTCTAGAATAACGTATCTGGTGCCTGTACAACAGCAGAAAAAACACACTGCCAGCCAGTAACGGTGACGGTCAGAAAACTTGGAATTTTCCAAGGAAAGACGAAATGTAGCCTTCCAGATGCTGCCGGGAATGTCACTGTTTTCTGGAGAGGCTCAAGATTTAAAAATAAAACAAACCACGTTGCTGTTTTTATTTATTACGCCTCAAGCACATTATAATGGCTTGAATCAAGCGTGTCAAAAGTAACTATCGACTTACAGCCGTTTGTTTAGTGACCGTTTGAAGTTAGAACGGCACTGGAAAAAGGGACTTATGACGGTTTTTCACAGTTACGACTTTTGTAGCATCCCCATGGTCACGTAATCAAAATCCAGCCGCTTGGCCACTGGCTCATAGTTATGACGGCTGCAGAGTCCTGGGAGGTCATATGATCCTCTTTTGAGATCTTCTGACAAGCAAAGTCAGTGGGGAAGCCGGGTTCACTTACCAACTGGGTTACTTAAATTTATCAACTGCATCTGTCGCCATCCACAGAACTCCTAAACCCCAAGAGCGGCAGAGCCGAACATGCAGTGATTCGCTTAACAACTGTGGCAAGAAAGGTTGTAAAATGGGGCAAAACTCACTTCACAAATGTCTCCCTTGACAACAAAAATCTTGGGCTCAATTGTGGCCAAAAGGTTGTAACCTTTGGAATACAAATAGTGCTCAACTTATGGCCACAATTGAGCCCAAGATTTTGGGGCTCAATTATTATTATTTTTTTTGGTCATTGTTCTGTCATTTTCAGCTTAAAAAAAAAAAAGGCTGAAAATGACAGAACAATGATCGAGACAAAACGTGAGAACCAAGATCAATAAACTGGTTTTTTTCCCTGCCAGTGACATCCTCAGCTGTATGGGATTTGTAGTTTTGCTAAAGAACTAAGTAAGGTGGTATCTGTGTGAATAGTGCAGATCGATCACGCTGGTTTTGCAATCTGAGGGCAGCTCTCTTTTCAACAGGGAAAGATGAAGACTCTAGCTAGCATATCTTGGCACTTGAAGAAGTGAACGAAAAACCGGGACATTAAAAGAAAGTGACCACAAAATTCTGAGGATCTTTTTATTCTTTTAGGGGAAACTAAAGCAGAGCTAACAAAAGAAACAAAGGGGAAAAGAGATCTGTAGGGGGCAAATATCTTTTTACCAAGCACCACTGCTACTACTCTGATGAAGGGGAAACATGGAGGACAGGGAGGGGAGGAAGCAGCTGTGGTTACACAGGGAGCATCTGAAGGCAAAATGGGGAAATATGTAGGAAATGAAAAGAGGGTGGAACCCCCAAAAGGAAAGCTTAGACAGGGAACCTAGGATTGAACAGCAGGTGTCAGGAAAGCACCAGTTAAAAATTGAGCTGAGGTTAGCAAGGGATGCTAACAATGGCAAAGGGTTTCCTTAGATCTTGTTTAAAAGGAAAGAGAAAAAAGGAAAGAATCCAAATATCAATTGGTCAACAGAGAAGGCAAAGGCAGAGAAGAATTAAGCTCCTCAACCCCCAATTTAAGTTCATGCTTTTTCAAGCCCAAATCAGGGGAAAGACTGAAAAAGAAAATATGAGCAGAGTCTAACTACCTTTTTTGAATTATTTCAGCTAAGGAGTCTCCAAACTTGGCAACTTTAAGATTTCAACTCCCAGCATTCTTCAGCCAGTCATGCTGCCCACAAGTCTTAAAGTTGCCAAGTTTGGAGAGCCAGCTCATCAGGACCACATGAATCTCACCTAAGGTAGCGAAGGAATTAGTTGACCCTTGGCCAAATGTGCCTCTGCAGTCTTTGAGAAACTCTGGAGGACCGATGAAGAGCCAGGACAGTGGAGGAGAGAAAATCTGTCCCTATCATCAAAACAGGGGCAAAAGAAGATCCAGAAGACTGGAGACCAGACATTCTGATCTCAACACTTGGGAACCAACCAAAACCACATCATCTTCCAGGTGCTTTCAGATCAGCGTAGGATATTTTACAAGAAATCAGCCATGGCATGGCTCTGTCAAAGAATAAAACCTGCTAGATAAATGCTATCTCATCTTTTATTCAGAGAATGTCCTGAATCAATTGCAGTTATACTGTGGACATAATATACCTTGACTTCATCAAAGCATCTGACAGATAACCTTCTGCCGTACTGATTAGCCAGCGACTTAAATGCAGGGTGGCATGGAGATTAGATGGATATAGAGCAGCTCAGAAACTCTACATCTTCACTGTGCTTCCTCAAACTGAAGAGGCAGAAGATGGGATGCTACAAAGATCAGTCTGAGTCCGCTGGTATTCAATATTTTCATCAGTAGCTTGGATGAAGAAATGAAAGGAGAGTTTAAATGAAGAAGTAAGAATTTATCAGATGTGCAGGTTGTCAGGTTTCCAAGTGATGACATCCATTTAAAAAGAAAAGAACAAAGTCCATCTTCCAAGACAATTTCTTTTATTTAGGAAAGCATCAAATTGGCAAAGTCCGTGGTAATTCCAGATCTGACACAACCCCACAATATTACCCCACAATATTAGAAGCTAGAAACACGCCCGCCCCCCCAAAGTCACATTCTCCAATAGAAGTAATTCAACATTGCTTGATGTCATAAATCTCCACCTCAAGGGGCCCAAGCATGGTTAGCTCATTTTTCCCACAGGAAGAAGAATCACCTAGCCTAAACAACTCTCTCTATTCTCCACTCCTCCCCTCTTAGGAATGTGGCAAACCTGAAACCCTTCCTCCATAACTGCCCAAGAGAAAGTAAGAAAAAAAATATATACTAAGCCTAACTAAAATGGCTCGACATATGTCAATTTTGGGCTTGACACAGGTGATATAAAATCAGGTGGGACAAGAAATATCCTAAGAGAAAATAATAATTCCACTCTACAGGTAGTCCTTGATTTATGACCTGCTGCTTAGCGACCATCTGAAGTTATGACAGACCTCCCCAAAACTATTTAATGACCTGAATTCAAAGTTCTGACAGCTGGGCGCTGTCCATGGTGGTTACATTATCCCAGGGCTATCAAACTCCCGGCCCATAAGCTGGATGTGTCACATGCTGGCCACGCCCACGCCCGGTTTAGCAAAGGGGGGAAAAGTCCCAGTACGTCACGTGTTTGACACTCCTGCATTATCCCATTTTGGGCTCTTGGCAACCAGCCCACATTTACAGACATCTGTAGCATTCCCAATGTCATGAGATCAGAATTTATTTTGCTGGAAACTGGCATTTACTTCTGGTTTCTGGCAAAAAAAAGTCCATTGCAGAAAATGGATTCACTCAAAGATTGTGATGTTCGCTTTATGACCCCTGCATTCGCTTAGCAACTGCTACAAAAATTGTTGTAAAATTGGGGTTTGTCACAAGGATGCTTCAACTCATGACCATCATGAACACAGGACAGACATGTCAAGCTCCATTACGGTTGTAAGTTGAGGACTACCTATATTCTGCTTTCATCAGTTCCCCATCCCCCTCTAGGTTACATTTTGATGAAAGATTATAAACTAAGAAGCGGGACTGTTTAGTTACAAGCAGAGGTAGAGGAGAATGGATTTGTAACATATGAGTAAGAATGTCACGTGGAGTAGAAGGACAAGAACTGGGTGATTAATAGATTTAAAGGCAGGACCTGTTTCCTCAATTGTTCTAGCAGGTGGACAGTGAGACAAAACTCAAGAGAGGTACAGGTGGTCTCAACCAACGACCAGAATTGGGACCAGAATTTCCATTGCTAAACAAGCTGGTTGTTAAGTAAGTTGTGCTCCATTTTATGATTATTTGTTGCCACAGTGTTTAAGTAAATCACTGCATTTGTTAAGCAAATCTGACACTCCCCCCATTGACTATGAATCGAGTTGGGAAGGTTGCAAAAGGTGATGGTGCAACGGTCACAAATGCAAGGCAGTTTCCAAACACCCAAATTTTTGATCAGGTGACCATGGGGCTGCGGCAACTGTGTTAAATGTGAGCAACAGTAGCAAGACACTTTTACAGTCACTAAGTGAACGCTTGTGAGGACTATCTTTGAATGGTGAGGTTCAAACAAGCACTAGATAGTCAACATCTGGAAATGCCTTAATTTGAATCTCTGTACCAAATTAAAGCAGAAAGTGGCACTCCTCTGGCCCCTTCTAATTCCAGGATTCTCGGACTCCAGATTCATATGCAAAATGCCAACCTTCATCCAATTTGTTGTACACACGCAAACTACATTATGGTTTCACAGGTTTCCAGTTCGCCACAACAGGCGAAGAAAAGCAATGTGTTCTTATGACAAGCTAAATCTGTAACTCCATTTTAAACTAGCAAGAAATACTGAAAGAAATATGGTTCCTGTCAGAATCCTAGATTCATATGAAAATAACACAGATTTCTCTCTTATGGAAGAGATAGATCTAAAAATAAGAACAGAAGTGCTCATCTGGAGTGGGTGCTGAATTCAGTTACAATTGTGCATGATAGAAAAGAAAGAAAACAAGAATAGGGGGGGAAACCTGTGAAAGTCCTAGAATAATCTCTGCTATGTTTTTAAGAAGTTTTGATCCTTAACCAGGGCTCTCTGCACTTTGCAATTTTAAGACTTGTGGATGTCAACTTCCATGGCTGGCTAGGGAATTCTGGAGTTGAAGTCCACATGTCTTAAAGTTGCCAAGTTATGGAGTCCCCTGTTCTTAACTGTGCTTGGAATTGCTCCCTCCTAGTGACTTGGAGAGCAGTAATAACGATTAACAACACCACAGAAAAGATTAAAATATTTAAACATTTGCAAACCCTTTAGAAGATACAATAAAAAGGCTAAGAAGGAAACAAAAAGACCAAAACACATCCTCTCTAACAACCAACATAAACTAGATAAGCAGGGATTAACACCAGACAAGCAATCAAAGAGAAAACAATGCCCAAGTCAAGGAACTGTGCAGTAAACCATACTCCTGCCAATGCTGGCTAAGCATTATTATAATAAAGTATTTTGTGTACTTTTTTGTGTACTTTTTAAAAGGGTTTTGTAATAATTACAGTTCTCTGTGTTTTATTGTTGTGCTTTCTGGCCCAAAGACTGTAACAAAGGTTTGATTTGAATGCAAGCTACTGTATATAAACAGGGAGCAAACCGCACATTCTGCAGGAGATGACCAGGCAGAGCCCAAGGGAGGGGTCAAACGCATCATCAGTCTGCAGTCCCAGAAAAAGACCTAAGACCAGCTCTCCCTTAAAATTCATTGAACTCTTATCTGGTACCAATTTGTCTTGACTGTTACTAGATCAGGATTCTTGTTTATGGATTGCATGGAATAAACTCGGAGGGCTTTTGAACTTTATCCTGGCTCCTAATTTCATGCCCCTGATATTCACTAGCATTGGTAATGTCACCTAGTCAGATAATAACACATCTGCAAGCAAACAATCAAACTCACAGACCTTACCATATTATAAGAGTCCTAGTGGCTCAGTGGTTAAAATGTAGTGTTGCAGGCTAACTATGCCCACTGCTAGGAGTTTGATCCTGACTTGCTCAAGGTTGACCCAGTCTTGCGTCCTTTCAAGGTCGGTAAAATGAGGACCTGAATTGTTGGGGGGTGATAGACTGACTCTGTAAACCTCCCAGAGAGGGCTGTCAAGCACGATGAAGTAGTAAATAAGTCTAAGAGTGCTATTGCCATTTATAAAATACTAAGTGGGATATATAGGTAATCCTCAGTTTACAAGTATTTGTTTAGTGACTGTTTCAAGTTACATAAGCAATGAAAAAATTATTTCTAATCAGTACACAATTGCAACAGAGGTGGGATTCAGCAGGTTCTGACCAGTTCTGGAGAACCGGTAGCGGAAATTTTGAGTAGTTGGAAGAACTGGCAAATGCCATCTCTGGCTGGAGATTTTACAGTCTGCTTCCCCTGTCACTCTCACCAAGCCACGCCCACAGAACCAGTAGTAAAAAATTTTGAATCCCACCACTGAATTGCAACCATGTCAGCATTCCCACAGCCATGTGATCAAAATTCAGGCAGTTGCCAACCAGCATGTATTTAAAATGGTTGCAGCATCCATGGGTGATATAATCACCATCTGCAACCTTCCCAGCCAGCTTCCAATAAGCAAAGTCAATGAAGGAGGCCAGATTCACTCAACAACCATGTGATTCACTTAACAAAGATGGCAAAAAAGTGCAACTCACTTAACAATTGCCTGGCTTAGCAGCAGCAATTTTCATCCCAATTGTGTTCATAGATCCGGGACTGCCTATACCAATGCAGAAGACACCATAAATTCTACATTTCATGCCTGATCTGCCTCTCTCTTCACACACATACAGACATCCCCACTAGCAGCCAGACAAATTATTATAAATCTGGGGCCTGACTATTGCAAAAAGGAACAATTGCAGTGAAAAACACAAAACATATTCAAGATTAGCAGAGAGATAAATGTTCATTTTCATTCGGCTGTATAAAAACACCCAAATCACTGGCATATTTATTCTCCTAATCCCATCTATATCCTTTTCTGCATAAATAAAGCTGGGTACCACAATTTCCTTCACAAAATTTTCAGAGCAATTCACAAAAGCATCATCAGTTTTATTCATATATCCTTGACACTCACTATAAACATCAAAATAAGGAACGAAGGCAATCACATTAGTTGGTGTTTTTTCTGCACAAACGTAATTCAGATATTGCTAAGAAGGAGTGTGTCATTTAAAAGACCTATAATCCACACCACATACTATACACAGATGGCCTGTGTGTGCACCCAAATGCCTTTATGCAAAATTAGAATTTTATTGCAAAATGTCCACAGTTCCCAATCCAGATTTAGGTCACCTGTATCTAGTGCACGTATCAAAGATACTAAAAGAGAAATTGTAAATGTGGAATAAATTCAGCCCATTTGAATTAATATGGACAGTAGGGTATTTCTATACATGGTAAACTGGAATCTCAGGCTTTTTTCTCTGAAAATATCAACGTCAGAGGATAGACAGGCAGTCCTCAGCTTACATCCATTCATGCAGTGACCATTTGAATGAGGAGTTCTGGTTGTCATCCCTGCAGTCAAGTCCCATCACCACCCCAGTTGTTAGAAAACCAGCTCAGATTTCCAACCATTGCAGCATCCCGTGGTCACGTGGTTACAGTTTCCAACATTCCCCGCTGGCTTCTCACAGGCAAAGTCAGTGGACAAGCCAGTAGGAAGTCGGAAGTTGCAGTCCCATGAGGGCCTCGCTGAATGACTCACACAGTCCTTGCTTCATGTGGGGGTTGTGTTACGGATTGTGTGTCATGTGAAATCTTGCTTTATGACTGCAGCCTTAGTGACAGTAATTTTGGTCCCAGTTCAACTGTAAAGTAAGGGCTACCTATAAAAGAAATTTAGAACTGACCATCTAAATAGGGTACGACGTTAAGGTTGGACCGACAAGAGATTACACAACCCAGAGATATAAATAAGGGTGAGAAAGCAACTCAAAATAACCCACCTTGATTTCTTTGCTATAAAGAAGGTGGGAAGGGACAATTTCTATCAGGCTTTCAAGAATCTGCTATGGTCCCCTATAGCAAAGAATAACAGAATAACATCGTTGGAAGGAACCTTTGAGTTCTTCTATCTAGTCCAACCCCCCTATACTTTTTCAGACAAATGGCTGTCCATAAAACCCTCCAGTGATGGAGTTCCCACAACTTCTGAAGGCTGTTCTGGTGCTTTGGAAAATAAGTTGATCCCCTCTTCTCTGTGGCAGCCCCTCAAATATTGGAATATTCCTAAAACCCCTGTTATGTCTGCCTTTTGACCAGATCTATCTTGAAAAACTGATAGAAGATTTGTTTTATTTTGTCTTATTCCACTTGCCATGGGCACATACAGGTTGCATTTTTACAACTACATTGCTCCTCTGAGTGCTGGGATCCTCTCCCACAAAGATCAATCTTGGAGTAAACCATTGCAAAGTATGGATTACGAGAACAAATCTGAATTATTAACTTTGTCTGGCAGGGAATTTTTTTCCAGTAGAAACAGGCTATAAACATTCCAAATAATGTGACTCAATCTGTTAATTACAAGCATAGCAACTAAGAACATAAATATTCAAAAAAGCTGGGATATAATGTTAGGTTTTAATCTAACCCTTCCTAAACTATACAAGGGAGGGTGAAAGCAGCTTCAACCTTGACGGCAGGGTCCCACCATAGAAAAGGCAAAATTATGTGCTGTCTATTAAATGGCGCAGGGAAATCGGAAAGAAATGACCGGCTCAAAAAATCAAGATGGCAGCCCAAGCAGGTGACCAAAGGCCGCTCCCTTTAAAAAAAAAATCAAACCTTTGTGTTTCTTCTCATTCTTTAAGGGTTTGTCATTCATTTTATACACTCCAAACCTCTCTTGCAATAAGCAGGGGTTGACCCTCTATTGCGTGTGTGTATTTGTGTTTGTGTGTATGTGTGTGCAAAGATTTGTGACCCAGAGTAACATAGCTTTAAGTCAATATGCCTGGGAAGCTATTAGAGAACAGCCAAGAAATATGAAGAAAAAAGAAATAAAGGGGGAAATTGAGTGAGTGAGTGGGTTGGATTGCTGCAGGGAAGAATGTGGACAACTGCTAGTGGGACGAGGAACCCTTACACATTGTTTTCTCCTTTTCAAACGGGGAAGTTAAAAAAAGGCCAAGCGAGATATGCTTATGCATGGCCAGTTCACCGTGTTGCAAAAGGCTTCAATCAAAAGACGCAGTGTAGTAATGTCAGCAAAATAATAATATCAGTGTTAGGCAAGTCCAGGCCACGTTCTTAGGCCTACATAAGTAAGGTATTTTTATTCAGTATGAGCCTATATCTAAGGGCAATGGCTGCTACATCCTTGAAATCCTTGGCTTCTCTCCAGGTCTTCTACTCAGCGTGGAATATGGCTAGGCCAGTGGTGGGATTACATTTTTTTTTACTACCGGTTCTGTGGGCATGGCATGGCTTGGTGGGTGTGGCAGGGGAAGGATCCTGCAAAATCCCCCTTCCCTCCCCACCTCACCAACCTGCTTTCCAGCTCCCTTCTTCTGTGCAGGGCAACCAAAGAAGATCCAGCCGATTAGCTGGGACTCAATGGGAGGCAGAGAAGAGATGGGATTGGCAGGGCCAGTCACAGATGGCATTGGCCGGTTCTCCAGAACTTCTCAAAATTTCCGCTACCAGTTCTCTAGAACCGGTGAGAACCATCTGAATACCATCTCTGGGCCAAGCCAAAATTCTTTTTAAACAGGGTGCAGCAGACACCGAGTGCCTGTTGGAGCTAGCAGCTCCCCAACCATGATTGCCACACAGCTACTCTGCTTCTCCAACGCCGTTATCTAACCAACCTCAAATCACCTGGCCTTGGAAAGTCTTCACTCTGGGTATGTCCTGCCCTCCCCTCAGCTTCCTCAAAGGCTGATACAGGAAAACGTCCTCCCCAGACTCTGTCCCTGTGACTCTGGACACGCAAAACAACCGAGTATGTGTCCTCCAGGGCCTGGACCAAGAGACCTTCACACTGGCCTTCTTTCACCAACGCTGCATCAATGCCCAGAGCACCCAGGGAGATTCTATATCTCCCAGGCGCTTGCAGGCACTAATCGTGCTATGACACACAATGTTACAAGGTTCTCCAACAGAGGATGACCTGTGCCTCAGAGCATTCTCAAGGAATATTTGATTTGTTCATTAAGAGCGTGAAATTTGTTATAGATTTAGCAATATGTTGACCTTTTTAAAATATTTTTCTAATGTTTTGCCCCTCCCTACAGATTTTTAGGCTTGTTTTTATATGCATTTTTAGCTCTTTAAATGTATCTTCAAGTTTTTTTATTTTTTTGAATAATATTGTCTTAATATTTTTAGCTTTTTAATAATTATTCTTTCTATTTCTGTTTTTTAGTTTTGTTTTAATATTTTTAGTTGTTTAAAAAAATATCGTTTGCATCCCAGTTTCCTTATGCTGGTCTAAGAGAGTAATAAAGATTTGGTTGGTTCTAAGTGCAGTACAAGACCTATTTTCCTCACAATCACCCTCTTAGAAGGCAGGGTGGGCTATGAGTAAATCATTGTCCCAACAGCCCTCAGGAGTTTCCGTGGCTGAGGGGCATTTGGATCTCTTTGCTGCTGTCCAACATCTTCATCTACATAGATCCCTGGCTCTCTGCCCCAAACACAGAGTTGTGGGTTTGATCCAGAAATACAACCAGACACTCTGAAGCCAAATCAAATGAAATAAATGTTTCTTCTGCTCAATTTTCAATACGTCTTTTAGTCAGTGGTGGGATTCAAAAAAAATTACTACCTGTTCTGTGGGCATGGTTTGGTGGGCGTGGCTTGGTGGGCGTGGCTTGGTGGGCGTGGCAGGGGAAGGATATTGCAAAATCCCCATTCCCTCCCCATCCCACTAACCTGCTTTCCAACTCCGTTCTCCAGAACCGGTCAGAACTGGCTGAATATCACCTCTGCCTTTAATGTAATGGGAATCTTGCACAACAACTTTTAAGTTTGCACATTCACTAACCATCATTAGTGTTATCTGAACTCAAGCAAATTGTTGCTAATTTTACACATGTGATGGGCCATCTGCTAAAATAAAGCCAGGTCATGGCACACACTTCAAAGTAAATCAGGAAGCCTGTCATTGTGGAGTCTGCCTGGCAAGAACAAAGAATGCTTATCCACAGGAGATAAGCATGTGTAAATCTTGTAACAATCCTGGCTAATTGGAAAGCTGATAAAAGTAACACAAGTTAGCCAACTTGCAGACCTCAGCTAAGAGTTAGGCCTGCAGCAAATCAAATGTGTATTAGATAATTCCTAGGGCGTTCATTAGCCAAGACATGGGAATAGGGACAGCTAGAGACCAATAGAACAAATTGTAGAATTATTACTAAAATGTTTATTAGAGGATATTTCTTATTATCTCACTTTGTCCCACCTTCTCCTTTAGTAAAAATGTATAAAACTTACTCAATCCTTCGTTCTTGGCTCTTGGCATTTTGACCAGGAGCCCTTTTCCTTGGAGTACTCCAATAAAATGCAATCAGAAAACCTGCACCTCCTGCCTGATGCCTATCATTGGCTTTGGCACCAGGCTCAGACCCGAATTGGGGACAACACATGACTTCTTGAAAGAAGCTAACTCTCAATCATGGTTTATGATACAGGGTTATTTCAACTAATCATTGTGACCCTGCATTAGACCTTAATGTTGTACTGACTTACTAAAACTGGGACTGATCTGAAAGAGAAGCAGAAATCATTGGAAGAAAGGGAAGTGTAGCTAATTCAAACCTCAATATCCACATCCCAAAACAAATTTTGAAGCATTAAATATATTAGAATCCTGACATTCAAATAATCAAAATTTGGGTATTTGGCAACCGGCTCATATTTATGATGGTCACACTGTCCCAAGGAATCATGGGATCCCCTTCTTCTGACAAGCAAAGTCAAGGGGGGAAGCCAGATTCACTTAACAACTGTGGCAAGAAAGGCCGTAAAATGGGGCAAAACTCTCTTAACGAATGTCTCACTTAGTGATAGAAATTTTGGGCTCAGTTGTTGTCCTAAGTTGAGAACTGTCTGTAATATTTTACTGAGCAAAAACGGGAGTTGGGAGACCCAGAAAAGCAGTATTAGGGTGATTTCTACAGCATTTGCCCACCTCATCCCCAAAAGCTTTTTCCAAGCTTATTTTCATTTTCTCTCTGAGCTCAGCAAAGATCTGGGCGTCCATTTGTTCTACCCAAAGACATCGCAAGAGAATTGCCAACAAAATGATGCTTGGAGGCCTTTGAAATTCTTGGCGTTGGGAACCAAGATTTTTCTCCACGCTGTTAATTTACTTTGGCTGAAATCCTAGTTTATCGCTTGCGCTTGTGGGAATTGCCGCCAGAAAACCAGCCTGACAAACAGTGGACACACAATGGGGGACCGAGAATGTGCGTGGAGAGAGGGTGGGGAGATGCATTGTCTTCTTGCGTTGCGCTGAATATTTCTGTGTGACATTCATGAGAAAGTTGTGATGCAAAGGTGCGATTGGAATTCTAATTAGATCGCAAGGAACGAGCATTCCAGAGTTTAGATGGCTTTGTGTGATATATTGTAATACCATCAATTATGAAAATTCATTGCACCCAGAACCCAAAGTAAATTCTTAGGAGTTCAGGGATGAAAAGTTTTTTCTTTCCCCTTGGCAACTTCCCACTTTAGGCCTGATTTTTTTTTATTCACCAAAATCACATGCCTATATCGCCAATCCTCGATTAAGACAAACAGAAAAACACAGGCCAAGTTCACAAGTGATCATGGTCTGATTAACCACGAAGTATCAAATAAAATACTGCTGGATGTTATCTTACCACCTTCTCAGCCCTACAGGCAGGGTGGGCATTGGCAAGGATGGGGAGGTCTCAGCTAGGCTGCTTCAGGGGACATCACCAGAATAATTGTGATGTCCTAGACAGGTTTCCAGCTCACTTTTCTGGATTTGAGAGAGAAGTTTCAGAGTGAAATCACCCAAATTCTCCCCAAAGGCACAACATTACAGTGCTAAAATTCAGTAGCAAATGAGTGAGGGATTTGTTTATTTGATTTAGAGAGAAGGGGAATATCTATCTATTTGTTTGTCTGTCTGCCTATCTATATCTACCTATCTACTTATCCATTTATCATATGTCTATAGAAGTGGTGGGATTCAAATTTTTTTACTAACAGTTTATTTATTTATTTATTATAACATTTATATACCGCCCTTCTCCCTAGGGACTCAGGGCGGTGTACAGCCGAATCAACCCCAAACAGTACAAAAGTTAAAATACTATTAAATAAGGCTGTTAAACTAAAACAACCCTCCCCCTAAGAATATATTAAAACCCTAATTAAAACCCAATTAAAAGAGACACTTAAAACCTATGTCAGCCCAGGCCAGCCTGCTCAAAGAGCCAGGTTTTTAGCGCGCGCCTGAAGGCCCTCAGGTCTGCGCTGGTGCGTATCTCAGGTGGCAGAGCATTCCAGAGGGCAGGGGCCCCCACAGAGAAGGCCCTACTCCTGGGGGCCGCCAGACGACACATAGAGGCCGACGGCACCCGGAGAAGGCCCTCCCTGTGGGAACGCACCGGTCTGTTGGAGATCACCGGCAGAATGCGGTCCTGCAGGTAACCTGGCCCAATGCCATGGATCGCTTTAAAGGTCAAAACTAGAACCTTAAAGCGAACCCGGAAAGCCACCGGCAACCAATGCAGTTCTGTGGGCGTGGCTTGATGGGCGTGGCAGGGGAAGGAGACTGTAAAATCTCCAGTCAGAGGTGGTATTTGCCGGTTCTCTGAACTACTCAAAATTTCCGCTACTTCTGCAGAACTGGTCAGAACCTGATGAATCCCACCTCTGGTCTATAGCTACCTATCTCTCTGTCTCCATCCATCCATCTATCTATTAAGCCATCTATTATCTATAATCATCTATCCATCGTTTATTGGTATGTCTATCATCTATCATTTATCTATTTCAACAGCTAATCAGAAGATTACCTTAGTATCACACAAGCAAAAAAACCCAACCATCACCAATAGAGACCTCAGCCATTCTAACTGAAGGCCCAGGCGAAAAATCAGCTTTTTAATAGTCTCCAGGAATTTGTTAAGCTGGCAGCAATTCAGATTTCAGGGGGGGAGAGGAGAGAATGTCAATCCAGAGAACAGGTGATGTGCTATAATGTCACAACCCTTTGGGCGAACCTCAGTGGTGCAATCTTGGGGTGTCAACTAGGGAATTCTGGGAGTTGAGGTCAACCCATCTTTAAGTTGCCAAGGTTGAAGAATGTTGTTTAGGAGTGGGGAGGCTGTCACCCAGTGTCTTCCACAGCCCTTCATGTAGATAAGTCCTTGGTGGGACTTCATCTCCAGCAGAGATTACCAATATGGCATCCCATTGCTAGACAATTTAATAATGGGAGAAGCCTTGTGAGATGCTGGTGTTTGTGGATGAGACCTTGAAGAGCCTCCTGCATTTTAACAATGGACCACATCTCTTATTATAAACATCCCTTATTATTTCTTTTTATACTCACAAGACTGCTACAGGGGGTTGTTTGATGACACATGAGCCCCTAAAATGCTTGTTTAATTTTCTAGAAGGAACCAGAAGCTCCCACTACCACAAGAGAGGCAATCCTCAATACAGATAGTCCTCAACATATAACCACAATTGAGCCCAAAATTGATATTGCTAAGTGAGAAATTTGTTAAGTGAGTTGTCAACCCTAAAGCTGACCTGACGGAAGCCATCTTTACTGCTTCAATGTTGCCACTGGAGCTGAGGGACAGGAAGGGTCATTTGAGACAGAGGGGATTCTGTAGCCAAAACAAAATACCTTCTCTTGGGAACCAAGGACATTCTCATACCTGGTCAGAGGAAGGCGGAGTGATGTCACCAGGCAACCAGAGAGCACCTTGATTGGACCATGTGACTGATTGTTTTGAGAAAGAGAAAAAAACTTTCATTTTAATTAGGAGAAAACGGCGGGAGACTTCAGAGTCGGTTTTCACCAGATCCGTGCCAATATGATATTTCCAATAAAGCTATTCTTTGAGGAATTCACCTGCCTCGGAGTTTTGCTTGCTAGGGGATTATTACTTGGAACCCTGACATGGGTTTTGCCCCATTTTACGACTTTTCATGCCATGGTTGTTAAGTGAATCACTGCAGTTGTTAAATTAGTAACACAGCTGTTAAATGAATCCGGATTCCCTCCATTGACTTCGCATGTCAGAAGGTCACAAAAGGGGATTACATGGCTTCAGGACATTGCAACTGTCATAAGTGTGAGTCAGTTGCTGAGCATCTGGATTTTATTCACGTGACCATGGTTGATGCTGCAATAGTCGTAAGTGTGAAAAATGGTCATAAGTCACTTTTTCTAGTGTTCTTATAACTTTGAACAATCACTAAGCGAACTGTTGTAAGTTGAGGGCTACCAGTATTTTTTTTTTAAATGGATGACTCCACAGAGCTATGAGGTTCTCTTTGATCTTTCCCACTTGGCCTTTCAAAAATAACTTTATCCAGGGGTGGAATTCTACTGGTTTGGAACGGTTCTGTGCAGTTTGGATTCTGCGCAGTTTGGAGAACCAGCAAATCGTTCTGCAGGCTGGCCCTGCCCATGTCTGCCAGCCCCTCCCCTCCCAGTCAGTCCTTATCACGCATGCACAACACTGCGCACATGCCCGACATCGCTGACTGCGTTCTTTCCTGCCCAATCGCTCCTTAAGGTATTTCTCTTGTTTTTTCCCTCCCAACAATCAACTGTTTCTATTATCAGCTGTGCCGGGATTCCCCTCACTGTCCTACTGCTTCACCCAGGAGGTTTCCTTGAGGCCCAGAAGGCCCCACAATGGAGCGTGGGGGAGTGCTGTGCGCCCCCCTTGGCTCTGTTTGTTTCCTTCCTGGGCCCCAAGGAAGCCTTCTGGGAGCAGAAATGCCCCTAGGAGGTTTCCCTGAGGCCCAGAAGGCCCCCAAAATGGGGGGGGGGGCTGCAAAAAAGCCACGCCCACCTAGCCACACCCACAGAACCAGTTGTTAAAAAATTTGAATCCCACCCCTGCTTTTACCACCCCTCCCCTTAAAAGGCTATCCAAACCTATATGGCTACCTCATCCAACTGAAAACTGAAACAGGTGCATGACGACAATGCACACACGAACATTTGTTCTGCCCTGGCTTTTGACCCCCTCAAGGAAAAATTATGGGCACGAAACAGAAGTCAGCTAAAGTTCAAACTCATTTAAATCCCCTCTCCCCTTTCTTACAAGCCAGAACGCATAATCCCCAAACTGGGTTTCAGCCAGGCCCTTGAAATTAGAAAGCACCATTCCTTAACACACATCTGCACACAGAAGATGACTCTTCTGGGCATGTCTTTAAAAAAAGATGCCAAAATGTTTCACTCCTTGTTTGTTCAACAGTGACAAGTCGGAGAGCAACCATGCTTAAGGTCACACCTTTTTCCCCAGACACGAAGAAAACGACAGCCAGCTAAGTATTAATTACTACCCAACTGGTACAGATGCGGGGGGGAAAACAAGCCTCCGTTTCCTGATTTTAATGCGCACAGCTGTATTGCCACTCCAGCAGAGAAAAGGGGTCCCAACCCATCAGCTCCCCAGCCTTAGCCAAGCTGGTGCCTTCCAGATGGACCAGCCTTGCTTCCACCAACACAATTAGCAGCCAACCCATCTGGAGGGCATAAGGTTGAGGTAGAACATCCGTCCATCACCACATCTCCTTTCGACCATCGCTGGCAGAGCTCTCCGGTGTGTGTAATTGTGGTGGCGTAACAATGCCTATGGAAGATAACAATGCCTATTTTGGTTTATCCAAAATAGAAGAGAATATTATTGTAACGACATTCAGAACGGTGAGGGGGTGGACGGCCAACCTATTTGGTGTAGTCGTGTATTATTATGGTCTGGCATCCAGTGATTCAACCTTGCAGCCAACTGCGGCTGGAAAATCCTCACCGTGGTCTGTGGAACATGAGACTTAATTCTTTGTATCTAAGCCTCAATATTTACTTCCTTGTAACAAAATTAGAAAATGTCAGTAGAAGCTGCAATTATGGGGGTACTTACGGAATAAAACAATCATCAGTGAGGGAGGTATGAATCACTGCAGAATCGTGGCTTGCTTGAAATCAGCAAGGCAAAAAAACAGCCCAAGCGAAGAAGCAGATTTAGCTTTTCTATTTTGTAACTAGGCATCCGTGGCTTCGAGTAAAAAAAATGTCTAACCATCACATACTTTAACCATTAATGCATCCGGATTTGCAACTAAAAATCTGTAACTTTACTGGGAGGGTATTTGAATATGTAAAATATAGTATACAGGAAGTCCTCGACTTACAACAGTTCATTTAGTGAACGTTCAAAGTTACAATGGCACTGAAAAAAGTGATTTATGACCATTTTCACACTTACGACCGCTGCAGTATCCACACAGTCACGCGATCAAAATTAAGATACTTGGGAACTGACTCATATTTATGACCACTGCGGTTTTCCAGGGTCATGTGATAACTTTTTGCAACTTTCTGACAAGCAAAGTCAATGGATTCACTTAACAATCATGTTACTAATCTAATAACTGCAGTGATTCACTTAACTGTGGCAAGAAACATCATCGAATGGGACAAAATTCACTTAACAAATGTTTCACTTAGCAACAAAATTGTTGGGCTCATTTGTGGTTGTAAGTCGAGGACTACCAGTATGTGTTTTCATAAGCACATTACAAGTAGTCCTCAACTTATGGCCGGTTGCTTAGCAACCATTCAAAGTTGCAACGGACCCAGAAAAAGGTTACTTACAACCTGGATTCAAAGTTCTGACGGCCACCACCACTCTTCACGTTCACAGGACTGCGTTTTGGATGCTTTCCCCCAATCTTTGTGAGATGAAGCCCATCTCTTGCCAGAAGCCCTTCCTGTAGATCGGAGGTCTCCAACCTTGGCTACTTGAAGGCTTGTGGACTTCAACTCCCAGAATTCCTAGTTGGCTGAGGAATTCTGGGAGTTGAAGTCCACAAGTCTTCAAGTGGCCATGGTTGGAGAGCCCTGCTGAAGATAATGTGAACCATGGTCCAGGAACCCAAAGTTCTCTCAAGACCTCAATCCTCTGAGCCACCAGTTTACTTCTAAAATCCTCCATTTACTCATTGGCCATTGACCTCCATTGGAACTGCAGATGAAAACACAACCTGCGCTCCTAACACTTTTACCTTCGACCTCCTGTGGCTGCTCCTAGTCCCCTGATATATATAGTTCACGACTGAAAGGAGAGGTCCTTGGTGGTCTTAGAACTTGGTTGTTTTCTTGCAGACATTTCATTTCCAAAACTGAGTAACCTTATCAGAACTAGCACTGATGATGTTCCCTAACTTGGGGAATGAAACATTGGCAAGAAAACAACCAAGCTCAGAAAGCACCAGGGACTCCTTTTTGTGATACCATTTCTCCTAACATGAAAGAGGAGAAAGGCATAGTGATAATCAGTGGGCTTGATTATTTCAATAAGCCTCTTTGTCACATCGTCGTAGCTGGGAGACAACTTAAAAAAAAATACAAAAGTTATAAAGTTGTAAAAGTTATATACAGTTATTGTTGTGGTTCACCGGCAGCCTGTGCAGACGGCAGCGGAATCGAACAATGGGGAAGAAAGGGAACCAGTCCAGGAGTCTGGGGAGGATTCGGACGAGGGTCCAGCATCCGATACAGAGATGGGGCCACGACCATCTGGGAGTGGGGTGCTGCCCCCCGAGCCTCCAGAGCAGTAGTGAGGCAGAGGAACAAGGGGAGCCTGTTCCCAGTGCGTGTATGTGCAGAGCTGCTAGGAGGCAAGAGCCAATGAAACAAAAGGGGCAGCTCGGGAGTAGGGCTGGGAGGTGACTGCCCTTCCCATAAAGTATAAAGGACAGGTAAAGATGACGAAACCTTTGCAGGAAGCAAAGTTATCCGTTTGGTTCAGATTCATTCTTGAAGCTCTTTGTACTCTGGTTTGTTTTTTTTCTAGTTCATTTGTCTCTTCTGTTATTGGCAGCACTTCACAGCAAAGAAAGGTGGGTGCTTATCTCGAGGGACTGTTTGAGATTCATTACCAACTGGGAATGAAAATAATTCCTAGTGTTGCAATAAAAGAAAACTTGTTTTTAAAATAAGCGTGTGTGTAATAACGGTCTAGGAAGCCTTGGTCAGAACAGTTATGTTCATGCTTAACTAGCATTTTGCTTCATATATCTCTAGAAAGATGATGTTGGCAAGCTATATATTTTGGACCCTTCCTCCATTTAAAATACGAATCAAAGGGAAGAATATTTCGCAACTCAGGAATAAGGCAGCATTCATGCGATGCCAAGTAAAACAAGACGCATAAAAGGCTTAATGGAATGCACAAATCCACCAAATGCCAAGTGGGCTCAATGGTGCCAGAAGTTGCCTCTCCCAGCTCAGGCAACGTAATTGCGGCACCGCCGACCTCTTCTCGCTTAAAATGTCCATTCTCCCTTTTCATTATTAAGAAGCATCTTCACGTGGGATTCACAAAGACAATGCCTGGGGTTTTTTTTCAGGCAGGTGGCATCTGGGTCTGCCCCAGAAAAGCCTTCAGCCATTTAATGTTTAAGCTGTTTTCTCTAATAAGAAAAAGATGGAAGAAACAGAAGAAAACCAGAGAAGGTCACAAGGGCACAAGGGCGACCTCCAGACCCATGCACAAGTGACGGGAGGCGAGGAACGGGTGCTATCAAAACCTAATAGAGAAGGACCTACTGAAAGAGCAATTCTGAAACACCAGCTCCTTTGCTGAGGTGATCGTAACTATATAATAATAATAATCAGAAGAAGAATTCAAACAGGCAAGCACCTGCCACATAACCCCCTAGGCTTAACAACTGTCGGAAAGAAAGACAGCAAAAATAATTGGATAGTAGACACGGCAGTATCTGGAGTCACCAAACAGAAAAGAAAGAACTGAAGAAAATGACGAAATACAAATTATTTTGCTTTTGATAACAAGTCACCTGCAAATAGAAGTAGAATAGCAGCAAAGGAAGCAAAAATAGAACAGGTAAGTCCTTGACTTACAACCACAATTGAGCCCAAAATTTATGTTGATAAGTCAGACATTCGTTAAGTGAGTTTTGCGCCATTTTCTGACTTTTTGTGCCATAGTTGTTGTAGGTCAGTGAAGCTGATCAATTAGTAACCTGGTTGTTAAGTGAAATTGTCTTCCCCATTGACTTTGCTTGTCAGAAGATTGCAAAAGGAGATCACGTGACCCCAGGGGACATAGCAACGGTCATAAATGTGAACCAGTTGCCAAGCATTTGAATTTTGATGGCATAATCATGGGGATCCTGCAAACGTCGTAATTCTAAAGAACGGTCGTAAGTCACGTTTTTCAGTGCTGTTGTAACTTTGAATGGTCACTAAATGAACTGTTTGAAGTGGAGAACTACCTGTACCAATAATAATTGGTGCTCTGGGTCCAGTCCCCAAACATCTGGAGCATAACTAGAATACCATCGGTATTGACAAAAGCACCAACAGTCAATTGCAAAAGGCAGCTTTTATAACCTTTTATAAGCTAATAACCTGTGATGGTGCGTCAACACCACCTGCCAATCTCGAGTCCCTGGGAAGGACTCCATAGGTAGATCAAGATGCCAAATCCAGTCTAAACATCTGGCTGGCTGTGAAATGAACCCCCACCCCCAACAAAAACAATCATCTTCAACCTCTCTTCAATTTAGATGCCACCCAACCTCAGATAGATTCTGGGCAGATCACCATGTGTTCTGACCCAAGCCTCATTCAAATCAAATAAACACCGAAGTATATAGAAAAGCAAACCTTTCTAATACGTCTCTGTGAATTCTTTTAATTCACAGCAAAGAGTCATTCAAACTAATTGTCCCAGATAAGAGCCAGCCCTGTCAAGGTTACGAAAGGCTGCCAAGAATACAAGATTAACTGCAGAGAAATATTCCAAACCAAAAATCTCCAAACACAAACCAGAACAGACAGGACTTCCACAAGAACTTGGAGTTCTCCTGCCAAGAAGCCAACTCCGAAGGCTGGCTTTTATCCCTTATAGGAAGGCCATCACCTTGCAGCCTTACTCCTAAGTCGCCCGTGTTGCTGCAGCTACTCTTTCCTTTGAGCAGCCCTGCACGCACGTGCACTGACCACAGGCATCCCAGGGTCCTCTTCGTCACTGCTGCCAGCCTCCACAATCTCCAAAGGCAGCACCACACTCTACGAAAGTCCTGGCTCCATCCCTGCATGGCACGCAGGCCTCTCATCCGAGTCCTCACTCTCAGAGACTTCAGCCGTCCACACCTGCTGCTGGCAAACCACAACACTATGGAACAGGTAAAATAAAATGCAAATTAGGTAAGAAAAAAGAAATTGGGTCTGTCTGTCTACTCTGGGGGAAAGGAAGCAGGATGAGAAGACCCCATGGGCTAATCCAGCAGGTCCCTCCTATGGAGGACATCCTTCAAAAGAAGGTGTGCTAAGTTCTGTTCACACACAAAAGGGAATTATGTGTTTTCTTTGGGAACAACCTTCTATAGAATCTTAGAATCCCAGGTTTAGAAGAGACCTTGCATTTCTTCTAATCCAGTCTTCTGCTCAGGGCAGCAATCTTCAACTAATCATCCCAGACCAACGGCTGTCTACCCTTTAGTTGAAAAAAAAAATATCTAGTGATGAAGCCTCCTTGACTGTGGGACAGAGGTCTCCAAACTTGGCCACTTTAAGACTTTGTGGACTTCAACTCCCAGAACTCTCCAGCCAGTTGGAGAATTCTGGGATTTGAAGTCCACAAGTCTTAAAGTGGCCAAGTTTGGGGACCCCTGCTCTAGGAGATAGCTGTTCCCTGACCTAAGAGGTCTCCCAGCCTGAAATTCTTCTTCTCTATTCTGTAAAGCTTCCATGAAAGCGCCATGCTGGCGCAGTGGTCAGAATGCGGTATTGCAGGCTAACTCACTGTTCATTGCCAGCAGTTCGATCCTGACTGGCTCAAGGTTGACTCAACCTTCCATTCATTTTGAGGTCAGTAAAATGAGGACCCAGATCGTTGGGGGCAAGAAGCTGACTCTGTAAACCGCTTGGAGAGGGCTGTAAAGCAGTATGAGGCGGTATATAAGTCTAAAGGCTATTGCTATTACACCACTGGTTGTCGTCCTATCCTTGGACACTACAAGGAATAAATCCACACCCTCTTCTCTGGGGCAGCCATCACAGTATTGGGAGATGGCTATCTTATCTCCGGCTATCTTACCTCCATGTTATGTGGACTTACTGCTGGACTCAATCAAATTCAGCTTAATTGGCAAACTATCTCATGGCTTAGCAATGGGCATAAGATCTTAAAATCCATTTCTCGAGAGTCGCACCAGGAAGTTTTACATTTTGTATGCATCAGTAGCTCCAAATAAGAAAGAAGGAGGGTGGGGTGGATTAACCGAGACTTTGCTACCAAGTCATTATTACCAGGGGTGGGATTCAAATTTTTTAACAACCGGTTCTGTGGGCATAGCTTAGTTGGTGGGCATGGCCAACTCAATATCACTCACATCGAGGCACGCATCTCGTGCGAAAAGTGTGAAAAAGGGTCATAAGTCACTTTTTTCAGTGCCATTGTAACTTTGAATGGTCCCTCCACACAAGCAAAGTACCAGCAAAGGAGGGGAAAAAACTCCAGAGAAGTTCCTGAGACAGGAAGTCTAGTCCTGCCAAGAATGTAATAAGGGTCAACGGAGAGGCAGTTTCTGTAAGCAACCCCAGAATGTTTCCTTCCTGCCTTCCTTACAGGATTAAGCCAATCATTTCTTCTAACAACCAGTTCTCCGGACTGCTTAGAATATTAACAACCAGTTCTAGCGAATAAGTGCGAACCAGTAGAATCCCACCCCAATTCTTACCCCCTTTTCCAAATACATTAATAAATGCCAACCTCATTATTATCCAGATAGGCAAACTGCTTTCTTTCCCTCCATTTTCAAAGGGAAAGGGCTGGGGCTGATCTATCGTGTTCCAGTCAGCTGGTTAAAACCCAGGTAGTCCTCATGTTACAACTGTTCATTCAATGAATGTTCAAGGTTACAACGGCAGCATTTCAAGCAAGCCCATGGCCACATGATCAAAATCCAGACGGTTGGCAACTGATTCGTATTTATGACGGTTACAGTGTTACAGGGTGCTCTTATTAACTTAACAACGGCAGTGATTCACTTAAGAAGTGGGACAAGTATGGTCAAAACATGAAGCAAAACTTGCTTAACAATGCCTCACTTAGCAACAGAAATTTTGGGCTTGGTTATGGTCGTAAGTCGAGAACTATCTATATTTGGGGGCAGGACAGGCACTCCCCAGGATTATCAGGTGTGATCGGTTTCATGTTTGTGCTTATTTTTCTGAAAGGTTGACAAACTAATATTCCCAGGAATTCTTGCTTCAGCAAAAGACACAGGCTCTCCATCAGTAAACAGGGGTCTCCAACCTTGGCAACTTTAAGACCTGTGGACTTCAATTCCCAGAATTCCTCAGCTTCTGGGAGTTGAAGTCCACAGGTCTTAAAGTTGCCAAGGTTGGAGACCCCTAGGAAATCCAGGTAAGTCCTAGAGAAGAACTCCAGTGCAACTCCGGTGGCCTAGAGGTGGAACTCCCTCCTCACAATCAGGAGGCTGTGAGTTTGATCCCAGGTAGAGGCTAATATTTGAAATAGACTTTCCTGCTCAAGCAGGGGGCTGGACTAGATGACCACCAGGGTCCCTTCCAACTCTGTTATTCTATGATTTCTATAAGATTCCCCTAGAGATGGTGAATCGGAGAGGAATGACTTCCAATTACAGGGGTAACAGCACCTTTTTAAAAAAATGGCTTTGGTAGTACTACCGCAACAAAAAAGAAGGAAACATAAAAATGCAAAGATGGAGAAGAAGAAAGAGAGTAATAAATTATATATCACAAACCTGAATATATTACAGCAGTAATTAGGGATACATAAAAGTTACAGCCGTTCAGTTTTTACACAAAGAATTGAAGAATGATCACAGACCATTATTGTCTGCTCTTTCCTGAGTTGTCAACGAAGAACCAATTGAAAGACTAACTTTACAGTTCATATTTTCACTTTGCTTTCCTGAATCCTGGAAAGGGTCTTCATTATGAAGAACATTGGGTCCACTGTCTCTGGATTTGCAAGGACAACATTTGGAGAGCAACCATCCCAGTCAAGGAGCAAATTCGCCAGGACTCATTATGTAAACACAAGAAGACAAGGTACGACACATACACACACACAAGGCCTTTGTGGGCGCTATTTAGGCTTTCTCAGACAAAACTGGGATGACTGGAGGACATTCCTGTGAAACAGGCCTTAGTAAGACCACACTTGCATACTTTTCTGGTCACCGTAATATAAAAAGATGCTGAGACTCTGGAAAGAGGGCAGAGAAGAGCAACAAAGATGATTAGGGGACTGGAGGCTAAAACATACAAAGAAGGGTTGCAGGGATTTGGTTTGTCTAGTCCAACAGAAAGAAGGACTAGGGAAGACATGATAGCAGTGTTCCTTTGAGGGCTCCTACAAAGATGAGGGGGTCAGCCTATATTCCAAAAGCACCAAAAGGCAAGACAAGAAACTGTTATGATATGTTCATAATAACCCTTGAGTAACAAGGATATGCACATGGAAACGTTTATGAGAGTAGTTATAAATAATTATTCAGCCACACACAGATATACTAAATTGAGATAAAGTTTACTTTAAGAAATAGCACAGTCCAATAAATGGTCCAGGTCATATACGTTTTACAGTCCAAAGAATATCCAATTACAAAGTCTTCTTACCAGTTGCCTTTGTCATTTACAGTAAACAAAGATATCAAAGTATAAGCACAGCATAAATACAACAGAGAACCTTAGATAGCAACAGAATGTCAGAGAGAGCAAGCTATGATCTCTAGCTCCCTCTTATGATAATTTGCAATATAATCAACCAATCGGAATATAGTATAAATCAATACAGTGATTTTGTCTTAAAGCTACAAACATACATTGTTGGTTTATATATTGCCAACCCAACTAATTGGTGTACAGATTCCTAACAGAAACAATGGTTGGAAACTAACCAAAGAGGGAAGCAATATAGAAGTAAGGAGAAATTTCCCGATGGTGAGAACAATCAACCAATGGAACAGAAGTTGCCTTCAGAAGTTGTGGGAGCTTCATCCCTGGAGGCTTTCAAGAAGAGATTGAAACAATCATTTATCTGAAATAAAATATCCTGCTTAAGCAGAGGGTTGGGAGACTTCCAAGACTCCTTCCAACTCTATTATTCTATGTTCTAGGCATTGAACAGGGAAGTAGCTAGGTGAACTTTACATATGTGAGTCTAGTTGTTTGCACCTGCATTTTTTTTGGCAACAATTCTGATGCAAAAGGTCCAAAGTTCTTCATGAATGGATATATTCCAATTTTGTAAAAAAAAAAAAACACAAAAAAACTGTAGCATAATAACACATTCAGTTTGAATCTTCATTGTTAGGACCTGATTAGGCAGATTAAGAATATTCAGCCAACAGGATACAATACTGCCAAAGGGCAGGAACAATTTGCATGCATTAACCCACATATTCACTGCATTTCCAACATAGGAAGTTAGTCAATCAACCTGTTCTGAATTTCCTTGAGAGTTCAGAATTTTCCAGTGAATGGTGTCTCATTTCAACTTCAGAAGCTAAATATATTAACTGTTAAAAAAAATCAGGATTACTGGTTTGTCCAATTATTGTAAATTTCTTGAAAATGATTTTAGTAAAATTGTTGAAAGAATAGAAATCATTGGGCTAGCTTCTAAAGAAATTGGATTTAGCCAACCTTCTTTGTTGTCTGCCCTTTAAGCCTGTCCAAGTTTCTCTATTTCAACATATACTGAAGAAAATCAAGAGGGGCTATTTTAAGTTTCTTTCTCATGCTTGCTTCAATGTCTGGGCTGTGAAATTTCTTCTCCAAGCTTCCTGAACAGTTCTTTCACTCTTGCTTTCATTTACATGCACCTCAAAAGCAGGTTTATTCCTGATTAGTACTGAAGGGAAAACATCAGGAAATCCAGAGGTTATAGGCAGTTTCTTCTAGGAAGCCAAAAATAAAAAGCCAAGGCAAAGTCAAACCACTTCCACAATTACAAGGAAAATGACATGGATGCATTCATGGAAGGTATTTATTGTTTTTAAAAGGTGCCTAGTTAGGTGTTCTTGTTTTGTGCCCGTGGGATCTCTCTCTCTCTCTCTCTCTCTCTCTCTCCCTCTTTCCTTTTCTCCCTCTTTCTCCCTGCCTCTCTCTCTTTCCCTTCCGCCCCTCCCTCTCTTGTTCCCTCCTCTCTCTCTCCCTCTCCCTGCCTCTTTATCCCTCCCTCCCTCATTCCCTCCCTCTCCCCTCCCTCACCCTCCCTCCTTCTCCCTCTCTGTCTCCCTCCCCCATTCTCTCCCTCTTTCTCTCTCTGTCTCCCTTTACCTCTCTCTCTCTCTTATTTTAGATAACTATCAAAAGTAGATTATGCAGGTTAGATCAAGTTAGGTAAGAGAAGTTGAGAATAGAGTGCAAAGTCTATTAGAAGAAAGAAAGATGTGGAGGAGCTGATGGATGGTGGAAGGTAGTGTTAGATCTGGAGACACTTGCACAGTTTACTGCCAATCAATCAGACAGATAAGAACTAACTTTCCAAAGAGCCCCATTTACTCATGCATACAACTCTTCAGAAAGCAGTATGTAGCTTCCCTCCTCTGTAATTACCTTGGTGCTGTTTTAGGTGGTGAGGCAAAAGCAAGACATGCAAGCAAAGAATGAAATGACTACTCTTTTCTTAGCATGCTTAAGGAATTTTGCAAGGATTTCCAGGATAAGCACACAGCTTATTAAAAAGAAAAAAAGCAAGAAAACTACACGTGTAGGAATACTTAGACATGGATGGAAGAATCAGGTGGCTGACCCACTCCATACATGACCAGCCTCAGGCTAGCTAGAGAAGGAAGACCAAAGCAACGATAGGTAACGCTGAGAGGGCAAGACACATGCTTGAAGATGGATAGAGGAATCCATCTGCCAAACAGAAACACAGCCCAGGGATCTCCAACCTTGGCCACTTTAAGACTTGTGGACTTCAACTCCCAGAATTCCTCAGCTGGCTGCCCCTCAAGTATTGGAAGACTGCTATCATGTCACTCCTAGTCCTGCTTCTCACTAGACTAGACATATCCAGTTCCTGCAACTGTTCTTCAATGGTTCTTCTGTGGCTGGCTGAGGAATTCTGGGAGTTGAAGTCTTAAAGTGGCCAAGGTTGGAGCCCCCTGATCTAAAAGACCTTATATTGCAGTAATGCTCAACCTTGGCAACTTGTAGATGTGTGGACTTCAACTCTGCCTGGGAAATCTCCTGAGTGGGGAATTCTGGAAGTTGAAGTCTACACAGAAGAACCATTGAAGAACAGTTGCAGGAACTGGGTATGTCTAGTCCAGTGAGAAGAGGACTAGGAGTGACATGATAGCAGTCTTCCAATACTTGAGGGGCTGCCATGAAGAAGAGAGGCTCAACCTATTCTTCAAAGCACCTGAAGGCAGGACAAGAAACAATGGATGGAAACTCATCAAGGACAGAAACAGAACTAGAACTAAGGAGAAATTTCCATGTGATCTCCAACTTTTCCTTTCTGGGCCAGTTTTCATTCTGAGGAATCAGCTACGGAATATTCAGGCCCAACATGAAATGGAAACAGCAGTGTGTCAACTCATAAAATATTTCTCTGGTCTTTTAGAGTTGCCAGCAGAAGGGGAGGGGAGGAAGCAGTGCATTCCATAAATGTTTTCATAGATAATTTCCAGGCGATTGAAGTTTCTGGCACACAAAATTATAACTGAAGAGTATGATTGATAGCTATGGATGTGTCCCAGTGGAGAATATGGATTACAATACATCCAGGGGGTAGTGGGGGAAACAAGGGTCAAGGGTGACAATGAATAATGTGTCTCAGAGTACCCAGGCAGCACCGGCATGTTTACTCCTAATAAATCTTCTTTAAGCTTTGAAAATTTGGCTAGAGACTCATGATTTAAATGGGGGTAACTACCAGAGCCCTGATACAGTGCTTATTCTGTGAGTGATCATTATAAGCAGTAAGATGCCCCCCCCCGCCCGCCCCCCCAGTCCTATTAGACCTCTCAGCAATATTCAATACCAATGATTCTGGCATCCTTCTGGAATACTCAAAGGGGTTGGGAACAGAAATACCACTTTGTGATGTTATCTCCTCTTAAGTGAATGGGTACTTCCCATTGTTAGTCCCAGAAGGAGACTCGATGGAGTCTTTGATAGCTTCTGAGTACAGTCCTGCAAGGCTCAGTCCTTTCCTCTGTTATTTAGCACATTCCTAAAATTGCTGGCTGAGATCATCTTTCAATTTAAGGTGAGGGGGCCTCAGTAGACAACTCTCAGCTCTAGGTTTTCACTTCAAGTCAGAATGGGAATGCTGTGCAGGTCCTGAACCTATTCCTGAAAGCTGGGAAGAGCTGGACCAGACAAAAACAATTAGGACAAACAATTAGTAGCAAAGCAGAGATGCTCTCATCTTCAACTTTGTCCTTCAGCAGAAATATCTGCCCTGGTGCCATACAGTAAGTAAATAAATAAATCTGCCTGGTGGGGGCTCTAGATCAGTGGTCTCCAACCTTGGTAACTTTAAGACTTGTGGACTTCAATTCGCAGAATTCCTCAGCCAGCTTTACTGGCTGGAGAATTCTGGGAGTTGAAGTCCATAAGTCTTAAAGTTGCCAAGGTTGGAGACCACTGCTCTAGATGACATCCCACTTCTTCTAAAAGCAGAGGTCTCCAATCTTGGCAACATTAAGACTGGTGGACTTCAATTCCCAGAGTTCCCCACCCGGCTCCTTATAATGATTATCGACAGAATGCCCACTACTATTTTCATTTCATGCCTGGGCCTGAATCTGGCTGGGGAATTCTGAGAATTGAAGCCCGCAAGTCTTAAAGTTGCCAAGTTTGAAGACCTCTGGTCTAAAGAAGCAGCTTTGTGACTTGTGGGTTCTGAAAGATTGTGGGAAGGCTGAGAAAAGAATGAAAGGAAGAGTGGACCTAAACCAGAAGCCCTCAAACTTGGCAATTTTAAGACTTGTGGACTTCAACTCCCAGAGTTCCTCAGCCAGCAAATCTGGCTGAAGAACTCTGGGAGTTGAAGTCCACAAGTCTTAAAGTTGCCAGGTTTGGAGACCTCCGACCTAAACCATCAAGAGGGAGCAGACAGATCAGTGTAATGCATAAACTGCAAATTAACACCTGGGGAAGAAGCTGGACAAAATAATGGAATGTAAGAATGACCCTGGAGGATTGGGGGTGGGGAGGAGAGAGATGCAGGCCAGGGAACAATCAGATAAAAGATTAAGTAGCCCACAGATGAATAACAGGCAAAGAAAAGAATTTAGGAAGGACTCACTCTAATTTATCAGTCAGTAAAAAGAGACAGTGGGTAATTCGTACTTTCAGGCTTGCAACGTTCTGTTAATGTAGCTTTCCAAGAAAGTAGAATTAGTGTAGTTCACCTTCCTAGGAATTCTGCCTGACCTACAGGGATTTTTTTGACTTACAACAATTTAGCAATTGTTCGAAATTTCAATGGTACTGAAAAAAGTGATTTATGATCACTTACAAACGTCACATCATCCCTATTGGTCATATGATCAAAATCATACGGCATGACAACCAGCATGTATTTACAATGGTTGCAGCATCCCAGGCTCATGTGATCTAAGGGTGACATGACAGCAGTGTTCCAATACTGGTGACCTTCCCAGACAGCTTCCAACAAGCAGAGACAATGGGGAAAGCTGGATTCATTTAACAAGTACATGATTCACTTAACAATTGCAGTGATTTACTTAACAATCATGGCAAAAAGATTGTAAAATCAGATGCAACTCACTTACAACTGCCTTGCTTAGCAATGGAAATTCTGGTCCCAATTCTGATTGTATTTGGAGGGCTACCTGTACTGGCAGAAAAGAAGTAATTCATATGATTCAACTAGGCTTTTCTTGAATGAACTCAATGTAAATGAAGAAGGGAACTGAAGAAGGGAGACTGTATTTACCTCAAGATGTGCATTAAAGCGACATTCATGAAATCTAATACAATTCTTGCTTCCCAGGTTTGGGCAGGAGTCTTCTTGAACCCATGACTCCTTACTTATAGTAGCAAAAGTCTGGCCAGGCAACCTTTGCCCAGATTCAGATGATGCACCTGTTATGTTTGGCTCTGGACCAGGAAACCTTTTATTTATTTATTTTTATTGATTAAGAAAATCTATATGAACACTCAACCCACTCAGGGTGACTCTGGGCAGTTTATAGAAGTAAACCAAGCTGGACTAGTGCAATGTACTCATTTCGGGGCTGTCTTTGAAGACGACTTTGGAATCTGCAGCAAGTCTGTAGGCAAATGAACTCTACTCCTGCAGAATAACACATTGTAGTTGTTAAGAGTGTTTCCTAGTAATTACATATTCACACTAAGATTTATTTGTAAATATGACACCAATAATGATAACAAATAAGGAACCACAGACTGTTGATAACGGAATTGTTTGTTTTTATTCATTTTTTTTCTTCTTTTTTTCTATGTTACGTATGTGTTTGTCCGTTATTTTAGTTATATAATCAATAAAGTTTTCTTTTTTTAAAGAGTGTTTAACCTTGAAGATGACCTGTTATGTCTCTGTGTAAACCCAAATGTAATTCCTTTTCCAGACTTAATTCTCTCCAATTCTATGATTTTATGAAATGGAAGCTGTCCACCTCTGCTTGCATACTCTCAAGTAAAGGGAAGTCTTTGGATTGGTGGTTCCAATGGCCAAATGCCTTTTTTGATCAGAAATATTTTTTTAATCTACCTTTCCTGTAGAACTTGACTTCAAATCTCCCTGTAGTTGATCATCACATCTGATAACTTTATTCCAGGGAAGAATCTGGAAGGCATCAAATTGAACATGGAGATAAAATATCCCACTGAAATATATAGCAACCCATCTAGATCGAAATATCATTAAAACATAGCTAAAAAAAGATCACCCAACGATCATCAGCTAAAAGGCAAGGTTTTCAGGGTCTTCCTGAATGCCAAAATCATAAAAAGCACAATCATAAGCCAGGGGTCTCCAAGTTTGGCAACTTTATGACTTGTGGATTTCAACTCCCAGAATTCCTCAGCCGTAAAGTTGCTAATTCTTCTTTCAGGGTCCTCAAAGGATGAGCAGAGTTAGGTGGTGTCCCTGATGCTGTGATAACTTGGAGCTGTGCTGGATAAAGCTTTATAGAATTATTCCCAGACTAGTATGGATTCAGGAGACAGTTTCATAAATACCCCCTGCGCTCGCCTTCATTACCAGTGAAGAGTCAGTGAAGATAGTGGTACCTTACACTGGGAGTATCTTGGTTGTAGGTGGGAAATATTTTAGTCACCTAAATTCTTATAATCCCCTATTCTTTTCTCCTTAATACATCTTGCTGAAGAGATTCCTAGGGCTGGAAATGACCTTGGAGTTCTTCTAGTCCAACTCCTGTCCAAGGCAGGAGTCCCAGACAAATAAGTTGTCCAATCTTTTCTTGAAGACCTCCAGTGATGAAGCTCCCACAACTCCAGGAGACAAACTGTTCCACTGATTAATTGTTCTCACTGTCAAAAAATTCCTCCTTATTTCCAGGTTGAATCTCCCTCTGATGAGCTTTTACCCTTTTAAGTTCTTGTCTTGACTTCTTGGTGCATTTGGAGAATAAATCCATCCCCTCTTCCCTAGGACAGCCCTCTTAAGTACTGGAAGATGATTATCATGTCATGTCTAAGCCTTTTCCTCATTAGGCTAAATTAGGGAAGGTTTAACTTGGATTCCTGAAGAAGGTGGGATTAGAAGGTGGCCCCTCCATCTCAGGATATAGGATTCTAAGTCCTTACTTCGCTTCTTTTAAAGTCGAGAGCATTCAACAAATCTTTTGGGACCCTCTTCCTTCCACCCTGTCCTGCTCAGTGGCTGGCTACTGAGAAGAGAGACAGTGCTGATATACTGTATCTGGCCCTGAGTTACATTTGCCCAAATTAAAATAAATAAAAACAAAAGACACATTTTTTTTTTGCAGTATCTCTATATACAGCACAAGCTTACTACGTGGCAAGCAAAACTGTGAAACTGTCAATACACAAATGCACAGGGGAAGGGAGGCCAGAGAGAAACAAGGTTTATTTTTGCGAGGCTCTGCCTTGGTGGAAGCAATGGCCCACGTGACTTGTAACAATAGCAACGAGAAGTGCCAGACAGAGGTGTGAAGTTTTAAGCTGAATTATGTTCTTTTACATCAAATATCTCCAGCCCGGTCTCTCCTCCAGATGTGCTGGGACTACAGTCTCACTAGGAATTCTGAGAAGTGTTGTCCCAATACACCAGGCTTATTGCATAAAAACTACATAGCAGAAGTAAAGCAGAATTTCCAACCACATGCAAGAGACAGATCATAAAAAGTTTCTAAAGTAAATGCCATCTTCTTCTAATAGATTTGAAGGGGTGACAATAATTCATTACAAACAACAGTTTTCTCTGCACCACAAGGGTTAAAGAAAATCAAATTTCCCTTCAGCTCGGTTCTACTCCTGTTGACTTTACACTGACATGTTTATGCTGACAAGAATACAACATTTGTTTTTCATTCCTTCCTTCTGGAGTATCTTCTCAGCTTCTCAACCTAGCCTAAGATTCTGGGCTATCCTAATTACCTCTGGTCCAAATATAAACATCCAGCTTAACTTTTTCAAAATCTGCCAAGGTCACCAGGTGCTGATAGGTGCCAGGTCAACCTCTCCTGAGATTCAACCTTGCTTCTTCTTTAGCAGATTACTTCAGCAGCAGATACATAGACTGTATTTCATCTCTGAATTTGACTAATCTGAAGAATTTGGTGAAGAATTCAGTCAGATGAGTTCCATAACTACCCATTTCAGAATCATATTGCTCTGGACAATAAATTTGTTTAATATTTTTATACCACTGATTCCAGTAGTCCCAAATATACTTTTTCAAGAGGCAACTGGACTGTCTGGTTTTTCTTTGACTGGATGGTGGGGACTGGAAGGATTTATACTCCTTGCAGACAGCTGGTCATTTGCATTCTTTTAGTGAGTTGCTAAGGTCTCCTGGAGGTATGTCTGGGTCCTCGGGGTCACCTGAGTAGTGCAAATGGGTGGGGAACCTTTGAAAGGTCTGTGTTGTAGACTGGAGATACACAATGTCCCATCCCTCCCACTCTGTTTTGACATAGATGGCCTCTTTGGCCCCTCTTTCAAACCAGCAGTCCTCTCTGTCCAAAATGTGGACTTTGCTGTCTTCAAAAGAGCGGCCTGTGTCTTTTAAATGCCAAGGCAATGCTGAAACCAGTCATCACTTATCAGTTCTAAAGAAGCTTCTTGGATGGGAAGCAAAATGTCTTCAAGGACAAAACCAAGAAAGTCCAGTTGCCTTTTGAAAAAATACCTTTGGGACAACCATGACCTGGGTGGCTGAGAATCTCCAGACACACTGTACTATCATGATTAGATTTTTACAGGTACCTAAATATGAACAGACATGAATTATTTTGTTCCCCAGAAGAAAATACAGACCTCTCTTATGGCCACAGCTGGCTAAAGATTTCGAAGGAAACCCAGAAGCTGTGTGCCGCACACTTTTCCTGACTTATTATTATGATTAATCCTGAAGTTCTATTATTTTATTAATACCATTGTATGGTTGCAGACTTTTTTTAGGCAAATTGTTTGGCACACAGTAACATTTCTAACAAATCAAAACTAAATTCAGAAGTGTGCATAAAATGCACAAACGTTTAAAAAGGAATGTTGCTGTTCACAAGAGCCCCATTTTTCAGGCAAGGGGAGGGGAGAATTGGCTACTTGAGAGTGCATTTAAATCACGCAGAGACATAAAAAGGCCTCTTATGCAAAACTACGGACAAGGTAATTGCCAGTCCCCTTGCCCCTTTGCCTGTTCTCTGCCACCATAATACAGGAATAATTACAGGGAGGCATGAGGTTCTCAGGCAAATATGGCATGTTTTCCAGTTTATTAAAAGCCATTTTGCAAAGAAGTACATCTCAGCGAAGCCTCCAGAGAAGGAGAGAAGCCTCACACCAAGCCCAACTTCAGCTCAAAAAAGTTTGCAGATTTTCTAGTAGGAAAGAAAGAAAGAAAGAAAGAAAGAAAGAAAGGAAGGAAGGAAGGAAGGAAGAAGAAGAAGAAGAAGAAGAAGAAAGAAAGAAAGAAAGAAAGAAAGAAAGAAAGAAAGAAAGAAAGAAAGAAAGAAAGAAAGAAAGAAAGAAAGAAAGAAAGAAAGAAAGAAAGAAAGAAAGAAAGAAAGAAAGAAAAGAGGGAGGGAGGGAGGAAGAGGGAGGGAGAGAGAGAGAGACAGAGAGACAGAGAATGAGAAATACCTCTCACACGTGTGAGAAACGGAGAGTCTTTGTTCTCATTTAATTAATACCTTGATGGAAAAGCCCCTGGAAATATTAAGCAGAAAGCGTACAAAGAATGGGATTGACCTTTAACTGCTTTCTCTATGAAGGATAAAAGACTCTATCTGACTTGTTCATTTTCACTCCATTAATTATTCCCCCCACCGCCTGGCTTTCACTTCACAACATCAGATCCAGGTTTGTCTTTCGTTGGGGGGTGGAGCTGAATAACAAAACCAGTTTAGCAGCTGGTTTACAAAAGAGGCACTTACCCCCAAGGTAACACCGTCTGAGCCCCTTAGCTACTTAGGGGGGCACATATTACTCCCACCCCAGTCAATTAACACCCTCCCTCCTGCAAGGGTGAGGGAGAGGCCCGCCAACCCAGGTGGCTGGCTGGTTTGGGTTTAACGTGAGATGTGAACTTGTAAGCAATGGTTTGTGACATCCGCTCCTCATTTGGCTGCAAACTATGGCTTAACATAACGTGCAAAGCAATGACAGTGATTAAGGGTAATTATATCTGGCTATTGGACAAGGATGTCCATAGGATGCGGTGAAAAAAGTCAAGAGGGCAATTGTGACAGTTTGATTGGAGCTCCATCTCTGGCAACCAACAATGACAGAGAAAGCCACTGCTATATAAAGAGAAAGCGAAGTCCACTACTTCCTTCTAGCAATGATGATGTTGCCTAGTTGGGTCATGAAAAACAGCCAAGCTCAAAGAGTACCAAGGACACCACAGTCCTCCTCCTCTTCCTCCTCCATCTGCATCATTCTGCAAACCCCACTCCCTCCTAACACGGATGACGTTACATAGTTGGGTCATGAAATGTCTGCAAGAAAACAACCCTGAGATACAAATATTCTCTTCTATCAGCTCCATTTCCTTTTTTATGTACAACATAAAATTAAAGGTTGTGGATTGTAGGATTCAAGTTGTGCTGCATAGAAAAACTGGCAGAGTTTTGTCCACACTGGTGTGGTTGCCGTGTTTATGGCCCACATCGTGCAGGCACCTCTGCTATAAGCCTTTCTCGAACCCGATGCTGCCCCAAGCATACAGACACAATGCTGTCCCGTCAGCAGCTGGAAAACAGCAGGACCAGTACACACATCCTTAGCCTCCCTCAGCCTCACCTCATTTCCTGTCACTTCTGGAATCCGCCTCCTTTTATTCTTTGAGATACAGGTAGTCCTCGACTTACGACCACCACTGAGCCCAACATTTCTGCTGCTAAGGGAAACCTTTGTTTTGAGTTTTGCTCACCTTTCTGGCCAGAGCTGTTAAGTGAATCATTGCAGTTCTTAACTTAGGAACATGGCTGTTAAGGGAACCTGGCCTCCCCATTGACTATGCTTGTCAGAAGGTCGCAAAAGGGGATCATGCAACACCAGGATATTGTTAACGGTCATAAATAGGAACCACTTGCCAAGCATCAAAAAACATCATCAAAAAAGCACAGCAAAGAATGTTCTTTCTGCACCAACTTAGAAAGCTCAAACTGCCCAAGGAGCTGCTGATCCAGTTCTACAGAGGAATGATTGAGTCTGTCATCTGCACCTCTATAACTGTCTGGTTTGGCTCTGCAACCCAACAGGACAGACTCAGACTTCAGAGAGTAATTAGGACTGCAGAAAAAACAATTACCACCCACCTGTCTTCTATCGAGGACCTGTATACTGCACAAGTCAAAAAGAGGGCTGTGAAAATATCTATAGACCCCTCACATCCCAGACATAAATTGTTTCAACTCCTTCCCTCAAAATGATGCTATAGAGCACTGCACACCAGAACAACTAGACACAAGGGGAGTTTTTTCCCGAATGCCATCACTCTGCTAAACAAATAATTCCCTCAACATTGTCCAACTTATTAGTCTGCACTACTATTACTGTTAATTTTCTCATCACTCCTTATCACCCATCCCCTCCCACTTGTGATTGTATGACTGTAACTTTGTTGCTTGAATCCTTACGATTTATATTGACTGTTTCCTAGTATGGTTCAAATGCTTATTGTACCCTATGAATATCATTAAGTGTTGAGCCTTATGATTCTTGATGAATGTATCTTTTCTTTTATGTACACAGAGATTATTTGCACCAAAGACAAATTCCTTGTGTGTCCAATCACACTTGGCCAATAAAGAATTCTATTCTAATTCTAATTTGGACTTTGATCATGTGACCATGGTGCAGCCTGCAGTGGTCATAAGTGTGAAAAATGGTCATAAGTCACTTTTTTCAGTGCCATTGTAACTTTGAATGGTCACTAAATGAACAGTTGTAATGTCGAGGACCACCTGTTCTGCATTCTAACTACTGAGTCCCCACAGCTCTCTACGGTCCCTCTCCACATTCTTATATACCATAATGGGACAATGCTGATCAGAACACCCATTATTGTTTTATTGCATATTTGCTCTTCACTATTCTGGAAGCTAAAAAATAAAGAGGCCAATACCATAGTTTTCAGCAAATTAAATTTAACAGATTTTAAATTTAATAGAGTTGGAAGGGACCTTCTACATCATCTAGTCCAACCCTCCGCCCAAGCAAGAGACCCTACACCATTTCTGACAAATGGCAGTCCATCTTGAAAGCTTCCAATGATGAAGCTCCCACAACTTCTGAGGGCAACTTCTGAGGGCAACTTCTGAGGGCAACTTCTGTTCTTTTGGTTGATTGCTTTCACTGTCAGAAAGTTTATTCCTATTTCCAGGTTAAATCTCTCCTTGTTCAGTTTCCATCCATTATTCCTTATCTAGCCTACAGGCGCTTTAGAAAATAGATTGACCCTCTCCTTCTCTCTGTGGCAGCCCCCCAAATATTGGAAGACTGCTATCATGTCTCCCCTGGTCCTTCTCTTCCCTAGACTAGCCAGGCCCAGTTCCTGCAACCGTTCATCGTGTGTTTGAGCCTCCAGTCCCCTCATCATCCTGGTTGCTCTTCTCTGCACTCTTTCTAGAGTCTCAACCTCTTTTTTATAGTGTGGTGACCAAGATTGGATGCAGTACTCTAGGTGTGGTCTTACTAAAGCTTTATAGAGTTGTATTAGTACCTCCGTTGATCTTGATTGTATCCCTCTGTTAATGAAACATAGGTTTCTAGCCATATAATTACTCAGCAAAGAAAAGAAATACAAGCCAGCATACGAATTTAAGACAAATTGCTCTGATTTAAAACTTTAGATAATAAACCATCTGTTTTATAAAACTTAAATCACAGAAGGGAAAAATAAGGAATTCAGATGACATAGGAAACCAATCTGTGTTGTTCTGTTTACCAAGATCAAAAGTGGCATTTTTTTATCCTCCAAAGAGAATTCACACTTGTCTGTAAGTTAAAACATACACTGAAAACACTAGAGTCTTCTTAGGAAGAAAAGTATCTTTTGGAAGCCACAATATGAAAATGAGGTAAATGTAATCAAAATATTTCAAGCATATCAGGATTAAATGCATGTCAGAAATTTTTTGTAAGACCTGAAAAATGACAAGTTCTCAAAATTTAGACTTCGTTGAAATGAAAAACTGTGGCAAACCAGTTGTTGCAGGCAGAAACATTTTTTGTCATACCTAATCACACATAGGTAACTTGATATATGAAAGAGCCATAATTGTTCATTTTGCATTTGCATTGTTGATACATAAAAGACCAAAATTTATTACGTCTAATACATTTTATTTACTTGATTGATACTTTCAACTTTCTCTTTCTGCCAGAAATAAAATCCATCAAGGGGCCTCACAGGAAAGGAAAAACAGAACTAAAAGCATGCCTATCAGCAAAAACATTAAAGTGATAACTACAGAATAAAACTGCTATGAAAATAATCAAAAAGCGAAAGTGGAAAAATGCACCCTGGTGGTTTTTCTAAGCATAAGAGTTTGGTTTTTCTGCCAAGATCCCTTTTGATGCAGTTTTGCTTTTAGCTGGACTGCCTAAATAAAATAGGAAAGTCCTTTTTGACTACAGGTGATTTGGTGGAACATTCCTGTCAAATGTGGGAACAGGAGGGAGGTGATGCCTCATAAAACAATCGCTTCCTAACGTAGCCACGGATTTCAAAATCACAGCAACCAGCCTCTGTCCCTCTGACTTCTCTGCGACTCTCTGCCGTCTGTTTTCCTCTCCATCCCTCCCCTCTCTCTTCATATGAAAGAACAGGGAAGGCAGAAAGGTAGGTTTGCATTTACCTGAAACCCCTTCCCCTTTGGGGGACAGGTAGCTAAAAATCAAAACAGTAAAATAGGCAACATCCAACCTTGCCCTACGTCACAGAGCAAAATGAAGAAATGCTGGGGGAAATTCAGGTAGTCCTCGGGTTATGATAACAATTGGGACTGGAATTCTGTCACTAAGCAATCAGGCTGTGAAGCGTATCACATAACGGCATTATTTAGTGAGGACAATCCTGGCCGTCTTCGTTACTGTCATTAAGCAAGGATTTCAGGCTGTTAAGTAAGAGGAGGCGGGAGTCCCAGGCAAGGAGCATGGCATGTGTACTGCCGCCATGGGGGCCACTGCAGGCAGGCCCTAGGAAGCATGGGATGGCGGAGGGGGGTTGCAAGTGGGTGTGCATTATGGATTGTGGGCAACGGGTGTGTGTGTGTGAGGAGGAGGAGTTAAAGCCTGTAGCAGGCTCCTCAGGAGAAAAAGCAGTGGGAGCAACTTTCAGGAGGAACTTGCAACCTTCCCTGCTGGCTTCCTTATTGATATTCCTTGTGGGAAGCCAACAAGGAAAGTTGCAAATGGCCATATGTGCCCAGGACTCATGGCGATGTAATTGTGAACCAGACACTGAGTGACTGGACTGAAATCATGTGACTGTGGGGGTGCCTGTGCACCCGTTTTTTAAAGCACCGGTATAACTTTGAAAGGTTGCCGAATGAATTGAATGGAGCTTGAAAGGATGTGACGGTATGTGAGAAAGGCCTTGAGAGTGAGGGTGAAGAAATGATGGCTAGGGAATGGTCAGATAAGAGAGGGCTCGGCCTGCAGCTGCATAATGGGTGGAGAAAGAGGCTCAGAAATGAGGTGTAAAGGGGGCCCAGCTTCTCACGGTGTAGAGGAGATGCCGGGAGATTTGTACTTACAAGATTCTGTTTATGAAGCTTTAAAATAAAGTAGAAGTATCTTATCTGGTAATGTTTCCTATCTAATCTACCTGGCAAGACTGACATCAATCTTGCAAGTCTGAAAGTACAAATCTCTCACCATCTCCTTTACAGCCTGAGAAGCTAATGGGGGATGGAGCTCTGAGCCTCTTTCTCCATCCATGAGGCAACTGTGGGGTATGCTCTCCCTTATCTGATCTCAAGATGTCTTTCTCACATACCATTGGGAGGCAGGGGAGGAGACCCTCAGAACCAAAAGTTTCAGTTCCTATTGATTTCACAGAGAGTGCTATGTTGTTTTCTTGACAGCAACTGTGGAGCTGGCTTATCTTATCTTGGGATGGATCTTTAATTTTCAGCCAGTCCAATCTTTTTAAATTTTCCTAATGCTCTTCCATAAAGCTATCAACCTAATGCAGCCCTGATTAGCATGATCGGTGCTCAGCCAAAGTAACAGCAGCTCCTTGAACAAAGCAGGAGATTTGGGAGTTCTAGTAGATCTCAAAAGCTTGGCGTCCTGTTACAGAAGCTCTCCAGGCAACATTTTTTGCAGAGCCTGGTTCCCGGTTCACTAATTCCCGGTCACTAATCTTGGGTGATGTTGGGGAACTAAAGTCCAAACTGCCTGAAGGTCACACCTGTGCCTTTTTTCTTCACACCTTTCTACCTGGTCCCTCCTTGGACTAGAAGACCTGGAAATTCCTTCCAGCCCTGGGATTCTATCTTCTTCAGACTCTTCACCCCAGGGTTTCTGGGGACTTTCTGTTACAAAAGCTGGACCACCAATTGTGGCCTTGTGCTCTGAACCACCAGCATTCAGGCACCAGCAACGAAACCACTGCTGGAGCCCCACAGTCCCATGCTGGGTTCTCCTTGCCCCTCTTTTCAAATGTCAGTGATGGCACGCACACACACACACAAACACACACACACACACACACACACACACACACACACCAGGCAACACCCAGACAGGGCAGTCTGAAAACAACTGATTGGATCCCTGGCATACGTGTTCCATACTGCGGACGGAAAGCCTCCTGTTTGCTGTCCGGCCCTGCCTTCCTGCTGCCTGCTAATTCTTTCTTAAAGCTCACCTCTGTCTATTTATCTCCGTCTTGGAGGGAAATGGTGCACAGCGGCATTTGACTCGGGCTTTGTTAAGCACTTAGCACATTCTCTGCATTCAATAAATTTTAATTAGGAATAAGGTTATTAACGTGGAACCCAATTCCCATTGCTGTTTGGCTGCAAAGGAGCTCCAGGCATCACAGTCCGGGTCCATCATTCTTCATGAAACCCATCAAATTATTATCCTGGTTGGTCGGGGGGTAGAAAGGGAGGGGGAGGAGAGCCAGTGGTTTTGGATCTCCAGAGTCTGCATTGTCCCATCCGGGGTGCCTGCAGGGTGAGGTCAAAAACAAATCACGATGACAGCCACAACAAAAGCTTTGATCGCCACCTTCATCTTTCTAACCACATCTTCCAAACATCCCTGATCCCTGTGCCAAAGCTCATCTGATTCCTCCCCGCCCCCCCACAAGACCACAATCAAGAAGAAAGGCGAAGCTATCGCTAGGAAAAACAAATAAAACTACAGTGTCAGGGCAAAAGATCTCATCCACACATAAATGTCCAATTAAACTGATTTATTGCTCAAATGCACAAGAATCCTCTCAATTAAAGGTTAGCACCTGTTTGAAGTTACATAAGGTCAGTGGAATTCGAGGAGGGGGGGTTGTACTTAGTCTGTACTAAGTTTGTGGCTATGTAAGGATTCTAGGCTAATTGTTCTTTTAACTCCACCCCAGGATTCTGCCATTTCTTCTCCTACAAAGATGAGATGGTTTTTGTAAACAGAGCAAATTAAATAGCTGGCTTCACATATGCACTAACAACTATTGACCAACAACCATTTCCTGAATAAGGCATAACTGTTTATTTGTAAATACAATGTCTGGCTTCACACCACACACCATGGAGCCCTGGTGGTGCAGTGGTTAGAATGTTGAATTGCAGGCTAACTGCCAGCGGTTCGATCCTGACCAGCTCAAGATTGGTTCAGCCTCCCATCCTTCCGAAGTTGTAAAATGAGGAGCCAGATTGTTGGAGGCAATAGGCTAACTCTGTAAACTGCTGAGAGAAAATTGTAAAGCACTATGAAGCGGTATATATATATATATGTATGTATGTATGTATGTGTGTGTGTGTATATATATATATATATATATTTGTTTTCGGAGGTTTTCGCGGGTATTTGTATGTGGATCTTTGGTTCTTCGGGTTTTCTCCCGCGTAGAATTGGAAATATCTAGGTGACGTTTCGATGAAGTCTCATTCATCATCTTCAGGCTTGTGCAAGGCCGAAGACATAAGCCTGAAGATGATGAATGAGACTTCATCGAAACGTCGCCTAGATATTTCCAATTCATATATATATATATATATATATATATATATATATAAGCAATGGCGAATAGGCGGCAATACAAATCTAATAAATAAATACATAAATAAATAAAAGTATAAGTCTAAGTGTTAGTGCTATTACTATTCACGCATCCAACTACCTTTGTGTTTTCAACTTTGAATTTTCTCTGGCTGAGAATTCTGAGAGTGGAAGTCCACAAATCTTAGAGTTGAGAAAATTAAAGTTGAGAAACACTGGACTACATAAAACCAAGCAATAATTTGGCCCAGAATGAAACCCCCAACTTTGTACAGATTATATCCAATTGGATTCAGTATTTAAAAATCATAAGGAAACATCTCTGAATGCCCTGGATTTGCTGTGCCTCCATCCACTGTCCTCCCGAAAACCTTACAGAATTGGGTTGCTGCTGCTTTCTTCTGTAGCAGTTTTTCAACTTCCCAGCCCAGCCTATTGCCCTGGGATTTCTTGTTTGTCTCCCATCCATGAACTGTGTCTGGGGCCAGACCAGATCATCCAGATGTGGCCATTAAAATCAGTCCCATTTCTAGCAATGGTGAGCAGCTAACATCCAACCGGTTTAAGCATTTCTACTCTCACCTTGACTAAACTTAGAAATATTCATTTAATCAGCACAAATGAGACTAGGGTGGAAAGTACAGCCAATAAGTGTTGTGAACAACAGGGATAATAGTCTTTGCCAGCATGGTGAAAGGGATGCCAGGAGCACATCTGGAACATTGCAAGTACTTTTATCTCTTATTTGTGCCGTGCCTTTGCATTCAAACCAAGTGCAAAATGAACCAATCACAATAACAGAAACTATGTATTAGAATCAACATCACGAGTACATAAGGCAGACAACTGGAAATCAGATAAATTGGAAACCAATCGAGTTTTGTTGTGTTATGTCCAGCCTTAGTCACACTTTGATCTGACTGACACGCCACAGAATCCCAATTGGCTCTGTGGGCTAACCTGAACCTCAGACTATATTTCACCATAGCTTATTGATTGAGTGGGTTGGGACTGCTGCATCAAGCCACAAATTGGGCTTTACAAAGCACCGCATGGCATGTTGGGTGAAGCAGACTAAAATACCCAGCTGTATCTCAGTCTGGTATGGAAATTGCACCATTAAAGAAAAGAAGACATTACAGAGGGTGGTGAAAACCGCCCCAATGCATTATAGGGGTCTCACTTCCTGCCACTGTGGACATTCAGAGGAAACAATGTCTGCAAAAAGCCCACAGCATCGTTAAGGACTCCTCCCATCCAGCCCATAAACTGCTTACCCTTCTTCCATCTGGGAAGAGGTTCAGGTGCCTGCAGTCCAAGACCAGCAGGCTGAGGAACAGCTTCTACCATACAGCAGTCTCCTTATTGAACTCAACTTGTCTAGCCACACACACACACTGATACTTCCCCTGATATTTATATATCTTGTATAAACTCTCTGTGCATTATACTTATATTCAATATGTTCATAAACACTCTGTGCAGTTGTATATATTCCTCCCATAGATATATATCCTGTACATTCATAGATATTCTGTATCTCCATATATAGTCAGGGATTCTACCAGTTCGTACCTATTTGCTAGAACCGGTTGTTAACATTCTAAGCAGTTCGGAGAACCGGTTGTTAGAAGAAATTACTGGCTTAATCCTGTAAGGAAGGCAGGAAGGAAACATTCTGGTGTTGCTTACAGAAACTGCCTCTCCGTTAACCCTTATTACATTCTTGGCAGGACTAGACTTCCTATCTCAGGAACCTCTCTGGAGTTTTTTCCCCTCCTTTGCTGGTACTTTGCTTGTGTGGAATGACCATTCAAAGTTACAATGGCACTGAAAAAAGTGACTTATGACTATTTTTCACACTTACGACTGTTGCAGCATCCCCACAGTCATGAGAGTCCAGGCGAGGAGATGCATGCCTCGATGTGAGTGATATTGAGTTGGCCACGCCCAGCCAATAACATGACCACCAAGCCATGTCCACCCAGTCACATGACCACCAAGCCACGCCCACAGAACCAGTTGTTAAAATTTTTGAATCCCACTCCTGTATATAGTTGTATATTTTGTATATCTGTATATATATATATTTATACTTCATTGCTGTTTTGCACTTCTGGTTAGATGCTAACTGCATTTCATTGCCTGGGTTCATGTGCAATGACAGTAAAGTTGAATCTAATCTAATCTAATCCTTGATTGTTTTGATTTTGTTCCAACCTGCAGCCTGTTAAATACACAGGGAATGACGAGGCAAACTGCCAAAGCGCAAATTTGCTCCTTCCTGGGGAATTTCTAGGAAAGGGGCAAAATCGTTGCCCCTCTCGGGTTCCAAATATTTCTTCAGCCCACACCCTGCAAGCAGGCGCTGCCTGTTGGACAGAACCCAAAAGCTACTGGAAGGCCACCTACAGCAGCAGATGACCCCAAGGCTTTAATCCTTTGGAAAGAGTCTGAAACTATTGTTCCAGACCCAAAGCAAATATTGAAAGGCAGGACTCCAAAACAAAGCAAGATGTTGTCAAAGAGCAGCGGAGAGCCCTTTCCTTAAACGCACCCAGCAGCCACTGCACTGGCCAAAGAAAAGGAAGAAAAAAAATATTCACGACCAAAGTCTTTGTTTTGCCACTTTCGGCACTCACACAAAAGCAGGCTGGCTTTTCTTTCTCTCTCCATGTTTGGTTCTTTGTCCAACCATGTATTTTCTACACCTTCAGAACCAAAGAGTGTGCAAACGCCGAGCAAATTCACTCCGGATTGAAAGCAGACTTAATGAAAGTGTTTCCAAAACCAGGAGATTTTGAATAGGTTTCTCTTTTGATTTGGTTCTTTCCCCTCAAACAGAAACAATTAAGCATCCACTGCAATTTTCATTACTCTCCCTGATTTCTAAAACCCCCATTCCACCCTCCCATTGGAAAATATTGGCAGGGGGGGAGGATTTAGCCACACCACTTCCATTGTTTTCTTTTTTATTTTGAGCCTGTGGAACCCATCAAATTCCAGGGTTAAAATAAATTTTTTAAAAAACTGCAGAGCTGGAAAATTGAAACTCAGAAACTTAAAAAGTGCAGATAGCCCTCAACTTACGACCCTATTTGAGCCCATAATTTCTATTGACAAGCAAGAGTGCACCTAAAAAGGAACTGAATTTTGCTTTGTCATTGTGGCCAATATCTTGGCCTCTTTGATCCCTTGAAGTCCAGAGTTCTGGAGACATGACTCTCCTGCCAGCCAAGGGAGTGAAACCATGAGTTGGCACAGGCGGCATTCTGGACCGAGCTGAAGTTATCTTTTTTTTTTTGAAACAAAGTGGAATTTCCTCCTGGTAGATAGCTACGCATCAGGGAAGGAAGGCCTGCTTTGAATCCCAGATGGGCCCTCAGAAGCTCAGAGAAGAAATACTCTGCTCGAAGAGAGCTTGTGCTCTCTTCAGTAAATGTTTTAGACAACTAATTTTATAGACCTCACTCCTGTGTAATTAACAGCTTCCGTTGCTCATGCATGAAGATTTGCAGGTGCTAAAATTAAAGCTGGTATAAGTATCTCTTCCCAACTGCCTCTGCCTTTTTTTCTCCAGAAGGAACTGTTCCCCCACCCCACCCTGGCACCTCCCCCAAAAAGCAAGAATAATTTCAGAAGACCGGTCATCCCTTAGTGATGGGGGGCAATGAGGATGGCACGTTTATGATGATGTCACACAAATGCTTCCGTGTCTCTTCATTTGTCCGCACAATGATGTTATTCTATAATCATCATTGCATGGTTTTAGATAGATAGATAGGTAGATAGATAGATAGATAGATAGATAGATAGATAGATAGATAGATAGATAGATAGATAGATAGATAGATAGATCGATAGATAGATAGATAAATAGATAAATAGATAAAAGATGATAGATAATAGATTACAGATGATAGATAGATAGATAGATAGATAGATAGATAGATAGATAGATTACAGATGATAGATAGATAATAGATTACAGATTATAGATAAATTACAGGTGATAGATAGATAGATTACAGATGATAGATAGATAGATAGATAGATAGATAGATAGATAGATAGATAGATAGATAGATAGATCTATATCTTTCCATCTATCTATCTATCTATTCCTATATATTTCCATTCCTGCCACACCCTAAACATCAAGACCTGCATCATATAGAAACATCTCGGGTGTGAAAGGCTGTGAATTCAATTCCTGGTAGAGGATTTGAACCCCAAAGAATACGATCTGGCTGTAGACATTGGACGATTCCCAGTAAGGACGTAACCTGTCGCGTACTGCCTCCTGGTGGATAATGTAAAATAATTCAAATGGCACGGTGGCCAAAACCAGAGCCAGAGCCAGGGAGATCCTAGTTCAAATTCTCTCACTCAACTGCAAATCTCTTTAGGATCTCCCCCAAAGCTGCTGGCATGCATGAGGCACGGAAGGGCAGGTTTTGAAATATGCAACTGGCATAGGTGAGCCACTTTAACATGGTGTCAGCAGTGTTGGAATTGTGAGAATAAGGCAGACACTCCAAAAGTGGGGAGAACAAGGAAGCAGCCCTTCAGTTTTCTGTACAATTTCTACATTCCTCTGCTTTCCATGTAGATTTTTCTAAAAAAACCAATCCTTTTTTGCTCACCAGTCTTCTCTACCCAGGAAGCAGAAATCAGGAATGCTGCTCTGTTCCATCATCCCTGCAATTTTTAAAATCCTTTTTATTCCATATTTTATTTTATTTTTTAATAAATAATTCAAGGCAACAAATATACCCAATACCTCTTTCTCCTCCTATTTTCCCCACAACAATTCTCTCAGGTGGGTTGGGCTGAGAGAGAGAGAGACTGATTGATATTGGCCCAAGATCATCTAGCCAGCTTTCATGCCTAAGGCAGGATTAGAACTCACTGTCTCCTGGTCTCTAGCCTGGCGCTTTAACCACTAGACTAAACTGATTTTGCATTTTAGGTCAAGTTCAGCATATACTCTAATGAGAACCTGAGCAATTTTGTAACACCCTGCTCACTTTGTGTGTGTGTGTGTGTGTGTGTTTGTATGTGTGCATCATACAAATGTGGTGTATTGGATGTTGTTGTTGTTTTTGTGCATCCCAGCTTGGGATCCCAGAGTTCTTGGCATCAGATAGAAGCAGCCATTGCCCAAAAAGGCTTACACTAAAAACAGACAAGGAGAAAAAAATGGATTCTGGCTCATCAAAGGATGGAACTGAAATCTGGGAGTGATGCTGTGATAAGAATCTCACTCCAAGACAATTGAGCCTTAAATGATTCCAGCCACATGCTGTTAATCCTCAATTTACAACCACAAAGTGACCCCGGGACAGAGCAACCATCATAAATATGAACCAGTTGCCAAGCATCTGAATTTTGATCATGTGACCATGGGGATACTACAATGGTTGTAAGTATGAAAAATAGTCATGTTACTTGTTTCAATGCCGTTGTAATTTTGAATGGTCACTAAATGAACCATTGTCAGTTGAGGACTACCTATATACTATATTTTTAGTCTAAGCACCTTAAGCAATTGAGCTGCAAAAGAGGACTAGATCCTTTGGGGCAAAAGCAGGGGGCAAGGCCACCTGAACTATCTACAAGTAGAAAGGTGAGCTGAAGGGAAATTGTGATGCAGACCAAGGTGTAGCTGGAATACCTGCAGATTTAACTCAAGCAGCCAGGCATCGGTCTTTCGCAGCTGAGTCACGATATGTTAGGGAAAGTGGGGGAGAGTTTTGTTTTGTTTTAAATTATTATAGATCAAAACCTAATTTTATCAAATGCATCTTGTCAGAAGATTCCCCTTGGATAGATGCAAACTGCCAAATATTACTGCAATGGCAAAAGGGAAAAATAAAGTTGTCAACAACAAAACTGTATGCTAAAACTGTCAATGGTTTTGATTGGTGAATTCATTTATTCGCTAGCAATATTGTCATGCTGGGAAAATTATAATGTGTGTGTAAACCAACAGAGCTATCAAACATGTGTACCATAAATGAGTGGAAGCCTTAATGTCTCTTAATATGCAGCTCGGTTCCTCTATTAAGTATCACACAAACAATTAAGATTTCTTTTTCCTTTTTTATTTTTTGACTGAACTAGACATTTGTACTCATTCTCTGCTTGCATTACCGAAAACAAACAAACAAACAAATCCACAGCCCAATGAAGAACTGTGGATGGTTGTCCACAAAAAATGGGCCTCTTCCTTCAATGTGATTTGTTTTCTCCATAGCCAAATTCACCCTTCCCAAACAGACTGGATCATCTGTGTTTCACATTTCATAGCTCTCGGAAATGAAGGGGGAAGCATTACCAGCATTTCTCATCATCAGAAAGCAGATCACTTTCTTTGAGAGTAAAGCCGTCTCGACCATCCTGGTTTTCAGTAAATGTAGCTTCTAAATATTTTTACTAATAATCCTCACTTAATGACAATGATTCGAACTGGCACCTGGTTTGCTAAGCGATGTAACTATAAGCAAAAATCATGCAACCGTTACTTCCACCTTCACTATTAACTTGCTTCTCACAAACCAGCTGTGAAACCCATGAATGGCGACCATGTGACTAGGAGACATTGCAACGGTCATAAATGCAAAGCGTGGTCACAAAGTGGGGAGCTTTTCTTAGCATCATTGTAACTTTGAATGGTCACTGCAACAGGCAGTAGGCGAATGAAGACTACCAGAAAAATTAGAGGTAGTCCTCAACTTACAATAGTTCATTTAGTGATCGTTCAAAGTTACAATGGCAATGAAGAAAGTGACTTACGGCTGTTTTTCACTGCTACGACCTTTGCAGCCTCCCCATGGTCATGTGCAGAGGTGAGATTCTACCAGTTCGCACCTATTCGCTAGAACCGGTTGTTAACATTCTAAGCAGTTCGGAGAACCGGTTGTTAGAAGAAATTATTGGCCTAATCCTGTAAGGAAGACAGGAAGGAAACATTCTGGGGTTGCTTACAAAAACTGCCTCTCCGTTGACCCTTATTACATTCTTGGCAGGGCTAGACTTCCTGTCTCTGGAATGTCTCTGAAGTTTTTTTCCCCTCCTTTGCTGGTACTTTGCTTGTGTGGAGTGACTACTCAAAGTTACAATGGCACTGAAAAAAGTAACTATGACTGTTTTTCACACTTACGACTGTTGCAACATCCCCACAGTCATGAGAAGCCAGGCGAGGAGATGCATGCCTTGATGTGAGTGATATTGAGTTGGCCACACCCAGCCAATAACATGACCACCAAGCCATGCCCACCCAGTCACGTGACCACAAGCCATGCCCACCAACTAAGCCATGCCCACAGAACTGGTTGTTAAAAAAAATTGAATCCCACCCCTGGACATGTGATCAAAATTCAGACATTTGGCAACTGGTTCATACTTATGACCGTTGTAGTGTCCTGGGGTCATGTGATTCCATTTTGGGACCTTCTGATGAGCAAAGTCAACGGGGAAGCCAGATTCATTTAACAACTGTGTTACTAACTTAACAACTGCAATGATTCACTTAACAACTGTGGCAAGGAAGGTTGTAAAATGGAGCAAAGCTCACTTAACAAATGTCTCACTTTGAAATTTTAGGTTCAATGGTAGCCAGGAGTCAAGGACTACCTGCATTTTGATTGATGCCAAATGTGGATTGGCCTTTCTTATTTTGGCACCAAAGTCCATCCCTCCTGCCATTTGAGCCAAGAAATTTGACTCTGGTTGCGAGAAACCCATCAATGAAAGAGTGTGGCCTGAAGCGCCAATGGAGAAAGCCACAGAGCCAATCCAAGCAAACATGGAGCAAGCCTTTATTGAAGCCTACGTGGTAGTTGTTTTTTCTCCACCTTTATGGCAACTGCTGATAGCCACCCAGCAGCCCTGCTTAGAGTTTGGGCAATTGGGCCACCAGATCCTCTGCAGGGCCGCAGTGGGGAATATCCACACTATATGACAGATGAAGATCCTGACAGTCACTCAGAAGTGGGCTCTGGGCATGTCCAGGTGAGCTGCCCAAGGCATGGTCTTCTGAGGTTACCTGGAGTGAATTTGATTCTGAGATGCTCAAGGTTCTCTTAGCTGTTAGTTTGGCCATCTCTTTGTTACTTCCTGGACCCTCCTGGGTTGGTAAGAAGTCCAGAAGCTGACCAAGGGATGAATCTGCCTCTTTGAGAGAGGAAGTTATTCTGCCAGCCTTGAAGGAGAAGGTGGTACATCCCCTCCTCAAGAGACCATCACTGGACAACTTCCATTCTGGACAGTATTGTCCAGTTTCCAACCTTCCTTTCATGGGGAAGGCCACAGAGAAGTTGGTTGGACAATCCTTGCAGATAATCTTGGAGAAGATGGATTATCTGGTCTGTTTTGCTCATATTTTAGATTGGGTCACAGTGAAGAGATAGCATTGGCTGATCACAATTCAACATCAGAGGTAGGGCTGGTGTTTCTTGATCTCTCATCAGCTTTCGATACCGGGTCTGCTGTCGGAATAGGTGGGTGGGACCAGTATACTCCAAAGCTTGCTTGCTTTCTTCAATGATCAACTTCAGTTTGTGTTGACAGGGTGTGGGGGGGAGAGTTTACACCTGTGGCTCCTGTTTTGTGGAGGTGAGGGCTTGATGCTTTCCTCTCCCCTATATAACAACTATGTGAAACTTCTGGGTAAGGTCATTGATCAGTTTCAGGTTTGGAATCATCAGTACACCTCTACCTCGAGCTGTACAGGTGAACTTGTGGACTTCCTGATCCAGTGTCCGGGGGCTCTTTAGGTCTGAATGGGGAATAGACTTTAACTCAATCCTGCCAGATGGCTGTTAGAAACCTCCCCCTCCCAGGAGGGGATGATCCCATCACTGGTCTTAGATGAGGTAACCTTTCACCCTTCTAAATTGGTACACTGTCAGGGCTCCAGTAGTTACCCCCGTTTAAATCATGAGTCTCTAGCCAAATTTTCAAAACTTAAAGAAGATTTATTGGGAGTTAACATGTCCAGCGCTGCCTGGATGTAGCCGACTCTGAGACACATCATTCATTGTCACCCTTGACCCTGGTTTTCTCCCCACCCCCTAGGTATATCATAATTCATAGTCTCCAATGGGACACATCACATTTACTCATAGCAGAATACCTTATGCCACCAGACTTGAAATTTTAGACCTAGACAACCTAGAACTACGCCGCCTTTGGTTTGATCTAAGTATAGTATATAAAATCATCCATTGCAATGTCCTACCTGTCAATGAATACTTCAGCTTCAACCATAACAACACAAGAGCAAACAATAGATACAAACTCAAGGTTAACTGCACCAAACTTGATTGCAGGAAATACGACTTCAGCCACAGAGTGGTCAATGTCTGGAATACTCTACCTGACTCTGTGGTTTCTTCCCCAAACCCCAAAAACTTTAACCTTAGACTGTCTACTATTGACCTCACCCCTTTCCTGAGAGGTCTGTAGGGGGCGTGCATAAGCGCACCAACGTGCCTACCATCCCTGTCCTACTGTTTCTTTTTTTTTTCTTATGTGTACCCATTTCATGTATTTATAACCATGTTTATACTTATACCTGTTATCTAATAATTGTTTGACAAAATAAACAAAATAAATAAATAAATAAAACATCCATAACCCAGTGTCATCAATCATGCTCTCCAGTTAGAATTTTACATGGCAGAAACTTTGGTCACCTAGTTACTATCTTTGAAAACATTTATGGAATGCAAGTTGCCCATTGCTCTCCCCTCCCTTTCTGTTGGCAACTCTAAAAACCATAGAAATATTTTATGAGTTGACATACGCAACTTGGGGTGGGGGCTTTGAACTTGCAGCTCCTGCTGAGAGACAAGGTTGCACCTTCGCACAGATTACTCTTTTGTACCAGTTGCATCCCTTTCTCAACTGAGAGCCCTTTCGGAAGTTATTCATATTCTGGTCACCTCATCGTTGGATTCCTGCAGTGGGCTCTACTTATGGGTGCCCCTGTAGACCAGCTGGAAACCTGGGGAGTGTGGTGTTTGTGGGACAGCTGGTTTGATTTGATTTGTTTTGGACTGATTGTTTAAGTCTGAATTGCTTATGCAATCTCATTTTTAACATTTTTATTGTATTTGTAAAGTGACCAGAGTCTGCAGGACTGGGCTGCTGTAATGAATTTATAATAATAAATTTCCCAACAGAAGGAATAAGAAGTAGACAGAAGGAAAGACAATGTGGAAATGCTTGGAACAGAGTGAAAGAATCGTGTTTCTGAATGACACACAGAAGTGTGTGGAGTTACAAAAAGGATGGAAAGGATTACAAACTGAAAAAGCTACGGATGATGAAAAATGTGTGTAGGTAGTTTTGACTTTCCACCATTTATTTAGGGACTGTTCAATGTTCCTAAACAACATTAACAAAAGTGACTTATGACCAGTCCTCACACTTATGACTATTGCAACATTCCCACACTCATGTTATGCTAGTTGCAGCACCCTGGGTCATGTGATCTTCATCGACAACCTTCCCATCCAGACTTGCTTAATGACCACACAATTCACATAACAACTGCAATGTTAACCACTGTGCAAAAAAGCCCATAAAATCAGGTAGACTCACTTAACTCTGGTCCCAATTGTAGGTGTAAGTTGAGTTCTATCTATACACAAAAATGACCTGAATCAAATGATGATGACAATGTTACATAATGTATATAAAGAGAAAAAAAGAATTTGCAAGTATAAGTTCACTCAGCCTTCCCTCCTTCCAAGGCCAGTAAAATGAGGGCCTAGATTGTTGGGGGCAAGAGGCTGATTGTGATGATCCAAAGGGGTGTGGCACAAAAGCAACACAGTCAGATAATCAGTAGGAGTCCCTTTGTTATCTCCAACTTTGCCCCCAGTGTCCTGGTTACCTTCTGGGCTGGAGAAAAACTCTCCCAGGAACAGCCTTTGGCTGCAGAGAACCAAGTCCAAAAGGTGGTCAACAAAAACTGTAACTATAAGTCCAATCAAGGCAAGAGGAGGTAATTAGTCTGGCAGGGCAGGAGAAGGAATTCCGGACGTGATGGAATGGCCATAATTCAACATGGTTGGGAAGATGCCAGGAACGCAGATAACCAAAGTACACATAAGGTAAAGTCATGTTTGCTCCCAGCAGCCTGCTGCATGCAATTTGCCTTTCTTATAAACTGTGTTCCCAGCTGTGGCTAATGAAGGGAATCAGGGCCTTTTCCTCCCCCATAAGCCATGCAACCCACGTTGCTCCCTTCTCCGTTCCTCCCTGCGTGCCCTAGGATGAAGAGGGGGTAGACCTGGATCTTCCTCTGAATTCCCTCTCCCTTGTTCTGCCTCTTTCCCTGCTCTGCCCAACCGGACTTTGCCCATCCCCAGTTTCCTCCACAGCCAACAGAGCCACACTCCCACTCCATGTCAGATGTTCACCTTCCTCCTCAGATTCAGACTGCGACAGGGACATGATACTGACTCTGTAAACCGCTTAGAGAGGGCTGTAAAACACTGTGAAGTGGTATATAAGTCTAAGAGCTATTGCTATTGCTATAAGGTCAAAGGCAGGAAAAACACAGCTAAGATTAAGAGGCAGAGATTTTGAAGGACATTTTTTAAAATGCTTTCTTTAAATGTGTAGAGGGCTGAACAACGGGCTCCCAGAGAGTGAATGAAAATCAAAACATGAAAAATGGAAATTAAATGAAATTACAAATAAAAGCAACTAGCTGATTTGGGACTGAAACAAGTGTGGGACTGCCAGAAGAAGGATTTCAGATCCTTGTAAAGGGCTGATTGTGACTTGCTGTAGAATGGGAACCGAAAGGTTTGTGCCCCAGGGGAAAAATATGAAAAGGAAGAGATAAAACCTGTGAGAATGCTTGAAAATGATTAAGGTGTTGGTGTAGATAGTACAAGGGGAAACGCCTGAAAATATGAAATTGGCTTGCTTATGGAGTGCTGTGCAACTAATTATTTGTCTGGGAAGGCATTTGGCAGAATTCCGACTGAAAAGCTACAACAGTGAGCAAGTTTGGGAAAAGCAGAAAGCTCCTTAATGCTAGGCAGCAAGCTACAACAACTATAGAGTAGCTGATTTGAGAAACAATGTGATAAAAGTGAAGAATATGGAATTATGGTATTCTTTAAAGAAGTATGGGGATGAAGGCTGGCTACTGAATGCGACTGGCATGGGGTATGATAAAGGTAAACCTTGAATAAGGACAAATAGAACAGTTAGTGAATGTTAGCGAATGTTAAGAGCAGAGAGCAAGGCCAACAGGGGTAGACCCCTTGATTTTTTAAGTCTTTGTCTACTGCCTGTCTGTCCATCCAGCTATCTATCTATCTATCTATCTATCTATCTATCTATCTATCTATCTATCTATCTATCTATCTATCTATCTATCTATCTATCTATCTATCTATCTATCTATCTGCATTATAAAAATGCTAATAGTGACATCAGAAGTGTGCCAATTAGGGAAGTGAGTGTAATCTGTTCTTTGGTATGCAGAGGATGTCTTGTTATTGGTTAAGAACTCAAATGCTTTGCGACAAATGTCAGATGGGTTGTATAATCCAAAGAGAAGCATGGCTCTGAAATTAATCTACCAAGGTAATCTGTGTTTCACAAAAAAAAGCAGCATAAAGAATTCCAAACTATATCTAAATGACAGGAAAAAAAACAGGTAAACTGGTGAATTTGTTTATTTGGGTACAACATTTATTAAACATTGAAAATGGGCAGAGGAACTATAACATGTATGGGTGCTGATTGAAAGAGTAGCATGTGATACCTAGGGAGGAAGGAGCGTTTGTTCAGTGGAGCAAATATGGCTATTTTGTTTCTTCCTGATGTCAAAGTTAGGGTGTCAGGAGAAGCTTGGACGTTGAATGCTTCAGGAATGGGGAACCTACCCAAGAGGTGTGTGATAAAACAAGGGAGGTTTAAAAATGACAGGGTAGTGAATGAATATGGATTGAAGAAGAAGATGAGTAACCAGCAGAGAAGAAAGGACCAAGGTGGAACAGTCATATTGAGGAAATGTATGAAAAACAATGGATGTCAGGAACGCAAAGACTGAGAGAAATCATGGTTGGATGGAACTAATGAGGCCTTCAAGTAGTAAGTGGTACCTCTACTTACCAAAGCCTCTACCTACGAAAGTTTCAGGTTACGAAACGCGTTTTTGAGAAAATATTATTTCTACCTATGAATATGTTTCAAGATACGAAAGGCTTTCTTGGAAAATGGCACGTCCGAGCTGCGCTGCCATTGGTTATCTTCCTGGCATCCATTGGCTAGGAGGGATCTGTGCGCACGCACCGCGCCGCGTTCTCAGTCTCGCGCTAGCAATCCAGCAAAGCAGGAAGTAATAACGAAGAATTACAGTTCGGGGGCTTGGAACGGATTAGGACATTTACAGGTAAAATGTGCCTCTACTTACGAAATTTTCAAGTTACGAAATGGCTTCCGGAACGAATTAATTTCGTAAGTAGAGGTACCACTGTAGAAATAACAAAAGAATAGAATAGAATAGAATTTATCTATTTATGAAGTGAGGTAATGGATCTACTGGAAGGAGACACCGAAAGGAGACACCCACCACATTCTAGTTGCAGAATGGGCTATACTTCTTTTTACCTCATCTCATATCTTTAATTTCTTTGGCTGATAATTTATCACGCCAATATCAGGCTAAATCAAAAAATGAGATAGAACTATCCAGCAAGAGTTCAGTTCTTTATTTGCTTACACACAGCAGACAGAATCTTTTAAAACCCCTACTACTCTCCTCCTAACAGATATACTAGAGAGTAGCAATCTTTATTTTCTTCCTCTGTCTCCCGTCCAGTTCGGGACTGTGCTATCTCTTGTCTCTCTCCCCTCCTAGGAACCTACTAACTCCTTCCTGTAGTCCATCATAGTACACACACACACACTCATGGGCATAATGTCTCCCAGCCAGTGTTTTCCAAACTTGGCCACTTTGAGATGTGTTGATTCAACTTCCAGAATTCTGCTGGTTCATGCATCTTAAAGTGGCCAAGCTTGAAAAACCCTGTCTTATTCCTTTTTATTTTTTTAACATCACAATGCTAACCCTCAAAAAGAGTGCTTGATGGCTACGATCTGATATTGGCTGATCGGCATTTAGCTACACATAGCATCTCTTTCATGGGGCTGCGACTGAAACAAACAGCCCCCTCCCCAGTCACTGTGGGACACAATCCTGCACCCTTGTGTATAGCTGAGAAAATGAAAGTGATTGCAGGAGGAGGACGAGGGGAGACAAGACAAGCGCTATAAATAATGCATCGCTCAACTCTCTCCCTTACAATTCCAAGGTGGAAAGACCTGTCTATCATGTTCCCTTTGCTTTGTGAGAAGCTATCTCACAGGGATGAGAGTGGAGGAGACTCCGTTGCTTCATGAAAATTTAACCGCTGCTGTTTTCAAGAAGGAAAGCCATTGCCGAGAGACTCCAGACTCCCACCCCAGAGTGTGTAGCTCCAGTACGATGGGATGAATGAAAACTGGGATGACACTTGGCAACCGAGATAGAAACTGCTCAGGTTTAATGAGAACCACAAGCAAAAGACTCTTTGTTTTCCTCCTGCCATTTTTGGCATTTCTCTTCAGCTAAACCAGAGGTCTCCAAACTTGGCCACTTTAAGACTTGTGGACTTCAACTCCCAGAATTCTCCAGCCAGCTATGTTAGAATTCCAACTGGAGGAGAGGAAGACTTGGGAATTGTAGTGGCAACCCTCAAAGAGAAGGGAAGGCAAGAAGGCTACCTGGAGAATGGTTGAGGTGGACAGTGTCCCCAAGCAGATGAAACACCTAGAGGATGTTGTAAAGCACTCACAAACCGTGTTGAATTTAATTTCATAACCCCAAAGCATGACTTAATGGGACAAAACTAAGATTTAATAGTGGCATTTGATCTTAGTTTTCATAGCTCTATGAAGATTTACAGGACGTACAATATAAGAATCCTTCCCTCTTTTTTGAGATCTCAGCAACATCTCAATATAAAGTAGAGGTCCCCAAACTTGGCCACTTTAAGACTTGTGGACTTCAACTCCCAGAATTCTCCAGCCAGCTATGCTAGTTGGGGAATTCTGGGAGTTGAAGTCCACAAGTCTTAAAGTGGCCAAGTTTGGGGGCCTTGAGCTAAACCTTCTTTGGGATTCAGCTCTTATTTCAGAAAAGCAAACTGAATGCATACGGGTAATCCTCGGCTTACAACCACATCAGGAACAAACCGCTAAGCAAGACAGTTGCAAAGTGAATTGCGTCTGCTTTTACAAGCTTTTTTTGGCCATGGTTGCTAGGCGAATCACTGCAATTGTGAAGTGACTCAAAGGGTTGTTAAGTGAATCCAGTTTCCCCCATTGGCTTGTTGGAAGATGGTTGGGGAGGTCGTAAGTGGGGGCTCAGGTGACCCTGGGATGCTGCCACCCTTGGAAATGTATGCTGGTTGCCCAGGGATGGGATTCCAAAATCCCAATAACTGGTTTGCTGTCTGGTTGCTGGGTGGGCATGGCCATGGTGGGTGTAGCCTACCGGAACTTCCTGTTTCTGGCTTCCCGTGAGCCTCCTGAGCCTGGGGGAGGCTGTTTTCGCCCTCCCAAGGGTCCGGAGGTCTCCCTTGGGCCTCTGGGAGGGGAAAAACAGCCTCCCCTGGGCTCTGGAGGCTCACGGGAAGCCGGAAATAGGCCAGTTTCCAGACTTCGGGAAAGCCCGTTTCCCCCCTTCCAATGCCTCCTCGTGGACCCTGCACTTACCTCTATCGAAAATGGGCCACGTGGAGACTGCTGGGAGGGACGGGAGGGGAGGGGCCAGCCAGTCGGTTGAAATACTAGTTTGGCGAACCAGATGCAAATTTAACATCCGGTTCGACGGAACCGGTAGAATCCCACCCCTGCGGTTGTCGAGGTCTCCATTTCTGATCATGAGGCTGCAACGGTTAGAAGTGTGAGGACCAGTCATAAGTCACTTTTTTTCAGTGCCACTGTAACTCTGGACGGTCACTCAATGAATGGTTGTAGGTCGAGGACCACTGCACAGGTAATCCTAGACTTATAACAGTTTATTTAGTGGTTGTTTGAAGCTAAAACGACACTGGAAAAAAGTGAACTTATGACCATTTTTCACAGTTACGACCATGGCAGTATCCCCATGGTCATATGATCAAAATTCAGAGGCTTGGCAACTGGTTCATACTTATGACCGTGGCTGTGTGCCCAAGGTCACTTGATTCCCCTTTTGCGGCCTACTGACAAGCAAAGTCTTCATTAACGACTTAGATGAGGGAATAGAAGGGGAACTTACCAAATTTGCAGATGATACTAAGCTGTCAGGAATAGCTCACACGCAAGGAAGTAGGCTCAAGATCCAGGTGGATCTTGACAGACTAGAACCCTGTGCCATATCTTACAAAATGAAATTCAATGGAGAGAAAAGTAAAGTCCTACATTTAGGCAAGAAAAACCAAAAGGACACATATAGACTGGGTGAAACCAGGTTCAATAGCAGGAACTGTGAGAGGGATCTTGGAGTCTTAGTGGACAACCAGCTAAATAGGAGCCAGCCATGTGCAGCAGCAGCCAAAAAAGCTAATGCTATCCCAAGTTGCATTAACAGAGGGATACAATCAAGATCAAGGGAGATGTTCTGACCCAATTCTGGTTCCAAGGAAGCAAACACGAGACAAAGGTAACAGCACAACCTTTTAATGTTTCTTTACGAATCCCGTTCCTTCACGGGTAAAAGGCTGCTTCAAACCAATTAGCTGTGATAAGAAAGAGCCTTGCCAAGGTTTTGCAAGGCTGCCAAGAACACCAGATAAAGTTACTAGGCAATAATTCCAACACAAAGAGTCTTCAAACACCAACTCAGATATTCCTAATGTCCACCAGGCTCGAGTGTAAAACTTCTTTGCCTTCTGCAAAGAACTGCGGTTTCTCAGCTGGCTTTTATCTCCTCAGGAAGGGGCGATTACCTTGCAGCCTTACTCCCGAGTAGCCCATGCTGCTGCAGCTGCTCCTTCCTTCAAGCAGCCCTAGGCACGGGCTCCTCAGGCACCTCTTCATTGCTGCTGCCAGTCTCCACAATCTCTAAAGGCAGCACTCCACTCCCTGACGGTCCTGGCCCCACCCCTGCCTCACACAGGCCTCTCTCCCAGACCTCAGCCCTCCGCACTTGCTGCCAGTGAACCACAACAGGAGGTACTAAGACCACGCTATAAAGCCTTAGTAAGACCACACCTAGAGTACTGCATCCAGTTTTGGTCACCACACTACAAAAAAGATGTTGAGACTCTAGAAATAGTGCAGAGAAGAGCAACCAGGATGATGAGGGGACTGGAGATTAAAACATACAATGAACGGTTGCTGGAACTGGGTTTGGCTAGTCTAGTAAAGAGAAGGACCAGGGGAGACAGGATAGCGGCCTTCCAATATTTGAGGGGCTGCCAAAGGGAGGAAGGGGTCAAGCTATTTTCTAAAACGCCTGTAGGCCAGACTAGGAATAATGGATGGAAACTGAACAAGGAGAGATTCAACCTGGAAATTTTCTGCCAGTGGGAACAATCAATCAGTGGACCAGAAATGGAATTTCTGTTCCATTGGCTGATTGAAATCAATGTTAACCTGGTGGCACCAAGCTAGAAAGTGGGAGACCATGAGCTTTGGTCCTGCCTTGGGGATGAAAGCTGGCTGGGGGACTTTGGGCCAATCACCAGGAGACAGTGAGTTGTAGTCCCACATTAGGCATGAAAGTTGGCTGGATGTGTTGAGCTAATCACTAGGAGCCTGTAAGTTCTAGTCCCACCTTAGGCATAAAAGCCAACTGGGTGACTTTGGAGCCAGTCACTCTCTCCCAACCCACCTCATCCCAGTGGGCATTGTTGTTGTGGGGAAAATAGGGGGAAAAAGTGGTATTAGATATTTTTGTTGCCTTGAATTATTTATTAAAAAAATAAAATGGTGTTGCATCCAGTGTAAAAGTGCGTTGGTTACATTTGCCAACTTGAGATATTCATAAAAACAATAAAGGTGCAATACAAATAAATAAAAACACAATGGAAAAATAAAATAACTTCATCCAACCCTACTATTAACTCTATTAAACGGATTAGAAGCTACCTGCTTTAATTGTCCTTTTGTCACCTCCAGCCTGATGCAGCCTAAGGAAGTTTATATAGGCAAGTTGTGGAAAAATCCAAAATCAATCGATATGCAAATTCCACTTTAAAAATGCCACTGTATTTTTAGCTCTTGTTTTGAATTAAAAAAAAAAAAAGCTTGCACCACCACTGACAGAATGCCAGCCAATGGGCTTGATTTATTATCTATAATGTCAAACTTGAAAAGGTTAACCACCATTATTAGCTGTCAGTGAGATTTCAGAGAGTTGGGGTTTATCACTGGAATACTGAAGGCGGCACAGGGGGTGGCAGGGAGGGAGGGAGGGAGGGAGAGGGGCACTTCAGCATTGTCATTAGATTGCCAGATGGCAGCGTACATTCCTTCCAAGGAGCACATATCCCTAAGTACTTCTCTGCGCATCTATAATTGACTATACGGCTCAAAATACAATCATTGCAGTGTAGAAAGATTAGAGATATTGAATATGAAGAGAAGACTGCATTGGGGGTGAAAAAATACACCAAATGGGCTTTTTCACCAAAGGAGAAAAAGAAGAAAAACAACAATAACGTTGTCATGAATCAAGATTGAACCACAGCCAAAGTATGGTGCTCAGAGATCCTGAATGAACTATTTTTTTTTTGTCTCTAAGCAGTAAAACAGATGTCTTGACAACCTGTGCTGATTAAATATCTGCAGGATATTTGCCAAAGACACTGGATGGATTTTTTTTAAAGAGAAAGAAGATGTCTTGATTCTAAGTAAGGCAGTGTTTCTCAACCTTGGCAGCTTTAAGCTGTATGGACTTCAACTTCCAGAATTCCCCAGCCAGCTTTACACCAAGACAAATTCCTTGTGTGTCCAATCACACTCGGCCAATAAAGTGTTCTGTTCTGTTCTGTTCTGTTCTATTCTCTATTCTATTCTATTCTATTCTATTGGACATGCAGTGGGACCTGTTTAAAAACAAATATATCGTATTATAGCAGTTCTGAATTAAAAGTACACACAGTCCTCATCTTATGACCACAACTGTGCCCCAAATTTATGTCGCTAAGTGAGACATTGCAGTGAGTTTTGCCCCATTTCATGACTTCCTTCCCACAGTTGTTAAGTGAATCACTGCCATTAAATTAGTAAAATGGTTGTTAAGTGAATCTGGCTTCCCCATTGACTTTGCTTGTGAGAAGGTCGCAAAAGGGGATCCCAGAACACTGCCATTGTCATAAATAGGAGTCAGTTGTCAAGCATCCAAATTTTGAGCATATGATGCCATAATGGTTGTAAGTGTGAAAAACGCCTTGCTCTAAGTCGCGCTCTGTCTCAAACCGAAAGAATCCCAGCTAAGGATAAATCCCAAAAGTCCCCCCCTCCCTTAATCCCAAACCATCTCAATTTAGAAAACTCTCTTATACCAGGTTAGAATTCTTTATAATTTTTTTTAGATTTCTGGGCAATCTATTCTGAAATGTCTAGGTAGGTCTACCCCAGAAGAATTTTTTCCTTGGCCCATCCATAACAGGACACAGAATTTGGAAGGGATCTTAGAGGTCTAGTCCAATCCCCTGCTCTGGTAGGAAACCTTTTACCATTTCAGATAAATGGTTGTCCAATCTCGTCTTAAAATCTTCCACTCTTGGCGCTCTCATAATTTCTGGAGGCAGGCCATTCCACTGATTAATTGTTCTCACTATCTGGAAATTTCTCCTTATTTCCAGGTTGAATTTCTCCTTGTTCAGTTTCCATCCATTATTCCTTGTCTGGCCTTCAGGTGCTTTTGAAAATAGCTTGACCACCTTCTTCCTCTCTGTGGCAGCCCCTCAAATATTGGAAAACTGCTCTCATGTCATCCCAGTCCATGACATACCCAATTCCTGCAACTGTTCTTCATATGTTTTAGCCTCCAGTCCCCTCATCATCCTGGTTGCTCTTCTCTGCACTCTTTCTAGAGTCTCAACATGGTTTTTACATTGTGAAGACCCAAACTGAATAGTAATAATAAGCAGGCATATACAATGGAATGAAGGCTATTGCCGAGCACTTAGCATGGTGCTCCATAGACTGTAAGCCGCCCTGAGTCTCCGGAGAAGGGCGGCATATAAATGTAATTTTAAAAAAAGGCGGGGGGGCGGCAGAGAAGGAGGTGGCTGGATGAAGTCACTGAAGCAGTTGGCGTGAGCTTAAATGGACTTTGGTGGATGGTATAGGACAGGAAGGCCTGGAGGAACATTGTCCATGGGGCAGACATGACTTTAACTGGCCAGGCATGACTTCACAACTAACAACATGATAAAACAGCTACAAAAAAAAAAACCCTTCCTTTATATTGACTGCTAGGCAGGGTAGGGATTCACAATATGAGCCTCCATAACCTTCCCAACTTGCAAATGCTCTGGGCAATAATAGCAACTACTTTTAAAATGTAAAGATGGCTGAGTCTTAAGTTGGTCTGAAATGCTGCAAAATTGCAAGTAAAATTACTATTCTCCTGTAAAGTTTCAGCTATTTTACTGAGGGAAGCCTGCATTAGTCTCAAGAATCACAGTTCTGGATTGAGGTCCTAGGAACAATTTCATCTCTTTCTGGTCCAGCAAAGCCCTCCCGTGGAGTCCTTAGCTGATAGATTCAGCTGGGAGTTGCAAACTCTCTGTGTCTTTTTTTTTAAAGAAAAATAGAAATGGGGGATGGTTAGACTATATCCTGACAGTTGGCACATGCCAAACAAGATTCCACTAGAACAAACAAATTGCAGATTTTTATGAAGGCAGAATTTTTTAACATCCAAACATCCAAAGTCTGTGGAATTGACGAGGAGGAAAAAAAAAAACCCAACGTTTTAGAGATGTTTCCCCAAAGAACATGTAAATTCTCGAGTCATATATATAGAAAGACAGAAGATCAAATCCACAGGCCAGATGGCAGAGTTTATTTATGTTAGAGAAAGATAGGAATTAAAAATAAATATTTGATGCTTCGCATTTATAGCAACTCATGTTCACAATCCTTATCATAACAGAGAAGCTCTTCAGAAGAGGCCTTTCTCTCAAACCACCGAATCTTTCTGGAATTCTGAGCTTCAAAAGGGTCAATCTATACTCCAAACAATATTGGTTTAATGTTAGATACTAATTTCTCTGCCATGAAGGGTTGTTTGATGCTGCTGCTGTTGAGGAGAACGCCAAAAACTCAAGTACTCTTCAAAGAACCTGGAATGCAATTTTCAGCTAGAGGAGATGTACCTTAAATTTGGTTTTAAAAGCAGCAGCGTGAAAAGTTGTTATGGGTAAAAGTTGAAAAAAAATGCAGATTATCTTCCGAAACCAAATAGGCATTTATTTTGAAAGGGAAACCATTACCTTGATTTGTAAATCCATTTCAAGATTTGAAGAGCTAGCTCGGCTTGTCTGTCAACTTCTCCATCAGCCAGCAAAAATGGATTAGGCATCAGAATATCAGAAATCTGCTTTTGACAGAACCTGAGTCCCTTAACTCAAGGGAGGTTTCTCTAATCCGGAGTCCTGCAGAGGCCCTTGGATAAGCCATCTGAAATTCAACATGCTGGGATGGTGTCAGGCTGGACCAGTGCAAATACAGGAGATGTTCTCCATGGGTTCAGCCAGGAAGGTTTTCCAGCCCTCCGTGGCAAAATACGGGGTGGGCATCGTTCATCTCAGAGCTCCAGCCCTTCCCCAAATAGGTGCACAATTGACCCAGACCTGCAAATTAATCACAAAAAATCCAGCCTTCCATGTATAAGACTAAGAAGAACCAGTTAAAACTATTTACTGCCCTAATTGAGGTGTGTGTGTGTCTGTGTGTGTGCACGCGCACATGCGCAATGGCCCAGTGGTTAAAGATGCTGAGCTTGTCTGCTGGAATGCTGACAGCCCATTTCTGAGACCCGAGTGCTGCACGAAGGGATGAGCTCCCGTTCCTCAGCCCAGCTCTTGCCCACCTAGCAGCTCGAAAGCCTGCAAATGTGAGTAGATCAATAGGTACCACTTCGGTGGGAAGGTGACAGTATTCTGTGTGCTTTGGTGTATAGCAAGGGTCTTCAAACTTGGCACGTTTAAGACTTGTGGACTTCAACTCCCAGAATTCCTGAGCTAACCTGACTGGAGGAGGAATTCTGGGAGTTGAAGTCCACGAGTCTTAAATGTGCCAAGTCTGAAGACACCCGGTGTATAGTCATGCCAGCCACATGACCACAAAAATGTATTCGGACAACTCAGACTCCCTCGACTCAGAAACAGAGATGAGCACCCTCCCTAGAGTCGGACACGACTGGACAGGGGAAACCTTTACCTTTTTCCTACGCTAGTACAGGTAGTCCTCGACTTACAATGGTTCATTTAGTGACTGTTCAAAGTTACAATGGCACTGAAAAAAAGACCGTTTTTCACACGACCATTGCAGGTTCCTCACGGTTACCTGATCAACATTCAGATGCTTGGCAACTGACTCGTATTTACGTGGTTGCAGTATCCCAGAGGGTCACATGATCCCCTTTTGAGACCTTTTGACAATCAAAAGTCAATGTGGAATCCAGATTCACTTAATGACCATGTCACTAACTTCACAATTACAGTGATTCACTTAACAGCTGTGGCAAGAAAAGTCATAAAATGGGGCAAACTCACTTAACAAACCTTTTAAAGGTAAAGGTTCCCCTTGCACATCCGTGCTAGTTGTTTCTGGCTCTAGGGGGTGCTACTCATCTCCGTTTCTAAGCAAAGAAGAGCCAGCTCTGTCCGAAGACGTCTCTGTGGTCACGTGGCCGGCATGACTAAACGCCTTCAAAGGCAAACGGAAGGCTGTTCCCTTCCCACCAAAGTGGTCCCTATTTCTCTACTTGCATTTTTTTACGTGCTTTCAAACTGCTAGGTTGGCAGAAGCTGGGACAAGTAACAGGAGCTCACTCCGTTACGTGGCGCTAGGGATTCGAACCGCCAATCGGCCGACCTTTCTGATCGACAAACTCAGCGTCTCAGCCACTGAGCCCCCCCATCAAACCTTTTACTTAGCGACATAAATGTTGGGCTGAACTACAATAGTACAAGTATTTTGGCTGCATTTATCTAAGGAAGCCTCATTCCCATTGCGAACATGTTGCCTAAGGCTGCAGAGATGGCTCAGCCACTGTCCTGAGTCGCTGCTCCACTCTTGCTGATGCGTTTGGAAGGCAGGCTCTGGGCCTCCACCCTTCTGACTCTGGGATGCCGGAGCTTTTCCCCTGGGAACGCTCCACTTCTTCGCACCCAGAGCAGCTCTGCCACCAAACGGACAGATGGAAGCTGAGGCCGGTGCTAAAAGGCCACGTGTGGCACTCAACGCCAATGAAACCCACTCCCAAGATTTCATGCAAATGCTCTCTTGCTTCAAATTCACATCCCTGAACAGACTTTTCACATGGACCTGGTTCCTATCACTCAAAGGCATTTCATTATCCATGGTAAGCTGAAGAGGAATGGAGGCCTTTGAACTCTGGTGCTGGAGAAGACTCTTTCGAGTCCCTTGGACTGCAAGGCCAACCAACCGGTCAGTCCTAGCGGAGATCAACCCTGACTGCTCTTTAGAAGGCCAGATCCTGAAGATGAAACTCAAAGACTTTGGCCACCTAATGAGAAGGAAGGACTCACTGGAGAAGAGCCAAATGCTGGGAATGACTGAGGACAAAAGAAGAAGGAGAGGACAGCAGAGAAGGAGGTGGCTGGATGGAGTCCCTGAAGCAGTCGGTGTGAGCTTCAATGGACTCAGGGGGATGGTGGAGGACAGGAAGGCCTGGAGGAACATGGTCCGTGGGGTCGCGATGCGTCAGACACAACTTCTCAACAAACAACAACAAGCTGAATAAGCCATAATTGGCTGGATTTGCAAACCACCAGAGCTGCAATCATACACTACACTAAGTTCAAATCAGCCAAATCATATTATGCTAGTTTGATGTGTAAGCCCAAGTACAGGAGGTCCTCAACTTACAACTGTTCATTTAGGGTTCATTTAGACAAGCAAAGTCAATGTGGGAGGCCAGATTCACTTAACAACCAGGTTCAATTCAATTCACTTTATTACAGTCATAGACCAGAGACTAGAAACAAATAAAAACACTCAGTAAATATACAATTAGAAATTCTAGTATAAAATAATAAACTGAAATCTATGATAAAATCCAGTCTGTCAATTATGCATGGTCTAACTATACTAAAATTACAATCCATGAACTGTGTGGCAACCAGGTTATTAATCAATTGTAGTGATTCACTTAACACCTGTGGCAAGAAAGGTCGTAAAAATGGGGCAAAATTCACTTAACAAATGTCTCACTTAACAACAGAAATTTTGGGCTCAATTGTGGTCATAAGTCAAGGACTTATTCAAGTCCACTTTAAGACAAAGTCTTAAAGTGGCCAAAGTTGGAGACCTCTGGTCTATAGAGTATAGACAACCTCCATGGATAGTAGATGGGTAGATAGGTAAATAGGTAGATACAACCCAGTTCCCAATTATTTCATGGATGGATGGATGGACATATCATGGGTTGATAGACAGACAGTTAGATAGATAGAAAATGGGTGGAGAGAGAGAGAGAGAGAGAGAAGGAGGGGAGAGGGAGAGAGGGAGAGGGAGAGAGAGTGGGGGTAATGTAAATATCAATGTCAGGTTCTTTTGTCTCATCCATGTATGGTTTGTTCCAGTAGCCCACTTACTGTCACATTGTTTGGGTTCCTCAACATCTGATGCAACTTTGTTAACCTGGGTAACATCTGAGCCAGCATGGTTCTCCTAATTGGTGTCACTTTCATGTTTGAGATAGGCAGGTGAAATGTTCGGTGATCTTTGCCCAAGGACCCCTACTGGTACCAGCCATCTCCCACATCGAAGATGGCACCCTAACCACTGTGCTGCACAGCTGCTCCAAAATTGGTCTCCTAGTGGTGAGAGCACTTGGGGTTGTAACTCCTCAGATGGGAGAGGGGCTCCAGCAGATCCCAGGAACCCTAACCCACAGCTCTCGGTCCAGAAAATGGCAGTTCTACACGTAGCTAAGATACTCCAGGCCTCTCCGGGCTTTTTCACGAGACTGAAGAAGACACATACCACCACGGGGTATGAAGGGGATTTTTGTATGAGTATGTATGCATTTCTTTGTCTGGCTGTTTGGTTGGGAATACCCAGAATTCTTTTCTAAAAAGCGGTAAGATTCCAAATAACTTCTCAAAGCCCAGGAGGTGCAATCAACTCCAGAATCGCAAATCTCAGCTTTGCAAGTACAAGCTACGAAGCAGTTTATCCCATATTAATGCAGCCCAGCCATCCCCAAAGCAAAGCCAGGTCGCTCCATTGATCAGGTCCTTGCTGATCTGATCAAAACCAGCACAGAAGCTCTGTCACCAACGCAAGTCACCCGTTGCCCAAAGGGGCTTTACTGCAAGGAAGTAGAATTCTCCATCTCGTTACTACAAAACACTAGGATGCATGGTGCTTGTCTACTTTCACATCATACTTCCAAAGTCATTGTCTTCAAATATCTCTCTTTTGGGTAATTTACTCCAGATTGATAAATATTCATACATGGTTTTCTAGCATTGCAGTTTCCTTCTAATTCCTTCTAATCACTGAGAATTCTTTGAGTTATACCTTAAAGAGACACAGAGCAGTAAGTTAAATCCATGTTTCTTGAACCTTGGCAACTTTAAGCTGTGTGGGCTTCAACTCCCAGAATTCCATAGCCAGAATGCTAGATGGAGAATTCTGGGAGCTGAAGCCCCCACAACTTAAAAGTTGCCAAGGTTGAGAATCATTCATTGCAAATACATCTCATTTTACTGGATAAAGCAACTTCTTGTATTGGTCTATTGTAATAGAGAATAAAATATGGAGAATTGACAGGAGTAAAATGATATTTGAAGACATTCCTTTCTTTCGAAAAGAAAGGCAAGAAGTGGCAAGCATTAAATCCTTAGTACAGAAATTCTATGGATTGAAATTGCTTGATTCCCAGAGAATTGAAAAGCAGGGTAACAAACTATTTAAGGGCATCTCTGGACAAAAGCCTTTATTCTCCTTTCAGCCTTAGTTACAATTCAAGCAGGAAGAGAGGCAGAGAGAACCTTTAAAATTAAATCACCAAAATTAAGTCATAAGTAAACAAATTACAAATAAATAAAATCATCCCCCAAAGTAATTTATGTTTTATACTGAAATGTTGCTGAGATCTCAAAAAAGAGGGAAGGATTCTTATATTGTACGTCCTGTAAATCTTCATAGAGCTATGAAAACTAAGATCAAATGCCACTATTAAATCTTAGTTTTGTCCCATTAAGTCATGCTTTGGGGTTATGAAATTAAATTCAACACAGTTTGTGGGTGCTTTACAACATCCTCTAGTTGTTTCATCTGCTTGGGGACACTGTCCACCTCAACCATTCTCCAGGTAGCCTTCTTGCCTTCCCTTCTCTTTGAGGGTTGGCACTACAATTCCTAAGCCTTCCTCTCCTCCAATTGGAATTCTAACAGAATAACAGAGTTGGAAGGGACCTTGGAGATCTTCTAGTCCAACCCCCTGCTCAAGCAGGAGACCCTACTATTCCAGACAAGTGTCTGTCCAGTCCCTTCCTAAACACCTCCAGTGATGGAGCACCTATGACTTCTGAAGGCAACTTCTGTTCCACTGCTTAATTGTTCTCAAGTGTTAGGAAATTTCTCCTTAGTTCCCAGTTGCTTCTCTCCTTTCCATCCACTGTTTCTTGTCTTGCCTTCTGATGCTTTGGAGAATAGCTAACCCCCATATCCATATCCATAGCTTTCTCACTAGAATAGAATAGAATAGAATAGAGTAGAGTAGAGTAGAGTAGAGTAGAGTAGAGTAGAGTAGAGTAGAGTAGAGTAGAGTAGAGTAGAGTAGAGTAGAATGGAATGGAATGGAATGGAACAGAAATAAGAATAGAATAGAACAGAATAGAAATAAGAATAGAACAGAAATAAGAATAGAATAGAAATAAGAACAGAACAGAGCAGAAATAAGAATAGAATAGAACAGAACAGAATAGAATAGAAATAAGAATAGAACAGAAATAAGAATAGAATAGAACAGAACAGAATAGAACAGAAATAAGAATAGAATAGAACAGAAATAAGAATAGAATAGAACAGAATAGAACAGAACAGAAATAATAGAATAGAATAGAATAGAACAATAATAAGAATAGAATAGAATAGAATAGAACAGAACAGAATAGAATAGAATTCTTTTTATTGGCCAAGTGTGATTGGACACACAAGGAATCTGTCTTGGTGCAAATGCTCTCAGTGTTCATAAAAAGAAAAAGATACATTTGTAAAGAATCATCAGGTACAACACTTAATGATAGTCAGAGGGCACAATAAGCCATCAAATCATACTAGGAAACAGTCAAAAAAATCATTAGGATACAAGCAACAAGGTTACAATCATACAGTCATAAGTGGGAGGAGATGGGTTGAAGGAAGGATGGGAGGATTAATAATAATAGTGATGCAGACTTAGTAAACACTTAGTGGACACATTCATCCATAATATTAAACCATGGTTAGGTTTACAGATTATGGGTTTGTAGTCCATGAAAAAGCACAAGCAATCTTATGGCTGGGAATGGAATGGTACAGAACAAGAGTTTGGAAGGGACCTTGGAGGCCTTCTAGTCCAACCCGCTGCTTAGGCAGGAAGCCCTACACCATTTCAGACAAATGGTTATCAAATCCCTTCTTAGAAACTTCCAGTGTTGGAAGGTGATGGCCTTCAGGTTTTCCTCACTGCTGCTTCAAGACCAGAGAAAAAAGGAGAAATGCTACCATCTTCTCATCCAATTCCAGCCGCCTTGTTCTCCCTAGCAACTCTTGTTCTCAACCACCAGTGGTCAATGAAGGATCACCAAACAGCACAACCAAGTGCAAGTGTTGAAAGAGCAGTGATGGACCCAGCTCAACAGCTGCATTAGACCTCCCAGATGTTCCTCTCCCCAGTTCCAACCATACCACCCCAGCAGGTACTGTGCCACCCATCTCAATCACTTCCATGAACAACAAGATTGCACAGGCAAGGACTCTTAAAGCAGTTAGGCCCAATAATATATTCCCCCAGTTTAGGGCAATGGAGGTAAGATGTGTTGCTCTATATAGGGTCCCTGGTACTCTCTGAGCTTGTTTTTTCTTCTTCTTTCAAATGTTTCATTACCAAACTAGGTAACATCACCTGTGCTATAAAGGTTAGTTGGGTAATAAAATGTCTGCAAGAAAGCAACTAAACTCAGACTGTACCAAGAACTCTACAGTTCAACCTGAAGCTAGAAATATTATCTATTATTGGTATGTGTTGGTCTTAAGTGCTTAGATAGACAGACAAACCTGCCAGTTTTTTTATCCAAAAGGTTATCATGAGGTGTGAGAGGAGGAGGAGAGGGAGGAGGAGGGAGCAGGAGGAAGGGGAGGAGGAGAAAAGTTGTTTTAAGTTCTAAGATGCCCAGACAAGAGAAAAAATACCCCTTGTCTGCTGGAAAGCAATTACAGTCCATTTTTGGACTAGTTTTTAAATCGCTACCTGACATTTTCCCAGCCCACCAACATTAAGTGCAGATTAGAGAGTGCTTGTGTTCCATGTGTGTGTGTGTGTGTGTGTGTATGTGTGTGTGTGTGCATGCGTGTGCGAGGGTGTGTGTATGGTAATGGACATTAGCTGCTGGAACCCAGCCTGTGACAAAGGAAGGATAAAGCGGCACGCAGCTTGCACGCCGAGCTCAAAGACTGCTTAGGAGACAGGACCAGCACTGCGGCATGCAGTCCTCCAGATCATGCGCCGCTGTTTTGTTCACATTTTCATGTGCCATCTTGCAGTAAATGCCTGCCCAGCAAAGAAAATCTCTATATATACCCTGTGTGGGTGGAAAGGGTTCTTTCTAACTGTTCTCATTATACTTCATTGCCAATTTAAAATGCACTGGGGGGGGGGGGGGGGGGGGGCTTTTAAAAGCCCGAGGAGAGAGAGAGAATTCCAAAGCCTGCAAAATAATTCTGTCTCGGTTTATTTCTAATTGGTTCCAGAACCTTTTCATTAGGCAGCTTCTGGTGTTCATGGACACCGTCTCCCTTTTCGAATTGAGCCAGCCCGGGCACAGCAGGGCGAGGGAGCAGCTTTTGCCCACCTCCCTTTTCTGAGGAACAAGCCAGGGCAGCCCCCAAGGATGGGGAGCAACCGTGCTGCAACTGGGGCTTGCTGGAGAGAAGGGTGAAAAAGGAAGCGAGCAACAAAGCAGGCAGAGGGAATGGGCTTCAGTCCCCAAAGCTGACAGGGAAGAGGGGCTCTGCTGCATCAAGAAAGGGCTGTAACCTTCACACACAATTCGGTTCTACAGCAGCTGCGGGGTGGCTTGGAAGGATGCCCGACTTCCACGGACCTCTTTCAGATACGTAGGACCATTCATTTCTTTGCTTCCCAGTTTCAGCCTAACAGACCTGCAAAGAGACTTGGAAGTATCTTCAGACAAGCTAGGAACCACCTTAGGTGCAGACCCCACGAGAGGGAGGGCGAAAGTGTCGTGGTTCTCAAAGGATGACTGGACCAAAGCTGGTAGCCAACTGCACCCCTGGGGCTAATGTCATGAGAGGGACTCAGAGCATGAAGGACAATTTTAAAATGGCCAAACACACCCGGGATCTGCAGGGAGCTGCGTCCAGAGGTTGGAGACACGGCACCAATTCATGTAGCTGTCCAATGCCCAATTCTTTTCCTCCAATTAACTTTCAGGACTCACAATCCTGACTTGAAAGATGATGTTTCTCTACCTTTATCTAGTTTAATTCTGCTTTGATCGTTTAAGCTCCTCTCTTCCTCCTCTTCCTCCTCCTCCTCTTCATTTTCAAACTCATCATCATCATCATCATTCCTGTACAAACCAGTATCTCTGACTTGTTTTTGCTTGTTTTATTTGAAGGCAACTCCAGTTAGCTGTCCAGGGAATCCCAAGGCATTAAAGTCCAATCTGGAGAATTTTAGCGAGTCATAATCCTTGCTGGAAGGTTTGCCAAAGGCTATGCACACACCCTGGTTGCTTCCTCTGCATTGACTAGAGAGGTTTTAGGGAGAGCTTCCAATCAATTGCACCTCCCCTAGACCAGGGGTTTCCAACCTTGGCAACTTTAAGCCTGGAGGACTTCAACTCCCAGAAGTAGGTTGGAGGGCCCTGCCCAGGCCTTGACAGAAGCTGTTGGGAAAGTGCTCAATATAGGTAGTCCTCACTGAATGACCACAATTGCAACCAGTCACTTGGTTGTTAAGTGAAGTGGTCACTAAGTGAAACCATAACTGTGCTTATCCTCTGACTTCAGCTCTCCTTTGCTTTATAGAGCTGTGAAGACAGTCAATATAGGGACTGATCCTATATTTACTTTTTCATCACCATTGCAACTACAGATGGTCACTAAATGAGGCACATTGCTAAACGAGGACTCCTCGTTGAAGGTATCTTGTATATCAACAGTCGCTAAGATGCCAACGTTTCCATATCTTGGGTCCTTATCTTCCAGTGGCAGGTCTGGTTCCTCTTTGTGATAAACCATATTTGAACAATGAATAATAAGTCACAATGGATGGATTTACCCTAGAATTAAGCTGTAATTTATCAACTACAACTTCGGCATTCACAAAATATGCTAAACCAAAGTCAGAGAAGTGATATTATGGTTTGGTGCCACATCTTTAATTCCTTCACAAACCACACTGGTCTCTTTTCATTTAGGTTCACCCAAACTAGGCCACATCTATGGACTTGAACCCCCAGAATTCCCAGCAATAGCAATATTAGCTTGGGAATTCTGGGAATATCCAAGGTTCAGAAATACAGGTGATAAAGTCACATTTGTAAACCTAAGAACACCATAAGTCAATTTATCAAGTATAACTGGGGCACTTTAAAATAATTTGTTTTAAGACATACATGGAGGTCCTTTTTGCATCTCCAAAGGAATGCTGTCTTGGTCAGTACGGTTTTTTTACAAATATAGTGCAAAAATTTCTAAATATGAACAAAACACAAAATATGCAATGAATGCAAGAAATCAAGAATGAAAATCTATATGTCTAAAAAACTTGCTATGCTAAAAACATCTTCTCTTTAGATGTGGCTCCTGAGAAGAGCAATTATTCATATACTGACTACAAATGTTCCCTTAATTTGCTCCTGATAATACCAGAATGTACCACTTGTGAAACCAAGCTGAAGGTCACAGAGGTAATAATCACAATCCTGTTGCTAATCTCAACTCCGTGTGGTTTGCAATAGGGTGGTCCAGAAGTTCAATTCATGAAATAAATGACCAAAGAGGACCTTCTCGGAGGAACGCCACTGTCTTTGTCCCAAGCAACAAAGGGAAGCCCTTCACTTAAGCGGCAGGGTCAAGACTACCCATGCAATTATATAACAGGCATTTCAGTGCTAATGATTCCATGTTTTTCTCACTTGGAATAGATCTTTATTGAATAAAGGAGCATATTTGTAGCTCAGGATTGCAATGAGGGGTCTTTGGTGGGCTCTGAACTTGGGTTGCTTTCTTGCAGACGTGTTGTGGTTTGCCGGCAGCAGGTGTGGATGGCTAAGGGCTCGGAGAACGAAGACTCAGGTGAGGGGCCTGCATGTGAGGCAAGGATGGGGCCAGGACCATCAGGGAGTGGAGTGCTACCTTTAGAGATTGTGGAGACTGGTAGCAGTGATGAAGAGGTGCCCGAGGAGCCCGTGCTCAGGGCTGCTTGAAGGAAAGAGCAGCTGCAGCAGCACAGGCAACTCGGGAGTAAGGCTGCAAGGTAATGGCCCCTCCCTGAGGAGATAAAAGCCAGCTGAGAAACCGCAGTTCTTTGCAGAAGGCAAAGAAGTTTTACACTCAAGCCTGGTGGACGTTAGGAAAATCTGAGTTGGTGTTTGAAGACTCTTTGTGTTGGAATTATTGCCTAGTAACTTTATCTGGTGTTCTTGGCAGCCTTGCAAAACCTTGGCAAGGCTCTTTCTTATTGGAGCTAATTGGTTTGAAGCAGCCTTTTACCCGTGAAGGAACAGGATTCATAAAGAAACATTAAAAGGTTGTGCTGTTACCTTTGTCTCATGTTTGCTTCCTTGGAACCAGGTTTGGGTCACACAAAGATATTTCATTAGCCAAACTAGGTAACATCATCAGTTCTAGTTGACTAACACTGATGCTATTACCTAGTTTGGGTACTGAAACATCTGCAAGAAAACAACAAGCTCAGAGAGCACCAAGGACCCCTCAAATATCTACTGTATATCAGGTAGTTCAAAGTTGCAAGTGACTTATGACCACTGTTTATACTTACGACCATTTGCAGCATCCCCATGGTCTTGTGGTCAAAATTCAGATGCTTGACAAGTGGTTCATATTTATGACGGTTGCATTGTCCTGGGGGATCATATAATTCCCTTTTGTGACCTTCTGACAAGCAAAGTGTCAACTTGTAAAACATTCTTATGCCGGCTTCCAAGTTGCCATATGAAAGGGGAGGTGGGGAAGCCCTTAAGAAGCAGGCGGCAAATGAACATTCCAAGGTTATCTTACTGAGATTGTAACTGAGGCAACTGGATATTCTGGGCCAAAAATCCTCTATTGCAGGGGTATCCAACTTTGGCAACTTTAAGACTTGTGGACTTCAACTCCCAGGTTTCCTCAGCCAGCTGGAGAAGCTTTGCTGGTTGAGGAACTCTGGGAGTTGAAGTCCACAAGTCTTAAAGTTGCCAAAGTTGGAGACCTCTGCTCTGTTGGAGAGCGTGATTGATGACACCTAGCCCATGAATGGGTTCCATTGGACAATCTGAATTATGAGACACCCAGAGAGGTGGGGGAAGCAGGGTCATAGGTGATCGTAAATTAAGTGTCTTAGACTCGGCTTCACACAGATCATGCCAGTATGTCGCTCCTAATAAAATCTTTGAAGTTTTTTTGAAGTTTGGCCCGAGGCTCATGATTTAATTAGGGCAATCGCTGGAATTCTGATACAAAGACAATAAGGAAGCCAGTGTCAGGGCTCTGACAATACACCCCCATTCAAATCACAAGTCTCTAGCCACATCTCTCAGAGTAAAAAACCTGATTTATTAGGAGTGACCATGTCGGCGTTACCTGGATGCAGCTGACTTAAGACACATCATCCCTTTCCCCCTTGACCCTAGTCTTCCCCCCCACCCACTGGATATATATTCTCCAATGGGACACATCCATAGCCAAGAGTCATCAATCATGCTCTCCAGTAATAGTCTTGCCCGCCAACAGCTTCGGCTGCCTAGCAATTATCTGAAGCATTTAAGGAATGCCCTACTTTCCTCCACTCCCTTTCTGCTGGCAACTAAAAAGACCAAAGAAGTATGTTTTAGTTGACAGCCAGATTCACTTGACCACCATGTTACTAACTTAAACAAGTGCAGCAATTCACTTAACAACTATGGCAAGAAAGGTCGTAAAATGGTGCAAAAAAAATCACTTAATAAACGTCTCGCTTAGCAACATAAATTTGGGGCTTGATTGTGGTCATAAGTCGAGGACTACCTGTACTTCCCAATTTTCAACAGTATTATCAGCTGCCAGGTTTTAGCTCCACAAGACCTAAAATCGCAGTTGCACAGAATACCTTTTGCAAGATGCTAAATGGGAAGAAGTACGAGTGGGCCTTGCTTTGCCCAGGAATAGTCCTGTTCCCGAACGACTTCAGCAAAAGGTTAAATTAAATTTTACTGAAGATGTCCAAGGGTGGCGGGTCCCCCACAGAAAAAAATGCTCCTCAAAGCCCCAAAGAACAAAAACAAAACTGCCAGATATTTTAACGAATAAACACAGAATGGTGCATTAAGCGAAGAGGTAAATGTGATTTGTCATTTACCCCTGTGAATCTATAGATTTTAATGACAGGGTCTCATTTACATTTAACGATCGGTGTGCGAGAAAGATTTCTCAAGAACTGGCGCTTTCTTGCCTGTCTCAGTAGGAATATATAGATATTTCTTCTTCGCTAACATTCAACTGACTGAGCACTGCTGGGTAGAATGCATTATTTAATCCCTCCGTTCCTTCTCACGACAAATATCAGGTCTAAATAGGGAGGAAAGAAGGGGACCTTCTTTGATGTTCAGTCTTAATGGTGGAAGGAGAGAGTGATTTGCAAGGGAAGCGATTGGGGAATCCACCAAATATTTGAAATGCAAACCAGAATTCATGAAGCCAAATTGGGAGGAGGCCCAGCCGGATGAACAAACTGGAGTTCTGATAGCGGCTCAATGGATGATGAATAACCAAGTTCAAGCAGTCCTCATGACTTTATGACCACAAGGGAGCCCAAAATCTCTCTTGCTAAGCGACACAGTTGTTGAGTGAGTTTTGCCCCATTTTACGACTTTCCTTGCCACAGTTGTTAAGAGAATCACTGCAGTTACTAAATTAGTAAGGCGGTTGTTAAGTGAATCTGGCTTCCCCATTGACTTTACTTGTCAGAAGGTCGCAGAAGGGGATCACATTACTCTGAGATGCTGCAATCCGTCACAAGTATGAGTCAATTGCCAAGCACCTATTGGGAATTTAGATCAAGGTTACAATACATGATGGGGTTCCCCAGTGCACAGATTAGAAGATCACTTCACAATCTGATCAGCAAATCTCAAATATGATGGAAAAAGAAGCACAGCATTAAAGAAGTAAAATGATCAAGGGGTTATATACTAAAACAGTCAAGAATTTCAAGGAGAGACAGAAAGAGACAGAGAGAGAGATGCGACAGACAGACAGACAGATAGACAGACAGGGGAGGAAGAGGGAGGGAAGGAGGGAGGGAAGGAGAGAGAGAGAGAAAAAGAAGGAAGGGAGGGAGGGAGGGAGGGAAGGAAGGAAGGAAGGAAGGAAGGAAGGAAGGAAGGAAGGAAGGAAGGAAGGAAGGAAGGAAGGAAGGAAGGAAGGAAGGAAGGATAGGGATTTCTAAACTCTAAGATGTCACACAGTAGTTGAGTCACCAACACAGCTGACTAATAGTATACTTAAAAATGCAAAAGGAAGTCATTTTTCACACAGTGCCTAATTAACTCACAGAATTCACTGTTACAGGATCCAACAGGACTGGCCCAACCATCAGTTATCTCATTCCATCCATCTCACCATCTCACCTGTTCTCAGACTCAAACCTGCCCTGTTTTCCCATTGTAATTTTTTGGGAAGAAGTTAATTTCCATTTCTTCCATCTACGCAACTCACTAAGCCTGCCAATTGTAGTTTCTCGCAGGACCCTCTTGGTTTCATTCCTATTTCATTTCCGTTGTGTATCAGGGAGCCTAATGCTGAGATAGGCAGCAATCTTCTTTGTGTCTCAAGTTTTCTGCAAATAATCTTGCAAGCAACATCAGGACGGGGCCCAAATCCGCTCTTTTGATAAAGGTCTCAATCAGCTCCAAAAGTGTTTTTTTCCCATCCTTTATCTCATGCGCCAGCAACACAAATGCAAAATGACAATATCACTTGCATGCACAACTTTATGAAAAAACTGTAGCAAAAGCAAAACAAACAGAAAGATAAGAAAAAAACATTAAGTGCCAGAGGCCAGGCAAATCTGTGGCTTAAGAAGAGAATAATTCTTGAAGGCTAGTATTTGGACATCAAAGCTTTTTAATTGAATTTTGAATACTTTATTTGGCCAAGTGTGATTACACACAAAAGGACATTGACTCCAGTGCAGAAGCTCTTGGTGTTCATGCATAGCAACAGAATAATGATAATCATCATAAAAATAATATCAACAAGAGGGAATAAGAAAGATAATAAAGATAAATAATAATAATACCACAGCCATACTACATGGTAAACACACATAGACATTAGATAGCACTGTGAGAATTAAGTGTTCAGCAGAGTGATGGACTGAGGGGAAAAATTGTCCTTGTGTCTAGTTGTTTTGGCCTGCAATGCTCTCTAGCACAGTCCTGAGGGAAGGAGTTGAAGCCAAAGATTATCTTCAGCAACTTGAAAAGAAATTCTGCTGAAATACCTTCTGTCCACCACAGCATCATCACTGGTCTCCCATTGCAATAGCAGTAGCAATAGCACTTGGACTTATATACACCACTCCACAGTGTTTTACAGCCCTCTCTAAGTGGTTTACAGATTCAGCGTATTGCCCCCAACAATCAGGTTCCTCATTTGACCTTGGAAAGATGGAAGGCTGAGCCGATCTCGAATGACTCTGGATTGAACTGCTGGCAGTCGGCAGAATTAGCCTGCAATACTGCATTCCAACCACTGCGCCACTACAGCTCCTATTGCCTTTTGTTTCAAGGCATTAAATGTATCCTTTATTAGAACTGCATCCCAATCTTCATTTATCTTCCTCCTCCCCCCATTTTTTTCTCTACAACAGCCATCTTGTGAGACAGGTGAAGCTGAAACTGGCATAAAGCTACTCAGTATGTTTTTACGGCTGAGGAAGCACCTGGTCTCTCTGCTTCTAATCCACCACCTTCACTACTAGCCCCGCTGGATGGAGCAGATACTTGTTCTTGTACTGAAAGAGAGGCACTGGCCCAAGACCTTCCATGGTGAAGGAGATTGTGGTGGAGAGTGTCTATGAAGGGGGAGGTGATGGAATGGATGACAGTAATGCAACAGGTCCTCAAGAAGGAAGGAGGACATTCCAAGGAGGGTTGTAAGACAAGAGTCCAGAACTGGATCGTGGGAAGAGAAAGAGAATTAGGATGATTACTCACTAGAATCTCCCAGGGTGTATCCATTAGATTAGAGGAGTATAAGTTTAGTCTGGCAAGATTCTGCCATGTATCCGCCTCCCGACCCCTTTCTGAACGTGAGTTCAGAAGAGGAAGAGGAGGAGGAGTCAGGAGAAGAGAGCATGGAGTCACATGGTGGCCTGAATCAGGGATCGGAAGGCTCTGGACTGACGGAACAGCCGCAACCGGGTTGATTAGACAAGCGACAGGTTGAACCCGAGTTGAGAGAGCCACAACTGCAGTGAGCTAGCCTAGAGGCTCCAAGTGAGGATTGGGAGCAGCTCCCACAGTCAGCAATGATGAGGAAGTGGAACCCACTTTTCCTCCCGATCTGCGGCCATGCAGAGCAGAGAGGAGGCAGGTGCAATGCCGGTCAGCCAGACTACGCATGAGGAGGCAACTTCACCCCTAGTGAAGGGCCGCACCGGTGTTGCCTATTTAATCCCACCCTGCAAGTTGAGTGTTGCTGGAACGATGTGTCCAGTTTCATGCCTTGTTTCTGTTCCGTAAATCCTGGCCTGTGATTTGGGTATTCTGACTTTGGACTCCATTTGTGTTCTGTTTCAGCTGGGTTTCTGCCAAGTTTCTCTTACCGTGCTGAGTATGGCGACTGGATCCACTCCACGTGTGTTCTACCCGGAGCCTGTTGAGGGGTTTGAATAAAACCGTGAACTCCTTAACCTGCGGGCGTGTGCTTGTGGGCCAAGTAGCAAAATATGGTGTGAGCAAATAAAGAATTGAACTTTGTTTGGATTCTGTTATGGGCTAGGCCCGTCAGTGGATCTCTCCACTTCTAAACCAACACCTTTCAGTCTTAAACTGAGAGAGGAACTGCTCCAAAGCATCTATGGTTGAAGAGTCTTAGAACCTGCTCTGTTCCCAGACTTTCATCACTACACCAGAATGGCTCTCCATTATGGTTTTAGAGACATGATCAATATAAGCAGAGGTCTCCAAACTTGGCAACTTTAAGACTTGTGGACTTCAACTCCCAGAATTCTCCAGCCAGCTATGTTTGTCGTTTGACCTTGGAAGGATGGCTGGAGAATTCTGGGAATTGAAGTCCACAAGTCTTAAAGTTGCCAAGTTTGGGGACCCCTGAGTATAAGGAATAATAAATCCCCCAAATAGTTATGTAACTCTGGGATTACCCATGAGATTACAGCTAAAAATGACCATCACATAGCAAGAAAGATGCTGGGTTCACATATCGTGAAACACATAGAAGTCCAGCCTTGTAGGGACAAACTGCATCTAATCGGTTACTCAATGCAGAAATTCAAATTTAAAAGTTGGATGTGTAGCTCTTATTTGGCACATCTGGCAAGGGAGAGTCTACCATCCTTTAATCCCCAAATCTCCTGCTGAATCTAAGGATATATTTTTTTCCTATCATTCACTTGGTATCTGCCTTCCTGAAAATTAAGCTGAGTGTTTTGTGTGTTGGGAAGATAAAGAGCAAAGGTTGACTTTTTGGAGGTCTGTCTTCCTTCTGGTATGGCAAAATGCAAATGCAGTTTTTTTTTTAAAAAAAATGGTGTGGTTTACTTTAAAAGGCCAGATTTCAGGATATTGATACGCTTGGATAAACCCAAAATAATAAAAATAGGTAAAAACTTAAAAAGGTTGCAACTGGGGAATCTGTAAGGAGGATAGGTCAAAAAGCCAGAATGACGGCCAAAATTGCACGATCAAAGACTTTTAATCCCCATCCAGATCACCTATATGCCTGGTCCTATTCTACATCCCATCACCAAAGCTAAACATTTAAGGCAGCAGATCAGCTGTTGTCAGCTCCCCCCCCACGCTGAATTTAAAATGTGATAGATTTTAATATTATTTTAGCTTATCCAACAATCTGTTGGTTTACTGTTCCTCTTTCATAAGGCATACAAATTAATGCAGCGTAAGAAACTGATGCAATCCCTGTTGTTAACTGCCAGGTTTATTATCACTAAACACTGAAAAACTAAAATGCATCTTTCATTCCATTAGTGGTATTTAAAAGTGCAGGAAATTGCTCTGCTGAAAAAATCAACACAGCAAAGAACTTTGAAAAACCTACAATGAAGGATAATTTTATCTAGGTCTGGTTGCCATTTATTAATAAAAATTTTTCCTAATGGATTGCCTTTCTCTATTCAAATGTCATTCCGGATAGAAATTCAGAATATGGGTGGGCTAAACTTTCAAGTACCTATACGTTTGTGCAGTTGTAAATGTATATTCCCATTTTTTTTCCCGAGTTGCATTCTTTCTTTACTTTTCCCTCTAATTTTTAAGGTTCTGTCCTTTTTTTTGCTCTAGAAAAATATTTTAATTTTGTGTTAACTTTTATTGTAATTCTATCGTGTTAATGCATTTTAAAATATGGTAATGGCTCAGTAAAAACTCTAAGCTGCACACTATTATGCTGCTTCCTCTGTATGGACTCTAAATAGACCATTTACTCAACTTTGAAGAAATTTCCAGGTAAATGTCTATGGAGATTCTCAGTCATCCAGGTCATGGTTGCCTCGAAGGTGCTTTTTCAAAAGGCAACTGGACTTTGTTTTTTCTTGAAGATATTTCACTTCTCATCTAAGAAGCTTTTTCAGTTCTGATGAATGGGGGAGAATGGAAGGATAGGATCCATCATTCAGTCAGAACTGAAGAAGTTTCTTGGGTGAGAAGAAAAAAGTTTGCAAAGAAAAACAAATAAAGTTCAGTTGCCTTTTGAAAAAGCATTTTTGGGACATTTCCAGACACAGAGTCTGATTTCTACCTTCTTACTTCTTTTGGAGAAAGACTGAAAAATATTTTTCCAAATCACCTAGTCTTATGCTACCATCTGTACAATACATTACATTATTAAGTCTGAAATGTCTTATAACACCATTTTATTCTGTTTTATCATACCTCTCCTTAATTATTTTTAAAATCTTATTATTGTTGGTACCATATTCCAACATCATGCGTCCCAGGGGTGGGATTCAAATTTTTAACAACTGGTTCTGTGGGCGTGGCTTAGGTGGTGGGCGTGGCTTGGTGGTCATGTGACTGGATGGACATGGCTTGGTGGTCCTGTTATTGGCTGGGTGTGGCCAACTCAATATCACTCACATCGAGGCACGCATCTCCTCACCTGTCCTCTCATGATTGTGCGGATACTGCAATAGTTGTAAGTTTGAAAAATGGTCATAAGTCACTTTTTTCAGTGCCATTGTAACTTTGAATGGTCACTCCACACAAGCAAAGTACCAGCAAAGGAGGGGGAAAAACTTCCAGAGAAGTTCCAGAGACAGGAAGTCTAGCCCTGCCAAGAATGTAATAAGGGTTAATGGAGAGGCAGTTTCTGTAAGCAACACCAGAATGTTTCCTTCCTGCCTTACTTACAGGATTAGGCCAGGAATTTCTTCTAACAACCGGTTCTCCAAACTGCTTAGAATGTTAACAACCGGTTCTAGAGAATAGGTGCAAACTGGTAGAATCCCACCCCTGATTCGTCCTCTTTTCATCTCATCCAATCATTTACCCCCTCCCTTTCTGTTGGCAAGACAATAGAAATATTTTATGAGTTGTCACCTGCAATACTGCATTCTAACCACCACAGGTCTGTCTGTAGAGGTTCTCCGTCATCCAGGTCATGATTGCCCCGAAGGTGTTTTTTCAGGAGGCAACTAGACTTCCTTGTTTTTTCTTTTGAAGATGTTTCGCTATCCAAGAAGCCGCTATCCTGTCAGAGCTGAAGAAGCTTCTTGGATGAGAAGCAAAACGTCTTCAAAAGAAAAAACAAGGAAGGCCAGTTGCCTCCTGAAAAGGCACCTTTGGGTATAACAACTACGCCACCACAATTCCTAGTAGCCCAGGTAGGTCTGTTAGAACTATGAATAGTCACCCAGCATAAGACACAACCAGAATCACTCATGAATGGCCTCGGGCTGTATTGCTTCTCCCCTGTGTTACAAGGATCTCCCTAGACTGCTTCCCTTCCCCTGGGAACAACCAGATAGGGCTTCATGGATTTGCAGCTGCACAACAACTCCAAGTTAAACCCTTCCTTGATCCCTCCTTCCAGCCTAGCTGGCAATTCCCCAACACTAAGCAACCAGTTGTAACACAAGGACTACTTGTATATGTAAGCAAACCCAAGACAAACTACACTAATATTATATTGTCATTCTCTTGCACTCCTCCTCCATCCAATGAATCCTCGGACTCTGAAATAAATATCAATGTTCTCCTTGAGCCCCCAAATCTTCCTTACACCCCATTATCGAAAAATGGGGCCAATAAAATTTTTACACAGTTTTAGTGGACAGGTGAATAACCAGGTCCAGCATGCTTCATGCCATGAAAGTAGCCATCTGATGTGTCACGGCTGCAGGTTTGGTAGATGTTATGCTTTATATATTCTGCATAATTATTCCTCACATACAAACCAGTATTTTCCAGAGCAAGTGCTGACAAGAGACATGAGATAAGCATACTGTATATTCAAAATACCAGAACAACAAAGGACTACCACTCAGCATATTCCATGGTGCATTTTCAAGATATCCTTCTGCATTCATGGAAAATGAGTCTTCCTTTCAAATATCTACATGGAATCACTTATGAAACACTTATGGGACCTTGATCTACATCTACTGGGACTCGCAAATAAACGAATACCCCACCACTTTACTAAGATGCAACTCTTTTCTTAGACTCAAGTTTTAAGAGAGATGAAGGGGCTTTGGCATTCACATTGTAAGGAAAAGCAGTTTATTTGCTTATAGTATTTGTATAAATAATTCAAGGCAGCAAACATATCCAATCATCACCCTTCTTCCCCCTATTTTCCCCACAAAACAACCTTGTGAGATGGGTTGGTCCAAAATCACCCATTTCATGCCTAAGGTGGGACTAGAACTCACAGTCTCCTCATGATTGGCCCAAAGTCAGCCAGTTGGCGTAAAGGCTAAGGTGGAACTAGAATTCATGATATCATAGTTTCTAGCCTTCCCTACTAGACCAAACTGATGAAATAGGTAACTTTCTCTAACATCTCCAAAATTTGAAACTGGTACTCAGAGAGCTACCCTATAAAACAGTATTTCTCAACCTTGGCTGCTTGAAGATGTGTGAAGTTCAATTCCCAGAATTCCCCAGCCAGTGGCCCCTAGGAGCTGGCCATTCTGGGAGTTGAAGTCCACACATCTTCAAGCGGCCAAGGTTGAGAAACATTGCCATGGAACACATCAAAGGTTTTGAGTATTCAGGAGGATGTTTCCTATCGCTCGCAGGAAATCTTTCTGAATTTCCCACTCTATTTGCTCCTTTACTCAGAGGAACATGGGATCTATTTTAAAACTCCCATTCAAAATAGGGGTGAGAGCACCGCTCCAGCCATTGGTGGACAAAACAGAGCAAAAACAGATGCCAGCACCCAGATGGGACATAATTAGGCCCTTATTTCAACTTCATCCCCTATGAGAAAATTAAGTCAGGTTTCTCGAGATGCCTTTGGTAGATACCAACCCGCATTTACAACACAGAGATTACACCTTCCACACCAATCAATCAAACTAGTAAGGGTTCTTGCAGTAACCCTTTATCTAACCATGACACTGGCAACATTTAAACAGGTACAGGTAGCCCTCGGATTTTATTTATTTTTATTTTATTTATTAAACTTATTTGCTTTGTTATGACTGTAATGGAGCCTGCCCAACATGGTCATAAATTGTGACGGTCATAAAACAGGCTGTCTCAGGACTGGACTCATTTTTTAAAAGCCTTTTTGCAGTGGTTGTTAAACAAACACCATGGTCATTAAGAAAGCCCATGGATCGCCATGGGATAGTTTTGCTCAAAAAAATGGAAGCCAATGCCAGATTTTGGCAGAACAGAAATGCCATAAAACGCGGTCATTGAACTGCAGGATGCTGCAGATGCAGCCATTGCCAAGCACCTGAATGCAGCCGCATGAATGTTAATATGTATTTCTAGTCCATGTATGATATGCTAAATAAATAAATAAATGCTAAATAAATAAATCAATATGGGAAGGGTGGTCAATGGAACTGGAACATAAGTACCTCCATGCAGGGGTGGGATTTAATTTTTTTAACAACCGGTTCTGTGGGCGTGGTTTAGTTGGTGGGCATGGCTTGGTGGTCATGTGGCTGGGCGTGGCCAACTCAACATCACTCACATTGAGGCACGCATCTCCTCGCCTGGCCTTTCCTGACAGGCTGCAACAGTCGTAAGTGTGAAAAATGGTCATAAGTCACTTTTTTCAGTGCCATTGTAACTTTGAATGGTCACTCCACACAAGCAAAGTACCAGCAAAGGAGGGGGAAAAACCTCCAGAGAAGTTCCAGAGACAGGAAGTCTAGTCCTGCCAAGAATGTAATAAGGGTTAATGGAGAGGCAGTTTCTGTAAGCAACACCAGAATGTTTCCTTCCTGCCTTCCTGACAGGATTAGGCCGGTAATTTCTTCTAACATCCGGTTCTCCGAACTGCTTAGAATGTTAAAAACCGGTTCTAGCGAATAGGTGCGAATCTGTAGAATCCCACCCCTGCCTCCATGGAGTCCCTCATAAGTTGAGGACTACCTGTATCAGGTACTACAAACGACAACTGAGCCCAAAATTTCTGCTGCTAAGTGAGACATTTAAGTGAATTTTGTCCCATTTACGAGCTTTCTTGCTACAATTCTTAAGCGAATCCCTGCAGTTCTTCAGTTAGTAATAAGATTGTTAGGTGAATCTGGCTTCTGCGATGATTTTGCTTGTCAGAAGGTTGCAGAAGGGAATCACGGGACCCCAGGACACTGCAACTGTCATAAATAGGAGTGCCAAGTGCCTGGATTTTGATCATGTTTCTATGGGGATGCTGCAATGGTTGTAAGTATGGAAAACAGTAATCGGTCTTCTTTTTTTAGCACCACTGTAATTTTGAACAGTCACTAAATAGACTGTTGTAAGTCAAGAACTAGCTGTACAATCAAGAAAAAAGTATTTGTTTACTTTGTTTGCACCCATCTCGCAACAAGGTGATGCTGGGTGCCTTACAACATTAGAGAAAAAAGGTTCTCCCAACTTCATATTTGTATCAAGTCAAAAGAAACTTGGCTTCTGAGTTAATCCCTGCGGTTTTGTCACAGCATATCCAAAGGTGGGCCTGCCCTGGCCTTCCTCCTCCTTGGCTGGGGTGGGGGGAAGGGGCCCCAGAGTCACCCAGTTGCCCCTGAGCCTTAGGGAGGACTGGAGTTCACAGTCTCCCAGATTCTGTCCCAGCACCTCTAACCACTACACCAAGGGTCTTCCAACCTTGGCAACTTGAAGACTTGTGGACTTCAACTCCCAGAATTCCTGAGCTAATATGACTGGAGGAGGAATTCTGGGAGTTGAAGTCCACAAGTCTTAAAGCTGTCAGGTTTGAAGACCCCTGATCTGCAGTATCTATCTCCATCTCCATCTCCATCTCTCTATCACTATCATCTATCGATTAATCGATCGATAGATCTATCTATCTATCTATCTATCTATCTATCTATCTATCTATCTATCTATCTCTATCTATCTATCTATCTATCTATCTATCTATCTATCTATCTCTATCCACTCTATCTATCTATCTATCTATCTATCTATCTATCTATCTATCTATCTATCTATGCATCTATCTATCTATGCAGCTATCTATCTATCTATCTATCTATCTATCTATCTATCTATCTATCTATCTATCTATCTATCTATCTATCTATCTATCTATCTCTATCTCTATCTATCTATCTAATCCAAGGGTCTTCAAACTTGGCAAGTTTAAGACTTGTGGACTTCAACTCCCAGAATTCCCCAGCTAACATGACTGGAGGAGGAATTCTGGGAGTTGAAGTCCACAAGTCTTAAAGATGACAAGTTTGAAGACCCCTGCACTACACCAAGCCAGCTCTCCAACTTCATAAAGAGCTGAAAACTATGTTTCAAGAGTCTTTTGAAAATCATGAGATCAAGAGAAAAAATAAAAAGAAAGCCCAAAAAATGCAGCCAAAATGGAAAAGCAAAATGAAGCAAACAAACAAACCACCTTGATTGCACGATTGAGCCAAACACACAAGAACATGAATTGCAATCAAATTACCCCAATCCCAAGGTGCTTCGGTATGCATAGCTTGGAAGTCCAGCCCCATCAGCTTGAACTAGTGAGGGTCTCAAAGACTCAATCAGGATAAAGGCTGGAGGACGGGAAGATTATCCCTCTAAAGTACAATATTTGATCATCCATATTCTAACAGCGGCATGCATTTCACTGGATCAATTCTGGAAATCGCCTAATATACCACCAATACAATTAATTATCCAAAAAAATTGTGAATGTGCAGAAATGGAAAAACTTACATTAAAATTAAAAGGAAAAGAGGAGGCACAATTTTACTCGATCTGGAATTAGTGGTATGAACGACTAGAACGCAAAAAAACCGAAAAAGGGAACCAAGGGGAAGAAACAAATTTATGATACAGATTATGACACATACAATAACAAACAGGAATTGTTAATGTTAGACTTAGACTCTCTTGTCTTTTAAACAATCAATAGAAGGAATTTATCGGTAAAAATAAATAAGTATAATCCAACAACAAATATTAATAACAGAATATTATGTCTGATAGAATATAAATAACAGAGAACCTATAAGTAACAAGAAACAATTGCCGCATAATATAATTTAGGAAATATTTAACTCACTGTCAAATGTAAAAAAGTTTAGTTTTAGTACAGAGATTATTGTGATGTTTATTTGTATGAATCTTTGTCTTTCAAGTTTGTATATCTTAATTTTTTGTATTCAATAAAGTTTTTAAAATTAAAAAAAAAAAGATTGATGGACGGAAGAAGGAAAAGTAAATCAGAAAAGGTCCAGCACCACAGAAAGCAAAGCTCAAAGAGAAAAATTGGTCCAAGCAAAACATCATCAAACACGAAGAAGATGCTCAGCCTTCTCAAGAATAAAAAACGGTGGAAGATTTAAGTTGTGGGTTTCATGGATAAGAACCTCAAAGATCAGTAAGGCTGCCATTTAACAACCCTGAAGAGCAAAACAAACAGGAGAAGATTTAAAAAAGGATGATCAGGACAGAAGAACACAACCTCAGTGTCATCCAAAGTTAGTTTAAGGCAGTGGGAACACATCCAGCTGGGGATCCCAATAGGACCACGCCTCACCTTCTGTGGGTTCATCTCTGAGGAATTCTGGGAAAAGCAGTGCAAGAGGAGACATGTGTGATGTCAGCTTGAGTGAGGGGATGGCTTCCTCAGCTTTGAATGAGGCTGTGGCACACCCTCTCAAGAAGCCAAATGGTCCTGGACATCCCAAAGGTGCTTTTTCAAGAGGCAACTGGACTTTCTGGTTTTTCTTTGAAGACATTTCACTTCTCATCTAGCCCTCCCTCAACAGAGGGGGGGAGATACAACATCATCTATCTCCAGTCAACAACACAGTCCTTTCAACAGTTCCAAGAAGGCTTCACACTAATTTGCACTACTCAGGTGACCCTGAGGACACAGACAAACCTCCAGGTGGCCTCAATGACTCCCTGAAAGGATGAAAATGACCAGCTATCTGCAAGGGGTATAAATCCTTCCACTCCCCACCATCCAGTCAGAGATCAAGAAGCTTCTTGGATGAGAAACAAAACGTCTTCAAAGAAAAACAAGGAAGTCCAGTTGCCTCTTGAAAAAGCACCTTTGGGACAACCAGGACCTGAATGACTGAGAATCTCCACAGACATTTAGTCCTGGACAATTATCTCTTTTAGGGAAGGTGGTAAAGGAGGCAATCAGTTTCAGGTCTGTCAGAGTATATTCATGAACTGGAATATAGCACGGTAACAAGGTCAGCCAATAAATAGGCATAGCAACTAAGTCAGCCAATGAGGACTGTTTGGAAACTGAAACTAGAAGTAGCATAGGCATGGCTCTATATTAAGCTCTGCAGCTCTCAAGCTATGTTGCGTTCCGAGTCTATCTATTGAAGATGAAACTGCTTCTCTCCTCTGCTGTGTGTCTTGCTTGCCTGCTGAACTAAAGTGAAACTGAGGTCTGCTTCTGAACTCCTGGATTGCTGTTAAGCTCTGAAGCTGTAACATGTCTGCTTCTGTTTGAGTTTGCTCCATGTCAAAGAAATCTACAACTGGTATTGTAAAATTTACTTGTGTTTATAAAGAAGTTAAATGAAGCTTCAGCCATCTATGTTTACTTTTCTGGCACTGAGTTTATGCTGCAATACTCCGAGCAAGGCCCCAGAGGAGGAATTGGATTATGCAGACATGTCTCAGTTGAGGTTCAGGCCAATGTTTCCTATGGAGACAGCTTGCTTATGACCTGGGATGGAGCTGGGATGGGGTAGCGTCTCATCTTTATGCTCCTTGATCTCTCAATACATGAAGCCATTGGGTGAGATCATCTGCCTGTTTGGGGTCAGGAACAAATTGATGACATCCAGTGATGTATCCTGGTCAGCATCGTGACTGAAGTCCCAACCCAGTACAGGGAGACTACATGGGCCTGGATGGGGTAGAACAGACTCAGGCTCAATCCTAACAAAACAAGGGGCTTTGTCTATTTCAATTGTAGACCATTGTGATTCTCAGTCTGGTTGTGATCCCCCATTTGAGACTTGTGTGCAATCTGGGGGTTTCCCAACTCTGAACATCTTCTCAAAAAACAATGGAACCTGTGGCTCAGAGGGCCTTTGCACAGGGACATCGCATGCAACAATTGTGGGGAGGGAGGGAGGAAGGAAGGACACCCAGATGTCACTGACAAAAATATGAAATACGAAATACTGAAAGGAAGACATCAAAGAACTCAAAGACAAAGTACAGCAGTGTTAACCTTAAATTGAGTTCAGAATATTTTCAGATAAAGGAAAAGGCTGCAAGTAGAGATCTGTTCACATAGCCAAAAAGCACAATGGAAATACAAGACAGAACCTAACAAACCCATAATTAATGCAATGAAAAGAGCAAAATGTGACAATCAAGAAGGAACATCTCATACTGCAGGCAAACTCAGAAGCACCAAGGCCATGGTGATGGTTTACTCCAGCCACCCGGAAATACTTGTGAAAAACAGCCAAAGCAAATCAAAGTTTAAGGTATACCCAGCATACTCATTTCAAATGAATTAAAATCACCAATTCAATATGTGGATTAAATGGATTAAAATGTTTAAACAAACTCAATTATATACATATAACAGGGAAAGAGGGAAACATCCAATGCAGCCCAGAAATACCGCCTCATAGATTTTCCAATCTATCTGAATTAGAACTCAATCTTAATTTAGACTTTATTAAAAGTGTGTTAAAATACGATAGCTGAAACACAAATATTTATTCCACACTTTTCAATTCGAAACTCTTTCTCTAATGCTAAATGAGAAGCAGCTTTCAGGAGAGTCATAATCCTAACCTATGGATTTTAAAAGCTCACTACTGAAGTGCATAATGAATTTGAATATGTCTCCTGATTTGCAGATGTACAATAAAATCAAGGATTAAAACATAGAGTAATACAGTTGGAAGGGACCTTGAAGATCTTCTAGTCCAACCCTCTGCATGAGCAGGAGACCCTATACCATTTCAGATAAATGGTCCAATCTCTTTTTGAAAACTTCCAGTGATGGAGCACCCTTAACTTCTTAAGACAAGCTGTTCCACTGATTGATTGCTCTCACTGTTAGAAAATTTCTCCTTACAGTACTTCTAGGTTGCTTCTCTCCTTGGTTAGTTTCCATCCATTGCTTCTTGTCTTGCCTTTTGGTGCTTTGTAGAAAAGGTTGACCCCTTGTCTTTGTAGGAGCCCCTCAAATATTGAAACCCTACTATCGTGTCTCCCCTAGTCCTTCTTTTCATTAGACTAGAGTCACTAAACATACATTCATTATAGACATAAATTAAAGGAATGCAGCATTTCAAGTGAGCAACACAAGACTGTAGCTATAATGGTTTGTTTGTTTTAAAACCAGCCAGTCACTGATGAACAAATGTTGAGGTACCTATGGATTCAGCATAGTGCAACTTTAAAATTTCTGATCCCCATTCAGGACAGTGAGTTGCATGCCAGAGACCCGCTGAAGCGTAGTGCGCTGACAGCTAAGGCTTCACTTATTATTCATGTTCTCCTATGCATAAAACTGGGCTGCTGAAAAATTTTATTGGTAGATCGATCAAGTGAGATTTAGTTGATTATTAAGAAGGGGCTAATTTTAATCAGTGAGGGGTCAGTTTTAATTGGTGTGGCTGTGAGTTAGAAGGGGAAACTGTTTATTTTTTTCAAAATGCCATTTTGTTCTGGCATTTTACTAGGAGAGCCCTTGTTTTATTTTTTAATTTTTTAAAAAGATGATGATTCTTGTGTCAAGGACAGACGGGAAGTTTCAATTCATACTAACAGTAACTTCCAATTTAGAGAGATAAAAAACATGGGGAAGTGAGTTGTGTTAAATTAGACACTGTTTAGGTAGTCCTTAACCCACAAGCACAATTGCAACCAGAATTTCAGTTACTGTATTAATCAAGGTGGTTTTTAAGTGAGTCACGCCCAATTTTAGATCTTTTTTTGCCACAGTTGTTAAGAGAATTCCAGAGGTTGTTAAGTGAATCCTGCATCCAGTTTTGATCATCACATTACAAAAAAGATGTTGAGACTTTGGAAAAAGTACAGAGAAGAGCAATTAAGATGATTAAAGGCCTGGGATTAAAACCAGGGGTGGGATTCTACCCGTTCGCACCTATTCGCTAGAACCAGTTGTTAATATTCTAAGCAGTTCGGAGAACCGGTTGTTAGAAGAAATTACTGGCCTAATCCTGTAAGGAAGGCAGGAAGGAAACATTCTGGTGTTGCTTACAGAAACTGTCTCTCCATTAACCCTTATTACATTCTTGGCAGGACTAGACTTCCTGTCTCAGGAACCTCTCTGGAGTTTTTTCCCCTCCTTTGCTGGTACTTTGCTTGTGTGGAGGGACCATTCAAAGTTACAATGGCACTGAAAAAAGTGACTTATGACGATTTTTCACACTTACAACTGTTGCAGCATCCCCACAGTCACAAGAGGCCAGGCGAGGAGATGTGTGCCTCAATGTGAGTGATATTGAGTTGGCCACACCCAGCCAATAACTTGACCACCAAGCCATGTCCACCCAGTCACATGACCACCAAGCCACGCCTACCACCTAAGCCATGCCCACAGAACCAGTTGTTATAAAATTTGAATCCCACCCCTGATTAAAACCTATGAAGAACAGTTGAAGGAATTGGGTATGGCCAGTCTAGAGAAAAGAAGGATTAGGGGTGGCAGGATAGCAGGGTTCCAATATTTGAGGGCCTGCCACAGAGAAGAGGGGAGTCAAGCTATTCTCCAAAACACCAGAAGGCAAGACAAGAAACAACGGATGGAAACTAGTCAAGAAGAGATCCAACCTAGAAATAAGGAGAAATTTACTAATACAACAATTAATCAGTGGAACGCCTTGCCTCCAGAAGTTGTGGGAGCTCCATCACTGGGGGATTTTAAGAAGAGACTGGACAACCATTTGTCTGGAATAGTATAGGATCTCCTGCTTGAGGAAGGGGTTGGACTAGAAGGTCCCTTGCAGTTCTATTCTGATTGATTGGTTGAATTTGGCTCCCTCTATTGACCGTTTGTAAGGAACAGGCTGGGAAGATCACAAATGGCAATCCCATCCCCGGAATCCTACAACCGTGTTAAATACATGCCGTGTGGCCAAATTTTGGTTACATGACCATGGGGATGTTGCAATTTTGGTAAGTGCAAGGACCAAATGTAAGTTACTTTTTCAGAGCCAGAACTCTGAATAGTCAATAAATGAATGGTGGTGAGGACAACCTGGAATGAAACAATACAACCATCACAGAATATATGAACTTCACCCCCTGCTTAGTGCAAAGCTGCCCTAAACATCTCCAACACGTTGCTATTGTTTGAAAATCCAAAGCAGAGAGAATCATCGTGGTTCTAGACAGATAATCTCATCACTTAAGAACTTTTACTATCAGGATGTCCAAATCTCATTTCTTTTAGGTTCAATCAGTTGTTCCTTGCCTTGATCCTAAACTCAACAAAGAACAGCTCCATCTACTCTTGAACATGAGACTTTTAGTTTCCTCCAGACCAGGAGTCTCCAAATTTGGCAACTCCTAAGACCTGTAAACTTTAACTCCCCAAATTCCCCAGCCAGCATAGAGAATCTCCCGCTCTGCACTGTTTCCCTTCTTTAGCAAGCTATCTATGCTCAGTTCCTTTTCTGATTTCTCATAAGGCCGGAGTGCCTCATTCTTTATCATTCTTGTTCTCCTCTGAACCTTCACAGGTCTCTTTTCAAGCGCAGTGCACAGAACTCTCCGTTCTCCAACAGCGGTTCAATTAGAGGATAATACAGCAAAGTCACTCCCTCCCATGATCTGGACACAATCCCTCTCTTAATGCAGTCAACGATTATTGGTTTTTCAATTGCTTCATCGCCATGCTTGCTCATGCTTTGCTAGTGGTCCAATTATTACTCCTACATGGATACAGGCTAATTCTGCTGACAGCCATCAGTTCGATCCTGACCGGCTCAAGGTTGACTCAGCCTTTCATGGTTCCAAGGTTGGTAAAACGAGGACCCATATCATTGGGGGCAAGAGGCTGACTCTGTAAACTGCTTGGATAGGGCTGGAAAATCCTGTGAAATGGTATATAAGTTTAAGGGCTATTGCTAGTCCTTCCTTCCTCCCTCCCTCCCTCCCTCAGTGGTTAGAATACAGCATTGCAGGCTAACTCTGCTCACTGCCAGGAGTTTGATCCTAACCGGCTCAAGGTTGACTCAGCCTTCCATCCTTCCGAGGTGGGTAAAATGAGGACCCAGATTGTTGGGGGCAAGAGGCTGACTCTGCAAACCGCTTAGAGAGGGCTGGAAAGCACTATGAAGTGATATATAAGTCTAAGGGCTATTGCTATTGCTATTCTGTAAGGGGGAGGGGAGAGAGGGAGGCAGAGGTCTCCTCCTAACATCTGTCCCAGCCCCACCCTTGAGCAGAGAAGGTCTAGGCACCCCCACTCACTGCTGCTCCACTCATCAAGTGCAGCTTTTAATTCTAAAGAGGCAATTCTGAAAAATTGCTTGTTTATAGACGTGGGATTCCGATAGTGCTAGCAGATCCCTGGGGGTCTCGATTTTTTCATTTCATAAACCAGATTTTGAGAAAGGGAGGTGAAGCTTCTGTCTGATTCCAAACCTTCCACTTTAGGTAAATTCTTTCAGGAATATCAATTCAGCCAAGAAAGAAAAACATTTGTTTCTCTTCTCCCCTTTTCATGCCCTCGACAGGAATGAATGGGCCAATGTCAAGAATTGAAGGCTCTTAACTCCCAGCAGCAGCTCCTGCACGGAAAAGGGACTTCTCAACACAGAGACACCATCAAAGGCCCGTGCTCTTCTCCCAGGCCAGGCATGGTTCTAATTAGCTTTTAACGGTCCAGTTAAATGGGGATAATGCTGGTGTTTTGGTAATGTTCCTCCTACACTACTTATTAATATATGGTACTTTTGCATTGCTGTAATACTTTTAAGTATGTTTGTAACTTGCCCCAAAATTGTCGTCCCCTGTCGGAATCTGAGAGGAGGCGGAGCAACTGACAGGGAGTGGGAGTGCGGCTCCATTGGTTGTGGAAGAAACTGGGGAAGGGCAAAGACCAGCTGGGCAGAGCAGGGGGAGGGAGAACAAGGGAAAGGGAATTCAGAGGAAGACCCCAGGCCCATCCCCTCTTCATCCTAGGGTATGCAGGGAGGAACAGAGAAGGGAGCAAGGTGGGTTGCATGGCTTACAGGGGAGGAAAGGGCCCTGGTTCCCTTCATTAGCTGCAGCTGGGAATACAGTGTATAAAAAAGGCAAGCTGCGTGCAGCAAGCTGTTAGGAGCAAATGTGACTTTATCTTGTATCATCGTGGCTTATCTGTGTTCTGGCGTCTCCCCAACTGTGTGAGTTTTGCCCTGCTTTCAGGTCTGAAATTCCTGCTCCTGCCCTGTCAAGTTAATTACTTCAGTTTGGTTTCTTTGGATTTTTAGTTACAGTTTGTGTGTACCTTGTTTTGGACTGAGTTTTCTATAGTCAAAAGCTGTTCCTGGGACAGTTTTTCTCCAGCCTGAAGATAACCTGGACATTGGGGGCAAAGTTGGAGATAATAAAAAGACTCTTATTGCTTATCTGACTGTATTGCCTTTGTGCCACGCCTCTTTGGGTCATCACAAAAATCTTTGGCAATTGAATGAATTAGAAGTAACAATGAAAACATCTGAAATAAAATTATGGTCCCTGCTGTTTACGGCTCCTTGTGGTAAACCTTTTCACGGCGAGGATGGAATTTACACATAAAGCAGCACCAGAAGGTCTTTAACCCTGGTTTGTAAGACAAGTCCTAAGGACCTAGTTTATATATGGTAAACAATTCACACATCACCTGAAGCCAAATAGAAGCAAACCCATAGTATTATTATGCATGTAAGCCTGCCTTGGGGAGGCAATAACCCTTCAAAGAACAGGTGGTTCCTGGCTTAGGACCGCAATGGAGCCCAAAATTTCTGTTGCTAAGCGAGACATGTATTAAGTGAGTTTCGCCCCATTGTATGACCTTTCATGCCACAGTCGCTAAGTGAATCATTGCAGTTGATGTTAGTAACATGGTTGTTAAGTGAATCTGGTTTCCTTGTTGACTTTGCTTGTCAGAAGGTCACAAAGGGGGATCACTTGACCCTGGGATGCACCCGTCATAAATATGAGTCAGTGGCCAAGTGTCTGAATTTTGATCACATGATCATGGGGATCCTGCAAACGTTGTAATTATTAAAAAAACGGTGGTAAGTCACATTTTTCAGTATTGTAATTTTTAACGGTCATTAAATGAACCATTTTAAGTCAAGGACTTCCTGTACTGTGTTTTACTAATCTAGATGAAATGATAATATATATTGCTAGTCCCTGTATGATATGCTAAATAAATAAGACTCTTGACGAATATATCTTTTCCTTTTTATACACTGAAAGCATTTGCACCAAGACAAATTCCTTGTGTGTCCAATCACACTTGGCCAATAAAAAATTCTATTTCTATTCTATTCTATTCTCTATCCCGTTCCATCCCATCTCATCCCATACTATTTAAATTCTATTCCTATATCCTTCTATTCTATTCTATTGTACCCTATGACTACCATTAAGTGTTGTACCTTATGATTCTTGACTCTTGACAAATGTATTTTTTTTCTTTTTATGTACACTGAGAGCATATGCACCAAGACAAATTCCTTGTGTGTCCAATCACACTTGGCCAATAAAGAATTCTTTTCTATTCTAAGAGTAAAGTAGGAGTAGCCCAACTGGTCGTGTTTCCTGTCTGGTGTAAAGCAGGCGTCATTCTTGCACGTCTGAAAGGACCAATTTCTTTGCTCCCCTCCGTCTCTCAAGGTTTTTTTCAAAACCGTGACAATCATTTCCCTCTGGCAGTCCTTGTGCCAATACACAGATCTTTGATGGAGCAAATAAAATACTTGAAATGCTTTGTAAAAAGATGAGAAGAAAATGCATTGCTTACATTACATCCAAGGCAGGCAAGGGCAGGTTTAGTAACTTGAAAATTACCACTATTATTTTTTTTTTAAAGAAAAAACAACAACCCAGGACTCTTAAGTCAGAAAAGCTTACAACACTATTATGCAGGTAAAAAGCATTCTGCTTCATCCACAGCCATTGTGCTGTCCCAGCCAGTCTATGGGAATTGGATAGTTACTTAGGAATTGTGAGCTGTCCTCTTAAGGGAATGCATCATGGGAAATGTAGTTAAAGGTATCCTGGGAAATGTAGTTCATGTCATGTGGCCACATCTGTAATCCTGATTGGCCACTAAATTGACCCTCAATGGGTTGAGGGAGGTTGCTCTCCATTTTTGCCTGCACTTATGGACTGATAACAGCTTCCCTTCTATTGCTACATGTTTCCTCCATTCTTGCCTAGATTCATAAACTGATAAGCAGCTTACCACTACGTGATGGGTTATGAAAATAACCATCTTTTACCTGAAATGCTGATATACAAAGGATTGGTCATTATAGAAGAGCTTCGTCACAAATGTGAGTTATGAAGATACCTGATGTACCAATAAATGTACTTTGTTATGGATGTTTTGTGGAATTATCTATCTGCATCTGCACAGTTATAAATCCACCTCTGTGCATGAGGCAAGACAGTAAAAGATGGTTATTTTCAGAGGTGAAATGCGACCGGTTCTGCCCGGTTCTGGAGAGCCGGTAGCGGCAATGAGCAGCAGAGAGAGAACCGGTTCTCTCCGCCGCTTGCCCAGTCTCCTATACTCACTTTTATGGCCAGAATTCGAAGCGCAGAAGCTTTGCGTGGCGCAAAATAGCTCCACGCAGCAGCTGCTGCAGCAACCAGCTTCATGCAGGCTTGCAGGAGGAGAGGTAGAACAACTCTGCGCCTGCACAAATGCCTCTGCGCCTGCGCAAAGTGCGTGTTTGGTGCACGTGTGCACGCAAAGTGTGTGCATGCGCGCAAAGCGCGTCCACCAAGCCACGCCCACCGAACTGATGGCAACTTTATTTGTATTACGTCCCTGGTTATTTTCCTAACCCATCATGTATAAGCTGCTTATCAGTTCATGAGTCCAGGCAAGAATGGAGGGAAACCTCTCTCAACCCATCGAGGGTCAATTTAGTGGCCAATCAGGATTACAAATGTGGCCACGTGACATGAACTACATTTCCCAGGATACATTCCCTTAAGGGAACAGCTCACAATTCCTAAGTAACTAACCAATTTCCATAGACTGGCTGGGACAGCACAGCCATTCTGAGGTGTTTGAAAGGCACCCAGTCTCGGCAGGGACCGAGGGATTAAACTTTGATAAGACTGCATACAAAATATACAATCACAAACACAAAGCGGTCTTGTTTCCTCCCAAAAGGAGGGCCCACTTCATACAATGATCAGCTGTGTTCCACAACAGAATTACTTCTCCAAATATTCAGGACTGCATTTCTCAAGATCATTTTCTTCCTGCAGATCAACTACAAGGAGTCCTTGACTTATAACAGTTCGTTTATTGACTGCTACAATGGCACTGGAAAAAAATATGATTTATGGCCGTTTTTCATGCTTATGACAGTTGCAGCATTCCCGTGGTCACATGATCAAAATTCAGTTGCTTGGCAACTGGCTCATATTTATGACGGTTGCAATGTCCACGGGTGACCTAATTCCCCTTTGCAAGGAACAATGGATGGAAACTGGACAAGGAGAGATTCAACCTGGAAATAAGGAGAAACTTTCTGGCAGTGAGAACAATCAACCAATGGAACAGAAGTTGACTTCAGAAGTTGTGGGAGCTTCATCCCTGGAGGCTTTCAAGAAGAGACTGGACTGTCAGAAATGGTGTAGGGTTTCTTGCTCGGGCAGGAGGTTGGACTAGATGACCTACAAGGTCCCTTCCAATTCTGATTATCTGTTATCTGACCTTCTGACAAGTAAAGTCAATGGGGAAGCCAGATTCACTTAACAACTGTATTACTAACTTATCAACTGTAATGATTCACTTAACAACTGTGGTGAGAAAGGTCGTAGAAAGGGACAAAACTCAGTTAACAAATGTCTCAATTAGAGACAGAAATTTTGGACTCAGTTGTAGTTATAAATTGAAGACTAACTGTTGTGAAGAGTCAATCTGAGTTACCTGAAACGAAGTATTATTCAGCTCCATTTTAGTGTTTATTATGGTTCAGAATTATTTCGTATCATTTTCAGAAACCAAAGACACACACACAAAAATCAAATTAAGCGAGTCGGTTTGGTTCAATAGTTTACCTTCTGGATTAAAGGGCAGGAGACGGTGAGTTCTAATCCCCCCTTAGGCACAGAGGCCAGCTACACCCCTTAGAACCAATAATTCTCTTTTACTCCAATCCATCTTGCTGGGTTGTTGTGGGGTAAAAAAATAGAAGGTAGGAGAATTACATGTGCAAAATAAGTGCAGGAGAATAAACCTAAGGAATAAAATGAGAGAACTCAGCTGCTTTTCATCACCGAAGTTAAAATGTCTTCATCATAAATTCTGGGTGCCCATGGATAGAAAGACAGGATATAGTTAATATAAATAAATGCCAAGTTAATGTTTAATTCTTTTGAACTGCAAGGTTACTTCAAGATTTAAATATTTTACAAGGGACGTGAAGGGAAAAATTGCTGGCTGATCCAGAAGCATTTTCCTTCCCCTGCCTGGAATTTTTTAATATTGTTATGAGTGGCCAGAAACAAATGGAATCGAGCAATCAATAATTTTTGGTTAGCCAACCATACGGGCTAAATAAATACAATTAAAACCATCAATACACCACTGGCGGTCTTGAGTTAATAACACATAAAAATTTAGCATATTTCCCAGGCTCCCCAGGTAAAGGCTGCAGGCTGCCTTTCCTTGTTTCATTTTGTTTTTTGTTTTTATTACAGATGTTATTATACAAGAGCAGCTTATTCATGAATCCAGTACCGGAAAATTTGCATGACAGAATCTCTTCGCAATGTTTTTTGCTAATTGTGCCAAAGGAAGACATGCCAAGCATTAGCCATCTAAATCCTTTTCCATGTACAGAACCAAGAATTCGCTGAATGAAAGAAAACAATTGTGAATACTTAATTTGGCTTTTATTAAGCCTGACCTAACAGCTCAGGGGATGGACAATAAATTACCACTAGAGTTAACAGTTCCTATATTGAAAATCACTCCACAGCTCTATGTACACTCAAATGCTAGCCTACCTCAGCCATGGCTTAGTGAATTACATGATTATGGCTTCACTATAATAAAGCAGAAACTAACATAGGTTGAGGTAACAATAACAGGGGTCTTCAAAATTGACAGTTTTAAGACTTGTCGACTTCAACTCCCAGAATTCCTCCTCCAGTCATGTTAGCTCAGGAATTCTAGGACTTGAAGTCCACAAGTCTTAAACTTGCCAAGTTTGAAGACCCTTGTTCTATAATATAAAATACAGCTAGCCAGGGGTGGGATCCGACAGGGTTAACTACCAATTCGGTCATTTATGAGGTTTGGTGATTTATGATGTTGTTTCCCTGCACGTTGCTGGCCGCACGCCTGTAAATCGTCATCAGCATGCTGCGTGCCGAGAGGCAGCCTTTCAAAAAGCCCTTTTTTCCTGCTTTTTTAACTGCAGCTGTGCCTCGCACGGCAGCTGAAGTTGAACAAAATCAGGAAATAAAGGTCAGGTAAGAGCCCGGGTGGGCAGGTGGGCAAAAACATCAGCAGACATAGAACTGGTTCTATGTCTGCTGCTCTTCAGAGCTACCGGTTCTACAGAGGTGGACAGAACTGGTAGAAACCCACCCCTGCAGCTAGCGAATCTACACTTCTTGAACTATGGTATGGGAGAACAGTCCCTCAAAGAAAACAAGCCAATGGATCATCAGGCAAACCAATCAAGTAGTCTACTTGAGGTACAAATGACCAGGCTCAAATCAGCATATTTTGTGCATATTATGCCAGAACAATCAATCAGAATGGAGTTGGAGGGGACCTTGGAGGTCTTCTAGTCGAACCCCCTGCTCAAACAGGAGACCCTATACAGGGGTGGGCTTCAAAAAGCTTAGCAAAGAGTGCCCGGTGGCTGGGTGGACGTGGCCATGTTGGGTGTGGCCATGATGGGCGTGGCCTAGTCAGCCTCCTGCACCACAGCGGGGGGCGGGAGGGTTGTCCTCCCCGGGCTCCGAAGGCTCTCTGGAAGCCAGAAACGGGCCCATATCCAGCCTTCCTGAACTTCTGCGAGGCCCGTTTTCTGGTGCTTTGGATCTTTGGAGAAGACTCTAATGTTGGGAAAGGTGGAAGGAAGAAGAGGAGGCTGACCAGCAACCGGGTGAATGGACCAGTTACAATCGTTATGAATGCACTGGTGGAAAACTTGAAGGACCAGCTCAAGGCAGATTATCATGCAGAAAATCTGGTAGACACGTAATGGCACATAGATGCTTTTTTCAGAAGGCAACTGGACTTTGTTTTTCCTTGAAGACATTTTTCTTCTCATCCAAGAAGCTTCTTCAGTTCACATCTTCAAGGAAAATGAAGTCCAGTTGCCTTCTGAAAAAAGCATCTTCGGGACAACCATGACCTGGATGACCTCCATAGACTAATGGCCCATAATCAATCAATCAAAAGTCTGGAACTTGGTGCAGTTGGCTTTCAATAACATCCTGGACACTCATCCCTCTAGTTGGGTTTACATCCTGGTTGTTTTGTTTTCCTGTTCCTGTGACCAGGGGTGGGATTCTACCAGTTTGCACCTATTCGCTAGAACCGGTTGTTAACATTCTAAGCAGTTCGGAGAACCGGTTGTTAGAAGAAATTACTGGCCTAATCCTGTAAGGAAGGCAGGAAGGAAACATTCTGGTGTTGCTTATAGAAACTGCCTCTCCGTAAACCCTTATTACATTCTTGGCAGGACTAGACTTCCTGTCTCAGAAACTTCTCTGGAGTTTTTTTCCCCTCCTTTGCTGGTACTTTGCTTGTGTGGAGTGACCATTCAAAGTTACAATGGCACTGAAAAAAGTGGCTTATGACCATTTTTCACACTTACGACTGTTGCAGCATCCCCACAGACATGAGAGGCCAGGTGAGGAGATGCATGCCTCAATGTGAGTGATATTGAGTTGGCCACGCCCAGCCAATAACATGACCACCAAGCCACGCCCACCAACTAAACCACGCCCACAGAACCGGTTGTTAAAAATTTTGAGTCCCACTCCTGCCTGTGACCATTAGAAGCAAATCTGGAGTCTGGCTTCTCTTCCAAGAAAAAGATTGTAAACCAAGACTAATTCTGATCTGCAAAGCTGGCTTGTATGAAATATAAGAGAAAACTCAGGTTGTAGAACTCCTTCCATTTAACCATTCCTGCCTCGGGAAGAGTTACACAAGAACAAAGGACTTTCATACCTGGGAAACAGAAGCCAGGATAGAGTTCAAAAGCACTGTGAGTTTATTCTACGGAACCTATACACACAAGTCTGATCTACTAATGGTCAAAGCAAAATGGCACCGGATTAGTGTTAATGGACTCCAAGTGGGGCTTGTCTTATGTCTCTTTTGGGGGTGTAGAGATTCCAGGCTGATAATGCATTTGACCCCGCCCTACAGCTCAGCCTGGATGCCTCCTACACAGCATACAGATTGTAACTCACAATTGTTCAGAATCATGACCGCAATGAAGATGTGAATCATATTACAGATCTTCCTCAACTTACGACCACAAATGAGCCTCAAATTTTTGTTGCTGTGAAACATTTGTTAAGTGAATTTTATGACCTTTCTTATCACAGTTGTTAAGTGAATCACTGTGGTTATTAAGTTAGTAACATGGTTGTTAAGTGAATCTGGCTTCCACATTGACTTTGCTTCTAAGAAGGTTGCAAAAGGAGATTGTCAATTAAAAAGATACTCCTTTGGTCTTTTTAGCTGCCAGAAAAAGGGAGTGGGGGGAAACAGTGCATTCCTTAAGTGCCTAGATAATCACCCTGGCAGCCCAAAGTTGTCGGGGCGCAAGGTTATTACTGGAAAGCATGGTGCCATTTTGCTTTGATCGTTAGTAGATCAGACTCTTGTGCATAGGTTCTGTGGAATAAATTGATGACTCTTGGCTATGGATGTGTCCCATTGGAGAATACACATCCAGGGGGTGGGGGGAAGACCGGGGTCAAGGGGGAAATGAATTATGCATTTTAGTATCAGCTGCATCCAGCCAACACCAACATGGTCCCATCTAATAAATCCATTTTATTTACTCTGAGAGATGCGGCTTGAGATTTAGGATTTGAATGGGGGTGAGTCCTGACAGGGATCATTTGACCCCGGGACACTGCAACTGTCATAAATACAAGTCAGTTGCCAAGCATCCAGATCATGTGACCATGGGGATGCAGCAATGGTCTTAAGTGTGAAAAATGGCCATAAATCACTTTCTCAGGGGCCATTATAATTTTGAACGGTCACTAAATGAACTGCTGTAAGCCGGGGACTTGCTGTATTTGATTGATACTACCACTTGGCCCCATTTGTCTTTCCTCAAGGATGACTCTAGTCTTGTAACAACCTCACAACTCACAATACAAACACCACACCTTCTTAATGCAGGTCGCCACAAAGAACCAAGGACCCTGGAAATATCTGGAGTCAAGGAAGGGTCTAACCATTTCTATTTTTCAAATTCACACAACCAGGTGAATATATTGTGCAGAACACATTGTTGCCAGAGTGTGTGTAGTTTTTTCCATAGCTGAAGAAGGAGTGCACAACTGCAGGAGCAGGACAATGGCAGAGGCCGAGGAGTAACAGCCACAGTTTCCAAAGAATGCAATTGCTAATTGCACCATAAAATCTGGCTATTAGAACAATATTGCAATAAATGAAACAGCAGAAGCTCAGGTCCAATTAAGTTTAAACATTAAAAATAATCCTCCTTTCAATTTAAAATGAAGACATCTGCGGGATCCAAAATAACTGCAGGTTCTTTTCTTTTTGAGCTTGAAAATCTGTCCCTCAGTAACAGCTGCAATTTAGTCAAGTGGGGATATTTCTTCGGATGCTTTAGGAGGAGAAGGAGAAAAGTAAGCGAAAGGAAAAAGAGAAGGTAAAACCAGAGGAACATTTGAAAAGGTATCTTTAAACACCTTAATTCTTAATATGTTTGACCTTGTTGGAAACAAGCTACACAAACACACACATATCCCTTGAGGAGGGAGGGACGGAGGGAGGGAGGGGGTCTCACCCTTTGAGTCTGCATCTCTTCCTCAGATTCCCTTCCACAAAAAGGCACAAAGGCTTCTCTGGCCACGTGACCAACAGATAGCCTTTTTCAGCTAATGAGTTCTAGTCCATCTTTTCATGCTTGACTGGGCGGTTTTTCATTTCCGGCACAGAGTTAAAAGCATTTGATGTTTCAGGTGTACAAACGGCCACCGAGATTCAATATCACAGGGTAACCAATCCTCTGTCACCCGCACAGCCACCATTTCCTCCCTCCCCCTTGGATTGGAAGAATCTGACACTGGAGAACCGGTGGATCTTTCCAAACTTCCTCACTTCAAATGAGTCTTTGGGCAGCAACCCAAACCCGAGGCTTTTGCTGCTTGCCTGATTCACATGTTGCACTGACTAAGCTATAATGGTGCCTGCTGGAATTTTGGCTCAAGCTAATCCTAATCACTGGGTTTATAAACTGTGATTGATAGTTTACCATGCTGTGCAATCTCAACTGGTCATACTTTATCGAAAAGACAGTTAAGCAAACCAGGGTTAAGTGCCATGTATGAATCTTAATAGATAACAGATAATCAGAGTTGGAAGGGACCTTGTAGGTCATCTAGTCCAATCCCCTGCCCAAGGGGACCCTATATCATTTCTGACAAATGGCAGTCCAATCTCTTCTTGAAGGTCTCAAGTGATGAAGCTCCCACAACTTCCGAGGGCAACTTCTGTTCCATTGGCTGATTGTTCTCACTGTCAGAAAGTTTCTCCTTATTTTCAAGTTAAATCTCTCCTTGTTCAGTTTCCATCCATTATTCCTTGTCTGGCCTTCAGGTGCTTTAAAAAATAGCTTGACCCCTCCTCCCTATGGCAGCCCCTCAAATATTGGAAGACTGCTATCCTGTCTCCCCTGGTCCTTCTCTTCCCTAGACTAGCCAGGCCCAGTTCCTGCAACTGTTCATTGTATGTTTTAGCCTCTTGTTTAAGTTAGAAGAAGTAGTTTGGTAAAGATAGAATAACAGAGTTGGGAGGGAATTTGGAGGGTGCCCAAGCAGGAGATGCTGCAGAGGGAAGGCCACAAGCACGAAGCCACCAGTGAAGAGGCGTCAGCTGTTACCTTGCCCTCTTTCCTGATCCCAGCCCACAGCAGGATTTCAAATAACTTCTTCTGGGTTGTCTAATGAGGACAAAGTTGAGGTCATCTCCTGTTGACTTCATGGACCCAACACAATTGTTTTCTTCACAACGAAATTTGAATGGCTTGCCACTGCTTTCATCCAGGACATCAGTTCACACAAACAGCGCCCCTCCCAAGACCCAGCCCTGATGTCACCTGGTGGTCCCCCATCTGATCCCTAACCAGGCCCACCCCTTCTTAGCTACAGCTAACATCAACCAGCTGCTGCCACCTAGCTCTGCAATGTTTTGCAAACCAAAGCAAAGAATTTTTATTTTAGAAATCAAACATTAGAAAACTGCATGTTAAGTCTGGGTCATACATGTCAACGGTCCCCGACCTTTCCAGCTCGGGGGCCCAGCAGGAGGGGGAAGAAGGGACGGTTCTGTTGCGAGTGGCAAGTATGTGTGTGTGTGTGCAGCTCCATTTGTGCGAGTGCCCGCTGCTCATGCAAATGGAGCCTTGCACTTGAGGGCCCACTGTTCACGGAACTCGAGCTACACCTGAGCATGAGTGTCTGTCACTCATGCAAATAGAGCTGCATGTGTGAATACGCTCACTCGCTGCTTCCGTGGCCCAATTCCCAACCTGCTCCAGCCTGGTAGGCCTGGGGGGTTGGGGGCCCCTGACATATGTGTCCCTCTTGGCTTAATAAGGATTAAGAACAAGGATAAGCAAGAATCTCCTCCAGCCATACCACCCAAGCACCTGGGAGAAGAGTGAGGTCTTACAAAAGGCTACCAGGGTCAGCACCGTCCCAATCTCTGGAGGGAGCCTGCTTCATAGGGCAGGTGCGAGAAGGCACAACTTAGAGGTCCAAGAAGATGACACTGTTCAGTGGAAGGGAAAGCCGCCTGGGAAAGCCAAGGGAAATCATCAAAACCATAAAAAAGCAAAAGTTGGAATATTTCAGACATGGGATGCAACACCAGGAAAAATATGGCATACTCCACTTAATCCCCCAAGGAAAGATTGAAGGCAAATGAGGTCCAGGCAGAAGAACATCATGGCTTCAAAATATAAGGTTTGTACAAAACTTAGCATTTTTTTGTGCAGCCGTTGATAAAAATAGGATTGCCAACATTGCCAATGAGGAGGAGGAGGAGGAGGAGGAGGAGGAGGAGGAGAAAATCCAGAACACCTCCCTCTGCTACATTCGGTGGGATAAACAGAGTCAATGGGAGGCATTCAGCCCTGCAAAACACTGGACCTTGAGCCATTTAGGGCTTTACCGGTGACCAGCAGTACCTTCACATGACCCACAGCAACCTCTTGCTGCCCATAAGCCAACATGCACACCCATATTGTTGTCTTTGGATGGGCTCACACAAGGCAAGATTGTGAAGCCATTCAGTTGTTGCAGAGTAATAATGATCGGACTGCATGGGAAAGCAATTGTTCTGTTATTTGCATCTCTCATCCTGCCTTTCCTTCAGAAGCTTCAGGTAACTCAAAGAGAGGCTCCTTCTCCCATGACACCCCACAACTACCCTGTGAGGTAGGCTGGACTGAGACAAGGGCTGGCCCACAATCACCGTGTGAGCGTCCATAAATGAAAGTGGGCCGGAATCTGGGTCTCTCTGATGCCAGTCTAACATCTTCAGTAGCCACCAAGAAGGGCCACATGACATCAGCACAAATAACTTCTATCCAGAGATTGCAAGCTGGCCAGGGAATTCTGGAAGTTGAAGTCCACATCTCTTAAAGTTGTTGAGGTTGACAAACACTGTCCTAAAGGATCCCTTGTACCTGCAAAGAAGAAGCCGGCCTCAACTTCAGAGCTGGGGGGGAAATAATAGGCCTAACGAAAACATAAGCAATTTGGGTCATTTCTGCTCCAATGTTACAGCTGCTTCCCTGACTGTGCCTGAATGTAACCTCAGGAGACATCAATGGGACCTCATTGCTAATGAGGCAGCCAGAGATGACCCTTCTCAATATGTGAAACATAAGGGATTTTTCCCCTTGTTGGTAGCACTTCTAAAGACATTTGAACAGCTGTGGGAGCTTTAAATATTAAGCTCCAGAAAGGAAAAACTTCTGAAGATGTAATATTCTTTCTCTAGACTATGCTACTGTGACTGGATACTAATGCCACTGTTTTTTTTTTAAATGCCATAATTAAGGTTCTCGTTACGTCTCTCCTTTCTTTTCCATCAAAGCCCCATCCTCTCCTTGTAAGGTGACGTGACCCCAATGTCTTGTCGAATTTTCCAAGGATTGTAGTCAGCAGGAGGTATTTGCAAGGATTTGTCCAGAAACATGAGGAAGGATGGGGGGAGGGATCTTTTTTCCCCCCTTCCTTAAAATTTGCCACCATGTTCCATGCGGTTGTGTTCCAGCACAGCAAATAAATAGCTCTAACTTGGTTGGAAAGAGGAGCCAAGAACACGTTTCCTGGCTGGCTCCAAAAGACGGTCGAATGAGCAACGTCAGCACCGCTCATGATCTTCCCACGCAGGCAGCGCATGGGTGAACAAGGGTTTTTCCAAAGGCACAATAAACTCTAGTGCAGCTGGGCATGCATGAAGGAAATGCTCGGCGCATAAAAAACAGCTGTATATCCTTTACAACTTGGGACTGAGCAAGGCTAAAATAGGAAGAGCCACTAAGGGCCCCAAAAAGCCTTAGATGCACCCTCCAAAGTCTTTCCCAAAATTTCCCCCCCTCCCTTTAAAAACATGGAATGACATGTAACTAAAACAGGGCTCCCCAAACTTGGCAACTATAAGCATAGCTGGGAGTTGAAACTATAAGCATTCTGGGAGTTGAAATCCACAAGTCTTATAGTTGCCAAGTTTGGAGACCTCTGAACTAAATGGAAGATTCATTCAATCTTTGGGGAGGAACTCTTATCAATGGCATTAACTGATTAAGGTTTACTTTTACGTGAATACAAATCGAATTTAAACTTTGACCAGGACCTGGTTACTTCCCCTCTTAAGCACTGGCTGCCCCTATTTGCTCCTTCCTAGCGATAAATATCCCTGCATCTCTTGTGTAGGTTTGTGCAGGTTTGACCTCAGGCTAACTGCAAAATGTTGATCCTTCGATTACTCCGAGAGATTGTAACGTGTCAGATAACATCTCTCCAGAGTACCGTCCTGGGAATTTCTGCCCAAACCGGTAAATGAGCCTTTGTTTTACCAAGCCCCTCGTATGGAAGTTTAAACCTCTGCAAATAAATGGGAGAGGAGGGACAGAAACCTACCTGACTGAACGCAGCTCATGTGTAATACTCAGAATTTACATACAATCTAAGGCTTACTGTGGCTAAAATAAATTGGGATTTCATAAAAGGCATTTGCGAAAATCAAAGATCGCATGCTAATATTTTCTACGGCACAGTTTTATAAACCAATTGTCTCCCTAAATGCTTCTGGATATGCTCATATGAACACTTCAGTGTATAAAACATGAGCTTAACTATGATTTATTTTACCCTCATGAAAAAGCTTAAGCAGAAACTTCACATTTAGATAAGACATTACTCTTCTAGGTGTTTTTCCTAATGTGGAAAAAAGGTGAAACAGAATAAAACTGGCACTCAGATTCCCTGCAGGAATCTAGCTTTCTGCCTCTGGACAAAAACACCCACTGAGCTCTACTACCACAGAAAAAAGGGAAGGGAAACCAAACTGGCAAAAGGCTTCACAAAGAAAAAGGAATACAGGAAAGTATTTCCTATCCAAACACTCTTCAAAACTAAGGAACATACAACTCCCAAATATCTCCCATCAGCACAGGAGTCACAGTCCCAAGATTAAAAAAAATAGATATTTCCAGGTAGAAGGACCTAATAGGCTCATACTTATGTGGTTGTCCACTATGACTCCTAGATCCCTCTCAGTTACTACTGTTGAGCCTCTTCTATACCTTTGCCTTTGGTTTTAAATGCATGGCCTTACATTTTTAACCACTGACCTGCATCTTTTTGGACAGGGTCCAATGCTCAAGATCCTTCTGAATCCCGAGTCTATCCTCCATACTATTAGCAATTCCTCCCAATTTGGTGTCACCTGCAAATTTGATGGCCTCCCCTTCTCTCCCTCATTTAGATCTGCTGTAGGCTAGATTGGACAGCAGTTTTCTCAATTTTTTTGAGCTCTGAGGTTTACCTCTGTCTGTTCATTATTCTTGGTAGTTATTTGTTCTTTCTGTGTTCAGTTTGGATACAAACGTCTGCTTTTACTAGGAGTTCCTCATCTTTTTGGTTGAGTCCCAGAATGACTAGTCTTGTCTCTTCTAGTAATCCAATTGGTTTACATTTAGTGCAAGTATAGTTTGAGTGTTCTATGAGCATGAAACATATACACGGCAGTAGTTTGCATCTGCATTGGGTAGCTTAGGATGGAGCAGGTAAAAGATAAGAGATGCCCTTAAATCAAGATTATTTTCAGGAGATGTTATGAACACATCCATGCAGTTTTGTTGGCAACAGCACAGAAGTTTATTTTTTCAAAGAATCTTAAAATTTTTGAATTGGAAAGATCATTTACCCTTTGAAGTAGGGCAGAAAATCCTATTCATCTTTAAAAAGATGCTGTCGAGCCCCTTCTTCAAAACTTCAAAGAGATAGACAACCCACACCTTCTGTAAAAAATACCCCTTCCCTTTTGGGAAGAATATATCAGGGAATTTTTAATTTCCCAATCAACTTTATGGCTTTGGGATTTCCTGGTGGAGTCCCATTCCGGTATTGGTCAGGTGTGACCCTGAATAACTTTTTCAAAGTCAGGTAAGGTCAATGAGGATGCTTCTACTTGATGTGACAGTGAGAGAGGAAAGGATATTCCAATACTGGTGACTCTCTGGGTGTGTTAGAACTTAAGTGCAAGGAAACAGTGGGAAGATAAGGCCAAGGAGTATTCTGGAAGGTCAATGAGAGTCCTATAGGGATGCTGAGAAGAGAGAAGCAGTGAGAGGCTGAGCAATTCTGACCATACACTAAGGCATGAAGCTAGGAATTTTTTTAAAAGGCTATTGCATCGATACTATAGGGAGAAGACAATTCTGTTGCCATAATCCCCATAAACCTGAAGGTTTACTGGTTGAGGAAATAGGCCTTGTATCAACTAACATTAAGTATTAATAAAAGAGAATATTTATAGCTCAGCGTTGACATGAGGGATCCTTGGTTCTATCTAAGTATGCTTGTTTTCTTGCAGATGTTTCATTACCCAAACTAGGTAACATCATCAAACTGGAATAACCAACACCCTAGAAGATAGGCTCAAAATCCAGATGGATCTTGACAGACTTGAACACTGGGCCCTATCTAACAAAATGAAATTCAATGTAGAGAAAACTAAAGTCTTACACTTAGGCAAGAAAACCAAAAGTACACATATAGACTGACTGAAACCAGGCTTAATAGCAGTAACTGTGAGAGGGATCTTGGACAACCAGCTAAATATGAGTCAATAGTATGCGGCAGCAGCCAGAAAAGCCAATGCAAAGAGTACTGCATCCACTTTTGGTCACCACACTACAAGAAAGATGTTGAGACTCTAGAAAAAGTGCAGAGAAGAGCAACCAAGAGGATAAGTGGGGGCTGGAGACTAAAACATATGATGAATAGTTGCAGGAACTGGGCCTGGCTAGTCTAGTGAAGAGAAGGACCAGGGGAGACAGGATTGCAGTGTTCCAATAGTTGAGGGGCTGCCACAGAGAGGAAGGGGTCAAGCTATTTTCCAAAGCACCTGAAGGCCAGACAAGGAATAATGGATAGAAACTGATCAAGGAGAGATTCAACCTAGAAATTTTCTAACAGTGAGAACAATCAATCAGTGGAACAGAAGTTGCCTTCAGATGTGGGAGCTTCATCACTGGAAGCTTTCAAGAGACTGGACTGCCGTCTGTCACAAATGGTGTAGGGTCTCCTGCTTGGGTTGGACTAGATGACCTACAAGATCCCTTCCAACTCTCTTAATCTGTTAATATGTCCTGCAATTTACAAGCAAATGAATGAAATTGCTCCAGTGTTGCACAGAAATTACTATCAGTAAATTTTTCCTTATATTTATCAATGAAAGCTAGATAAGTGCAGCTGCTACTTATGGTCCTACTTTCTGTGGAGTTCCTATATTCACAATCTTCCTTGTGGTTTCTTTTTTGTCTGTGTCTCTCTTAAGTCTTCCCTTCTCCAGACTGAACACCTCCAGTTCCTTCAGCCTGCCCTCATACAATGTACCTTCAAGTCCCTGTAATTGGCATATTTATTTATTTATTTGTTTTATTTATTTGATTTGTCAATCGCTTACAAGATAATAAGTACAAGGATAAACATAGTTATGAATACATTAAATGAATACATATAAGAAAAAATAAAAGAAACAATAGGACAGGGACAGTAGGCATGTTGGTGCGCTTATGCACGTCCCCTACAGAACTCTTAGGAAGTGGGTGAGGTCAATAGTAGACAGTCTAAGGTTAAAGTTTATTTTTTTATTTTTATTTTTTATTTGGTTTGTCAATTGCTTACAAGATAATATGTATAAATATATGCATAGTTATGAATACATGAAATGGGTATAAGAAAAATAAAAAGAAACAATAGGACAGGGACGGTAGGCACGTTGGTGCACTTATGCACGCTCCCTACAGACCTCTTAGGAAATAGTAGACAGCCTAAGGTTAAAGTTTTTGGGGTTTGGGGAAGAAACCACAGAGTCAGGCAGAGTATTCCAGACATTGATCACTCTGTTGCTGAAGTCATATTTCCTGCAATCAAGTTTGGTGTGGTTTATCTTAAGTCTGTATCTATTGTTTGCTCTTGTGTTGTTATCGTTGAAGCTGAAGTATTCACTGACAGGTAGGACATTGCAATGTATGATTTTATATACTAAGATCGGACTGAAGCCAGCGTAGTTCTAGATTTTCTAGGTCTAGAATTTCGAGGCTGGTGACATAAGATATTCTGCAACGAGTAGAGGAGCATAGATCTGCAACGAGTAGAGGAGTGTAGAACTCTTCTTGTGAAATATTTCTGGACTTTCTCAACTGTGTTAATATCAGATACGTAATGTGGGTTCCAGACTGATGAGCTGTATTCGAGTATTGGTCTAGCAAATGTTTTGTATGCTCTAGTTAGTAGTGTGATATTAACATATTGTTGCCCTCCTCTCCATCCAACAGGTCTTTACTCATCAACTCTTTGACAAAGATGTAGTCCTGGCTCACCATGAACAAGGGATGCAAGAAGACTATCAGCACAAGTAGGTAGACCAGATCAGGAAATCGCAGGAAGGTTAAAACTACCTTTATTTATTTTTATTTGCATTTATATGCCGCCCTTCTCCAGAGACTCAGGGTGGCTTACAGTCTATGGAGCACCATGCTAAGTGCTCGGCAATAGCCTTCATTCCATTGTAAATGCCTGCTTATTGCTAGGGCTTTTTGGCCCCCCCATTTTTTTACAAAGTCAGCTTATTGCCCCCAACAATCTTGGGTCCTCATTTTACCTACCCCAAGAGGATGGAAGGCTGAGTCAACCTTGAGCCTGGTGGGATTCGAACCTGCACTAATTGCAGGCAGCTTGCACTAAGTGCTAGATGATTAATAGCATGCACCACCAAGGCTCCTATTGATGTTCCAAAGGAGGTTTTCTTTTCCCCAAAAGCCAACTCGACGTTTAGTTCTTGGAAGAAGCTTCTCAGATGAGAAGCAAACATTTTCAAAGTAGGCACCAAGAAAGTCCGGTTGCCTTTTTTTGGGGGGGAACCCCTTTGGGACAACCATGATTTGGATGATGGAAGATCGCCATAGCTATTGAGATTTTTATTGATATCATCTCACAAGTTTGATTGTGCTTTACCTCCTCCTCCTCCCATTTCAGTAAACAGAACAAAATAACACAGTTGAAAAGGACCTTGGAGGTGTCCTAGTCGAACCCCCTGCACAAGCATAAGATCCTATTCCAATCCAGACAAGTGGCTGTCCAGTCTCTTCTTAAAAACCTCCAGTGATGGAGCACTACAACTTCTGGAGGCGAGCTGTTCCACTGGGTGATTGTTCTGTCGGGAAGTTTCTCTTTAGTTCTAAGGTTGCTTCTCTCTGTCCAAGTCACTTCCAGATGTTATCTTGTTACTCGGGACCTAAAAATATTTCAACCCCTCTTGCCTAGGAAGTTGCTGCATGCTTCTACCATGGCCATCTTCCTTACTCTCTACAAGGATGGATTCAAGGAGAAAAGGATAGGACATGCTAGGGGGGAGGTTTGCTGGTGCTTTGCCTGGCAGAGTCCTCCAGCAATCAATATCCAAAAAGATTCTTTTCACTAGCAACACAAAAAACTCAAAAGCGATAGTTGCTTTTGCTCAAATGCATGTTTAAAGAGAATAAATTTATGATCCTTGGCAGGCAGCAACAGAGTAGAACTTTTGTTAATCTTTAGGCGCAGAGACAAAGCTTCTACTGTCACACCTACCCAGATTTCTCTCTCCAAATAAATAGGAACTGATGACCACCTTTTGAAAATCTGACTGCATTGTGGATGCAACCCTCTCCTCTGAAGCATCTGGCAACACCTCCATGGTCTCTCTGGGTTCAGATGAAAAGGGGGGCCTGATGGATTGAAGTGTTTCCTAGCTCTCCCTTTGGCAAGATTGTCAAAAAAAACCCAACAACAACAGAAAGGGGCTGTAAACAACTATAACAAATCAGCCTCCCTGTTCTGACTGCATCACAAGGCCAGATTTCAAGGGTTTCACTCGCTCTCACCTGAAGCTCAAAGCCAAACACGGAAAACCTCTTCAAATATGCTGGGCTGCATCTGGCTTCTCTGCCACACACACAAAAAATAATCAACTGATTTGGGATCATTTCACACCCATCCACTCCCCCAAAACAATCCCCCAATCCCCAAAGAAGGCCAGAAGAGTACTGAAGATTACAAGTCTTATACAGAATCTCTCTTTATGAAGGGCCAACTTCTACCTCGGATAGTTATCCAGAGGAACAAATAGATGCAAGTACTCTGAGAAGGAGCGGCAGATTTACCTGTGCCTTACACAGAATCACAAAGAAATCCCAGACTGGAACTTGACAAAGAATTGTATCATACAGGCCTTCTTAATCATGTTTTACATACATGCATACATACATACATACATAAAATGTGCACATACACACACATATATTATACACACACATTATATATGTACACAATATATATATATATATATATATGTGTGTGTGTGTGTGTGTGTATGTATGTATATGTTACACACACACTATACATGCATACTGTATTTTCTGGCGTATAAGACTACTTTTGAAACGAAAAAAAGTCAACCAAAAATCGGGGGTCGTCTTATACGCCGAGTATAATTTTCCAACTCGATCCTGCACCAATCACTGCAAGGCTGCTTGGACCGCCTCTCTAACTCAGCCAATCCAAGCAGGCTTTTTATGCATGCAAACGAATTTTCCAACTCGATCCTGCACCAATCACTGCAAGGCTGCTCGGACCGCCTCTCTAACTCAGCCAATCCAAGCAGGCTTTTTAATTAAAAAAGAACTGGTGTTGCCTCGGAAATGGGGGGGTAGTCTTATACAGCAAATATAGGCCTAAACCTATGTTTTAACTATAAAATTAGGGGGTCGTCTTATACGCCGGTCGTCTTATACGCCGGAAAATACGGTACATGCATTTATACACATCCATGCATACACACACACACACACACACACACACACACACTGGTAGTCCCTGACTTAAGACAGAGCTACCTGGGGCCACTTATGAACCGAACCCAAAGTTGCAATGGCTGCCCCCCTGGTTATGGGAGCAAACTTTGAGCAAATTGGCAAATGGGACACAATACAGAATGTGACGCACTTTTTGACGGTGTTGCCAAAAACCGGCATTTACTCCCAGTTTTTAGCAATGTATATACATGTATTTTAATTCTGCCTTGCTTATCCATTAGACAGAAAGACAAGTATATTTTAATGAAAGAAATGTCTGCTCTTACTTAGCTCAGATTTTATTTTCAAGTATTTATCCATGTATTTATAAATGTGTATTTATAACTGACCTGTTTTCTGGTAGTTAAGCAATCATATACAAGATTACTATGAATACCAGGTTTTCTTTAGCAATGTATGAAGATGATACTTGTTTCTGAAAGCCATCGGAATTAGTAAACATCATTGCTTCTGATGCCAACAAAGCAACACAAAAAGTTTTCCCTTCCTGGGGTTATTAAACTTTGAATGGGTGGCCTTAAATTCTAGATCAGAGTTTTTCCCTTTTAAGATGGGTGGACTTCAACTCCCTTAATTCCACAGCCAGCATGATCCAGATGGTGAAAAATCCCTCCACATTTCTCTAGGTCATGCATGGTTTTATAGGCCTCTATGCCTGCCCACTTTTACTGAACCTAAAAGGCCCTTTGGATGGAGTCCCACTAAGTCCCTCCATTACTCAGGTCACTCTTTTTTCACCTCTTCCAGTCTAAAATGTCCACCTTGATGTGAGCTGACCATAGCTGCACACAAGTATTCCAAAAATAAAGATAAAACAAATTATTACACCAGCAGGTTTATTTTCCAATTAAAATTCAACATCATCCTTGGGTTTCAGGAAGTTATTAATTTAAAAGCAGAGATGAGGATGATCAGGAAGAGAGTGAAACTGCTCCAGGTGATGAACAACCATTAAGCCAACTGCTGACATTCCCCTGCTGGGCAAGGTGCTTCAGCTCCAGGCACTTCGAGAGGAAATAAATGTTCTAGATCTATGTCCAGGTCAGATGTTAGAACAAAAATGATCTTGCTCACCCTGCCGAAACAGAGACAGCCTCACTGATTTTCTTGCACTTTTTAGTGGTTTTTGATGCCCTCAGTCATAGCATCCTTTGAGAAACTACGGCTGGGAAGTGAGTTCTGCTTCTACTGAGGAGACCAAATCCAAAAAACAATGCCTCGTTTTTACTGTCCTGACCCAATGATGCTCCAAGCTTCCCCCCTGTGCTTATCAGGCTGACTGCCCATGTACCCAACACCACTGGGAGGTGTTACTCAAGAAGCACTGGCTGAAGTGTCACCACATCTAGCTCTTTTGGACTTACACAGGCATGACAGTTGATGATGCGAACCAATGCTTGGATGAAGTCTACTAGACTTCAACAGAATCTCAATCCTGTTGAGATACAAATGCCAAATATGGGCAGTTCCTTTGCTCTTAGTTGGAGTTTCCCTAATTCTGGAAGATTGTACTGGCCCAAGGTCAGAGATTTGGTCCATGGTTCCTTCTGGGCTCCCTGGAGACCCATGTACCCTCAATAGCTCAGACTGCTTCCTATCAGCATGAAAATATATCGCAGCTTATGATCCTCCCTGGACATGGATAACTTTGGGAAATTCTTCCTTCAGCTCTTAAGAGTTAGGCCAGGTGAAGAAGCAGAGATGCTTGCACGGATCTTAGCAATGCCCTTTATTGTAGAGCAGGGGTCTCCAACCTTGGGCACAAGACTTGCAGAGTTGAACTCCCAAAATTCTGGAAGTCCACAAGTCTTAAAGTGCCCAAGGTTGGAGATCCCTGTTGTAGAGGATTGTAACAGAAACTTAAAAGCTAGTCCAAAGACTTCAAGAAAGGGGTCTTCTGCAGAGGACAGAGGAATGGCCTTGAGGGAGGGCTGTAGCTGCTACCAAGACAAGTCCCAACAGAGTTGGTTGAGCCCAAGCCAAGAAAATAGCATAAGAAAACATCTCAGAGGAGCCCCTCTCTGTCCCAATAAAAGTAGTCCTGATCTATGTGGCATTGGTTTCTTAGTCTGGTCGAAGTCTCCTAGGTTTTCCACTGTCCCAGGGACGAATCAATCAATCAAACGTTTATTGTCAATGCTCAACATGTGTACAATAAAATTGAATCATACCAATCTAATCCTTGGACAGGAGAACTTATACCAGCCGGGACAAATGATGGCCCAATCTTTTCTTGAAGACCTCCATCATTGGGTGGAGTACCCACAACACAACTCTGGGAGGCAAGCTATTCCACTGATTAATTGTTCTCACTGTTAGGAAATTTCTCCTAGTTGCAGGTTGCAACTGCCTTGAACAAGCTTCCACCCATTGCTTCTTGACCTTTCCCCCTTCCTTCTCAAGGCTGGGATTGAATTATCTATCTCCCCTGCCTTCTTATGTGGACGCTGAGATCTTCCTCAGAGACCCTGCTCCCTTCCAGCTCTCCCTCTCCTCCTCAAAGAAGTCCATGAGATGCATAAAGAAGCAGGGCCTTTTCAGTAGTGGGGCCTCATCCACAGGACGCCCTCCCTAAGATTTCCACCTGGCACTGACCTCAATGCTTCTTTTCTCCAGAGGCCATTTCAGAACAGCTGGTTTCGGAGCAACATTCCAACCCCCTCAAATCTCAATCACATTACTTTTAATTCTTAATCTTTGGTGTAATGCTGTTGCTGTTGTGTTTATGCTGCATTATTTACATTCGTCTTTAGTGCTGTTTTTTGAGGCATTTTTATTCCATACTATTTACATTAGATTGTACTGTATTTTAAAATGCATGTAAATTGTCCAGGGGGCTATTATTGATGGGCAGCTTTCAAAACCAATAAATCAATAAGCAACCAACCAACCAGCTAACCGTCCTAATGATTCCTAGCACAGAATTTACCCATTTTTTTTTAAAAAAAAGCAAACCCTGTAGCTCCTAATTGGGGTGGCATTCTGCACAGAAGCCAAAAAAAGGTGGGGTCTCTAGATAGTGAGGTAGCCTTGGCTGGATGTTGCTCTCCCTCCCTCTCAGAGGTTCCCAATCAAACGCCATTGTGAGGCTCTCCCACTGTTCAGCTCTTAACAGAATTTTTCCTCTGGCAAGAAATAAAAAGGGGGAGAGGAAAGAGGAAACTCAAGAATTGCTTTAGCAAACAACACATGCACACCCTCGCCCAAATTTTTCTGAGTGAGGCAGGGCAACAGCAGAAGAAAACTCTCACTGGGAAAAGAATCAAAAGGAGATTTCCATTTTCTAGCATATAAATCTCTGTCTGTGTGTGTGTGTGTGAGAGAGAGAGAGAGAGAATATTTACACACACAGATGCGCACGCACACACACATATATACAGAGAGAGAGGGAGAGACGGAGGGAGGGAGGGAGGGAGAGAGAGAAAGAGAGTGTCACCTAGTGGCTTTCATGTCTAAAGTGGGACTAGAACTCCCCATCTCCTGGTTTCTAGCTTGGTGCCTTAACTAATAGATGGAATTCTCTCTCTGTAGCATAAGAAAAGGCGTCAGAGCTGACCCCCAGGCCAATGAGGGTGGCAGGGGGTCTTCTGAGCCTGAACTCCAAGGCAGTTTGTCCCCTGAATGCCACAGTCTCCGAAACAAGCATATAAAGAGATGCCACTTTGTGCAAAGGAAGACGGAAGAACCGGACTGGGTGAGACCCTTGCCATCAATTCCCAAGCCTTTTTTCAAGCCAACCCTTTCATAGCCCTCTTTGCCCTCTTCCAATTGGCCCACTGGAGCCTTGTCAGGGTGGGAGACCCCACAAAACCCGAACTGGGAGGACAAGATACCCTAAGAAGGAATTAAAGCGTGTAAGCCAAGTTTATTCATTTGCAGGAATGGAAGGGAGCACTGGTGCATAGCAGATGTACTCACTGAACAGGTTGATTTAACAGGCATGTTGCATGCCAAATCTTACCCATGCGTTTGCATAATTGCTGCAGCCTGTTCTTTTGACAAATATTTATTTTTTAAAAAATACGGAGGATTGAGCTGCCTGCCATGCCCCTATACGTCAACAGATTTAGTAAGGGAAGGGGATGTTCTCTGCTTTGATTGGACCTGCAGCATGCCAGGCGCTTGTAGAATCCTGGGGGGGAGGGGACTTTGAGGTCATCAAGCCCTACCCCCATGGCACAAGAAGCAAATTAAAACAACTCTATTATTCTGTTCTGTTATTCTGTTATTCTTTCTATTATCACATGCATCCGTATCCCATTAAGCCCAAAGAAAGTCTGGAATGGAATAGGATCTCCTGTCATAGGCAGCGGGTTGGACTAGAAGATCTCTAAGGTCCCTTTCAGCCCTATTATTCTATGTCCTATGATCTGTCTCTGCAAAATGATTCTCCTTGGACATAAATAGAGAAGGACAACCTGCTTTCTCTTTGGCCATCAATGCCACTGATCTCAGGATATAGTTCAACAGTGCTAACAGATTTTCCTTTAATTTTTTCTCCTCGAAAGTAAATATACTCAGATCCTTCCATCTCTCTTCCTCCTCCTTACCCTTCTCGACCTATTCTAGGTTGCCGGGAGCCATCCTAAGTGGTGATAACCAGCAAACAGCACATAACAATCAAATCACGGCTGGCTCATGCTTGAAAGCTCTTAGAATTTCCACCAATGGCCTCGTGAAGTTCACAACTCTGCCCTGTGCCTGCTTTGCCATTGGCTGCCCCTCCACTGGCAGCCTCTACCCTTCCATTGTTCTGGTAGCTCTGATGTCCCAGAAGGGCAGCGCCTGGCTTGGCAAATCAAATATTCCAGAGGCCACTGACATTCCTACAGGCACATCCAACCAATGACTTTTAAAAATCAGGTAGACTGGGCTTGCTGAATTAGACCAGATCAATCAGTTAGGGTTTTCTTCTTCTTTTTAAACAAAAAGAGGAGAGAGAGGGAGGGAGGGAGGGAGAGAAGGACAGAGGGAGGGAGGGAGAGGAAAAGGGAGAGAGAGAGAGAAGGTTGTGCCTTATAATAATTTGATCTGATATTTCATGCACATTCCTGCTCCCAATTCCTTGGATGCAACAGAATACAAGATCTAAATAAAATGGGAGGCTTATGTAATGCCACACATATAGTTATGTACAATCTCTTTCCTAACATCCAGTTTTTTCCCTCCCGAAGGGCTACTGAGCAGCCACGCTTCTCAAGTGGCATCAGCAACTATCTCCCTGATTCAAATGCCAGGGAGGAAAGTCAGCTGGTCCTTTGGCCAATAAAAACACTAACGCCAAGAGATGGCCAGTCCCAACTGCGCACACACACACAGGCCTTGGGATTCCATCCACTAGCTCCCCAGGCACAGAAGGCAAGGAGTGGAGCTTTCCGGGAAGACCTCCCCTTCACCAACACCCTTCAGGGGTCTCCAACCTTGGCAACTTCAAGACTTGTGGACTTCAACTCCAGGAGATTCTCAGCCAGCAAAGTCTTGAAGTTGCCAAGGTTGGAGACCCTGCCCTTAAGTGGAGACCTGCAACGTAGCTCCCCACTTCTGCACCCCTCATCTAAGCTGGAGGCTCTTCTGGCCACAGGCACCCATGCTCAGAAGACAGCTCCACCCCAGTGATGGACCTGGGTGAAGGGAAAGGGGCCACCTCAACCCTGCTTGTTGGAGGCTTTCAGGAGGAAGAGCTGAAGGTGAGGAGCCACCTTAAGTGCTCCTCTCCCGCAAACCTTTCAAGCCTAGCCTGGAAGAAGTCCACCTACTTCAGAAGGCCGCCGGTTCAATCCCTCACATCTCCAGACAGAGCTGGAAAAAGACCTGCTTGAAACCCGGGTGAGTTTATTATTGCCAGTTTTCCCGTCTTCTGATATGTTTCCCTTCTGCTCCTTCCCGTGGAGCCGACTTGCTCTCTCATTTCCAGCAAAAGCTCCCATCTGCCTTCTCAGAATCTGCTTTAATGCACCACCATCAGATTCTGCCCCCATTATTACACAGGCGACCTAACAAAAGCCACTTTGCACTTGTTGCTGGCCCCTCCCCGAATGAATGTGTGGCCCGTCAACCTCCCCTCAGGCCACGGCTTCCCCTCTGCCAGGCCCAAGGGGAGAGAGGCCTCTGGGGCTGGGAAGGCCGGGAAGAGGCCCAGAGCCATGAGCCCCATTTTCGAATGGCTTCCTGGGCAGGTGGTGAAGAACACTCCGAGCTGGGCTTTTGCCCCCTTCTCCCCCCCCCTTCCCCCCCGGGTGAGCCTCAAAGCCCCGGCCACTTTGATTTGATGAGCCGGCTTGATCCGGGAAGGGGTTAATGGGCGGGCGGGGGCTTTTATCAGGGCTCGGCTGCTCCCTTCTTCCCTCGCGAAGTTCTTCCCTCACGGCCCCCTTCGGAGCTGCGGGGCTTGAGGGAGAGGAAAGCGAGCGAGCAACTGCTCGGCCTGAGGAAAAAGAATGGAAAGGCCGCCAGGAGGGATGCCTGCGCCCGACAACAAACCCCGCCGCATCGGGGCCAAGCAATGCCGCTCCCGCCGCCCCGGGCTTCAGAGCCGGACTGAGCCCGGCCCCTTCCATGCCTCCGCGGAGGCGGCGGGAGCGGCCCGGGCTCCGCCACCAGCGCATCCCAGCATCCCAGGGCTCTTCTCCGCCACCGGCGGGGACCTCCGGCCGCTCCCGCCGCTTTCCGCATTGAACTTCGGAGCCGCCCGGGCGAGGGCAGCAACCAGGCCCCGCTGCATCCCCCCAGCGCCCAGCCCAGCCCCGGCGGGTGCAGCCGCCTCGCGAGCCCGAGCTCCCGGCCAGTCCCCCCGGGGACCGCGCGCGAAAGGACGGCCGCCCGGAGAGGCCAGCGGGCAAGGCCGGTTGCCGAGGCTGGGCGTCCAACAAAGGGGCCGGCTGGGGGGCTCCCTCCCCTCCCCCCTTGGGCAGGTTTACAAAGAAAAGGCTGGAACTTCGAGCCCGGCGCGCTCCGCAGCCCCCGCCTCGCCCCTCCCGGCCTGGGCTGCCCGCGACCCCCGACGCCCCCCCGCCCGCTCGACCGCCCCGGCCTCCCGTGGCTGCGGCCAGAGAGGGAGGCGAGCCGGGGCTGAGCCGCCGCCAACGGCCCCCGCCCGCTTCGCGCCCCCCGCCCGGACGCTCCGCACCCGCCGGGCCTGGCCTGCCGCCGATGCCAGCGACCGAGGACCGCCAGGCTGCGCCGCCCGCATCGCCCCTCCACCCGCCGGCCTCCCCCGCCCGCCTCTGCTGCAGCCGCAGCTCGCCCGGAGAAAAGCCGCCGCCGCCGCCGCCGCCGCCGCCTCCCCCGGCTGGCACAAAAGGCCCCCGCCCGCCCCGCCCGCCCGCACGGCCCCTCCCCGCCCGAGGCTTACCTTGCGGCGCGGCCGGTCCGGGCAGGGCTGCGGGCGGCGAGGCAGGGCAGCGGCTACTGCGGCACTGGCTCCTCAGGCGGCGGCGGCGGCTCCTCCATGCGCCCTGCGCTCCAGCGCGTGCAGGTGGACGCGCCTGCCTCTGCCCCGCGCCTCCGCCTCCGCCTCCGCCTCCTCCGCCGCCTTCGCCGCCGCCGCCTCCGCCTCCCCGGCCGGGAGGGGCCAAGGATGGAGAGGCGGACGGAGCAGCCGCCGCCGGAGCCGCAGCTCGCTCGCCCGCCAGCCCCGGCCCCGCGCAGCGCCGCTCGGGCGGGCAGCAGGGAAGGAGGGAGGGAAGGAGGAGGGGGCGCGCCCGACCCCCCGCCGCCTCCGCCTCCCGCGCGGCGCCTCCGCCTCCCGCCCCGGCCTGCCTGCGCCCATCCAGAAGGGCCGCGGCGTTGCCGACGCCGCCCGGCTGCCCTCCGCTTGGCGGGCGGGCGTTTCCCCAGGCCCGGCGCGGGGAGCGGCGCTGCCACCTGCCCTGGGAAGGAAGGACGAGCGCTGAAGCGGGCGGCGGGGGAGGGAGGCGCGAGGCGGCCGGGAAGCCCTGCGCGCCGAGCCAAGCCGAGCCCCGCTTCCAGCTCCCGCGGCTGGCGCGGAAGGCAGCGCGGCTCGGGCGCCATCGGGCCGGGCTGGCTGGGACTGCGGCGTCCGGAGCAAACGGCTGGGCGAGCGGACGCTGCCGGTGCCCGGGCAGCGGGAGCTTCTTCGTGCCGCAGCTCCGGCCGCCGCCGCCTCCGCCGCCGCTTCCTCGGAGTTGCCTCGCGGCTCCCGCTCGGGACGGGCGGCGTAAAGCAGCGGTTCCCCGCTGAGGCCGAAGTCCAAGCGGCCCCGGCGGGAGATTTGGCCGGACCTTGGGCCCGGAAGGGGGGCGACAGATTTCCTGCAACCGCTCGGAAAACCTCCCTTCCCCGCGGGGCTGGGACTGCAGGCCGACGAGGTGCAGCGCATCTGGAGGGCGCCCGGTTGGGGAAGCTGGTCCCCGGCTGCCCTTGAGCGCTGCTCGCATCCAAAGGAAGGGAGTTTCTGCGCAGAACCGGCGAGGGGAGAAGAGCGCTTAGGATTGCTTGGAGGAACCCTACAATGTTCCAAAGCAACCCGGCAGCTTCCCTTTTCCCAAAAAACCACCCTGAAACCCAACGACATACAGAGATTGAACAGAAGTTTCCGATGAGAGAAAATACAACTGTTTTGGTGCACATAAAAGAAACCTTTCATAAAAGAAATACAGCCAATACTTAATTAATTAAGGGGTTGCTTTCTTGCCCTGTAAATTTCAACTAATGCCAGGAAACGTGTTGCTATAATAAAAACCTACATATGGAATTTGCATATTTATATCAAAGGAATTATATAGAATGAATGTTGCAAATTCTGAGATGTTTTGCTATCCATGCCTCATTCTTAGGGCCATATCTGAGTTCTCCAACCCGTGAGATGAAGGATAAGAATTCTGGAAAAAATGAGAGATGGCATTTATCTCTTGGAAGTTATGCAGGTTAGAATTTAATATATACAGTGGCTAGAAAAATCATTTAATGTTAACCCATTAGCAAATAATTAATGACACAGGCAAATTTGAATCAGAGATGGACCAGATCTGATATTTAGGGCACAGCTCACCATAACAGTGTGATTGCTTAAAGAACCAGTTGTAATATTACAACCTAGAATAACAAGGTTGGAAGGGTCCTTAGAGGTCTTCTAGTCCAACCCCTGGCTCAAGCAGGAGACCGTACATACCATTTCAGACAAGTGACTGTCCAGTCTGTTCTTGAAGCCTCCAGTGATGAAGCACTCACAATTCTGGGAGGCAAGCTATTTCGTTTATTGTTTTCACTTTCAGAAAAGTTCTCCTTAGTTCTAGGCTGGATTTCCCTTCCACCCATTTCTTCTTCTCCTGCCCTCAAGTTTTGTTGCTGTTAGGTTATTTATTAGTCTGAATCAATGTTTAGAATCATGCTGGCTAGAGTATTCTGAGAGTTGAAGTCCACACATCTTCAAGTGGCCAAGTTCAGAAAACTTGTCTGAATGATGTGCCTCCACTGGGTAGCAGGTAAGGACAGGTGGCATCTGAAGGTGTGTCTCTACCTGGTCTGCCACCTTCTCAGACAGGAAAAACTTGCTAGGAATAAATGAAGAGATTCCTATCAGCTTTCAGGGTTGTAGGATAAGAGCTAACAGGGATAGAGCAAAGAGCAAAGTTATTACTAGAAGCCAACATGGGCCTTAAAAACAGATCATGCCAAACAAACTTTGTTGCCTTCTTTTATAAAGTGACTATATTATTTATTTATTTATTTATTAAATAATTTTATATACTGCCCTTCTCCCGAAGGACTCAGAGCTGTGAACAGCCAACTAAAATATATATAAATTACAAATATAAATACAATTAAAAAAGAATTAAATTATAGGCTGCCATTTAAAAATTTAAAACCCCCGATTAAAAATAGGCTAAAATTTTCATACCCCAACCAATCAATTCTAAAACCCCTTATTTAAAATCTCATTTGAAGTATTATCGTGGTTCAAGGGGTTGGATAGAAGATTTCAAGGTCCCTTCCATCCCCATTATTCTGATTCTAAATGCTGTGGGTGTAGTATATTCTTCAGTAAGGCATTTGACAAAGTAAACCATAACTTATTCCTTGGTAAGGTAGAAAAATGTGGGATAGACAGTATCACCACCAGGTGGATTTGCAACTGACTGACTATCTATACTCAACATGTAGTCCTCAGTGGAGCTACCTCTATGGGAGGGAAGCATGCAATGGAGTACCCCAAGGCTCTGTCTTAAGTCCAGTATTTTTCAACTTCTTCATAAATTATTTAGACAAGGAGATAGAAGGGGAACTTGTCAAATTTGCAGATAACACCAAATTGGGGGGAACAGCCAACAGGTTAGAAGATAGGCTCAAGATACAGAAGGGTCTTGACAGACTTCAACATGGTCCCTATCCAACAAAATGCAATTCAGTGGTGAGAAAAGTAATGTCTTACACTTAGGTAGGAAAAAGCAAATGCACTGATATAGAATAGGTGGTATCTGGTTCAAGAGGGGTTTAGGTGCCTTAGGGGACAACCATTTAAATAAGAGCCAGCAGGGTGCTGCAGCTGCCAAAAAAGCTAATGCAGTCCATCAACAGAGAGATAGTATCAAGGTCATGAACTGTTAGCCCCACTTTATACTGCGCTGGCAAGGCCACACTGGACTACTGGGTCCAGTTCTGGTCCCCACAGTACAAAAAAGATGCTGAGACTCTAGGAAAAAGTGCAGACAAAGAGCAACAATTACGGAAAGTAGGTATGTCTTACCTGACAAAGAGAAGGATTATAAATGACATGATAGCATCTTCCAATACTGTCACAGAGAAGGAGAGGTCAACCTATTCTCCAAAACACCTGAGGGCAGGTTTATCTGGATGTGTTCCTTATCTGGACCTGTCTTGCAAGGCTGACTTCTTAACGGCTCTCAGTCAGAAAGTTCTCATTATTAGACTTTGGCTTTTCCTCTGTGAAGCTTCCTTCTGTTGGTTCTTGGTCTACTTCCAGCAAGAAGAAATAAGGGAAAGCCTAAAGCAGGGGTGTCAAACTCACGTGGTCACAGAGGCGTCACATGACGTATCAGGACTTTCCCACCCTTCGCTAAACCGGGCATGGGCGTGGCCAGAGCATGACGCATCCAGCCCGCGGGCCAGAAGTTTGACAGCCCTGACCTAAAGGAGATGGACAGGATGAAAGAAATCACTAAAATGTTCTTGGAAGAGTTAGAGATTGTGGTAAGGACAAGCTGAAGTGTCTATGGAGACTCTCAATCATCTTGTCCCAAAAGTCCTTTTCAAAAGGCAACTGGACTTTCCTTGTTTTTTCTTTCTTGAAGACGTTTTGCTTCTCATCCAAGAAGCTTCTGAGTTTTTGAAAAAGTACCTTTGGGAAGGTTGAAGTGGTGGATATTTAACTATGTGATTCCCCCAAAGACAATCCAACTGACAATGAGTAACCAAACCAATTGAATCAGGTCACTGTGACTCGCCTGAGAAACCTTTGGGTGTATCTATCTCATGGGGGGCAGGTGGAAGATCTAATGCACCACTGGTTTTACCAATTGATTGACATGTTTCTAATGAGAATTTATTTTACTAATTTAGTTTTATTTATTTTTCACATTTCTGAACTACGTCTCGTCTCCCTCAGCTTTAGGTTGTGGCCATTGTTTTCATTTGAAGAACAAGCCCAAGGAGGACAACATGGACCATTTCCTGAATTAAATCTTGAAGGTATTTTTTTTTAAAATATATATTTTAGAAAGGTTTCTTCAGCAATTACAGCAGATGAAATTTTTGTAGTCAGTGCAGCTGTAGTCTCTCCTGATACATTTAATTTGGATGAATGGGGTTCTGCAAATGAAAAGTCATTAGCTTACCAGCCCAAATCAGGAGGGACACCGTATTCATGAAGATAGATTTGAAAGTAAATTAGGGATCTCTTGAAAATCTGGAACAGCAAATTGATGATACAATTATTATGATATTACTTGAAAAGAGGAGGAAGGAGGGGAGAGAGAAAAATCACTCAGAGAAGACATGGGAGACAAGCTTTATATCAACAGAGGTACAAAGAGGTCACTACTCCATTTATATCCTTCGGAGGGTCCGTGGAATTGGAATTGCCAGACCTTCAGTCAGAGAATTTACACAGGGAAATGTAAGATTGGCGGATCATTTTAAATGAAGTGGCTGGCTATCCTGATGCAGAAACCTGTTCCAATCTCACTAAGAAAAATAAAGGCACCTTAATACATTGGCAAATCCAAGCATATTATAGTGAGGAAACACATTGAAATCTCACCCAAAGTGCCTCAAGCTAAATTAGAGGCCTTCACTGTCCAACTGCAGCTCGGAGGAAAAAGAAACTCGATAAACCACGCTGGAGAAAGATTTTAGTTGGAAAGGGTTGACGTATGAATTTAGAGCAGGGCTCTCCAACCTTGGCAACTTTAAGCCTGGAGGATTTCCATACGACTTCAGCCACAGAGTGGTCAATGCCTGAAATATTCTACCTGACTCCATGGATCCTTCCCCAAACCCCAAAAACTTTAATCTTAGACTGTCTACTGTTGACCTCACCCTATTCCTAAGAGGTCTGTAAGGGGGCGTGCATAAGCGCACCAGCGTGCCTACCATCCCTGTCCAAATATTCCCTTTTATTTGTCTCCATCTTCATGTATTAATAATCATGTTTATATTTATACCTGTTATCTAACACATGCTTGACAAATAAATAAACTCCCAGCATTCTGGGAGTTGGAAGTCCTCCAGGCTTAAAGTTGCCAAGGTTGGAGACCCCTGATTTAGAGAGTATGTCAACTGCAGAAGTTTAGTTCCTGATTCTAAAGGTGATCGGTTAACTTTTTGACACAGGGTGAATTTATGGGCAGCCTTGTGTATGTGCAGAAAAGAAGGGGTGTTGCTGGCAAACTCCTTCCCAACCACCAGCATCTCAATTCTCCATTATCAGAAGTCCAGCCACAACAAGGAGAAGCTCCTGATGACACAGACCAACTCAAGTCTTCTCCAGTGGTCAGAGGTGACACCAGAAGCCACATTTGTGATGGTAGGAGAGAATCAGAACCCCAAGGTATCAATGTCCTCCCCCCCATATCATACAGTTTGGAGCAAGGGGGGATGTTAATGTAGACCCCACCAAAGAGAAAAATTATGTACAATTAGTCCTCGACTTATGACCATCGTTGGGCCCAAATTTTCTGTTGCTAAGTGAGACATTTGTTAAGCGAATTTTACAACTTTTCTTGCCACGTTTATTAAGTGAATCAGGGTTGTTAAGTGAATCTGGCTTCCCTGTGGACTTTGCTTGTCAGAAGATCACAAGAGATGAACACCGGAGTCTGGGACACTGCGACCGTCATAAATATGGACCAGCTGCAAAGCATCTGAATTTTATTCGTGTGATTATGGGAATGCTGCAACGGTCTTAAGTGTGAAAAACAGTCATAAGTCTCTTTTTTTTTTGAACAAGGGACCCAGTGGCTCAGTGGCTAAGACACTGAGCTTGTTGATCAGAAAGATCTGCAGTTCGGCGGTTCGAATCCTTAGCGCCACGTAACGGAGGGAGCTCCTGTTACTTGTCCCAGCTTCTGCCAACCTAGCAGTTCGAAAGCATATTAAAAAATGCAAGTAGAGAAATAGGGATCCCTTTGGTGGGAAGGGAACAGCCTTCCGTTTGCCTTCGAAGGCATTTAGTCATGCCGGCCACGTGACCACAGAGTCATCTTCGGTCAGCGCTGGCTCTTCTTTACCCTTGAACAGTCACTAAATGAACTGTTGTAAGAGGAGGCATTACCTGCATTGCTTCTGAATGAGTAAAATGAGTTGCAACACTACAATATCACTTCCAGGAGAACATTGATAAATTTACTTCCAAAGTCATATGAAGAGGATTATAAGTTAAAAAGGAAAAGGAAAGAAGTCGATTACAGGTAATTATTGACTAAGAACCACAATTGAACCCAAAATCTCTCTTGCTAAACAAAATAGTTGTAAAGTGAGTTTTGCCCCATTTTATGACCTTTCTAGGTTCAATGGTTAAGTGAATTACTGCAGTTGTTAGTAACACAGATGTTAAGTGAATCTGGCTTCCCCACTGACTTGTCAAAAGGTTGCAAATGGTTCACATGGCCCTGGGACCCAGCAACCGTCATACATATGACTCAGTTGCCAAGCATCCAAATTTTAAACGTGGCCGTGCAAATAAATGGAAGGACTGGCCTTAAGTCATTTCTTTCAGTGCCTCCGTAACTTGGAATGGTCCCTAAATGAACGGCCGTAAATTGGGGACTATTATGGTTTGGATGAGTTCAATGTACGAAGCCGTTTTCATTTACATTGGAGATTAAGAATTCTGCAGGAGCCCTTGCCAGAGGATATGCTCTGAGTATATACACAACGCTAAAAGTATTGATCCCAGTTTTGATCTTGGCCTTCATTATATCTGGAATAAAAGTTCATTGAGGAATACATGAAGATTGCAAAGCAGTAGCAGGGCCTGACATGAAGCAAGAATGAATAGAAGAGAATATTTATAACTCAATGTTGAGCTGTTGGGGTCCTTGGTGCTCTCTGAGCTTGGTGGTTTTCTTGCAGATGTTTCTTTCATTATCCAGCTAGATAACTTCATCAGTGCTAGAAGGGAGTGGAGAGAGGAGGAGGAAGAAGACTAGGATCCTTGGTGCTATCTGAGCTCAGCTCTTTTCTTGCAGATGTTTCATTACCCAACTACATATCATCAGTGCTGGAAGGGGGTTTATTCTCTGTTCATACATACGTAGCTCACCCAGTCAGTGCTAATGGAAGCATTCTTGGTGGTTCCTTGGTGAGGCTGTTGTTTATTGCAGGGGTCTCCAACCTTGGCAACTTTAAGACTGGTGGACTTCAACTCCCAGAGTTCCTCAGCCAGGGAGTTGAAGTCCACCAGTCTTAAATTTGCCAAGGTTGGAGACCCCTGGTTTATTGTTCAATTATTTGTCTGTGTTGGAAGTTGATAGGCAGAAATTGCTGGGTAAACTTTGCTCCCGAGATACAAGCAAAAGCATGAGAAAATATCAGAATGTGCAGCCTCATTTAGAGTTTATTGAGTTTTTGTGTGAGTCTTTGTCATAATTAGCACCAAGTTTGGCTTCATGTATGTTAACTTGCTCAAAGATTAGAGCTAGAGCAGAGGAAGAAAGAATAGCAGCCACCATCAATGTAAAAAAAAAAAGTAAAAATGGGAAACAAAAAAAAAAATAATTGGAAAAATGAAATACAGTTCAGATGCCTCTTGAAAGAAAAAAAAAATCACCCACACATCCCAATATACAGCACTGTATCTTGGAAGCATCTCCTCTTCTTAACTTAATTGCATGTATCCATTTATTTGGCAGGGATTAAGCTCCAGTTCTTTTGTTATTAATATTCCAAGCTTTTTGAAAAAAGTAAAACATTTCAAGAGCTTCTGAAGTTCCCACTCCTAAGCCCATTAATACTGATAAGCAGAAAAAAATCAACTCCTTCATACTTATCATCAAGCTTGACACTCCACAAAATGAAGGCAGGAGTTGTAGAAGTTTGGGAATAATCCTTACTGAGTTAGAAGTGTAAAATAGAGTATGGTTGTATGTAGAGCTCAGTCTTGTGTTCAGCATGATTAACGTGATCTATATTGTGGGATTTGGGATCATGTCTGCTCCAAGCCTTGATGGCAGGTGGAGAGAGGAAGGCAAGAGCTCACTTCTTTTTGCTTGGGACATCTTCTGTAGATATTTTGAAACTGGTTTATCATTTGACCTCTCAGTATGGACTTCCATCGGAATTGAAATAAAGCTTTCTCCCCAGATTTACTCTTCAGACTACCCTCAAAAGAAGAAGAAGCCATTCCAAGTGGCCAAATGCTTTGTGCTTATCTCAAGAGAGAAGCACCTCAAGAATCACAATGAGGGGAACATCAAGTCTTGTTCAGTAACAGTTGATCATCTGATTCTTCCTCCATCTGCTTTCCTCCAAAGCTGATGGGACCAAACCTCTCAGAATTCCTGGTCAGGCTGGGTAGGGAATTCTGTGATTTGTAGTCTTAGGCATGCTTGGAGGTACATCACCATTACGTGCTGATTCCCGAGTATGAGGAAAGAGGCTGCCATACTTTAGAAAGAAGCACTTGAACATCCATCAAGATGGTTCTGCAACATTGGGTTCTAGCAAGCAAAAGACATTGATTGGTTGATTGATTGATTACATCACTATGCCATAATCAGTTAGAAACCCATGACAATTAACAATAAAATACCCACACTTTACAATCAAGAAACTACAGTACAATATCCATGGTGGAAGCATAGGATAAAAATAACTGAATTAACGATTAATAATAACTGTGAGATGCCTTACCAACAATAGTAAAGATTATTATTCAGTCTTCTGAATGGTCTACAGAACTGTTCTGCCTCAAGAAGCTCCTAGAATGTTAAAATAGAGGGCCAATCTTTGATTTTAACTCTTAATTCAAATACCTGGAAGGGCTATTGAGGAGATTAGAAGCCCACCCAAACTTTGCAGCATCAGTGACTGAACTCATCCATTCCACCAAATTAGGAAAGATTTCGCACATCATGCTTAGCTGTAACTTGAATAAGCCCCTGCTGGCTGAGTTCAAACATGCTAAGCCATAATCTATGGTTTAGTTTAGAATCCACAATGACTGGATTTACATATTGCGCTGAAGGACAAACAATGGTCATAAGTGCCACTGTAACTTTGAAGGGTCATTAAATAAACTGTTGTAAGTCGAGGAGTAGAATATAACTTTATTACGGTCATAGACCAGCAATACACATCACTATTTACAATATGTATTAAAAAATATTGACACATAATAATACATTAATAGTGGATAAAAACATCCGTTAAGAAAATACATCTTCTCAAAGAGTTAGAGGCACTCCCTGGTTTATATGAGTGGAGAGCCAATAAGTATGTGTGTAAATACCATTTTCCAAAGTTTGTTCTATCTTCAAAAATTGGCACAAATTGACAGCTATAATTCTGTAACCAATTTTTTTCTAGTAGACATTGCAGCAACACAGAATTTTGTCACTGCATGCGTAATAGCTGGGTTTGAATCCTGGAGGAGAAAGTCTACATAAAAATTGTCTGCCCTCCCTGGCAATCTCTCTAGTAAGGGGAGAATATACAATGACCTATAAGCTCTGTATAACTCAATACAGTACAATAAAACATGTGAGATATCTTCAACTTCTCCTTTACCACATATACATACCCGTTCTGCTGTTGGTGTTTTCTTATACCTGCCCTGAAGGAGTGCTGAGGGGAGAATATTAAATCTGGCTCTGAAGAATGCTATTCATTGTTTTGGGAAGATCAGATCATTTAGATATCTTGCTGATTCTCACACTCCCTGTTTGATTCTGTCCCTGCTGTGGTGAGCCAACCTATTTAGTTCTTCTTGGAACTTCATGTCCTTCATTCTATTGATTACTACTTGCCTTGCTTGGTCAAAGCCTAGGGACCTTAAGAATACTGGCAAGAGCCCATAGGAGCCCAGCTTTTGGTCTATTGCCGGCTTCCAGGGGGAGGGGAAGTTATCAGTCAGTATTAGAGGGGTCAGTCCCTCTGGGAAGAAATGCATTTTTAGCCAATGATTGATCATCATCTTCAAGGCTCTTACCTGAATTTGAGGCATGCCTGTGTCAATTCGTTGTAAGTCGAGGACTTCCTGTACTAAAAAAAAGAGTAACTTCATATACTGTACATAGTCCTCGACTTACAACATTTAATCATATAATGACCATTCAAAGTTACAACGGCACTGAAAAAAAGTGATTTATGACCATTTTGCACCCTTGAAACCAAATGCTTGGCAACTGACTCATATTTATGACAGTTTTGCCATGTCCCAGGCTCATGCAATCCCTGACAAACAAAGTTAGCTGGGGAAACCAGATTCCCATAACCATCAGGTTACTAGTTTAGCAGCTGCAATGATTCACTTAACAACAGTGCTAAGAAAAGTCATAAAATGGGGCAAAACTCACTTAACCAATGTTTCACTTAGCAACATAATTTTTGGGCTCAATTGTGGTCATAATCCAAGGACTACCTATCATCTTCAGAATCCTAGCAGGAGCAAATGATTTTTCCCTAGGTCGATAATTACTTCCCATTTCAAATTTCAGGCAAAAGGAGGCCATTTAAAATTTTAAAATGTTTCAGGAAAAGAAAGATTTTTTTTTTTTGCTGCCGATTGCTACTGGTAAAGGCCCCTTTTTCAACATTTATTTGTAAACAGCTTGAGTCCTAAAGCTTGACCAGATGGAAACGTGCCTGCAAAGAATTGGAACATCCTCAGGATGGCTACTAGTCAATAGATGAGACAATTCACACCCACAAATGCCAAAAATGGCTAGTCCTGTAATCTTTAAGTGCGACACAGCTGATGCCAAATCTATGCAAACGCTTTTAAGTGTATTTTCAGAAGATGGGCAAGGAGAACTGCAAACATTGCTAACAATGCCTGATTGTTTCGACTGGATGTCCAGCCACTGCACAGAAGGAAGGTGGGAAAAGCCAAATTTCAATTTTTTGGTTCCTGCTTAAGGCCATCTTGATCTCCTTCTCTGCCATTACACATCTTGTACTATTTAACAACTGGTGCACTGGCACTAGTACCATTTTCTCGGAACGTAGTACCGAGGTTTAAATGTACAAATAATTCCTGCTGAGCTATCTTGAAGAAAATGTTCATTCTTGAATGCATCAAACAAATAAACAATGCACCAAAGAGAGAAGCCAAAAGAGATTAATGCACTGGCTTCTGTGGGAAAAGGCTGGAAAACTCCCCAAAGGTATTGCTCTGTTTACCTGCCATGTTTGGTTAAGCAAATAGACCATTCCTAGTTTGATCACCTCCTTTGGATGCGATCACCTTCTTTGCACCCAGTGACCCTGGAATAGCAAGCTAAAGTGAATCCCTGATGCCACAATTCTAGTTTAGGCGATAGCAAAAGATCCCAAGCAGTGGTGGCATTCAAATTTTTTTTACTACTGGTTCTGTGGGTGTGGCTTGGTGGGCGTGGCAGGGGAAGGAGACTGTAACATCCCCATTCCCTCCCCACCCCACTAACCTGCTTTTCTGTTCTCCTGTGTAGGGCAACCAAAGGAGATCCAGCCGATCAGCTGGGACTTAATGGGAGGCAGAGAATAGATGGGGTTGGCGGGGCCAGTCAGAAGTGGGATTGGCCAGTTCTCCGAAACGCTCAAAATTTCCACTACCGGTTCTCCAGAATAATAACCACCTCTGATCCCAACTCACTGTTACCCTGTTCTTTTGTCTCCTCTCCGAACAGCATGATGGCCTAGAGGTGGAGATGCTCACCTCACATTTACAAGGTTGAGAGTTAGTGGCAGATGTGTCTCTATCGGGGTGCAAAGACAGTATCTGCTGCGAACTCCACATGGTGTCAGGAAGGGCATCCAGCCAGTAAACACTCAACTTCATCCAATAAATTAAGGGATTACAATATTGTAAAAGGGAGGTTTCTTTAGTTTTGCCTTCTCTCCAATGGCCTCCCAGGAAGATTCATCACAAGGGCCTGTGGGAACAACTTATCCCATTTCAAAAAATCCTTCTAAGTCACACATTTGCTGGATTTACAGGAGGTTTTATCATAGTATATGTCCATATGGTTATGAATTTTATATGTCACCATCATTTGCTTTATGGCATATATTACTACAGCCTTTAGAAAGAACCTTCCCCATTTTCTTTTGTTTTAAGGGGAAAGGCAGCTCTACTATCCCTGCATCAGTTCTGCATTGTTGCTTTGTGCATTAATTCTCCTCCCTGCTTTTCCACTGTTATTCCAAGCATCTTTAGCCACGCTGGGTCTTTTCCCCTACCAGTGAGAAGATCAAGCTTCTCAGATAAATTCAGCTGTCAGGATTCCAGCACTTAACCCATTTAAATCATGAGTCACAAGCAAAACTTCCAAAACTTCAAAAGGATTTATTGGGAGTAAACATGCTGGCACTGCCTGGTTGTAGCCAACTCTGAGACACATCATTCATTGTCACCCTTGACTCTGGTTTTCCCACACCCCCTGGGTGTATCATACTTCATATTCTCCAATGGGACACATCCATAGCCCAGAGTCATCAATCATCTTCTCCAGTTAGAATTTTGCACGGCAGAAACTTCAGTCACCTAGTTACTACCTTTGAAAACATTTATGGAATGCACTTTTGGTTTGCAAGCTGTCGCACTGCTCACCACCCCCCTTTCTGTTGACAACTCTAAAAAGACCATGGAAATATTTTATGAGTTGACACAGCTATGATTGGCCTTCATCCGACCACCATCAATTGTTGTTTGAAATTCTTCATGATTACATTCTTCAAACTTTCTCTTAGGTGTCCAGAAGTCCTGAGAATAATTTTACCTGGCCTTGTTCTTGATGGCTGTTAACAATCTCTTGACTTAAAATCCCATCAAGGTATTCCCTTTTTCTTTGTTTCTATAAAATCCTTTCCATTGTTGGTATTGTCCTATTGATTTAATATTTACCTATATGTATAAGAAATATAGAAAAACTGGCATGAATATGCTGTGGAGACAATATGCTAAGAGAGAAAAATGCCTGTGCTAAACTTCCAATTCTGGAATATAAAATAAAGACTCACCATATATACTCACAGATAAGCCCATACATGGATAAACTTACCATATGTTGTATAATTTTCACAACCGGCTTATCAGTAGAACAATTATTATTCAGAATATTTGGGTTAAAAAAATTGTGGGTCAATTTATACCCAGATAATCTCACCTGCAAAATCATAGCCTACTTCAGTCAACACCTTGAAAGATAAACTCAAAATTCAAAAGGATCGTGGCAGACTTGAGCATTGGACCTCAGCTAGTAAGATGCAGGTCAATGGTAAGAAAAATGATAACCTGCACCTGGGCAGGAAAAAACAGGTGCACAGGTACAGAATAGGGGATACAGCAGCAACTGTGAAAGACACCTTGTTCTAGTCAAGGGGTCTCCAACCTTGGCCACTTTAAGACTTCTGGACTTCAACTCCCAGAATTCCTCAGCCAGCTGCTGGCTGAGGAATCTTGGGAATTGAAGTCCAGAAGTCTTAAAGTGGCCAAGGTTGGAGACCCTGTTCTAGATGACCACTACTTAAGTATGAGCCAGACATGTCCTGCAGCTGCCAAAACAGCTAACAGAGTTCTAGGGTGCATTAACAGAGGGATAGAATCAAGATCATATTGATATAATTTCAGCTCACCTTTTCTCCCCTTCCTTTCTCCCTTCACTCCCTACCCAATATCTGTTTCTTTACACAAAAATTCTCAAAACTGTACTGCAAGCATCCGCCCCCTCGAACCTATCATGTATGCAATCTTCAAAGCATAAACCTTTAAAGCGGCCCAAACTCCTTCTTGCTTAAGGTGCGACATGGCAGGCACTGGGGTTTATTTCCACTTGATGCTTTCAGGTGCCAGGCTGCATTGGGACAGCCTGGATGATAAAAGAAAACCCGAATGCTGATTCTTTCCAAAGGCAGGTAATTATGCTTATATTATTAGACAATCATGAGACCTGAAATCTTGTTAAGGGGCAAAAAAATGGTGTTGGCCAAAGTATTTTCTAGTTTTTGTGGACTCTTCAGCTTCTGTTATTCTTAGTTGATGGTGGTTCACAGAGAAAAAGAGCAATGTATTTTAAAGGCCAGGAACCTTATATAAGAGGACGGGAGGTGGGGGGTGTCGTTGACATTTCTATGCAAAGCCGAAATGTACACAATCTAAGAAGAGAGGAGAAGGTTCTTCTCTTGTGTGCTTAAGAGCTTTCCATGTAAATGTCACAGACCGACTGGATCACTTCGGCTTCCTGGCTGTTGGGCCCTCTTCATTTATGGCTTTCATCTCTATCCCCCCCAAGAGAAAGGGGCCTTCCTCCAGATGAGAGAAAATGAGTTTCCTCTCCCAGAAGCTCTTTCTGCCACCAGGCCAATAGAAACCAGAAGCCGGAAGATGCTTCCTTCTGCTTCCAGAAGACCAAGTCAGGCACCCTTTGAGATTTGATGCATAGGTACGAAATAGGCTGTACCTGGCTCAATAGCAGTAACTGTGACAGGGATCTTGGAGTCCTAGTGGACAATCATTTAAATGAGCTAGCAGTGTGAAACGGCAGCTGCCAAAAAAGGCCAACACAGTTCTAGGTTGCATTAACATGTAATCAAGATCACATGAAGTGTTTAATACCACTTTATAATACTTTTGCATCCACACCTGGTTGCCATGATACAGAAAAGATACTGAGACTCTAGAAAAAGTGCGGACAAAAGCAACAAAGAATATAAAAGGGCCTAGACCAGAGTCTAAATTATATGATGAACGGTTGAGAGTGAGCCCAGCCTATTGAAGAAGATTGGAGGAACATGACAACTGTCTTCCAATACTTGATGGGTTGTCATAGGGAAAAGGGAGTTGACATATTCTCCAAAGCAGCAGTGGGTGGAAGATCATAAGGAGAACGCCAGCCTAGAAGTAAGGAGAACTTTTCTGACACTGACAACAATCCATGGAATGGCTTTCCCCAGTATTGTGGATGTTCCACCACTGGAGGTTTTCAAGAAGAGATTGGCCAACCATTTCTCCAGAATAGTATAAGATCTCCTGCTTGAGGAAGCAATTGGAGTAAAAGACCTCGAGGTCCATTCCAGCCCTGTGTTCTGTGCCAGCTCAACCTGCCTGTTTATTCTTGGTTCAATATGTTTTGTAAATCCAGAGAAGGAATTGGTCAGTATATAAGGAGTTCAGTTTTGGCAATTCTGAGTGTGAAAGACACTTGTCTAAAATCCCAGAATTATCTGGATGACCACAGACAAAATGGAGATGGTTTGACCACCTTTATATCTCAGATTGATTCACTGTTGGATGATTATCCCGGATATTCGAAATTTGCTTCCTCCATGCCTCTCTGCACCCTCAACTACACCAGAAATTCCTTGCTATGGTTTCTTCCACAAATTCAGCATCCAAAAACTCTAACTCCTAGGAGTTTTTCTGCATTGTACAGTAGTCCTACATTCTACAGCAAAAGACCCACACAGCAAATGGGGGTCTTTGGATAATCCCAGCTGCCAAGAAATGTTCTTGGTGCATTTAGAGTGGGGAAGGGCTCAGGGGTCTGGTTATGGAAGGCCGTTTGATAGATCCTTATATAAAATGAAGCAAAATTCCCAGGATCAGTTCAGAACAGCCAAGTCCCTTGGGACTCCATTTCTTCTTACTTGAAGGCAAGAGGTACTTGAGAAAGGAGTGAACAGTTGTATAGGGTTATAATATAAAATTTATGCAAGCCGAAGAGAAGCAGCATTTCAGTGACATACAAAGAATTTGTGCCAGGAGGGAAGGTCACACCACAGAACAGAGATGCTCATCCCCAGCGTCTGTTTCTGGTCAGGGTCTAAAGGTTGCATCATAGCAACTGGACCAAATGTTGTTAATATAAGAGGTTTTGTTGCTCATCCAAGCAATGTCTCAGATTAACAAATTTTGACCCAGTTGCTATGATTCAACCTATAGACACCTTTGGCCTGGATGACTGAGTCTTCACTGACATACTTTCTGATCAGTCCTTCCACCTCTGGGTTACAAAGAGCCTTCCAATTTTCCTAAGAGACATTCAGTGGATAGTTGCACCAACAGGAAAGCATTTCCAACTCATATTCTGAATTGTCAAAGGAACCTCTTTGCTCTTGTGGCAATGACTTTCCTCTTTTTAATTTCCCTTATAGAGCAGCAGGCCTCTAAATTGTCCTCTCTTTTTTCAATCGCCCTTCCCATTATCTTCTGAAATAGATTTTTGAATAATTTCTTTAGATTTTGCTTTAGGATACTTGATGATCGCTTCTGTTCCTTGTATTAAAATCTTGTATATCTCTTCACCCTATCTGTATTCCTTGCTTAATTTCTCTCTAATTCACTTTATATTCTTTACTCTTAGATCTTCTTCAAAAAGCTTAAGGGTTCCTCCCCCCTCCGCTTTTGCCTGGTAACATGTTATATACTCCAGATTTGTGCCAGTAAAAACTGACTTCCATGGTAGACACCTAAAGCCTCTTCTGCATTCCAGCCTTCAACATTTTCCTCCATGAGGACAACGTAGAAGCACAAAGAGCGCTAAAGAATATCATTTGAATCAACTCAAAAGGAAGCTACACTATAGAGTTCCTATAGTATTTTGTGTACTGGAAGTAAAACCCGTCTTTCAAAAAGGAACACAAAGACAACCAAGGCTGAAAACATTAGAAGGTTCGTTTTAAGGTTGGACTGACGTAAATATTTTCCTTGACAATTTTATTGATAGCTATAAAGCATAGAAGAATCGTAATGAATGCACAACAATGCTGGGTGATACGTTTATCTTCCAGCCCTTGAGAATCAGCTCTACAATGTGGCCTGAGGCGAGTTTTTAAAAGATGTGTTGTTCTTTCCTCACATCATAAATACATCTACCGTGCAATTTACTACAATAGGTTGAATCTTTGGAAGGTGGGACCCAAGATACCGTAATAACAATATACTCGGTAGGAAGAAACCAGGGAATGTTAGCATGTATCACCTCAATGAGCAAATAATTCTAAATTCCCAACTTCCAGGAGACCACCTAGCTGTGATCTTCAGAGATTCTGGGGGAATCAGAATCTTAGTTAGGTGCAATAATACTGTCTAAAGTTGTCTCTGCGTCATTGTCACCCTTATGACAAAAAGAGTTCCTTTTGCTGCTGCTGCTGCTGTAGTAGTTCTTGAGAGATAATCCCAGGAAACACACAAGTATGGAATGGGACAACTTGCCACAACCAACTCAACTCACCATGGGACAATGTTAACAATTCAATTATTTAAAATAAAATAAAAATGTTGTCATTCATATTTCATTGCCCCTCCTTTTGCATCCTTTGTTTAATGATCCTATTCCACCATTTCTTCGATATTGGTATAACTCTTGTCCCGCAGTGAGTTGGCTGTGGCGAGAATTCCTGAGCCAGCTGTGCCAGTTGCTCACCCCTGCTACAGAAGGGGAAGCAAAAAAAAAGTATACTACTTCGAGGACCCTGAATAGGTTGAGAGTTGGGAGTGCCTAAATGTGAAACTAATATGCTCCAGTGGGGGCTCTTATCAGATAACACATTAGACTCTAGTGATTTATAAAACAATGGCAGTGTTTTGCTTAATAACCATGGCAAAAAGGTTGTAAAATTGGGTGTGACTCATATAGCAATCGCCTTGCTTAGCAACAGAAATTATGGTCCTGACTGTAGCCATTAGTTGAGGACTACTGGTATGAAAACTTATGTCTAAGCTCTAAATTATGTTTACCAGTCTTTGGAAGGGATTAAGATTCAAATATGAGGGATTAAGACAGGGTGTGGCAGCACCAAAAAAAGCTAATACTATCCTGGGTTGTATAAACAGAGGCATAGGGTCAAAACCACATGAAGTATTAGTACTGCTTTACAAAGCCTTAGTAAGGCCCTGCCTGGAATACTGCATCCAATTTTGGCCAACACATTACAAAAAAGATGTTGAGACTTTGGAAAAAGTACAAAGAAGAGCAACTAAGATGATTAAGGGCCTAGAGACTAAAACATAGGAAGAACGGTTGCAGGAACTGGATATGGCTAGTCTAGAGAAAAGAAGGATGAAGGGGGACATGAAGCAGTGTTCCATTATTATTATTTTTTTTATAAAAGTTTTATTTAAGTTTTCACAAAACAGAAATACCAATAAAATATCTTTTTTTGAGAACAGCATGCCTCCGGGTTATCACTTCTCCATACAGACATAAACTCAATACATATTTATCTTATACATTCTAATCCATATGTTATAACTATTTTCACAACTTTTTCAATAACTTTTCTCTTTTTTTACTTCCTACAGCCTTATTTTAAATTATTTCATTCCTTTCTTAATTCAATTACATATCTTTTTCTAATTTTTAAAATCTTTCTAATCAAGGTTTTTATACTTTCATCTGCTCTGTTTACAATTTCATATTATCTTTTCTCATAAAATAAATTTTCCCCTGTAATTACTAGACTGGAGTGTAACACCTTTTGAATCTTTTTCAGATCTTATTTAAAAATTTAAGTTGCACCTTTATAATTATAAGATTCATTTTCTAACCTCTATTTTATAACACGTACCAATTTTCAATCGAATTCTACTTGGTGCATTCCCTTAAAAATACATATTAAATACATATTAAATTCTTAAAAGAAAAAAGTATATATATATATATATATACTTTGTGTTACCCTGTTAAGCCCCAATTAAGGGAGAAAGCATACTGCTTTCTTTTCTGTCTTTCGGCTCATCACCAGAGACCATACCGACAGAAAGCTATTTGTTTCGTTGCCTTTTGTTTACATGTGTGTAAGGTTTTTAAGCTGATAATTTTTTAAATAATAAATAAGGGAGACTAGTATAGATCTATTTCGAGCTAGTTAGCTCTCTTCAGCTAGCCATACCCTTACTGGGATTCGAACCAGGGAAGTATTACATGTGAGGCAGTTGTAATTGCCTCTACACCACTGGCTCTCTCCTTATCAGCTCAGGCAGGGGAATAAGTATATACTTTGTATTACAACACTATATATATATATATATATATATATATATGTGTGTGTAAGGTTTTTAAGCTGATAATTTTAAATAATAAATAAGGGAGACTAGTATAGATCTATTTCGAGCTAGTTGGCTCTCTTCAGCTAGCCATACCCTTACTGGGATTCGAACCAGGGAAGTATTACATGTGAGGCAGTTGTAATTGCCACTACACCATCTGACTCTATTCTTATCAGCAGAGGCAGGGGATTATACTAGTCTCCCTTATTTATTATTTAAAATTATCAGCTTAAAAACCTTACACACATGTAAAGAAAAGACAACGAAACAAATAGCTTTCTGTCGGTATGGTCTCTGGTGATGAGCCGAAAGACAGAAAAGAAAGCAGTATGCTTTCTCCCTTAATTGGGGCTTAACAGGGTGTTGTAACACAAAGTATATACTTATTCCCCTGCCTCTGCTGATAAGGAGAGAGCCAGTGGTGTAGTGGCAATTACAACTGCCTCACATGTAATACTTCCCTGGTTCGAATCCCAGTAAGGGTATGGCTAGCTGAAGAGAGCTAACTAGCTCGAAATAGATCTATACTAGTCTCCCTTATTTATTATTTAAAATTATCAGCTTAAAAACCTTACACACATGTAAAGAAAAGACAACGAAACAAATAGCTTTCTGTCGGTATGGTCTCTGGTGATGAGCCGAAAGACAGAAAAGAAAGCAGTATGCTTTCTCCCTTAATTGGGGCTTAACAGGGTGTTGTAACACAAAGTATATATATATATATGTGTGTGTGTGTGTGTGTGTGTGTGTGTGTGTGTGTGTAAAACAATAGTAAATGGAATAATTATTCTATTCAAGTACAGCTCTGCCATTAATATTAATAACAATATTTTAGATTTATATTTCTTTTAACAAACATTACCTAGTAATATCAGTTGTCTTTCACTTTAATCATCTATATTTCATATTTTACTTAATATTGTCTTTAAATAAAAAACAAGTTATTAACAGTAGTCAATAAAGTTATTATTCTTATTCAAATTCATCTTGTCAACTGATAAAAATCTTGTTTCTTTTCAGTTTTTTTAACTTTCTTTTTAAATCATTGAGAGCCTTATTCTCTTTACAAACAAATATTCCACTACAAATCAATAGAATTTTTTTCTATCACTTTAATCATCTAACCTATTTTCTAACCCTTTTCTATTTCTAATATAACAGTGCTATCCCATGCACTCTTGCAGAATCCTCTCAAGTTAAATTTTAACCATTGTCTCTGTGTCTTTTAAATAGGTTTATACCTTTAATTCTTGTACACTTTTCCTGTATCTCTGTATCTTGTTTCTGTCATGTGTAGCTTCTTTTCCTTTCCCTCTTCCCCTCTTCTTCTCCCTCCCCTTTTTATTCCCTTTTCTATCTGATTCTCCCTTCTGTGATCCTCCCTTCTGCTGCTTCCTGATATTATGGTTACTTTTCGAATTACTCTTTTTTTGGTTGTTGCTTCAATGCTTAAGTTTTTAACTCCCTTTCCCCCCTTTCCCCTTTTTACCCCGCTTAAAATTGCTTGGTCATTAAAGATGGCTTCTTCGTTGTCCCGCCCTTCTTGTTCTGCCAGCATTTCTTGTTGTTTTTCATAGTTCAAGATCTCCATTTCTAAAAATTGAAATACGAAGCCAAAAGATCCTCTTCCCTCGTGCCTCTTCTTTTTGTTCTTTAAGTATCATTTTAACTCTTCAAGGAGTGATGCCATTTAAAAAATTTTTAAACAACCCCCAATTGATTTTATTTTGTTTCATTAAGATCCACCATCCAAAATTCCAGGAATCATCCAATAATAAAAAACTGTTTCTTGCTTCTTTTCTCACTTTCTCTTTCCAGGGGCTTTGTTATCTTGCAAGAAAATTTCAGCTACAGTGTATCTTTTGCAAGCCTTGTTAAAATTCCACCATTGGTTCTTTTAAGTTCCAGGTGGTCTCCTCCATTGTTCCAAATTCCATCCTCTTTTTTTCTTTTTTCCCTCCTTTGCTTTCTTTCTTTTTTAATTTTTTTTAATTATCCAAGAATCTTTATCCCTTCGACCCTTTATTTTCAGCTAAAAATAGCCTATTAATGTCAAAGTGGATTAGTATCAATTTCTTATTCGAATCTCTTCTTCTTAATGTTCCAAGTCAATTAAAACTGTCAACGTGAGAGGAAAAAAACACCAATTCCGTTTCCTTTCCCTTTTTCTTTCGCCGCTTAAGATCTTTTTAGGAATAGTATTAGTCTTTAAAATTCAAGTTCCAGGTACCTTAAATAGATATTCTCCGTTCAATCCGGTCAGTCACACTTTCTCCTTTAAACTTCCTCCTGCACAATCTTGTCTGGTCGGGTTCTTATTTGAGGTGGCCATTTCTGACCACCGTTGCAACCGCCTTTGAGAAAAGGAGTAATGGCCAGCCGAGGAGGAGAGATTACGCTCTCCTCAATCCTGCTAGCGGTCTCCCCCTTCTTCACCACCTCTACGGGGTGGCTTAGCCCGGAATCCAAACGGCTCAGGGCGCTCCAGCGGTGAACACGGATTGAAACCGCGTATGATCACGGATTTCGGTCCGTTGCCGAAGAAGCCCGAACCGGAAGTCCAAGCAGTGTTCCATTATTTGAGGGGCTGCCACAAAAGAAGGGGAGGGGGGTTTCAACCTATTCTACAAAGCCCCTGAAGGCAAGACAAGAAACAATGGATGGAAACTAATCAAGGAGAGAAGCAACCTGGAATTAAGGAGAAACTTCCTAACAGTGAGAGCAATCAACCAGTGGACAAAAGTTGTGGGTGTTTCATCACTGGAGGTTTTTAAGAAAAGGCTGGATAGCCACTTGTCTGAAATGGTATAGGGTCTCCTGCTTGGACTAGAAGATCTTCAAGGTCCCTTTCAGCTCTATTCTGATCAAGATTCCAGTCACATCTGCTTTGAACCTTTATTCTTTCCATCTCTGTCCCTGGACTTGCAAAAATGTTAAGTATTCTCCCACCCCATTGAATGCTGCTGAGACAATCCTTGTCTACTGGGATGAATTAAGGTCAATATAAAATTGACTAAATTCAACACAATCTTGGCAACCTATTCTTCCTCTGATTTTGCAGGCAATTCGAAAGAAAACTAATCCCAGAATCTGCCGTCGTCGTAGGGCCAATGAGGAGGATTCTCAGCCATGAAGTCGAGGGGAGTCATCTTGAACTCAAGATTGTTGCAATGGTAAAAGAAGGCAGAACAGACCTTTGAACGGCAATAGCCAAGGGGGCGGAAACTCTGCTGCTGCTCCCATCTTGCATCAAAACTCAGCTGGTGGAAAAGAGACTTGGATCACGTTCCCCTCTGCTCCAATTGACCAATAATGGAAACCAGTCTTTCAAGTGGAGCTGGGATCCAGTCTTCCGTAATTCGTAACTATCATAGCCATAGTCTCAATACATCTGGAAAACCTTAGGCTATTAAATCATGGCTTAAATCATGGCTATTAAACCATGATTGCTACTGTGAGAAGCCTTCCCAAAAGATAAAGAAAAGAAAAGCTAAAAGACATTAATGAGTGGAGTCTAGAAAAAGATATGGCCTAAAACAATTCAATATAGCTCTTTTCTCATGGTAATGATGAGGTATTTATAAAAGCATTGCGGAGTTCCTTTTTCTATCCGTTCAGGTGAGAATTTTTCATTGCTAATTGTTAAAGCTCAAAGTGTGACAATTTATTCTCATTTCACTGACATTACTGAATGCTGCACAAACAATGACTTTTAATCCAAGAATAATTCTAAGGCAGCTCCCTCTGGGTAGATGAGGCATGCTATTAAAATAATCAGGCCTTCTGTTCCATGCAAGGAACTGTGCAAAATATTGGTTTGCTCTTGAAAAAGCTGCTATCAGAAAGAATAATTTCAACAGGACACCCATTTCTATTCAAAAAGCAATTCATCATTTATTCCAGTAATAATTATCTACACACATTAAACATGAATTACGTTAAGACTTCATAATAGATATCTTATATACAATATTTTTACTGGGGTGACTTCTGGATTTCTTTTTTTTTTAATTGTAGCTTGGAAATTGGTTATTTGCTCTGCCCAAGTTATATTTACACTAGCGAAGGGAATTAAAGGTCTAAATAAAATGTAAAACATCTGAATTTCAAAAATAAATTATGTTAGTGCAATTAGCAACCCATTCCCCAAAATGCGCACTCAGGAAGAAAAGCCATGTGAATCTGCAGAGAAATATGAAATCATACGCACAGCCAACAAGCTGCCTCTCTGCGCTGTTTCCTGCTAATTCCATCTTGTTCTCTGAAATCTGTTCAGAAATTGTAAAATGGAGCCTGCTAAGACATGACCTCAGGGTTTCTCAACTTCTGCACCATTCGGGAGGTAGGGGGTGGACTTCAACTCCCAGAATCCTCCAGCCAGCTATGGTTGAGGCTGAGAAAAGCTGCACTCCATAATTAAGATGTGGTAAGAAATTGTGGGCAATTATTAAACGAATGGCTTCAACTTAGCACATAAAAACCCAAGAAATGCTCCAGTGCTGTGCAATGCCCAAAATTTTCCATAGGATAAATAATATCAAGGAAAGAGTTCAGGATCAGACATTCTTTTCTAATTCATTTGCCAGTAAAAAACACATTCACTTGATAACATTGACAACTATATACTTCCAATGAAAAAAACGTTCATACTGAGTGAGAAATCCTTCTCACAACACAGTCCACACTTCCTTGAATTTCCTTTCAATAGGCTCAACAGTTTTATTTGGAAATAAGTTTAAAAAATTGCAACTTTATTGACTTGATTGGTCTGTGGCAAAGCATCCAGCCACTGACTCAAGGCCACAAGAGAACTGAATAGTCAACGGCAGTTACCAATGTCTCTTTAGAGCTTCATCATGTTTTATAAAATACAATCAGTGCATTCTTAGTATGAAGCCATTTTGCAACATGCAATTACCGTACCAAAAGATCACAGATTAGGAAAAAAAAAATCAATTTGTTGTCTTGCTATTTATCAGAAAGTCCAGACCAGAAGCTACCGTGCTGAAATATTCTGATATGTCGTAAATGAAACATTATGCTAATAAAATCTATCAAATGCACATATTTATTAAAAAAACCCATATAAAGACTATCAGAAAGTCTCCTGTTTCTAAGATTTCTTTACCTCCTGCTGGGTTCTGCAACCCATTGGATTAGACAAAGGACCAAAAGATGTCTTGGGATCTTTCAAAGTCGTGAGTCTTTAAAGCAGCCACATCATCCCAGGCCAAGATGCAGCTTCTTTAAAGAGCTGTACAGATGGGAGATATAAAGCCCCCACACATGTTCCAACCTCCCCTTTTCTGCTTGAATTTAAAGCAATTTGAGCACCCTAAACGTTTGCCTTTTTCTTTCAAATACCGATCAAAATAGAAGTTATTCCTTTCTCTTAAGTTAATAATTCAAATACTAAGATTTCTTTCCTTTCTCTCCCCTATGTTCTCCTAAATTTTGTTTTACAAGTTGAGGTAATTAAAATGTATGGATCCTTAGGATCAGGAGAATGGCATACAGGAAAAAAAAACTATTTTTGTTTTAATTTCCAACAAATGCTTAAATCCAGACTTTAGAGCAGGTGCCCATTTCCAAAAGAAAGGGCCTTCTTCTTTTCCACTCCGCCCTGGACCTTCTCTGTAGGAATCTGCAAAGGGAATGAAAAAACAGTAGACAGCGACAAATGTGCTTGCACCAAAAATTCAGTATCAACTTGGCATGTGGAGTCAGTCTTAATTCAGGGCAGAAAAGGGCCACATGCATTGCATGTTACATTCCTTTCAGCTGTAGAACTGTAGATACTGGTGTGTAACTGCCGCTTAATCTTGCTTTTTAGTGTTTGTAAACCTTGGCAAGTTTAAGATGGTGGGCTTCAACTCCCAGAATCCCCCAGCCATCTTAAACTTGCCAAGGTTGAGAAATATTGCCCTACAAGTAATAAAATGTGACTTTATTTCACACTGTAGTCTATCTAAGAGAGAGGGAAAAAAGGCTTTGAAGTAGATTTCCCTCCTCATTTCAGAAGGGACATATTACGAGGCCCTGAAAAACAACTGAAAATTAGGAATGATTAGTCTAAAAGGAAAAATTGGTCCCCTTTAGCGTTTTACAGAAAGCTTTGTTCCACAAAGACAAAACCTAAGAACGCCACAGTATTGCTTGCTGGCTTTTTTACTAGAACAGTATTTCTCAGCCTCTGCAACTTTAAGATGGGTGGACTACAACTCCCACAATTCTCCAGCCAGCAAACCAGGGAATAAAAGTCCACATATCTTAAACTTGCCAAGATAAAGAACCTCCACCCCCCCCACCCCGGTGCAGTGTTTCTCAACCTTGGCAACTTTAAAGTGGATGGACTTCAACACCCAGAATTCCCCAGGCTTGCTGGAAGTCCACCTGTCTTAAAGTCGCAAAGGTTGAGAAACTCTGCCCTGAGCCTGCTTGCAGTGACGCCACTTTGTTGAAAAGGTGCTCTGGATATAAAACTGCTGAAATAAGGGGAGGTTGACTGGCCTTAAAATTGCTAGGATCACTGCAGGGATGGGATTCAGCCAGTTTGTACCGCTTGAGGTGAACCGGATGTTAATTTTACATCTGTTTCAGTGAACCAGTAGTTCTGATGACCGGCTGGCTCTGCCCCGCCCCACCCCATCCCGGAGTCCCCACACGGCCCGTTTTAAATCCCAGGTGAGTGCAGGGGGCGCATGGAGCCCGGGGAGGTGGAAAACGGGCCTCCCAGAGGCTCGTGGAGAGTGAAACGGGGCTTATTTCCGGCCTTCAGAGCGCCTCCGGAGCCCGGGGAGAACAGGCGCCCTACAGCCTGTTTTTGCTCCCAGGATGGTGCAGGAGGCCGACTAGGCCACACCCACCATGGCCACGCCCACCCAGCAACGAGGCAGAGAACTGGTTGTTTATTTGGAGCCCACCACTGGATCATTGTACCACATTTTACAAGGAACCAATCACAGTTCAAATTGACTTAGCCCCGCCCTCCAACATTTGCATGGAGAAGTTCAATAGTTTGACACAGATGATGTACTGGTTGTAGTTCTGGTGAAAAGTATTTATTTAAATGACCACTGAATACACCTGATAGGTTAAAATCATGGCGCTATGGAGCCCCATGTAGGCACACACTACATGCGTGCAGGATCTTTGTACCTTTCACTGGAACAATGGCCATAAGGAGGACAGCCACCTCATGAAGCTCGGGTGGAAGAGGCATGAACACTCCAGAGAGGCCCAGATGGTGCCTGGAGGTATATAGCAGTTTCTTAAGATAGATGAACATTTTCAATTTGGGAATGAAAAGCAAACACTGAAAAGAAAAACAAACACTGAAAGCAGGATAAATTATACCGACAATTCTTGGAATTCAATAATGCCTGTTTTTTTCCCCTCTACTCCTCCAGTGGCCCTATAGGAAGGAAGGAAGGAAGGAAGGAAGGAAGGAAGGAAGGAAGGAAGGAAGGAAGGAAGGAAGGAAGGAAGGAAGGAAGGAAGGAAGGAAGGAAGGAAGGAAGACAACCTTGTTTTTAGCACCACAACGTTTTCCATTAATGGCATCAAAGAGCAACTTATCCAGTAGAAGAATGAATCCCCAATTCCCACTTTGATCTATTACCACATATTAAAGGGTTTTGTTTTGCAGGGCACAGCAAAAGTTACTCATCTTTGTATCGAAGTGCCTAATGGATAGTTATTTTTAATCAAGGTCAACTCACATTACTTTTCCAAACAATAGATTTCCTTCATCAATACTTATTGACATAACTGGGCCCAAACGAAAGGCATAGTGGATAGTGCCTGAGGAATAAAGACACTCTGTGTCTTGCTACAGAAAAGCAACTTATTGGCAAGACAATAATTCTAACACTATTTGTATTGAATTATCATTAGAATTTAATAGAAACATTTCCTTGTGCCGTTCTGGGAAGATTACAGAACTGAGATGAACCAGCTGTTAATACTTTGCTTTGAAAGACGCACCGATCATTTTGACACGCTCTCATTTGTTCTTAACACTGAAAATTTAGTCCTTGCAGAAATATGTACTCTTTTGGGGGAAACCAGTAAATATTGAGGCAAAAATGTCTTTGCATTGAACTGCAAACCCGATGCCTCCTTTATAAAAGGATACAAACTCTATCAAATGCAACAACTAAAGAATATTAATGGCATCCTTTCCCCCCCATGAATATTCGTACTTGATTTAATTGGTTTCTCTTAAAATCAATATATTAAAAAACCACCTTTAACTCTGCAGTAGTGAGGAATAGTGTTAGAATATGTAACATCTTAACAGTGAATGCCAGATAATTTCATTCTGGCAGGGTCGTAGCCGTTTCTGCCACGTTAGAAACAATTCCAGGTGGATTTGCACCTTGTCTGAGATTATTATTACCAAATGTCAAGTGTTAATGGGGCAGTCCAGGTCAGTTTCAACCAATCCTCACTGACTAGCAGATATAAAATCCTTTGACCACCAAAATCCGGTCTTCGTGGAGAGAAGCCCACTAACTTCAACCCTGTGCTTGGTTGAATGCAGCTTCAGGGCATACTTTACTTGGCATCAACTGGGTGTGGATTTAGACTCGGGCTCAGCAGGAGCAGTTCCCACAGCCTTTCACACTGTTGATGATTTCTTCTTGCAGTTTCTTCCTTTCCTCCTCTTTGGACGTGTGATGGTTTCTCTCCTCCCACCTCTCACTGGGGCTTCTGTTCAGCATCCGGCTGCTCTGAGTATGCCACATCTCGTAGTAGAGGCTGTTGGGGCTGGTAAGCAGATCAATATGCTTGCCACGCTCTGCAACTTTGCCCTGTTTTTAAAAAAATCAGAAGTCCATGATTACACGGCACTGCTCCTCTGGAACGAGGAGAGATCCCACCTGTCTTAGGAGAACATACTGGAATACCATGGGTTCAAATAGGAAAGGAGCAGCCCTTTAAGCAACAGCACTTGGATTTATATACCGCTTCACAGTGCTTTCCAGCCCTCTCCAAGCGGTTTACAGAGTCAGCCTCTTGCCCCCAACAATCTGGGTCCTCATTTTACTGACCTTGAAATGGACAGAAGATTGAGTCAACCTTGAGCCAGTCAGGATCAAACTGCTGGCAATGAACAGTGAGTTAGCCTGCAATACGGCCTTCTGACCACTGCGCCACCACAATTTGGCCTTAGATCGAGCATCACGGTGAAAACATCAGTGGATTTCTAGCTAGAGGGCTGCACGCTTCTACAAATGTATGAACCCTTATATCCAAACCCCTTATACCCTTATATCTCTCACTCATACCGGTAATAAGCCAACCATAGTTTACAGGTAGTCCTTGATTAATAACAGTTTGTTTAGTGACTGTTCAAAGTTACAATGGCACTGAAAAAAGTTACTTATGACCGTTTTTCACACTTATGACCATTGCAGCATCCCCGAGGTCATGTCATCAAAATTTGGATGCGTGGCAACTGACTCATATTTATGACGGTTGCTCTGTCCCAGGGTCAGATGATCAACTTTTGTGACCTTCTGACAAGGAAAGGCAATGAGAAAGCCGGATTCCCTTAACAACCGTGTGACTAACTTAACAAATGTGGCAATAAAAATGTTGTAAAATGGGGCAAAACTCAATTGTAGTCATAAGTTGAGGACTATCTGAATTTCAGTAAGTGTTACTCTAGAATAGGGCAAGAACCATTTTTCCCCTCAATCTTTCTCAAAATCTTACAGCCATAGAAGCTAGGGAGTGTTTGGATTAACATTTGCTTCCGTTTGTTATTGTGGGATGTATGTTAGGGTGTTTTGTAAAAAAAAAAAAATGCTCATTTTCTGCGAGGGACAAAATTTGGGGAAGGCTGGTTCCTTGGGTTGGATCTTGCCTACTACAACCTGCGTGTGTTCCCCAAGGCGTCAGGCTACATTTCCACCTACCTACGAAGCATCTCTTTTAGATGATACAACAGTGGTGGGACTTATCTCCGGGGGGGATGAGTCTGCCTACCAAGAGGAGGTGGACCGGTTGCTTTGGTGGTGTGGAGACAAGAACTTGGTCCTCAACACCAATAAGACCAAGGAGCTTATAGTGGACCATAGAAGGAACAGATCAGACATCCAGCCCTTGCTTATTCATGGAGACCAAGTGGAGCAAGTGGTCAGTTTTAAGTTTCTGGGTGTTACCCTAAAAGAGGACCTGACCTGGGGTGCTCACATTGCAGCCCTGGTCAAAAGGGCCCAGCAGAGATTAGACTACCTGAGGCTTCTCAGAAAACAACAACTGAATGGAAAACTGCTGGTGACCTTCTACCACTGCACTATAGAGAGTATCTTAACTTACTGCACACCTGTGTATGGTTTGCCAACTGCACAGTGGCAGATAAGAAAGCACTCCAGAGGGTTAATGTCATTGCCCAGAAGATCATTGGTTGCCCTCTCCCCTCTTTGGAAGAGCTTTATAGCTCCCGCTGCCTTAAGGAAGTTCAAAATATTCTCAAAGATCCATCTCATCCTGGGAACCCTTTTTTTGAACTATTACCATCTGGCAGACGGTACAGGATAATAAAAACAAGGACAAATAGGCTGAAAAGCAGTTTCTATTCCAGGGCAGTAACTCTATTGAATTCTACCGCATACTGCAGTGTTGGTGCGGTGTAGGGGGTTTTTGGTTCAATGTCTGGAGGGTGAAGGATGTGTGTTCGTGTTTATTTTCATGGTCATGATGTGCATTGAAGATGGTGTTTGATTTTGTTGTATGAGGTACAATGACAATAAACTAAACTCTTTTAAGTAGATTTGAGGGATTCAGCAACGTCTATCCAAAATCTGTGCTGGAGCATAGGGGGGGAAAACAGGAAGGTTTGCTGTGAAGAGAGTAAGTGGCTATTGGATCCTGTTTCCAGAATGTTTCCTTTCAATGGCTCTTTTCTTATACCCCATGAACATTGTCCCTATTCAGCCAGAGTTCAGCTTGTGTGTAACAGCCAAGATTATGGTGGAAATGGAGAGGAAGGGTGTTGGTGAGTCTTTCCAGTTCTTGCTGTTCTTTTTTATGAGGATATGAGAGGAGCCCTGGCTTTCGGCCTTTCCTCTTGGTCCATGGACTTTCCATGAAGCATAGCAGTGAGAAGAAAGGGTGTGGACCACCTAGTAGAGAACTAAATGGTTGGAAACTGGAGGGGGGTGTTCACACCGTTCTACTTTTGCTCTAGGAAATTTGTCTGTTAAAAACAGGCAACCCCTCCCCAAATGGAAAGAGCCCAAAACCTGAGAAAGAGACACCCTCACTGTACCTAGCCTGTTCCTTCATGGAGGCCTGATCTCAGAACACCCAGTGGTTACACGTTGCCCAAGAAAAATCGGAAGGGGCCTTGGATCTTTTCACCTCCCACATGAGAACTGAGCTATGGAGCAGTAAAAATGGTCCTAGTCATGGATCAAACTGCTTTTTGGAAGGGTACCAAAGCAGAGGAACAGACCAATCAACTCGTTCAGAGCAGGACCAAGGAAGCAAGAAGTACTTCAATCTCATAAGTCATATTAAGTATAAATAAACAGAGAATACAGAAGATATCTCCACAACTCATTGGCCGGGGGCCTCTCAGAATGCCCCCTGATTTTGAGGTTGCATGGACTGAGTTGCTAACAGCCATATTCTTCTCTCTTGGTTGTTTATGGATAGATTTCCACCTGTTAATCTCCCAACCTCTCTACATTCTCTCCCATAAGGTTGACCCATCTGAACTGTTGGCTTTTTGTTTTGTTTTTTTAAAAATTTTGTACTCCCTTTTCAAAATGGCTGAGTGATGCGTAATCTACCAGAAGGGTAAGCTCTAAAACAACCTTCAGAGGAAGTGATCTAAAGGGATTTACCAAAGCAGGGGGAAATAATGCAGTGACCGCATAGATGTGTATTAAGTCTGTCTCCGAAAGCAACAAATGATTGCCTCAAAATCAGTGGTGGGATTCAAAATTTTTTACTACCGGTTCTGTGGGCGTTCTGTGGGTGTGGCCATGTGACTGGGTGGGTGTGGCTTCTTTTTTGCCGCCCCCACCCATTTCTGGGAGCTTCCTAGCCTCAGAGGAGACTCTGGGGGGGCGTTTTTGCTCCTCTAAGGCTCTGGAAGGCAAAAAATGGAGCGGGGGGGCTGAGCTCCTCCCTCCATTTTTGGCCTGAGCAAGGGGAATCCCAGCACAACTGATCTTATCTACAGCTGATTATCGGGAGAGAAAAGAAAGGAAGAAATACCTTAGGCGAATGTCAGGCAGGCGGGCGGGGTGAGCGAGCATAGGGCGGGAGGGTGACCGGGTGGGGGGTGTGGCCAGCCAGAACTTACTATCGGTTCAGCGACCCACGCAAATTCTTGCTACCAGTTTGCCCGATCCGGTGCAAACCGGCTAAATACCACCACTGCTCAAAATGACAGGTTTCTATTAGAGAAAGGAGATGCAGATATTCCAAAAATCTTTAAAAACTTTTGGGAAGAATTTCTATCTCTGCCTTTTCCAATGTCTGGAGGTTACAGTGACATCAGAAGCAACAGTTTTGATTTATACTTCTGATTTATAATTGAAGCTTGCAGCTTCGCAACATCTGTTGGGTGAACACAGTGCTAAATCAACAGGACTCTTATCCACATTATCCACATTTCTCTTTTGCTTTCAATCATTTTTTTCAAAAAACCATCAAGCTCACAATAGGTCAGTCTTAATTTACAATTCATTGGTTAAAAAAAAGAACCCTGATGCGTTTGAAGCAGACAGCATGCATTTCCAGCAGTTTTAGAGGAATAGAAAGCTTCTTATATAGCAATGAAACTGGATAGATTGTCATCACTGTGTGTGTATTTTATATAAATCAACTACTGATTCAGAGTTTTATTGTACCCCAAACTACAAATATTTATGCTGAACTGGGAAGAGATCATAGAAGAGGTCATTCAGCCTTCTCACCTTACCTCCTAATTTATTTTAATATTTTATTCCTGTCTTTCTTTAGCTGGGCTGATGCACAACAGTCTGAGCTATCTGTTTTCTAAGAAACCAGCATTTATGAGACAGCTGGGAGCCAGGCATGCATGAAGCCAACTCACTGAGCTCATCACAGCATTTCTACTCTATAAGAGTTCACAAAGGCAAGATATTTAAGGGGGCCTAAGCGTTCTCCGGCATTTCATTATTACTAATGAGCCAGCTCAACTGGGCCTTTTAAAAAATCCAGTAACAATGATATAATGGCCCTATTAGGCCAATACCTTACAATAGTTAAATTTCTTTCATACAATGGTCATGTAAAATGCAAATATGAAATCATGGAGGTAGCCAGGGGAAGAATGTTTGGGAAGGATGGCTAGAGGCAGCTTCATCCAAGGTATTTTTTAAGACAAATGCTTTGAGCCTCTAATGCATCTTATTTGTTGTTTGTTTTCTCCTTCTCAAAGTAATACAATACTCAGTTTGTGTTTAACTTATTTAGGGGATGTAATGGGACAACTTGCCACGGCCAACTCACCATAGGACATCCTGCCGCAGGGCAATTCAACAATTCAATTTAATTATTTAAAATAATTTTAAAAAATAATTTTAATTTTTCTCATTCAGATTTCATTTTATCCATTTATTTTGCATCCTTTCTTTAATGATTCTGTTCCACCATTTCCTCAATATTAGTGTAACTCTTGTCCTGCAGTGAATCAGCCATGGTGAGTTGGCCCATGGCAAATTGGCTCCCAACACTCTGGGTCTTGAGGCTGAGTCAATTTTGAGCCCCCTCGGAATCGAACTTCAAGCTGTGGGCAGAGTTAGCCTGCAATGCTGCACTCTAACTACTGCGCCATCGCAGATCCTTTCATATACATAACGTGTAAGAGGAGATGACAAGCGAATCCACAATTACACTTTGCTGGAAGTTATTCGCTTAGCACGCAGAATTAGCTATTAGTAACACACTTGCAAATACCTTGCAGGTAATAAAAGTCTGTTCATTTCATAATAGGTAAGAAACATAATGATCAGCTAAATGTTCAGGAAGTGGTAATAAAATAAGTAAAACAAACCAAGGAGTTTATCATTATTAAAAGAAAACTCAAAAAGAAGAATGCGCCAACCCTCTTGATGGTTTCAGAGCCAGGAGGAAGGGGACAATTATTAAAAGGGACATTTCTGAATCTACTGTCCCACAAAGACAGTAGGGACTGAGTAGTTCTAGAGGAAAATATGTTCTTCCATATGGGATGCTATTAAAACAGTAATGGGCCGGTTCCTATCTAGATTCAGCCTTTAAGAATTGAATTTTTCAGGAACGCCAACAAAATCATTTTGATAGCCTTCATGGAGACTAGAAAATCTGGTGAAAGGCCAGATGGTAGCAGCTTCCCTCAAACAGCCTTCAACTGGCACTAGAGAAAGATATCAGGAAACATCTAGGGAGATTCTCAGTCATCCAGGTCATAGTTGTCCCAAAGATGCTTTTTCAGAACTGAAGAAGCTTCTTGGTTGAGAAGCGAAACGTCTTCAAGGAAAAACGAAGTCCAATTGCCTTTTGAAAAAGCACCTTTGGGGCATCAGTAAATACATCAAGCACCAAGCATCTGGGAAGGATAGCAATTTGAACCTAACCCCTGAGGTACGACTGGTCGTTTAATGACCGACTGTTCAAAGCTGTAAGGGCCCTGGAAAGGGTGTTTCATGGCCTGTAAAGCATTTCCAGCCATTGCAAAATGCCCCTCCCCTCCCCAAGTCATGTGTGAAGGCCCACATTTACAAGCAGCTGCTAAGTGCCCCATCATCATAGGCTCTCTTTTTACAATCTTCTCTGCCGGCTTCCCAGAAAGTCAATGGGGAAGTTGGTAGGGAAGGTTGCAAGTGGAGGGGATGGAGAGGAACTGAAATCTTTCAGAGGGCTGCAGAAATGTTTGAGAAGGGCTGCCTGCTGAAATCCTTCCAGCAGGCAGCTCTTGGAGAGCAAAAGGGCCAGCTGCCAGTGGCTTTTAGCCTCGTGGAACTGAAATCGTTCAACTGGTGGCTTTTCTCTCCATCTGCTTAAAATACTGGGAGATCACTTGATGATCACAACAGAGAGTGCTGGGATTGTGATCACTGAGCTGAACGGTCACGTGGGCAGCTTGCTTAGCAACTGCTTAGCTCAACAACCAAGATTCTGGTCCCAATTGTGGTCGTAAGTTGGCTTGGCGTGATTTTTAAAGTTTACCATCTTCCTCTTTTAATGGCAATCATCACAATACAATTTCCAGCTTTTTTTCCTTACTTGGACCCAAAGTCACACTTAGTGCCCCTTTCTAATTTACTAAGGCTGCTAAAATGGCGAAGTGAGAGAGACAGAAATATTGAGATACTGGGTTTTTTTGCAAAAAAAAAAAAAGACTCTGCTTGCTTAGATTTTTTTAAAGCCTGCATTTAGGCATATTCAGCATGAATGTACGCACACCAATACAAAGGAGTAACCATCACATACTGATAGTCAGGGGGCTTTGGACTCCCAAGGACTCATCAAGTGGAAGGTGACAGACCAGAGAAGAGCAGGAGAATTTGATGGATATAACTGATCTTTATTTTGGCTTTGTTTGGTTTGATCACTTTTGGTAATAATGCACCATAATTCTGCATTATAAGCATATTAAAGAAACAATGCAGACCTAGATTAACGGAGCTGAGTCTTAAATCGATCAGGGCATTAAAGCTATGCAAAAGGGAACTTGTTACATTGCAATGGCTCCATGGAAGACAATCTGACCCTCTTGTCCCTAAGCATCTTTTCTCATTATTTAAAGCTCATTGCCACCTTGGTTTCCAGGGAGATCAGGGCAAAGAAGCAACAGGGGAAATAATTCAAGTACAGGTGACACCTGACTTGGAATGTCCTTCAACCAGAGACAAGATTATTTTGCAACACAACCCTAACTGACATCAGTCATACTGTTTTAGAGGTAAATAAAAATCATATTACTCTTGGGTATGTTTTAATGTCCCCTGGATTTACTGGTTTTGTTTCTTAGCTGCTGATAATTACTTGGGCACCGTTGGATTATGTTTAATTAAGCATTCCAGTGTTTTTCAAACTTGGCAACTTTGAGATAGGTGGATTTCAATTCCCAGAATTCTCCAGCCAGCGTGTCTTGGCTAGCTGGGATATTGTGGGAGTTGGTTCACATGTCTTCATGATGCCAAGATACTGAAGGATACTAAACTCTGCTATTTTGTTTCTTGAAGGAAATGCTCACAAGAAAGCACAGCTAAAGGTCCCCCCACCAGCCAACTACACCCTTTTCCAAGGATACTCCACTCCAATCTTCCTTCTGAGGCTTTTTACTTACCGCTTTCTCCTGGCCGTGTGATCAGATAGCGCTCTATGGTCACCAAATATGCTCTTGTCCCCCGTTATTTGTGTAAATCTTGAATTGCTACACATGGATTGTGTCATTTTCCTATAGACGATTGCTACTCTAATTTTGTTACTGGCTGTAAGTCACCAGTGGCATTTGAATCCATCTCAGGTCCCCTAAACTTTACTATGCTAGAAGGCGGGGGGGTCCCCCCCATTATTTCTCCTCATAATGTGAAAGCGGGGATAGGGCAAATATATATTAATGAAACATTCTAGAGATAGCCCATACCAACACAGATTGGCAAACCTATTTTTTAATAGGAAGCACCTAAGCCCTAATAATTGTTCATGGAAGCAGGATATAACCATCTACTTTTTCTTTCTTTTTAAAGGAAACACCAGGGACGTATGTGTAATATGTACTCCAGATATATATTCTTGGAACAATAAAACTACCATCAGATTCACATTAGGGGATCTAGCCTAATAAAAATACAAAATCATTAGAATTTGAAAAAGGGGTATTATGCTCGTACCATCGCTGAGCCCCCAGGGAAACTAATTAATGATAATCCACTTCAAAACCCAACATGTTGTTCCCTCGATCCATCTGTCTTTCTCTGTCACACACTCCACATACAAATATGCATCCACACATTCAGGGCGTTTCAGGATTTCAAGTCGAAAGCTTTTTCGGGAACAGTGGCACCGGGAAATGGCATAGCCCCAAATGACATTTGCAAGTCTGGCCAAGGTTCCTTCCCCTCAGGAAGCTGGGTCTCACCTGATCCAGGACGATTATTTCATCAGCATCAACCACTGTTGACAACCTGTGCGCAATGAAGACGGATGTTCTGTGCCTTACAATGTCTCTCATGGCATTCAAGATGTTCTGAAAGATTAAAGATAGGGGGCAGGAGGGGGAGAACCCATCTTAAAATAGATTAGCAAATGAGAATGATTTAATCATACGTAGAAACAAGCTGCCAGCCGTTCCAATGTCATCAACAAAGAGAAAAAGTCACAATCTGATGCACAGGTAGTCCTCAACTTACGACTGTTCGCTTAGTAACAATTCAAAGCCACCACCAATTTCCGCAGAGCTATTTATGACTCGTGTTTGAAATTACAACGGCCGTACTCTCCCCACATGGTCACATAATTGCATTTCAGGCACCTGGCAACTGGCTCTCCTTTACGACTGCAGTGTCCTGCGGTCACATCTTTGTGATTTGCAATGGGGTTTTTATTTTGGGGGTGGGGGTGGCAGGAGGGGACTGTTCCCAGTGTTTACTTTTGGTTTGCAGCAAAAAAATAAAAAACTCACTGGGGAAAATGGATTCAGTTAAAGACAGCATCATTTAAGAACTGCCAGAAAAAAATGGCAAAAAATTGGGTCCATGATGCTTTGGCTGGACTTGTGATCACACCGACATAATTCTAGGCTCAACTATGATTGTAAGTCAAGGACCAGCTGTATTTCATTTAATGTACATGCTATGAAAACTACGAAAACCCCAAAAAGATTCCTTCATTGCAAAGTCTAGACATGCCAGGGGAAAAATGAGAGGAAACTTTAGTGGCTAAACAGGAGAAACGTGCCTGCTCCAGCAGTGATTTATTTTTTTTGCTTCCTTTATAATATAGGAAGGCAACAGACAAATTCTGCTTTTCCTTAAATACCCTTTTGATTGCTTGTTGCACACTTTGGTGGGAAAGGAGTCACATTTTACTAGCTGCTTTTAAAGTGCAGCTGTGTTGTGTAAACATTCAACTTCATTTGACAACCTCATAATAAATATAGCAAAATGAACGGCAACAAACAAGTAGAATAAACAAGCTCACTAAAAATTCTTATCATGATCAGTGAACGGAATCCAAGGAGATTTTTCTTGACAGGTGCATCTGTCTCCTTCTATTCTTTAGAAATGAACTATGCGTCAGTCATCCACAGTCAGACCCCTTTCACCCTCAGAGGTCCTGGTATGTCAAATAACCTAACACAAGCAGACACGGTGAGCTTTGGCTTCGGACAAGACAACTTAGGGAAGGGGCCGGGGGTGCAAGTGTCCATGTATAATATTATGAAGCTGCCACTGTGATATCACAGCACCTGCTTCACAAAACCATGATGCTTTACAACCCTACCTGTGAATATAATTTGGTGCCAAATGAAAGCATTATCCATAGTCAACTCTGCATCCCAAGAAAGATGCACCAACAATTAGGATTCCTTGGTTCTATGGCTCGCATGCCATAATCATTGAGAGGGCCAATTTTTATGAATATTAAGTGGCAACCAGCTGCTTTCCTTCAAATTAAAACCTCACCTCTTAGAGTGAGTAGGTCAAGCAATTCCAACTGATCTACTTAATACTTTTCTGCTATAATTTATTCAGAATTGCATTCATTTCTCCACCCAATTCTAGGAAAGCCGGTTCTCCCACTGTTCCACATTTGATCTTGGGAGCCCGGGATAGCAAAATGTAGAACTGTAATAAAGATGTGGTGGTGATGGTGGTGGGGAAGACAACCTACCTCTTCTGTAATGGAATCTAAGGAAGACGTGGCTTCGTCATAGAGGATAATGGGAGGATTCTTCAAGATGGCTCTGGCTATCGCAATCCTCTGCTTTTCGCCTCCTAAAAAAAGAAAGGCACATGCACATAAAGTCAGTGAAAGCTACTTTTGCTTGGAAGGCCATTCTGAAATGAAGGACACCAGAGAGCCATTGTGGCAGAGTGAGCCCTATACCATTTCAGGCAAATGGCTGTCCTTAAAATCCTCCAGTGTTGGAGTACCCACAACTTTTGGAGGCAAGACGATCCACTGATTAATTGTTCTCCCTGTCAGGAAATTTCTCCTTAGCTCTGGTTCTTGGTTCTGCAATGTTCATAAGTGAGAAAAACAATCATAGCTTCACCTTTTTCAGTACCGTTGCAACTTTGAACAGTCACTAAATGAAGTGCTATCAGTTGAGGACTATATGTAACCCAGACTGACACTTTGTCCTATCTCTCCTCCCCACAAGGATTTTAGTGTCTTCGCATGTTCTCCACTATTAAGGACACACTTTGCTTCCATTCTCTAAGGCCACAATTAGGGCTATTTTTCTAGGCCACCACATTGCCACATTATTACTTTGAGACGTACGGCCCTGTCTTTAAAAATTTGAAGTCCATTTCTGATTTGGGTGGCCTTGAAAGTAATGAATGGTTATATATGCGTCTGCTTTCTTGTGCTACATGTCAAAGATCTGACAAGCTTCCATTTTAATGTTTTCATGTTCCTGGTGATGTGCCCTTCTAACTAACATGGCCTTGTTTTAGCAAGCCACTTTAGGAGGATAATAATCTCATTTCACTTTAAGCCTTAAGTGGCTGTCCTGAAGCTGAGCAATAAACAGAAATTGAACTATTCACCCAAGATGTGATTTCTGCTTCTCATTTCCTTTATAAAATGCCTACCCTGAAGTGTATTGTATTTGCTATTGCCGGTATTTATAAAAGTAATGGTTCCATAATGCAAGGTTTTTTCTTGGGTCCTTCTCCAACCTCATTTCAAAGACCACCCATGACAATCTCAGGATAAATGTGAGAAGGAGTGCTTCAACCTGTTACTGAATCACAGTCTGGTTCTTAGAACAGTGTGGGAAGAGAACCATTTCAGATCCAATAGAATTACAAAGTTCTTCTGTTTAAGATGCAACATGAATTCTGTGCACATAGCCACAGCTGCTTATACACTGTTAAATTACCATGAGCCTGTGGCATCCTAATACACACACTTGCATTCAAAGACTTTATTTGTCTGTCTGTCTTGGATCCCAAAAAGGTTGGTTTGAAAGAGGAGCCAAAGAGGCCACCTACATTAAGAATGAACAGCCCACTCTCAACAGAGGGGGTGGGATGTGACACTACCTCCTGTTTACAACACAGTCCTTCCAGCAGTTCCAAGAAGGTTGCACATCCATCTGCACTATTTAGGTGACTCTGAAACCTCAATAACTCTCAGAAAGAGTGCTAATGACCAGATGACTGGAAGGAATATAAATCCTTCCATCTTCCACCATTCAGTCAGAACTGAAAAAGCTTATGGGATGAGAAGTGAAACATCTTCAAAGAAAAACAAAGTCCAGTTGCCTTTTGAAAAGCACTTTTGGGACAACCATGACTTGGATGACTGAGAATCTCCATAGACATCTAATATGGCCGCCCACTCAGGGGTGGGATTCAATTTTTTTAACAACTGGTTCTGTCGGCATGGCTAAGTTAGTGGGTGTGGCTTGGTGGTCAGATGATTGGCTGGGCGTGGCCAACTCAATATCATTCACATTGAGGCACGCATCTCCTCGCCTGGCCTCTTGTGACTGTGGGAATGCTGCAACAGTCGTAAGTGTGAAAAATAGTCATAAGTCACTTTTTTCAGTACCATTGTAACTTTGAATGGTCACTCCACACAAGCAAAGTACCAGCAAAAGAGGAAAAAAAACCTCCAGGGAAGTTCCTGAGACAGGAAGTCTAGTCCTGCCAAGAATGTAATAAGGGTTAACAGAGAGGCAGTTTCTGTAAGCAACACCAGAATGTTTCCTTCCTGCCTTCCTTACAGGATTAGGCCAGTAATTTCTTCTAACAACCGGTTCTCCCAACTGCTTAGAATGTTAACAACTGGTTCTAGCGAACAGGTGCCAACTGGTAGAATCCCACCCCTGCGCCCACTCCCTCTCAGGGACTGTAGGAGGCCTACAAACTATCTCCTGTTAGTCATATTATATATATTTTCCATAACGTTATTTATTTTGTCTTCCGTCTTTATTAATTTTAGTGAATAACTCAAGGTGGCGAGCATATCCAACAAACCTTTCTCCTCCTAGTTTCTCCACAACAGCCCTGTGAGGTGAGATGGGCTGAGAGAGAGTGGTCGGCCCAAAGTCACCCACTCATGGCTAAGGAAGAACTACTAGAACTACCCATCTCCCGTTTTCTAGCCAGGTGCCATAACCAGACTAGACCAAAGTCAAGAAAAAACAGGTTTTAAATATAAAAAATCATTTAGAAAATTTCTTGACAATGCATTTCCAGCAACCTGATAAAATAAAGGGAGAGGAGTTTAGCATCTTCAATGTTCATAATGGTTATTGAATATACTTGTGGGGGGAAAGGTTTTATTTCTGTAGCAGTGACCTTCCTGCAAACCTTCTCAGTAAGTCAATGCTATAATTAAAAGTATAGCATTTGATTAAAAAATAAATGGCCATTTCTTAAACTAAGTTACTGTGTGGCTGCAGTTTCCAAATTGGAAATTAAAAGTCCAGCAAGATGTCAGCTGACAGAAGAAACGAGAAAGACATTTACCCTAACAAATGCTGAGTTTATATAAACAATGTGTTATATAAATCATGAACAAATAACATTCCTCTCTCGTTCCTTAGGTTTAAGGTTTATAAAAATACCAGAAACAACTTTGAACAGATTTTCAATGGAGATCACTATCACAGATTTAACTATCTTGAAAGACTCTGGCATGCAACTCTTGGCCCGATACCAGGAAATCTCCCAGGCCACCATAAGAGAAACTGCTTAGCAGAAACTGGGTTTTCTGATTCTGGCATCAGGGAAAGAGGGGACAGTGGCTCATTTGGAGGACAAGATTCCCCACCTCTCATCCAAAGCTCCCTTGAGTAATGAGCTACCCAAACAGGGGCAGGATCGGTAGGAATTACGGATTGCGAAATCCCGAGAGAGATTTTTAGGTGTTCAAAATGTAATACGGGTACTTCTCAACATTAAACAACAGTTTGTTTAGTGACAAAGTTACAATGGCACTGAAAAAAGTGACTTATGACCGATTTTTATGCTTACTGTCAACTCAACTCATAAAATATTTCTATGGACTTTTTAGAGTTGCCAACAGAAAGGGAAGGGGGAGCAGTGTGGTAGCTTGGAAACCGAAAGTGCATTCCATAAATAGTTTTCAAAGATAGTAACTAGGTGACTGAAGTTTCGGCCAGGCAAAATTCTAACTGGAGAACATGGTTGGTGACTCTTGGCTATGGATGTGTCCCATTGGATTATGTGCTTCAGAGTCGGCTACACCCAGGCAGTGCCGGACATTTTAACTCCCAATAAATCCTTTTGAAGGTTTGGAAGTTTGGCTCAAGACTCAGGATTTCATTGGGGGTAACTGCCGGAATCCTGACACTTATGACCATTCAGTATCCCCACGGTCATGTGATTTACAATCAGATGCTTGACATAACCGTGTTATTAATTTAACAAGTGCAGTGATTCACTTAACATACGTGGCAAGAAAAGTCATAAAATGGAGCAAAACTCACTTAACAAATTTCTTGGTTAGCAACATAGATTCCGAGCTCCATTGTGGTCGTAAATCGAGGACTATCTGCAGTTTCCATTTCATCAGAGGCTGCATATTAGTGGACGTTGCCGCCCCCTTTACAGATAAGAACCAATCATGGGAATATTAAGTTTATTCCACGAAATATGCAGCATTTGATTCCAGTTTCTTCTATTGTTATAGCTGTGCTGGGTGGTATGGAATCTGAACAGAATGTTCAGTAGTTGGCATTGGATGGGGGTTCATTTATTTACTAGATATTTATCCTGCCTTTATTACTTCATATGTAACTCGAGGTGGCAAACATAGTACTCTTTCCTTGTCTTATTTCCCCCACAATAACAACGCTGTGAGGTGGACTGGGCTGAGACACAAAGATTGGCCCGAAGTCATCCAGTTGGCTTTCATGCTTAAGGTGGAACTAGAACTCATTGTCTCCTGGTTTTAGCCTAGTACCTTAACTGCTAGATCAAACTGGCCCTCAAGGTACAACACAGTTAGTCCAGCTCCAAATTTGTCTGTGTTAATACTCCGTGCTAATACAGCTACATATCCTCCCAATGAGTAATAAACTTTTCTGTTTGCATTTTCCTCCAACCCATCATTTCATACTTTGATTTAGGGTGACACAAATTAGATACACAAATGAAGACAAATATATGTGTCCCAGGGTAATGTTGTAAGATCCAATCTAGGTTGGTTACTGGAACCAAAGGTTTAGTTTTCCAAGCCTTCAAGATTCCTGCTGGAGCCTGGGCTATTGTGTGAGTAGTATTTATGCCTGGTTGCATGTGTCTTTTCAGTTGTTGATTGGGGTGTTGATGGCTGATTATTAAGTCATTGGCTCTCGTTTCATTGTGCTGCCAAGTCCTTAGCTCATAGAATAACCCAAAGCAAACATTCTGGTGAAACAGAAGTTCCCTGAGGATGGGCTTGGAAGACTAAACCACTGGTCCTGGGGACCGACCCAGATTGGACCTTGCAAATTAGATACAATTCTAATAGCACTCTATAGCATCTACTTAAACAGTGATTTTTCCCTTCTTTTGCTCATAAATTGAGGCTGTCGTGTCAAACAATCTTAGAATGTATTATCCCTTAAAAAAAATACATTTCTCTACAATATGACACATGAATGCTTCTTTCGTATCATTTCGTATCAATACCTTGTGTGTCCAATCACACTTGGCCAATAAAATATTCTATTCTATTCTATTCTATTAAGAATCCCACAAGGAAAATTAAACAGGATTAGTGTAAGTGTTCCCTATCACCACTGCATCATCCCTCTCAGCTAAATGTTGCCATTAAATAGTCAGTTAAGAGAGACATGTCAACCTTTAAACAATTTGGACAGCTCCCATTTTTGATTTGTATCAGATATGTCGTGGGAAACTTTTATAAACTTCCTTTTACACAGATGGACAGACAAGAAGTTTCACCCAAACCCCCAGCAACCCAGAGGCAGTGGGTCATTTCTTTTCTTTCTGGCAAGGGGAATAAAGGGGCAAAGAAAGATGAAATACCCATTTTAACCACTTAACCGAGGCCGAACCAGCCTCTGACATTTTGGATTGAGAGGGAAACGGAAGATTTAAAGCACAATCAGCTTACTCCTCAAGTCCCTCCACCAAAGAGGGTCACCCAACTGTGACTGACAGCTTACTGGTCTACTGTATTCACAGCTATGATGATACCATGTTTGGGTGTTATCCTATGACATTGTGATGAGACTATGAAGATTCTCAATCATCCAGGTCATAGTTGTATGAAAAGTGGTTTTTATTTTTCAAAAATAAAAACCACATTTGATATTGTGATGAGTCCTTATGGCCCTTGGAGATATAATAACGATGATGATGATGAATAAGAAGATGCAATTACTGGCTGCACGACAGCTTTGTATTCCTCCATCTTTAAATCTGTGCAGCTACCACTAATTGTCTCCATCTAATCAAATACAGATTTGGCCACCATCCTGGGGAGGAGGGTGTGAAAAGCCTACCAACCCTCAGTTCCTGACAATAAAGCTTCCTCAGCTGCTTCCAGAGAGGCATAAGACCAGCTGCTGGATGGCCATTTAATATTAAACTTGGCATTTATCTGTCTACTGAGAAAGGTCAGGTTAGGAAGGCATACGCTGAGCATCAAGCCCGAGGCAAGACAGGAAAAGGGAGGTGCAGAGACCAGAGGAGCCCATTGATTTCCTTACCTGACAGCTTCAGACCTCGCTCGCCTACTTGGGTGTTGTAGCCATTGGGCATTCTGAGAATGGCATCGTGGATTCCTGCCAGCTTTGCCACCGCGTAGATGTCTTCCGCGGAGGCATTGATATTGCCATACTGGAGGTTGTAGAAGATGGTGTTGTGGAAGAGAACAGCATCCTATGACACGCGCACACAAAACAATGTTTCTTAAATAAGGTAGTCCTCAACTTGCAACAGTTCACTTAGTGACTGTTCAAAGTTACAATGGCACTGAAAAAGGGACTTATGACCGTTTTCCACTCTTACAGGCGTTTATCCTAGGATCACATGACCAAAACTCAAACGCTTGGCAACTGACTCATATTTACGATGGTTGCAGTGTCTTGGGGTCATGTGATCACCTTCTGACAAGCAAAATCAATGGGGAAGCCAGATCCACTTAACAACCGTGCTACTCACTTAACAATTTCAGTGATTGACTTAACAACTGTGGCAAGAAAGGATGTAAAGTGGGGCAAAACTCCCTTAACAAATGTTTCACTTAGCAACAGAAATGTTGGGTTCTGATGTGGTTGTAAGTCAAGGATTCCCTGTACCAGATGCTGATCGGCAATAAAAAGGGCCTTTACAAAATCAGCAGAGAGTTGGCTAGAATTTTCCATCAAGTGGGACACTTGAAGAGTGGGCAAAGCTGCTGCTGCTGCTGCAAGGGTCATTCTAATCCAAGCTACAGCGGCCAAAAGGAAGAACGGCCACCATCATTTCAACAACAATAGGATCAACATCACTTACAAAACAACCTGGAAAGGTGACATGGCAGGACAAGCCTAGCAAGGACCTACAGATCATTCAGATTTAAACACTCAAAGGCTCTTCATTGGGGTCTTGCCAAAAATGGCAAGGGAATTGAAGGACCAGCAAAATAAACCTGGTGTCAACTCATAAAACATTTCTATGGTCTTTTTAGAGTTGCCAACAGAAAGGGAAGGGGGAAAGGGGTTTGAAAGAGCAGTGCAGCACCTTGCAAACCGAAAGTGCATTCCATAAATGTTTTCAAAGATAGTAACTAGGTGACCGAAGTTTCTGCTGTGCAAAATTCTAACTGGAGAGCACGATTGATGACTCTGGGCTATGGATGTGTCCCATTGGAGAATATGAATTATGATATGCCCAGGGGATGGGGGGAAAACCAGGGTCAAGGGTGACAATGAATGATGTGCCTCAGAGTTGGCTACACCCAGGCAGTACCGGACATGTTAACTCCCAATAAATCCTTTTGAAGTTTTGGAAGTTTGGCTTGAGACTCATGATTTAAATGGGGGTAACTGCCGAAATCCTGACACCTGGAGGGCAGGAGGCCGTTTACCCCCTTTATAGAGTGATTTGGAATATGTTAAAAGTGAGAAATTATTTCCAAGGTAGTGACATGTCAAGAATCACCTAGCCTGAGCATTATTAAGATACCACTGCTTCTCTGGAGCAGCGTTTCTCAACTGTGGCGACTTAAATGTGGACTTCAACTCCCAGAATTCCCCAGCCAGCGGATTCCATGGGGATCATTTTGCTACAGCTCCAGAATCAATAAAAGACTTAACAGGAAATCTTTTTGGTGGATGTTTTCAGCTTTTGTGACTAGTTTCTGAAGGACATCAGTTCAGTCCTTTTATTCTGGGGGATTTTAACCATCAGATAAAGACTGTTTTATTCACACGCGCTGGGCCTGCTGACTTGATCTGTTTCTTCTCCTCCTCCTTCTTCTTCTATTGCTTTCTTTACTTGGCTTCATTGCCTCAGTTTCCCCATTATTACATCAGTCTCTGGGCCTACCGCATTAGAATGACTTTCAAGGTAAGAAAAAAATACATACCTGTGGCACAACTCCTAAAGCCTTCCGCAAGCTTTCCAAGCTGACATTTTGTATATTCTTGCCAGCGACATAAATTTCTCCCTTCTGAGGCTCATAGAAACGAAATAATAATCTCATAATTGTGCTTTTCCTTTAAAAAAAAAAAACACCGAGACTCAGGGTTAGAACATTTTTTGCCCCTTTTCAAAAAAACCCCAGGTCTTTATCGCCGTTAAAAGAAAAAGAAAAAAAAAAGAAATCAATCAATGATGCAGAATTTTGTGCATCCATTTACCCACCCTGACCCACTGCCTCCTACAATGGCCACTTTTCTTCCTGCAGGGACTTCAAAAGACACGCCACTGAGGACTTTCTGCCCCTCAAGGTATTCAAAATGCACGTTATCAAAGGCGATGGTAGCAGTCTGTGAGGTGATCTGCAGGGGTGGAGCCAGCTCTTTATCCTATTAAAAGAAGAGTCCCGCTTTACACACTGCCCGGAAGGTATTTTAAAAAGCTTAACAAGCTAAACAATAGATCTAATTGAAAATGAGGCACAAGCAAATGCCTGAAAGAGGCTAAAAGTAATAGCAATAATAAAAAAACCTAGCAGTTTCAGCCACAGGTAAATTTCTTTCTTTCTCTCTCTCCTCTTCTTTCAAGCTTAATAATTTTTTTTTGCCAGAATGGTCTGGCTCCAAGCAGCCTTTCGCACAATCAATTCTGCATCATTAATTAAAATGACAGAATAAAATTTCAATGCACAGGGCACACTTATATAAAATGCAGAGTTTACACATGCCCCCTTGGCTTCCCCCTCCCTCAAAAGCTCTTTCAGAAATGCAATATTAAAATGAAGGATCTTCAGTAACATTGCCCTTAAAAATGAATCTGGATTCATTTTAAACTAGCGTAACAAGACAAACGTTTAAGGAAGATTTCATAGGCAATACTCACTTTGATTTTAGTGTCTATGTTAAGCAGGGTAAACAATAAGTTCATGTCTATGAGCGCCTGCCTCGTCTCCCTATATACCGTTCCCAGGAAGTTAAGGGGCAAGGAAATCTGGAACAGCAATCCGTTCACCATGACCAGATCACCAACAGTTAAATTACCTTTGTGACAAAGAAAAGGTAGAGGTAGTTTACAGCTATGTAGTTTCATTTTTCAAAATAAGTTGCAGCAAGCTTATTTTTTCCAAAGCACCAAAAGACAAGAAACTAAGCAAAGGAGAGAAGCCATCTAGAACTAAGGAGAAATTTCCTAGTGGTCAGAGCAATCAACCAATGGAATAGCTTGCCTTCAGAGGTTGGGGGAGCTCCATCACTGGTGGCTTTTAAAAAGAGACTGAAATGGGTATATACCGTAGGGTCTCCTGCTTGAGCAGGGGGTTGGACTAGAAGATCTCCGTGCTCCCTTCCAGCTCTATTATTCTATGTTCTATGTTCAAAACTATTTGTCAACTCATAAAACATTTTGTATACACATTTTATAGTTGACAACAGAAAGAAGGGGGGGGGAGTTTCAAAAAGCAGGTGGCAGTGTGGAATCAAAAGTACATTCCATTCATATTTTCTTCAAAGACTGATTAGATGACTGAAGCTTCTGCCGGGCAAAAATCTAATTGGAGAGCATGACTGATGACTCTTGGCTATAGGTGTGTTTCGTTGAATGATACACCCAGAGGGGTGGGGGAAGAGCAGGGTCAAGTGTGACAGTGAATTACGTATCTAGCTATGCCCAGGTAAATGCCGGACGTAAAATGTTACCTTCAAATAAATCTTTTTTAGTTTTGGAAGTGTGGCTCGAGGCTCATGATTTAATTGGAGTAACTGCTGGAATCCTGACACTATTATTAACCCAACTCAAATTTATATTCAGCACAGATTCATATTAAAGCTGAAATCAGCTGACAGCCACATGTTTCAAAACTTAGCAGAAAAATGGGAGCGCTAGGGTGCAACCCCTTACTGCAAAACCCACAGCCTTCCTTGCCCTTGGCGATGCCAGCTGGTATGGCTGGGGGGAACACCTGGGGCGCCACCACGAATACAGGACATGCATTTGAAAGAACAAGGAAAAGAATCAACCTCTGATAGAGCAGGGAGGGGAAGGGAAGTGAAACATGAGTTTAATATGAAGCACGAGGTTTGGAGGCGTAAGAAGTACCTGCAATAATTCCCTTGCTGGCCATCACCATGATGGCTGTTAATCCAATGCTGAATATTGCGTTTTGTCCAAAATTAAGAAGAGCCAAAGTTGAGGTAGTTTTCAGTGAGGCGTTTTCATAGGTCTTCAAAAATCCATCATACCGTTGCGCTTCATAATTTTCATTATTGAAGTACTAGCAAAAGGGAGAAAAGATGGCACGATGTTCATCTCCTTAGGAAAATCCTGGCCGTTTTATGATTTAGAATGCAATTACAGCTTAGTCCTCAACTTATGACCGCAACTGAGCCCAAAATATCTGTTGTTAAGTGAAACATTTGTTAAGTGAGCTTTGCCCCACTTTATGACCTTTCTTGGCACAGTTGTTAACTGAATCACTGCAGTTGATAAATTAGTAATCTGGTTGTTAAGTGAATCCGGCTTCCCCATTGACATTGCTCATCAGAAGGCCGCAAAAAGGGGATCACGTGTCCTGGGGCACAGCAACGGTCGTAAGTATGAACCAGTTGCTGAGCATCTGAGTTTTGATCACATGATCACGGGGATGCTGCAAAGGTCGTAAGTGTGAAAAACGGCCACATTTTTCAGTGCTATTGTAACTTTGAACAGTCACTAAATAAATTGTTGTAAGTTGAGGATTCCTTGTATCTGTGTTTTCTGCGAATTAGTTGGACCAACCACTCAGCACAATCTGGAGCATCAAGACGTACCATGTTTCATATGTTCTTACCGGCCAAATGCTGTTCAGCTAGAGATGCAGCCTTTTCATCCTAATAGCACTGTGATGGCGAACCTATGGCATTTGTGCTGGCACGCAAGCTGCAGGCAAACTTACCTCACTGGACATGCACGGTTTGAGGCCTTTTTCGCCCTCCCAAAGGCTTGAGGAAGGCTTCTGCAGGCTTTGCAGGCCAAAAACTAGCCCCGTTTCATCACTTCCTGTTTTTCTGAAAATACTGGAAGTGATGAAACGGGGCTAGTTTTCGGCCTGCAAAGCCTGCAGAAGCCTTCCTCAAGCCTTTGGGAGACTGAAAAGGCCTCAAACCCGCTGAAAATCAGCTGTGAGGTGCAGTGCAGGTAAGGAGACGGCGGGGGTGGGTGGGTGGGGATTACGTGCGCATGCGCAGGGAGCGTGGGGGGGGGGGCGCATTGTCTTCTGGGTGCTGGCCCGCAAGTGCGAGCGTGCAAGTGCATGCACAATTTTTGGCACACGAGCCCAAAAAGTTTAGCCACCACTGTAATAGCACATTCACTTGTAACACTGATCCATGGCTCATCCTCAGTGGTTAAAGAGCCAGGCAAGACAACAGGTGTTGGGTGGGATTAAAGCTGACAGTCCCAGAATTACCCTCCCGTTTTCCAGATGAGTATGGATTCAGATTTGGGCAATCCTACTTTTACAAGCTGCACCCAGGAAACATGAATGATATTGTTCCAGTCTGCGTAGCAAATTGAATTGTAAGCTTTTGAAATCCTTATCCAATAATGATAAACTAAGAAACAGCCATGTATCTGCCCAATAAATCCTGCCATCCTATCTGGTGTGAAAAAGTTTCCCGCAGGAGTGGGGAAGGCAAATTTTTTTTAAAAAATGGCTTGCCATTGCCTTCGTCCTAAGGCTGAGAGTGAGTGACTGGCTAATTCTTCTGGAATCATATACCAACAATACATCGTTTTGTAGAAATGTTCTTTTAGCAAATGAAAATTTCAACCCTTTCCATGTTTCCACACTATCCCAACAATATTCTATTTGAAATTCTTAGCCCATTTTACCATTTCATTTGTTCATCCAACGTTTCAAACATCAGTAAGAGTTCATTCATTTTAACAATTACATGTCTGCCATTTATACATAATTCAACTTCAAATTCCGTCTTTTGTTGCTCTTCCAAATGCCCTGTTATCTACCTTGATTCTTTCTCTGAGCTCTGCATACGAAACACCTTGAAAACTAAATCCCCCTGGAGCCAATTGTTCTTTTGATTTCATCTTATATTTTCTCCATGTTTTTGTTCTAACAACTCTCAATAGGTTAACTAACCATTTTTCTTTACCTGCTGTTTCTTTCCTATAAAATGCTGCTTCTGCTGAAACCAAGAAAAGCATTTTTGAGTAGAATCTAGCTTTATACTATTCCATATTCTCCATATTCTTGATACAGTGATTTTTAAAATTGACATTAACCTTATGTTTATTCAGGCCACCCACATTAGCTAGCCTTTCAACTGTGCTGCCCACCACGGCTTGGGTTCTGAGCTTGCATTTCTGCTTCCAGTTAAACAGGAATTAATAAACTGCCACAAGCTGGTCAAACAAGCAGACTTTTCAGTGAAAAAAGCATCTGGCTCCTTTAAGAAGCAAATCAGGAGGGAAAATATGAAAGGAGAAGCAGCATTCTTATATTACATACAGGTAATCAACAGCTTATGGCCCAAGTAGGTGAAAAATTGTTTATCTATTTAAGCCATAACAGTGATCCTTTCCGTCATTATTCCTAACAGAAAGGAATAAAAAAAAAATCTTCTTTTTGAGCAAAGGATACAAAAAGACATTCATTGTTAACAAGGGCTGCCCAAGGAGCAACAACATGAAAAGTTAAAAATGTTAATGGCTTACCTTCACAGTTTCATAATTCAGCAGAGAGTCAATGGCAGCATTCCCTGCATCATTATCTGCTTTGTTCATTTCGATCCTAAATTTAGTCCTGCAAGACAAAAGGTTGGCAGAGATAGTTGTTCCCATCCAGGCAGTCAAATCTCATCAGAGAGTTCTGACAACAGCAGAACTGTCTTACCTCCACTGCGTAAGTCCTACTGTGAATGCCGTGTATGCTCCTAATGTCCCCAAGGTTACGAGTGCGAAATGCCCACCACATTTATAATACTGCAGGGAAGAGAGGAGGGGGGAGGATTCAAATCATTTTAATTAGAACACCAATGTACAGATAGCTCTCTGGACAAGACATACATAAAAGAGGCAACAATAATAACTGCCTACATGCCAAACAGAAGTGGAGTGGAAAGATTATGGTAAAGGGAGTTTAGCTCCTTGACACCATGTGCACTTAGGAGCAGCTCCACAAGGCCGCAGACTCTTAGATACAAACACTCAAGGTGTGCTCTTGAGCTACTGCACTTACAACGGAGAATGAAAAGAATCTTTACACAAAAGAAGCGCATAGAGAGAGCTGTTTTCAACCAAAATGAATGGAAGTAATAAATGGACTCCAGAAGCTCTGATTCAAGGAAAAGATGGGTAGATTACCAGATTTGTCAGGAAATAAGCTGCAATGATTCCAAATAAGATAAGTTAACCTTTATTGTCAACTTTTTCTTTGTACATACACACTGGCACATATTAAAAATGAAAATTCTGATGCGCACTCTCAAAATACAAACACATACATAAATTAATTAATCACAGTCCATTTTGAATACACAATAGAAGAAAAAGAGTTCTGGAAGTTAATAACAATAGCACTTAGATACTACTTCACAGTGCTTTTACAGCTCTCTCTAAGTGGTTTACAGAGCCAGCATCTTGCCCCAACAATCCTCATTTTAGCAACCTTGGAAGGATGGAAGGCTCAGTCAATGTTGAGCTGGTGAGACTTGAACTATTGGCAGCAGCAGTCAGCAGAATTAGCCTGCAATACCGCATTCTAACTACTGCGCCACCAAGGTTGATCCTATATGGTACAAAGCTATTCCAGAACAATTTTATCAATAGCTCCTCTTTCACTATTATCTCCATATCCAATATGGACTGGTGGTCATGTAACAGTTTATTGTTACAATTCTGCTTTCTTGTCATAATTCTTAAAGAATCACTCAATCCGGATGGGTCTTTCATTTCCAAAACCCCAACACTTTTGAGAGCTGAAGCAGTTGCAGCCAAGTAAGGCACTGCCATAATTCTGCATAAGGCCCCATTGTATGATGATATTTTATGCCCGTAGAAAGATCCCAGATTTCCAAGGGAACAATTGCTATTCTGTTGCAAGGTTTTGGGATAGTCCAACCCGGCATATTTGCATGACCTCAACATTGGTGAATGAGAGCTTCTGGGCACATTTTACCCTTAGCGGCAAGATCAGGAAACAAACCCAAAGTACCCTAAAGCCTCTATTTCTTTTCCTTTAGGACAGTGTTTCTCAACCATAGCAACTTGAAGATGTGTGGCTCCCAATATTCCTCAGATAGCGTAGCTGGCTAGGGAATTCTGGGAGTTGAAGTTCACACATCTTCAAGCTGCCAAGGTTAAGAACCCAGTCCCAAAATGATACTTATTACTCTGTCATGTGTGAGTCCTTGGCATTTGGTGTCTGGAGAAGCAGCTGTGAGAGATTTCACACTTTAAGCTCCCATTAGAATCAGGTTTATTTCCTTTTCTTGGCACAATGCAAACCCCACCCATTTAAATGAAAGATGCCGGGCGTCATTAACTCCAAAGCCGCCACTGTTTGACTTTGGGATGGGTTTCATATCCTGTCTTTATATTCCTCTTTGAGATTTGGCACAATGCTTATGGATCTCTTGCTTGAAAGCCTGACTAATTTAAGGAAGGGGGAAGGATTATGTGTGTGCTCTTAAACGTCAACCTGGTTCAAATGCTGTGGAATATTGAGAACACCAGATGGAAAGCATGGAACAGAAAAGGAGCATCTGGGCCATTGTAAGCATTCTGACAGCTAGCCTTCCCGGCAATAATCTGTGAGCGTTGCTCTCTCTTAGCTTATGTGCTACATTACTGAGAAGCAGAGGCTACCCACAAGGGGTTTTTTTCCAGAGAAGTGGGGAGATATTATGCAGGCAGTCCTCAATTTAGGACCAAAATTGGATCAAGGGATCACCAAAGGATTGGTCATTAAGTGAACAACATAGACGTTAAGCAAATGCAGCATTATCCAATGGGCTTTTTTTTTTTTTTACTGTTTTCTCTGGAAAGGATGTTGCAAATCACGGTCATGGGACTACGGGATGCTGTAAACGCACATAAATGGGAGCCAGTTGCCCAGCATCTGAAATGTAGTCATGTGAACGCATTGGGGGAGGAAGGGAGACATTGTACAATTGTCAGAAATGCTTTACAGGGCATAAAGCATCCTTTCTGATAATGGTCACTAAGCAAGGATCACCACTACCTGTTAGGGTCCTCCTGTCCCTATACAGTCAACAGCATCATATCCAGAGGGTGCTTAGTGGATGCTGCTCTTTATAGACTGACAGCCATGAACATCCAGTGGGGCCATTTTTTTCTATGTCTGCAATTCCTTAAGAATAACAAAGCACCAATAGCTGCCGGGGGGATTTACGCTATCAGCCTCTTGCCCCCAATAATCTGGCTCCCGATTTTACCGACCTTGGAAGGCTGGAAGGCTGAGTCAACCTTGAGCCCGTCAGGATCGAACTCCTGGCAGTGAGCAGAGTCAGCCTGCAATACTGGATTCTAACCATTGTGTCCCCAGGGGTCTCAAAGGGGGTGAAGGTGAAGGAAAGGGCAGGTGGGGCCACATTAGACGGCTACAACAGCCTTCTTCTGCCTTTCTGGCCCCTCCTTTGTCCTCTTTTCTTCAACAGGATTCTGAGAAAGGCAAGGAATGGGCCACGCCTAGCTCCGTGGACATCCGAGAGCCACCAGATGTGGATCTCAAACAAACAATTGGCGCCGCAACTGAATGAAAAGGAAACGTACCAAAATCCCGCTCACGAGGGCCACTTCAAACAAGGTGGGCCCCAGATTAAACACCAGGGCACTGAGCACAAAGCTGATGCCTCGGGTGCCTCGGTCGATGGCCTTGGACAGCGCCCCCGTTTGCCGACTCAGATGGAAGCCCAAGTCCAGCTGGTGCAAGTGGAGGAAGACGTTTCTGGCTATCCTCCGGATGGAACTCTGGGCCACTTTCCCAAAGACGGCGTTCCTGGCTTCGTTAAACAACGCTGCGCCCGCTCGCGAGGTGCCGTCTGGTAAAAGGAGGAGGGGAGAGAAAAAGGCTTTAATTTTTAAATTAATTTTACGTTACTCCTCCTCAGCCGCTTTTAATACCCCATGCTAATGATCCCGGATGAGAAGTCAAAAGTTATCAGTTAGGTCGCTTTTAAACAGATTTCATCTTCAGATATTTGGGGTTGGTTTTTTTTTAAAAAAAATGCAAAAGCAGGCCTGGAGACTAGGCTGTTGCTCCAGGAGATAAGACCACTCAGGAGAATCGCAGCCCTGTTCATTCTTCACGATAACAAAGTAGAAGGAACTCCAGCGAACAACGTTCACCCCAGATGCTTCCCCGTCAAAGGTCACGTGCACCAATGTTCCCAAGCCTCCCAAAGAAAGTCAGCACCTGTCAGCAGATTAAAGCATCACACTTACATCCAATCAGAACAGCTGTTGCCATGGTTGCAACTGTATTGGGTGCATCACTCAGGTTCAGAACATTTCCAGACAGCTGGTTGAGGTTGTCTACTGCATATTTAAACATGAAGGGAACCACGATGTTCATAGCCTAAAAAGCATAAGATATTGTGCAAGATCATTATGTATATGCTTTATGCAAGGCATGCTAAAAATGCTTTATTTATAACGTATAAATGTTTTCTCTGAAGAAGCTGAAATGGTGATATTGTGCTACTCTCCACTTAGAGCACTATGGCCTTCAGGCACCACAGCGTAAGAGTACAAGGCCTGCCCACCTGCCCAGAGCAGAAGTGAAAGGTTTTCCTCTTTTCATAAAAAACAGCCTTCATGTCATGCCCCTGTCGGAATCTGATTCCGAGAAGGAAGCCGAACAGCTGACAGGGAGTGGGGCTGTGGCTCCGTTGGCTGTGGAAGAAACTGGGGAAGGGCAAAGTCCGGCTGGGCAGAGCAGGAAAGAGGTAGAACAAGGGAGAGGGAATTCAGAGGAAGACCCAGGCCCACCCCCTCTCCATCCTAGGGCATGCAGGGAGGAACGGAGAAGAGAGCAACATGGGTTGCATGGCTTACGAGGGGAGGAAAGGGCCCCGATTCCCTTCATTTGTTGCAGCTGGGAACATAAGTGTATAAAAGAGGAAGCTGCGCACAGCAAGTTGTTGGGAGCAAATGTGAATTTATCTGGTATTGTCATGACTTATCTGTGTTTCCGGCGTCTTCCCAACTGTGTGTGTTTTGTTGGCCTCTGAAGTCTGCAATTCCTTCTCCTGCCCTGTCCAGTTACTTGCTGCAGCGCAGTTTGTGTGGATTTTTATTTACAGTTTGTATGTACTTTGTTTTCGGACTGATTTTCCTCCACTTAAAGACTTTTCTTGGGAGAGTTTTTTCTCCAACCGAGAAAAACTGGACATTGGGGGGCAAAGTTGGAGGGTATTAAAGGGACTCTTCTTACTTATGTGACAGTGTTGCCTTTGTGCCACGCCCCTTTGGGTCATCACACTTCATCTCAACTACCCTTGGTTGAGAAAGCGGTTAAAGTGTTGACAAGACTGGGAGACAGAAAGGGAAATAACTCTAGCCTGCATGGAATGTATTTTTAGAGCCAACAGAAACTGCTCAAAGTGTTTCAACCGCAAAACCTTGAGGACAGAACTCTATTGCCTTTCTTGACAAGGCAGACATTAAGCCAGGATAAACCTGGTGTATCAAAAGGCAAAATGGGGGAAAGGTTAGCTTGCCAGACAGGAATTCATCCCTGAAAATTGGCTAGAAGAGGAACATTCATATACAGGTAGTCCTCGACTTACGACTACAATTGAGTCCAAAATTTATGTTGCTAAGTGAGAAATTTGTTAAGTAAGTTTTGCCCCATTTTACGACTTTTCTCACCACATTTGTTAAGTGAATCACTGCAGTTGTTAAATTAGTTAACCTGGTTAAGTGAATCCAGATTCGCTGACCGTTGACTTTTCTGGTCAGGAGGTCACCCTGGGACACAGCAACCATAATAAATAGGAGTCAATTGCCAAGCGTCTGAATTTTATTCACGTGACCATGGAGATGCTGCAACGGTCATAAGTGTGAAAAATCGTCATAAATCATTTTTTTTAGTGCTGTTGTAATTTCACTAAGCGAACTGCTGTACGTCAAGGACTACTGTAGTTTTACAAAGGATGTGCCTGAAGTAGAAATGAAATTCAACAATTAATTTTAACTTATTCAATGTTGGCGTTGCCTGACTCTAGATAACTCTGGGTGGCTCACAACATAAGGACAATATAGCACATGAATAATTAAGAAAACATGAGGAAAAAAAGAGCATGAAAAAACAAAAGACAAAATGGTTGTCTAGCCAACAATGCACAACGCGTGTTGTACAAGTGCAAAAATTCAGCACCATGTGGTTAATTGAGAGCAACATGATGCACCTAGGACATCGTTTCCTGATTTGGATCCAGACTTCTTTGCAGGTAAGCTTCCTTGTTCCTGTAACTGAACCAACACGTATGTGCAATTGCACACACAGCTGTGTCTGCTGCTGCTTACAAACCTCTGTAACATTTAAGAAACTTTTGACCCCTTTACTCTGTGTGTGTGTGCTTGGCATGGATCAGGATGGTAGCTGGGAGGCAGATTTTTCTAGTATGTTTGAAGCCTGGAAGCTGGCAGCAGCTCGGTGTAATGATTTCACAGCATTACTCACATGGGAAGTGAAGAATTCTTACAGGTTTCCCATTTATAGGGGGATATCCCCCCCTTCTTCTTCTGGTGACACCTAACTAGTATGCAACACATAGCTTGATGAGAAATTACATACACAATTTTGGGGAAGGGGACGCTGGAACCAGGTATTGCTTTCAAGATTCGAGGATATATTGCTGCATTTCAGAAAGGTGGTTCTGGCAGGCTCTGAAGATTACCAACAGGATTCCAGATAGTGATCCACCTCTGGGTTGCTCAGTGCTGATATATATGGTAGGTGAAACACAACAGCACCCCAAGTAATTCCGACTCATTGCTCCTTTTAAAAGGTGGAGAAAAACCAGACTTCTTCCTCCTTCTCAGGAGTTTACAGAGCATTTTGGACTGTATACATCTTTGCAGAAATCGACCAGCGGGGTGCTGACCTGCTCAGCAATCACTTTTTCCCCATGCTAAATTCAGTAAGACAGCCTGATTTACTTTCAACGAACAGCAAAATAGATAAGCAAATGGACAAGTTATTTTATTTATTTTTAAGCTACCTGCCTGAAGGCGACATAGGACAGCAGTAGAACTTACAAGTGTAAAGAATAAAGAAAGCAATGGCAACACTTTAAACTTTTATGTAATATAAAATACATTAAAATCTATTTCACTCAACTGAATACACTCCTAGCAATCCCCACAGGACTAAAAACATCAATAGAGGAGCACTTCTCCAATAAAAGCCAGTTGAATCAGGTAACATTTTTAAAGTTATGGCAGTAAACTGCGCACAAATTGATGGCTAAGTCCTTTCGGTAGATTTACATAGACGTTAAAAAGCACCGAGAGCGTACTCCAACCCTGGGGAGTCGTGAATGCCACAGACCAGCATTATCCTTTGAAATAAGGTTCACATTCCACACTAACCCCATGTGAGATTGCTTAACCTGTCGCCTACTGTATGATACAAGACCACCAATTTTGGATTACCAATTAACCATGGTTTACAGTAATGTGCAGAACCAACTTCTCTAGCTAATCCAGATACACAAGCAGAAAGGATACCAAGTCAGAAAGTAATGAATGCTGAAAAACAACTAAGACTAACCAACATGGCAACATTCCTCCTAATTGGAGTGGTAAATTTTTCCAGAGCCACCATTAAAAAGGCCCTGAATAACACAATCCCTAATCTAATGTTTAAAGGATAAGGCTTCATTAAAAGAGATACATTAAAAGTTTTAGGGTCAGACTCTCTCCTGTTTTGTCTCTCAAACTGTTCACTGAGGTGGGTGTTTTAGGGCTACTAGAAACTTAAATGCTCCACGTCACCATTTGATATTGCAGTCTCGCTTTGCCTCTAGGAGTTTACTTGGATTAGAATTACACAACATCCCTGAAGATTTCACACATTTAAAATGTTACAATCACAAATCACAGTCAGTGGGAAAAAAACCAGATTGTTGCAAAATTCAGAGATAAAACTCTAAGGAATTAGAGAATGTGCTCAACAGATGTTAAAGCTTAAAAGAAGCATTTTGTTTTAGAATTTGAATTTCTAACTATGCTTTTCAGCAACAAGCTTTGGTCAACTCCCTTCGATCCGGCTTGCCTGGAAACTCAATTTTAATTCATTCTTCTGTTTTTGGCACAATACCACTCCATCTGCACTACATTGTGGTGACCATCATTTAGAGGCCATAAAACTGGTTTCCCTAGGAGAGCCTGCTCAGTAATGACATTTATTATAACAACAATTCTGGAAAACTCCCTCTCCAGCTATTTAAAAAAAACACAACAGGCTATAACACCATTGTGAGTTTTAAGAGATACATATTTTCCCCAAAATTAAAAGGGTATAGCACCCCCATCCCTTTAGGTATCCATCTGAATCTTCAATTACATTAATTGGCTTCACTATAATTTTGCAAAAATTATAATTATAATTCCTCCTCTGATGTGGCCCTACCTTTGAAAGTGCTTACACGAAATTTAAAATTGGTCTCTCCCGCTCCCAAAGGGCAAAAGTATGCATCTGAATGAGGGCACCACAATATTACATCCCATTGTGTTCTCATTTTCCTTCTCCTTCACCACTCACTACCTGTCAAAATCAAAAGTGTCACGTTCAGCTTATTTACTTTCCTCTGTACCAGTGACTGATTAACAACTAAAATGAATTTTTCCAGAGAGCCACTTTAGGAATTCCCAGAAGGTCTCGTGATCATCCATAAAATGCTTTTCAGGGGTTCTAAACTTTTCATAACTGAAACAATTTGCCCCAAATTTATGGTATTAAAAACTTTACAAACATTTCAATGACCTACCTGCATTGTTTCTGAGTCTCATGTACCACCAGTTGAAAACTATTACTTTAATGGCAAAACACCCCTTGTTTTATAAAAGCAGAAAAAGGTTTTAAATTCCCCTCTGCTTTCAAACAGTCTGTAATTGCCAGATAACTTGGAGAACCTGCAGCTAAATATCTCTTCAGGCAAATAAAATTAGAATGCGCTTCTTTGCAGCCAGGCCATGCCTATACAAGTAAGAATCAATTTTCTAGAAAAGGATCCTTCAGTATTCATGGAGTATAGAAAACTGACCTAATGCTTGGTTCTAAGTTGAAGGTTTTAATTATGTGCCACCACGAAGTTGGTACTGATTTAGTGACCACAGAGATTTTCTCCATGATGGTCTGTTCTTAACTTAATTTTTTAAGTCATCCAACGGTGTATTCATCACAAATGTAACTGAGTCCCTCCATTCTGATGTTGGTCAGCCTCTTCTTCTCTTACTTCTACCCTTCCCAGCATTAGAACCTCCTCCAAAGAACTACAAATTAGAATAATTTAAGCCTGGTCATGGGAGACTTCTTGGTTGGTTTGATCATTCATTTGCTTGTTTTCTTGGCTGTCCATGCTGGTGTTGATCATTGGTGTTGGTGTCAGCTGGTGCTCCATTCAAAATCCAAGAAAGAAATACTTAAACTCCATTTGTTAGAGAAAAGATATCTTTTACTGGAAATCAAAGTGGTAGCAACAAAAGAATTCAGAATCTGAGGAAATGAGCACGTAAAACACATATACAAAGTGATGGCAATGTTCCCACCCCCAACAGTTCATATCGCTCCTCCAATTAGAAGTGGTGCATAACATCATGTAGGCATCTTCAGGTGGTGATGAGGCCTCTGTTGGGTATGGGTACAAAGTCTTGTCCCGAAGCCACTTTAAATGGAGTAAATCCAGTGCTGCTATGTACCGAATTGTTATATGCCACCTCGGCAAATGGCAGTAAGTCAGCCCAATCATCCTGCTGATAATTAATGTAACATCTAAGATACTGTTCCAATACCGAGTTAGTTCTCTCGCAGGCCCCATTGGTTTGTGGATGATGGGCAGAGCTTAACCCCTGGGCAGACCCTAGTAATTTTAGGAACTCTTTCCAGAAATTTGAGGTGAACTGGATGCCCCTATCTGAGATTATGCGTTCAGGAACTCCATGTAACCTGTAGATATGCAGAATAAACAACTTAGCCAATGTCTTCGCTGACGGGATCTTCGCACAGGGTACAAAATGTACTTGTTTGGAAAACAGATCTGTTACTACCAAATAACTGTATTTCCTCCACTGTCAGGTAATTCCACTATGAAATCCATGGAGATTTCCTTCCATGGAGCAGTTGGTCTAGCCACATTCTGCAATAAGCCTGCTGGTTTACCAGGCGGCCGCTTGGCCAAGGCACAAACAGGGCAGCTAGCAACATAAGTTTCAATATCCTTTTTCAACGTGGGCCACCAAAATTGTCTTTCATGAACCCAAAATGCCCAGCAGCTTTAGAATCATGAGCTTGATGTAAGATTTGGTGTCTTAGTTTTGCCGGTACATATAATTTGGCCCCCACCCAGGCCAACCCATCTCTAATGGTACAGTCATTCGAGTGGGTTAGGAACCAAGCATCAAGTTTTAGAGCTTCTTTTAATTGTGCAAATAAATCGGTTGACAAATCAATCTCCTTTTTCTTCTGAGTTCTGGTAACCATTGGAGCTGCCAACTGTTTGGTTGGGATGATAGGCCTCACCACTTCCTGGCGAGCACTATTATACTGAGGTAATCTAGACAAAGCATCTGCCATGAAGTTCTTTCCCCCAGGAATGTACTTTAATGAAAAATTGAAACGCTTAAAATGTTGCGCCCAGCGAACTTGCTTGGAAGACAGTTTCCGAGGCGTTTTCAGAGCCTCCAAATTTTTGTGATCTGTCCAGACCTCAAAAGGGTGTTTGGCCCCTTCTAGGAAATGCCTCCAAGTTAACAGAGCCCATCGAACTGCAAAAGCTTCTTTTTCCCAGATGGCCCATCTTCTCTCGGTTTCAGTTAGTTTATGGGAGGTATATGCGCATGGTTGCAGAGATCCCTTTTCATTTATCTGAAGTAGCACCGCTCCGACGGCTACGTCACTCGCATCAGCTTGGATTACAAAAGGAACGTCCATGTCTGGGTGCTTGAGTACTGGATCAGCAGCAAACAGTCATTTCAGTTTTTCAAAAGCAGCTTGACACTCCATGGACCACTCCAATGGTTTACTAGGCTTTGGTTTCACCTCCCCTTTGGTTTTTAGGAGATTTGTGATAGGCATTGTGATCTTTGCAAATGCAGGAATAAATTGGTGGTAAAAGTTGGCAAACCCCAAGAAACTTTGCAGTTGTTTCCTGGTACGGGGAGGGGCCCATTCCAAGACAACTTGCACCTTCCCCGAGTCCATTTCTATGCCGTCATGTGATATGCGATAGCCTAAATAGTCAATTTTTTCCTGGTGGAATTCACATTTAGACACTTGGCATACAAATGAGCCGCTCAAAGTTTCTCCAGGACTGACCGCACTAGTTTTACATGCTCATCACGAGTTTCCGTAGATAAGAATATCATCAAGATAAACTAACACTCCTTTGTACAAATGTTCTTGCAATACTTGATTTATCATTTGCATGAATACTGCAGGCGCCCCCTGTAGGCCAAATGGCAGGACGTTGAATTGGAAGCAACCCATCGGACAGTTAAAAGCAGTCTTCCATTCATCCCCTTCTTTAATTTGGATTCGGTAGTATGCTTCTCTCAGGTCAAATTTCGAAAAAAAATTTCCTTTAGCCAGGTGGGCCAACATGTCCTTTTTGGCCCCTGACGTGGGTACCCTTAATCTCACTGGAATGGTCATAGGGCCCTTGTTTGGACTTACCAGTGAGTCGTCTTCTGATTCGGATTCACTCTCTTCAGAAGAGGTTGGAGTTCCCAACCCCCCTCCTTTTTGAGGGGTGACCTCTACAACCTCCTCCGCTTTTAGCGCCGTCTCACGAGGCTTGGCTGGAGGTTTCAGATTTTCTCCCTCCTCCTGGCACCCCCTTTGGTTCCAGCTTGGCGCGGCAGTCTGCAGCCCGGTGACCCTCTTTCCCACATCGGAAACATGCCCTGGTCCTGGGTTTTGCCGCTGGCCCTCCTTTTAGAGGTTTTAAGGCTTCTTGAGGACTGGTGGGAGGGAATTTCCTCAAGCCAAAATCCCCCTGGCGTCTGTTTTGGGTCAGGTCAATTTCCACCTCTGCTGCCAGCACGTACCACTGCTGCAGCTCACCAGGGTCTCTTCTGGCCACACAGCGTTGATAAACATCTTCATTCAGCCCATCTTTAAAAGCTTCTATCAGGGCTCCCTGGGACCAGCCGCGGATATGGCACGCCAGCTCTCTAAATTCCTGGGTGTAATCAGCTACTGATCTCCGCCCCTGATTTATGGTTTTCATCCTAATTCTAGCCTTGCGTTCAGCTAGAGGATCTTCAAATCTAGCGCACAATGCTGTCATGAACTGGTCATAATTCAATAATTGAGGGGCATTATCATTATGCAAAGTCACCATCCACTTTGCAGCAGTTCCCTCCAGAGCCCTGGTCACACATCTGACTTTGGCTGCTTCTGAGGAAAAATCCTGCCCATATTCCTCCGTATGGCTCCAAACTTGTGCTAGGAAAAATCCTAACTCCTGGGGGTCCCCTCCATATTTTACTTCCAGCGGAGGCACCTTCGGAGTTCTACGCCTTCTGGCAATTATCTCCCCAGCCGGGGGGCCCTGTGCTGCTGCTGCTGCCTGTTGCACCGGCCCAGGTTGATTTATGGGGGTGGCTGCTTTGGTTCTTCTGCCTGGGGCTACCTCCCCCTCTTCCCCCTCGTACCTTTGATCAGCTTGAGCCTCTCCGACAGCTTCATGTAGAAGGTGCATGGCTTGCGTTAGTAAGAAATCTCTTCGTTCCTTCTCCTGCCATGGCTCGTCCTTCCCTCGACGACGGGTCGTGGTCACTCCTGGAGGGAGCCTTTCCTTGGGATCCTTCCAACCGACTCCCAGGGACCATTTGGGTTTTTCAGCTGGGTTTTCGCCAAGACTTAGCTCTGCTAAGAAGTCGGGCTCTCCTGTTTCCTCCATCAACAGAGATTCTGGTCCTCCAGTCGCTCCCAGGTCTTCTTGGTCGCTGGCTGGATTAGACGTTGTTTTCAAACCCCCTCGGAAGAATTTTTTTTTTTTTCTCCGGGTGGGCCGGTAAAGTCAGATTCAGAATAATGTCAGCTGGTGCTCCATTCAAAATCCAAGAAAGAAATACTTAAACTCCATTTGTTAGAGAAAATATATCTTTTACTGGAAATCAAAGTGGTAGCAACAAAAGAATTCTGAATCTGAGGAAATGAGCGCGTAAAACACATATACAAAGTGATGGCAACGTTCCCACCCCCAACAGTTCAATTCACTCCTCCAATTAAAAGTGGTGCATAACATCATGTGGGCATCTTCAGGTGGTGATGAGGCCTCTGTCCGTTGACCTTGGCATAGTTTGATAAAGAGTTGCAGTTGCGCATAGCATAGAACAGAAACCTAAGCAAGATTCCCCCTCCCCTAAATTATACAGTTTCGTTTCCTAACCACTCCAGCTCGCTTCCCAGATATATCATGGTCCACTCCCTCCCCCCATTACTTATGACAGCCGAAAGATGCAAAGCAAAAGAAGAAAAGCAAAGAAAGAAAATCTTGAAGGCTGACAGTTGGTCTTTTCCAACACTAAACATCGAAAGGGTTCTCTTCCTATCCTGCTTCTTCAAAATTCAACTTTTGTTTCCATAGACACGGAAAGTATCACTGCTTCAAGTATTCTGATATACTGTGATACTGTGACATCTGAATATCTTCTCCAAGGTCTTCCATGAATGCTTTTCCAAACGCTAGTAGTAGTTTTAATCATCCAGTCATGTCCAACTCTCAAGTACTCTCCATGCTACCCTGTCAAACATGGCTTCTTTCGGCTGATGGATGTTCATCTTTGTATCAGTTTTGACGTTATCAAGGCAGCAAGTTCTTTGCTTGCCTCTTTTCTTGCTCCACTAACTATTCCTAGCATTGTTGCCTTCATCAATGAATTTGCACGCATGATGTGGCCAAAGTAAATCAGACACAGTCTTGTGAATTTGGCTTCTAGTGATGTTTCTAGTTTTATATGATTCAGTACCTCTCTGTTGGTTGCTCTGGCTGCCCATGGTATATGCAATATTTTGCGCCAGCATCACACTTCAAAGGTATCAATTCTTTGATCAGCTCTTCTTAAGTGTCCAACTCTCACATCCATACATCATTACAGGGAAGACAATTGTTCTAACTAGCCTGTTTTTTGTATTTATATCAGTATCCTTGCTTCTCCAGAGCTTATGCATGTTAACCATTACAGGGCAGCTTAAGGTTATTCTGTGTTTCATTTCAAGTATAGAACTGCCGTCATGAACAATTTTTGATCCAAAGAAGATAAATTCTTGATCTAATTCAATTTCCATCTTGTTGATTTTAAACATCTCATATCCACCTGCAGCTGTTGTTATTCTAAGTCAGGTGTCAAACTCAAGGCCCGTGGGATGGATCTGGCTCACAGGGTTTTTAGATCTGGCCTGCAGGGCCGCCTTGAAAGCAGCAAAGGACTAGTCCGCAATGCCTCTGCCAGCAAAAATAAAACTCAGGGGGACTGTGCACGGCCACCCCAAGCTCCGTTTTCGCTGGCAGAGGGTGAAGGAGGCTGTCACAGCTGAAAACAGATGTTGAGTTGGCCATGCCCCCTGGCCACGCTCCCCCCAAAGGTAAACACAACCCTGATGCGGCCTTCAATGAAGTCGAGTTTGATCTAAGTGCTAGTCTGTGGCTTATTTCTTAACTACCTCTTTCTGTACAGTTGATGTTGATTCTAAAAGGCAGATGTTATCTACTACTTCAATATATTCATTATCAATTCTGAGATTAATTGGTATACCTGCTGTCATTTGCTTGGTCTCTTTTTATTTCCATTTTTTTTCAGTGTGTTCCTTCACTTTTATTCCTAGAGCTAGCAGATCCTTTGCATTCTTGGCTATCAGAGAAGTGTCACCAGCATTGCACACGTTATTGATGTTTCTACCTCTAATTTTAAAACAATCCAGCTTCCCATTGTCTGCAGCATTTAAGTTGAATAAGTAAATAAATAAGGGAAGAACATACAGTCTTATCTCACTCTTTTGCCAGCCTAGAGCCAATCCATTTTTATCATGTTCTGTCTGTACTGTGGCTTCCTGATCTGTACATCTAATATTTCCAACTTTGGCATTCTGGTCTCCACTCATAAGCAGCCCATCTCAGTTAGCTGTTTTGTCACTTTCAAATTGATCAAAAAATTCATCAACCTCCTCTTCTGCATCAGTGATTGCAGCATAAACTGAATATGAATCATCGTCATATTAAAGCGATATCCATGAAGTCTAATTAATATTATTTAGTTATTGATTGCATTGTAGTAGAATATTGTTCTTACTATAACCTTAACTATGAAAACAAGATTATTCCTTTTTTGTATCTCATGACTCAAGTAATAAACAGTGTGATTTTCTGACTGAAAGTATATCTCAATTTTCTGATGCCTAGTATGTCAATCTGTAGTAGTTTCATTCCATCTTTCACTGCATTCTTCATATGTCTTCGCTCCACCTTCCATCTTATTCAGGATGACAATGAAGATTCCTATAGGGAGGAGGTGAAGGCTTTGGTGGACTGGTGCAATAAAAGTAACTTAGTTTTGAATGTTAACCAAAAAAAGGAGATCATTGTAGATTTTAGAGAGAGGTGGCATAGTTATACTCCACTTTGTGTCAAGGCTGAAGCTGTGTAGGTAGTCAATAGAATTAAGTATCTGGGGGTGCAGATAACTAACAATCTGAAGTGGTCTCTCCACACATCATCCTTAGTGAAGCGTGTAGAGCAGCGCCTGCATTTCCTGCGTCGGATGAGGTGAGCACATCTCTCTCCTTCTGTCCTGGCCACTTTTTTACAGAGGCACAATGGAAAGCGTTTTAACAAACGGCATCCCTGTTTGGTTTGGTGGCTGCAGTGCCTCAGATAGAAAGCCCCTACAAAGAGCAGTGAGGACAGCGGAGACGATTATAGGAAGCTCGCTTCCTGCTATTCAGCATACTGCTTATATGTGCTATATGCCTAGAGCTCGAAGCTTTGTTAGAGATCCCACACATCCACTTCACGGTCTGTTTCTGTTGCTTCCCTCTGGGAGAAGGTTTCAAAGTATTACTAGCAGGACAACCAGATTCTGTAACAGTTTAGTTCCTTATGCCATCTGTCTTGTAAACTCGTAGTATTCTTTTCCCCCCGCTATGTATATGTATACATCCAAACTAGGCTGTAATGTTTCTCTGTGTCATATATGTGTCTGAATGTGGGTATATCCATAATATTTAACTTTTGAGAGCTGAATGATACAAAACTTCATTTTAATGTATGCTGATTAGTGTACACTTAAAATGACAATCTTCTCTTCTCTTCTCTCCTCTCCTCTCCTTCTATCTTTGCAGCTGTGGATTTTCTCTTCCTATATGGCAACTTGGGCAACAAGACCCCCCAAAGACTTTAATCATGTCATAAACACAATTAATACTCTATGTTGAGGGTTAAGCAAACTAAATGATGATAAAAGTAGTTATATGTATGTATAATAGAACACAGAATAATAGAATTGGAAAGGACCTTGTAGGTCTTCTAGTCCAACCCCCTGCCCAAGCAGGAGACTCTATTCCATCTCTGACAAATGGTTGTCCAGTCTCTTTTTGAAAGCCTCCAGTGATGAAGCACCCACAACTTCTGAATGCAAACTGTTCTATTGGTGGATTGCTCACATCGTCAGGAAATTTCTTCTTACTTCTAGATTGCTTCTCTCCTTGGTTAGTTTCCATCCATCGTTTCTCATCTTGTCTTTTGGTGCTTTGGAAAATTACCCCCTTGTCTTTATAGGAGCCCTTATTAATTATCCTAATTAATGGATGTAAGAGGAAGCCAATATTTCCCCTTTACCCTTACTCTGTCTGGATGGTAAAATATGGGGAAGTGTTATTTTGATAAATCTGGCAGTGAACACAATTTTAAATTTGCACTGGAGCTGTGCAAAGTAGGAACTTTGTGCCAGGAACAAAAGCAGGTAATTCTTTTGCTCCTACTCTTTTTAGCTTATATCAATCTCTCCCAAGTATTCACTGCTGAACAAGTGAAGAACTTATTTTTGTGAGCACAGAAACGCTCATATCTCCAAGCATTTGTATTTGTATCATAAATATCACTGTGGCACCTACATTGGTTAAAATGCTACAAAGCTGCTCTATTTACACCCAATATCTATTTGGTGGGATTTTCAAGGATTTCTCCTTCCTGTTCAATTTGACATGATGCAGAGATACTTTAGCTTCTCTCTCTCTCTCTCTCTTTCTTTCTTTTCTTTCCCTTCCTTCCTCCCTCCCTCCCTCTTTTTTTTTTATATATGTTGTTATCAATTTAGCTAGTGTGGAGACCCAAGGATTTCAAAGTCTCTCTTTCTGGCAGATAATTTCTCACGGGAGAGACGGTGGTTCACAATCCCACTAAGAGAAGAGAAGCAGAGTTTCCATTCCAGATCCGGTAATGAGATGAGGCAGCCCGGTGCTCTCAGAAGGGAAGGCAGACATGGATCCAATACAGGCACCCAGAGCAAGAGCCCAGCTGCCACAGCACAACATGGTGCTGGGGAGGGACAGATGAGCAGAGTTTTCTGGGGTGTTATGCCTGGAGGGGCATCTCGGTCCTTCCAGCAGCTGTGGAAGAAGCAAGCTGAAGATGTTTCATTAAAAGCCCTCCCTTAAGGGTCTCTATGGCTGACTCCAGCTAAATGAGTTTAGATACTGCCTTGACATATCCCTTGCTGATTAGGTAGATAAGACATCCTCGTGAGGCGAGCGTTGTCATCCATTTTAAAGTTCCCCTGGCACTCGCTCGGCACACTTCACATTTCCAGCCAGTTCCCCTCCCAGATACAGAAAATTAACAGTCAGAGGCGCTACAGAGAAAAGCATGCTTGACTCATAAATAATGGATGCTAGGCCCATGAGCAAAAGGCCAAAATGATGGCAACTGTGACAGAGGTGACAGCAGCTCTTATCAAATTCCTGAATTTAATCCAGCTATTATGGGGAGATGGATAATATCTATCTATCTATCTATCTATCTATCTATCTATCTATCTATCTATCTATCTATCTATCTATCTATCTATCTCCTCACCACCTAGGTGGCTGGGGAGCATAGTGGTTAAAGCATCATCTTTGATACTGGAGATCGAGGTTTAAATCCCAGTTGAAACCCAGCCGATGTCCTTGGCAAAGACCTCCTAAGGCTTCACCTGCCCACCTCAAAAATGAGAGTGACATGAACTGGGGGAGTCATGCTGGCTTAGATGTCCCCCAGATTGACCAAGTTCACATCAAATATTGAGGAACCAGGACAATCTGCAGATAAATGGGCTAGTGGAATAAACCATACATGGATGAGACAAGAGAACTTGAAATTGATAGAATGCAACTAAAACAGGGGATAAATGAAATGTATGAGGAAACTATGGATGGGTAGAGGATCTGTATCCATACCAACTGAGGAACACTTTGTTATCCAATGCTTCAACACAGTGAAGAAGAAGCTGCTCTCACAACTTTAGACCAATTACACATTATATCCAAGACTGAAGAAGACTCCAAAGAACAACTAGTTGCACAGCCTTCACCTGAAACTGCAATATCACCACTGCCTCTTCCATTCCAGAGCATAACAACTAATATGAGGTATGAGATCATGGATAACTAGCTACAGTCAACACTCACAACTAGCTACTGAGGCTCAGTAGAGAAGTACCACCAGATAGTTCCCTAAAAGGTGTCAATACAGCCCTCACAACAATCTACTTCCACCATAACTCGAAACCAATGAACTGGCATACATTACAGCTATTGTAATCCTGGAGATGCTTGGCTACACAAACAGTAGTACATGCTTACCCCACAGAAAAAAGAATTAAAATCAAGGTGACTTGAAAAGAGGTTAATCAGCTGGTAGAGTCACAGAAGAGTGTGAAGATTAGAGATAAGACTCTGAAAAAATACAAGGGCCTGACTCCATCTGAAGCCCTGGAGATTGCTAAGGCTCATGGCACTAGCTACCAGGCTAAGGAAATACACTAGAGAAGCAGAAGCCAAGAAAATCAACGTTCTGTTTTCCAAAGAACCATCCAAGGTCTACTCCCAACTGCAGTGCAATAACAGACTAACAGCAGAGCCACCAACAGGAGAAACTAAACATTACTGGAAGAACATATTGGAGAAAGAGAAGACACTAACAGTAATGCAAAGTGGCTGCAGGACCACTGAGATCATAGCCACCAAGCTATGGGACCATATGGCCAGTACATGAGCACAGCTCAGAAGGGCACTGGGAATACCAGGGGCTCAAAACATCAGTTGCTCATAGATAGAGCAGTTGCCCAAGACCCAAAGTCTAGACAGACCAATCTGAGCACAGCCTGGATTGGCTTCAGGAAAGCCTACAATTCAGTGCCACACACACATGGATTTATGAACACCTGGCACTGGAAAAAGTCAACAGGGCACTAAGAATCTTCCTCGAGAGCTCAATGGGACTGTGGAAGACAATACTGGAAGTCAATTCAAGACAGTTCACACAAGTGACCATCAAATGTGGCATATACCAAGGTGATGCACTGTCCCTACTGCTGTTCTGCTGGATCCCCCTCATCCAGATAATCAAAGGACAGGATATGGGTAGAAGTTCAAGAATGGAACTACCATCAACCACTTCATCTATGTGAATGGCATCAAGGTATATACAAAGAGTGAATGAGACATCGACTTGCTAATCCATTTGTCCTGATTGGGTAAGGAGAGCTCTACAGTGAGGGCATTAGGATGTCATTCAGACTGGAAAAGTATCTGGAGATGTGTGACCAGATAATAGGAAAGGGAATCAGATTGAAGGGATCGGACTATCAGCAGATCAGATAGCAGACATGCAGACTAGTTATCTTGGTATTCCACTATCACATGGAAGTCATGATGACAAGGCAAAGAACCCTGACAATAGCAACATTATCCAAGTACCAGCAATGGATCAGACAGGTCCTGGAAAGCCAGCTCAATGGGAAGAAAGAGATCCACACCATCAACACGTATGTCCTGCCAGTCATCAAATGCCCTTCTGCTACAGTGATCTGGCCAAAGAAGAAGGTGGAAACTGCCAATGTGAAGTCCCAGAAACTCCACACCTCTAGTGCAACACTCAGAGACTGTACACCAGCCAGAAAGAGGGGGGGCTGGATCTAGTGAATGACAAAGCTGCTGTCATGGATGATACCCAGAGCATCCAGAAGTACATCAGCAAGATAGCACCCAAAGCTGAGTTTCCTAGAGAATGACTGAGGCAGCAGCAGACATGGGAAGAAGACCAAGCAGAGGAAGTGTTAGGGCAAGGCAAGACTCTGTGTGGGATGTACCATCAATAGATGGTTGAGGGGGAAGACATTGGATGGGTGAGAATTTTCCCTCCTACCTTTCTAGCTGAAATAAAGGGCTTAAGCATATTTGGCACCAATGTCATCTTTGTTTGATTCCAAGTACTTTAGACTTAAATATATTACAGGCTCAGTTGTTAGCATTCTCAAAAGTGGGAACATGTTTTGAAGAATTAAGCAATCTGGAGACTGGCCTTCTCTAACGCTACTTTTTAGATATTTTGAGATTTCTACTCTAATCCTTGGACTAAGATGGTATACAACTGATTGAAATTGTAGTCCAGAATGTTGAAGGTCAACTAGGTTTGGGAGAAGAGTGTCAAATATCTAAAACAAAAACAAAAAACAGCTGGCACTCCCTTCTTGAGTATTTTTCATGACTTCAACCTTGGGGCATAGGCTGGGCATAGTGGCTATCTAGATGCCTCTGGGGTGCTCTCAAATCAGAGATGTCTTCAATTAATTAATGCACTGAATACTTGCAACCGCTACTTGAAAATCTGATGATTGCTGGCTGAATCTTATGAGAATTATAGTACAAAACAACACCAGTGTTTGCCCTATGAGCTCAGCCATTGTTAACACTGAAAACCCACCCTCATTTTTGGCACTGGGCATATCATACTGAATTAAAGCCTAACTACACAAGTTCTGCAATTGTAAAACATCCCAGGCTAAAATGTTATGCTGCAGGTTAATTTGTTATTCCATGTGCCATGTGAACATAGCTACTGCTCCAATTTATGGTAATTACACATTATCCTTCCGTTATACAAAACCCACAACTGCTGAAGCTGTGTTTCTCCAGTGAGGTTATTTCTTTTCTTGTTCAAAACGAGAGCTGGCATTTGAGGGCGTGCTTTTATTTTATTAAAAGATTTAGTGGAGAATACTGAAATCCCCTCTTCCAATGAAGCAGCTTTCCGTCTCCCCTTAGTTCTAAGACAATTTTCTGATCTCAGCTGCACTCATCTGGCCAAGGCAGCTGCTCTTGCAGGAAATTAAAATTTTAAAAAAATATATCTGTAAGCACATAGGTGCTGGAATATATAGCATTTCAATGTTTAAGAAGTTAGTGGTTGTCAAGGCGCTTGTCAGGAGGGTGAGCTGGTGTGATTACATGGGTGCAGATCAACCCCCCGATGATGCAAGCAGCACCTGATCAACCCAAAGCACTCCACTGCTTCCAACATGCTATGATGGAAGTTCACACAATGGCTACCTTGTATTTCAAGCAGTTTTTATACTCCGGTCAAGAATTTATTGAAGGGAATGCATTTCCATGAGTACAAGTTGCTGTTCCTCACTGAATCACCTCAGACCCCTCCCCCCCCTTACAGGGGTTTCTTCAGGGTGGGGATCAACACAATTAAGATGGTGTCACACCTTTAAAAAGGGGTACGACTCTGATCACACTACTGTGGCCTCTTTGCTCTTTTTGACCATCCTGCCTTCCTAAAACCTCCCCTTATTCTCTACAGACCCCTCCAGCTGATGAAAAGTGTGACGGATTGTTTAGCTGTTTGTCATTAAGAATCACTTGCTAAGAATGGCTCTGCAAACTAAATTCGCTAAAGCAAATATCGCTTAATTAAATGAAAGCATTTAGGAGATTTTGTGGATAACATGTAGTCTACTCTATCTAAGGCAGTTGCTGGTTGCTTTCTATGAGATCTAGCAAGGAGGCTCATGTCCATACTCCATGCCCCAAATGTAGGCTAGGGAGATACCTTGCTCTGCCCTTTGTCTCAAGGTTTCTGCCTGCCTTCCCATAGAAGCCCTTTCCTTCCTTTGCAGCTTAATGCCATGGCTAAGCTACTGCTCTAATCTGCTGGAGTCCTTACTCTTTTCTCTCCTCTACTCTTTATCTTAAGAAAAAAAATAAAGCCAATAGCAATTTTTGGGGGGAGAGTTAATGGAAAATATAGTGCAGTTAGATTATGGATGGGGAGATCTAGATATAAAACTAGCCTTAGTCACGTTTGCATCTTTGGGACAGCTGTGGGTTCTCTAATAGGGTTGCTTTTGAAGGAAACACGGATTGGTGCAGAAAAAGCAATGTACATATTTAACTATGCACACTGCAGAGATGTGCCCCCAACAATTCCCTTAACAATTTCCATGGGCCAAAATACTTATTTGCATCCTGAACTCCAGCCCTGCATGGTAGCTGCATGAAGCATTAGGTCAGATAGTTGCCTAGGCAAAGATCTCATGCCAAACTTTTCTCTGTTTCCCCCTCCTTGAAAGTGTTAAAGAAAAGCTTAAAAATGCCCCCCTTTACCGTCCTCGTGTATTCTCCCTACAGCCTCCTCCTGTGCTTTCTAGTAAGGGAAGTCTGGTGAATGCAGATAAGAGAACACTTGATTCGACCTGGTGCAGCACCAAAGGCTGTATATTCTATTAATGTCAGGCTGTCCTCGTAATAAAATAATTCTTTTTATTTTGGAATTTAAGGCCACTGGCAAATTCACTCTAGCACCATGGACTAACGTTGCTTACTATACTAAGGTACTAGTCTGAGCTACTAGAATTAAATTAACGCTTATCAAAGACAATTTCTTTGAGTCCTTGTTAGAATACAAAATAAAAAGCCCTTGAATAAATGGCTGTATTGAACAGAGAAAAAATACGTTCTTCTTGTCATACTTTCTGTCCTCTTTCAGAATAGCCAGTGACACCACAAGCATATATTACAAGCATCCTTCTCCAAATGCTTGCAAATAAGCTACCAAGAATACACTTAGGGGTGTATTCTATTTCAATACTGTCCAATCTCATAAATTGTGGTGAGATATATGATCACACTGCCTGGGAAACTCTCAACAGAAAAACCTTAGCAAATACCACCAAGAGAACAATTTGAGTTATTGTCATTTAAGTTCAGACTCTATTAATGACAGTCTGCATAAATTAATTCCACAGCAAAGGATTCTTGACTTGAGACTAACAGAAGATGATGTACCATCTCTGAGGGCTGCTTCAAACTGGAAGGGATGAAGGCCACCAACAGATAGCTCAGAATTGCCACGCCGCCTACAAGTGACATGAGCTATGAATATTAACTGCAAGCTTATCAAAATGAGTGGCTGCACAACTGCATAAATGAAGATTAAGATTAGCTAGTTTTGTGGTTGAGTGCAATAAGGAGGGTGGGATATGCAGCCTGGTTAACCATGGACAGGAAATTGTGAGTAGTACTTGAGAACAAGCTTTTAAGGTTTTCACCAAATGTATACACCAATGAAAATATAAGCACTTAAAGCGGCCTCAAAGCACAAGGGAAGATAATAGCTCTTCAAGACAGAGACGGAGGCCTTTAATGGATCTTCAAAAAGATTTTGTGAGAACAACCCCAAACAAAGTATTTTATATCAGCTTCTCTTTCTCCTTATGATATTTTGTCTGGCTAAAGCCTGGGCATCAATTTTAACTTGTATTCGTGTTCTTACCTTTGCGCCTGCTAAAAATCCCAATGATATGGCAACTCTGGCACGAAGGTCAGGCCGGTCTTTGGGCCAGACATATGAAAGCATTGCTTTGAGGATCTTTCTGCCATCTATTTCTTTCAACTGTGGAGACAAAAGGTTGTGAGATGAAAAGGATGAGCTCAACAGGTTTCCAAATGAGGTTGGTTCCTAAGTCCCAATCCAAGAAATGTGAGCTATTTTTAGTTAGCAACCGGCAAATGAGAACTTTTGAATTAAAATCAGCACCAAAGGGAATTGGTTCAATGGATATAAAGTAATAGCACTCTTAATATTAAGAAAATTGTTCTAGGTGATTTAATTGCATGTAAAATGTCAGATCTTTTGAACTAAATGGCTATGAGGATGAGTAATTGTGCATTACAAGGCTGCTAAAGATTCAAGTACAGAACTCCATTTCCTTCATAAACTGATTGTCCTGCCCCGTATTATTAATTCCCTCTTTAGGGCTCAAATGAATTGCAGACACTTTTTGTCACGTTATGGGTGTTTTTAATTAGTGAAACTAAAAACATAGGGATAATTTTATTCAAGCATAAAACCTCCTGTTCCAAAGATCTTCAATTAATGTTCTCACATTACAAAATTGTAAACCATATCTACAGCAAGGATCTGTAAAAAAAAATGGAGATGTAACAAAAACAAGTTTCTAAACTGGACTTAAGGATCGAGGCTCCCCTCCATGCTGGGGAGGAGAAACACTAAATCAAAATTCCAGTAAACTATTAAAGATTCCGAGTTCTAAAAGTTAGTTTGGGAACATACAAGATTTGGGTGAGCAGGGCTATAGGCACAAATTAAATGCTGAATTAGGGTTTGTGAAACCCAAAGAAGCTGGTGAGAAGGTGGAAAAGGTGTGACTCCTTTGTGTTTCAGTCCTATTCCTTAATCAGTATTAACAGCCAGCTAGCATTTGAGCCAGATTAGCTACAAGGGAGCAATCAAACGCAGGCAATCCAGATGTAACAGTATAATATGGAAGCCTCTAACCCTTTTGGGCCAGAGACCTCATCTGGAATTGTGAAGGCATATTGTGGGACATTCTATAAAATTGTTGCCATGGTGGACATAGCTAATCACAAGCCACACATTTAACAGAAAGCAAACCAACACTGGTCTACAGCCATTGACCATTTTACTTTCTAAGAACCCTTTAGGAGTCTATAAGGGGCCCAAGGGGTATTATTGGCAATCTAGACTTCCATTCATCTTTCTTCAAATAAGAGATTCTAAAAAGTTTAAATTCAGCAGGATAGGGAACTTAGAAGGCATCAAGAAACAACAGCAGCTTCTGGGATCCATGTAAGGGTATATAATGCCTGCACCTGCTCTAAACCATAGTTAAAATCATCATTAGGAAAATCTAGACCAGGGGTGTCAAACGCGGTTTCACTGAGGGCTGCATCAGGGTTGTGGTTGACCTTGGGGGGAGCATGGCCAGTTTGACGTCACTCTTGTCAGGGGCACCTGTGGTGGCCAAGTGCTAAGGCAGGACTTCCCTCAGACCCTCCTTCACTCTCATTTCCTTCCTTCCTTCCTTCCTTCCTTCCTTCCTTCCTTCCTTCCCTTTTTATTTCCTTCCCTGCTCTCTTCCCATCCCATCCTTCCTTTTTCTTTCTTTCCTCTTTCCCTTTCTCCTTTCCTCTCCCATGCTGCGTTTTTGGAGTTTGTTTGCCTCTGCCAGCGAAAACGGAGCTGGGGGGGACCGCATGAGGCCCTGTTTTCAGCCGCAACAGCCTCCTGCAGCCCTCTGCTAGCAAAAAAAAAAATTTTTTTTCGATGGCAGAGAGCTGCAGGAGGCCTTCCTGGAGGAAGACTGGTCCTTTGCCGTTTCCAAGGTGGCCCCGCGGGCCAGATCTAAGTACCGCAGGCCTTGAGTTAGATACCCCTGATCTAGACCATAGATTAGAATCAACCATGACACCAAGATGTAGTATCAGCTGGTGCTGTTTCTGAAAACTGCTTTCTCTCCATTCATGGTAATGCGACTTTCCATTTTTTTAAAAAAAGCTCATTTTTAATTTTTCAACTTTTCAATCAAAAGAGAAATGAGCTTCTATAATTTTATAAAGAACAAATGGTAAGCCCAGATGGAGGGGGGGGAACCAAATTCTGCTCTGTTACTGTATTCTCTCACACATTGTTCGACACACAGAAACAACAAAAAATTAAGATATACTTAAGGTTGTTGACAATGTTTGATAATACATTTTCACCAAATTACGCAACAGTACAAAAATTTAATTAGATATGCTGTTTTAGTGCCCTATTATTTTTCCCTTCCCTAATAATTGTATAAACTATTTCCCTTCTGCAATAAATGCTACATTATACTGTTTCTCTTTTTATTGCACTCTTTTATTATACATGTGGGTCAAAGTCCGCCATAAAGATATTTGATTTGATTTCACAATACAATGTCTGTGAACAGAATCAAATATAAATCCCAAAGGTGCTTTTTCAGGAGGCAACTGGACTTTCTGGTTTTTCTTTTGAAGACATTTCACTTCTCATCCAAGGAGCTTCTTCAGTTCTGACTGGAAGGTGGGGAACGGAAGGATTTATACTCCTTGCAGGCAGCTGGTCCCTTGCATCCTTTTAGAGGGTCATTGAGGCCACTTGGAGGTTGATCTGTGTCCTCGGGGTCACCTAAGCAGTGCTAGTAGTTCCTGTGGTCTGTAATTTTTCTCTGGACATCCATTCCTGCTCCCACACCATTCAAAGGGGGGTTCATCCCAAACTGTACAACTAAAAGTACAGAACTAATTTAGAGGTTAATATTTCTAAATGCATCTCCCCTTTTGTTTTCCCACTGTTCGTCTTTGGGACTCTTCCTTGCAAGTCCTGTCCTGCCCCTGGTGGAGACCGACTCTGAGGGAGAGGAGGAACAGCCGACAGGGAGTGGAAGTGTGGCTCCGGAGGTGGTGGAGGAGGCTGGGGAAGGGCAGAGGCCGGCTGGGCAGTCAGAGGAGGACCCAGGCCCATCCCCTTTCCATCCTAAGGCACGCAGGGAGGAGAGGATAAGGGAGAGACAGAGTCTACTCGAGAGGAGAGGGCCTTGATCCTCTTCATGGGCTGCAGCTGTGACAACTGAGTAAGAGGACGGACCTGCGTACTGGCAAACGCTGGAAACAAAGCGTGTTTTATTTTGGTCTGAAGTTATCTTGGTTGGCGTCCTTCCAACAGACTGTGCCTTGTTATCTCCTTGAATTTGGTAAATACTTCTCCTGTTCCATTGTGGAAATTTCATCATTGTAGTTTGTTTGGTTTTTATTTTCACCTCTATCTGCTCATTAAATTCGGACTGTATTGCTTTCTTTTGAAAACTATTTTTGAGTACATTTTATCTCCAACTGAGTATTATTGAACAGTGGGGCCAAGTTGGAAGCATTAAAGGACATTTATTTACGTTTTGGATTTTGTTACGTTTGTGTTACACTCTGGGTCATCACAAGCCCAAAGGTACAGCCCTGTGCTCATTTTCACTTAATGTCACTCACTAGGCTGTAGTGAATTCTAAAAGGATATGAGATAGTATTTGTTTAACAAATGTTTAACAAATGGGGCAAATAATCATCACTATTAAAAGCTTGCTGATTTAGGCCAGAGATAAAGCTACCCCATGCTGGCTTAAAGCTTCACAGAATAAAGGAATTGGAAAGTTCCAGTAAACACGTCCTGGTGATTCTGTACAATATTGCATGGAGACTTGGACGATTAAGCCAGTTCATAATATAATATAGTCCTTACGCATTCTACCTTTGCATCCAAATCATAAAAAGACGACTACACTGAAGCCCATCAGGATCTGCGACATTCCACCCCCACCGCTCCTTGTCACAGTGGATTCCTCTTAATAGATCAGCAAGTTCCAATTCCCTGACTTTATGGATCTTGAGTTGGTATCCATGGCTGCATGTCACACTAAGCATGTTTGGCTTAGGAAAATGGGGGACCCCCATCTCGTGAGAGTGCCAAGTTTCCTTTTGCTCAACAAATCAGAATTTGAAAGAGTGATTTGTCACAGTCTTATTAATGCTCCATATCATGGCCAGGTTTTTTGTTGTCCTCTTAGAATTTGCCTACCAAGAAACTATGGATGGAGGAACAAGTGTTGAAAAGTGAAACGTTAGGACAGTGGCCCCCAACCTTTTGGGCACCAGGGTCCGGTTCAGAGGAGGTATTTTTTTCCCTGTGGACCAGAGGGGACGTGGTGTCGTGTGCTGCCGGCATCCCACGGATGGGGCTTCGCTTGTTTGCACTGCCCAGTTCCTGGCATGCTGCGGACTGGTTCCGGGACTAGGGGTTGGAGGCCTCTGTCTTAGGAAACCAGTATCATTCCATATGTTTTGGCTATGCTGTATCTTCCAGTTTAATGTGCCTGAAAACTACATTTTTCATACATACATAACCCTAAGCCTTGCAGCTACGTGGATGCATGCAGCTCATTTGAAATATGCGGTGTGGGGGGCAAACTTTAAGGAAAGGAAGGGCAATAAAGACAAGCAACTGAAGGTAAAAACTATGGAATTTCTTTCCACCCAGCCCTGGTCTCTAAGAATTCTTGGGTTCAATCAAGGAAAGTGAGATCATTGTAGCCAAATCAGGTGCTGTTTCCTTGTTATATTTGCCCACAGTGGAACCCCTCAAGGAAGGGACACAATCTGATTCCAATAATATTGCATAAAAATTTGGAGTGCAATGCCAGGGCTTGGCAAATTAATTTACTGCTATCTCCTCTGAGACACATGATGGGAAGAAGAACGGTACAGGTAGTCCTCAACTTACAACAGTTCATTTAATGACCGTTTGAAGTTATAATGGCCCTGAAAAAGTGACTGTTCTTCACACTTATGACTGTTGCATCATCCCTAGGGTCACGTATTCAAAATTTGGACGCTTAACAACTGAAGTGATTCACTTAGCAACTTTGGCAAGAAAAGTGATAAAATAGGGCAAAACTCACTTGTCTCAACTTAGCAGAACAAAAATTTGGGACTCGGTTGTGGTTGTAAGTCAAGAACTACCTGTATTCAAATTGCTCCTCATAATGGAAGGAGAAGAAATTAATAAAGTTGCATCACTTTCTTGTCCAAAAACTGAAACATATCTATTTTTGGTATGTTTAACACAAAATGCAATTTTCGTAGCATGTATTACAAAATAGGCCTCATTTTATAAGCAACGCTGTCTTGGCTCTTATAAAGGCATAGCACCTTTTTCTTTTGCAATACTAAAGATATCCCGCTGTGCTCTTTGCATACAAACATATCCCACAATCTTGGGAGTGTTACAACTTTGACAGGACCCATGTTTGTTCCTTTAGGAAATTTCAACACAAACCCACCGGCTCTCCACAGTGTAGACATTGTGTGACATTTGATTAACTTTCCTTCATCTCTGAGTCAGCAGAAGTAGGAAGGGCTTCTTGTTTGTGTAAAGGGACTCCTGTCATTTTCCCAGCTCCACAGGAATAGAGGGAGGCTGGTGTGTGCTCAATAAATGTGTGAACGTAGGCTTGGGAGACCAGGCAGTGCAAAACTTAACACTGTGCCTTGCAACAATCAATGGGTGGGACTAGATAGACACTGTTGCCTGGAGATCTTAAGGCAGTTTTAGGCATTTAAGCAGCAGCATCTATCCAGTTTTCCCCATCCTTTCCTGCCACAGGTTTTCCCACCTCCTGTTGTCTAAACTTACAGAAGCTGCCTTTTTGCAAACATTTCATTTGGAAGGGCCCAAGAGTTGGATGTGGCAGAAAAGCTGAGAACAATGAATGTTAAATTGAAAAGTACTAATTCATGTCAGAGCTGGAGTTTAAAGAAATAAGGTCTAAAACCCGAGAAGTGAGTTACTGATATATTTAAAAATAGTTTGATATTACCTTTCAGGGCTTTTTTTTCAATGACAACCATGAAATAACAACTATCTAAAAAGCAGCTGAAGAGGATATGGCCTCCCTTTTTTTCATCCACGCTAGAAGAATCCTGTGATTCTTATATATTAATTTGCGCTGCTTGTCAGGTGCCCCAGAGGCCTGTTGTCAGAAAGATAGGAACATTTTAAATAAATAAAACAGATGCTGTCCCCCGCTAAGACATAATCAAGGAGGAGAGTGAAGGAAAGGAGGCATGAGAATGTGTAATGGGAAAGTCAGTCCTCTCCGTGATTTTTCACACTGGTCAAAGCCATCAAAAAGCTTTAAATTGATACCTTTCTCCCCAGGATGCAGTCATTTCCAATCACGGGCAGATAAGCTGGTGGCTTCCTTCTTCTGTCAAAACTAATTTTCTGAACAATTTATGCAAATAGGGATGTGCTTCCAATCAACCTGCTTCAGCGAACCCGAGGCAAACTTAAGAGAAATCGACAGAAGGATTCCCCCTGCTTCCTCAGAGGCAAATACGCAAGCAGCTGTGCAGATATGTGTTCCTTAGGTGCAGAAAACCTAGGATGGATTAAGCGGGGTTGATATTTACCGCATTCTTCGGGTCTGAATGGAGGCCTCCCCCAGCATGTCCATGCCAACAGCTTCTTTTGTCTATCTGAGACCACCCCTGCAGATGCTGGGAGAAGAACAGAGCAGAGAAGGATGTCAGTGGTTGTACGGTCACAATAAAATCCATTAACCCACGACCACAATTGAACCCAAAATGTAGGTTGCTAAGTGCTACATTTATTAAGAGAAACTTGCCCCATTTTACGACCTTTCTTTCCATTGTTAAGTGAATCATTACAATTGTTATGTTAGCAACACGGTTGTTAAATGAATCTGGCTTCTTCATATACATACGCTATAGAGCCCTGCACACCAGAACAACCAGACACAAAAATAGTTTTTTCCCGAACACCATCACTCTTGTAAACAAATAATTCCCTTAACACTGTCAAACTATTACTAAGTCTGCATTACTATTACTATTCATCTTCTCATCCTTCCTTTCACTCATCTCCTCCCACGTATGACTGCATGAATGTAACTTTGTTGCTTGTATCCTTATGATTTTTTTCAATTGACGGTTTTACTAGTATAATTTGATTTGATTTGATCGCTTCTTTTGTGTCCTAGTATGATTTGATTGCTTATTTGTATCCTTTGACTATTATTAAGTGTTATACCTTATGATACTTGACAAATGTATTTTTTCTTTTTATGTACACTGAGAGCATTTACAGCAAGACAAATTCCTTGTGTGTCCAATCACGCTTGGCCAATAAAGAATTCTATTCTATTCTATTCCTATTCTATTCGTTTGTTTCTATTTCTATTGACTCTGCTTGTCAGAAAGTTGCAAAAGTTGACCACATGACCCCCTCCCGAAGAAAACAGCAAGAGTCATAAATATGAGCCAACTGCCAAGTGGCTGAATTTTGATTATGGGGATACTGCAGTGGTCGTAAGTGTGAAAAATGATCATGTCACTTTTTTCAGTGCCGTTGTAACTTTGAATGGCCACTGAAATGAACTGTTGTAAGTAGAGGACTGCCTTTACAGTCCAATCCCAACTGAATTTTGCTAACCTCTTACAATGGCCAAGGAATGGCTGGTGAATAAAATTCAGGAAAATTGGAGGAAACCGGGTCAGCGGAGTCCAGGAGTAGCTCCCTTGTAGTAACTACTCTCTCTCTCTCTCTCAATTACTCCTCTCAGGGATCCTTGCGAAAGGCTGCATGAAGCCTGACTGGAGACCCTTCGGTGCAGCAAATACCTCTACATTCAGAGAGAGGCATAAAAAGCAAAGGCCACAGTGCGTCTGCTAGGAATTAGGGTGGTGAAAGACAAAATTAAAAGAAGTAAAAACCTTTAAATGCAGGGTGACTCAGATCCTAAGACGTTTCTTTCTTCAACAAGAACAGAACTCCAGAAGAGAAGAAATGCTTTGGATCTTATGCAGGGAGCCCTAGACTTACAACAGTTCATTTAGTGGTACCGTTCAAAGTTACGACGGCACTGAAAAAATAACTGATGACTGGTTTCCACACTTATGGCCACTGGAGCATTCCCGTGGTCGTGTGATCAAAATTCAGATGCTTAACAACTGATTCATATTTATGACGATTGCAGTGTCCCTGGGTCATCTGATCCCCTTTTGTTACCTATCGACAAGCAAAGTCAATGGGAAGCCAGATTCACTTAACAACCGGGTTACTAACTTATCAACTGCAATAATTCACTTAACAACCGAGGCAAGAAAGGTTGTAAAATGGAGCAAAATTGACTTAGCACCTGTCTCACCTAGCAACATAAATCTTGGGCTCAATTGTGGTCATAAGTCAAGGACTACCTGTAAGAGGAGCTTTGGACTAGATCAGGGGTCTCCAACCTTGGCAACTGTAAGACTTGTGGACTTCAACTCCCAGAATTCCTCAGCCAGCTTTGCAAATCGTAAATCACCGAACTGATAGTTACACCGGTCGGATGCCACCCGAGGTCAACTATTAAATACAGTCCACTCTGTGAATGGCATATCGCAGCAGCAGCAGCAGCAGCAGCAGAGCCCGCAAGGACTGGTGTAGGCACAGGTGTGTGTGCACAGGTGTGAGCCAAGCCTACAGTTCTCTGAGCCTTGGGTGAAAGGGCTTTTAGAGCAATAACAGACTGCAGGTCTTGGGGGATGAAACCAGCAGTTGTGGGGAGAAATGGAATCAGCTGCAGCTTCTGCCACCTCTCAGCTCATCTCTGTGGTTCTGTAATTGTCACACAATGTACCACTTGAAGTCAAATGAACTAACACACAATTTCCCTTATTTTTACCTTGACTCTTCTATTTGTAAGTAAAAAAAGGGAATGATATATTCAGAATGTCATTTCTGAAAGTGCACCTAGGCTTCAAAGAAAATGCTTGATATCTCTATTATGCTGGAACACCAAGAGCAATTTGGTGAGCAACATAACATCATAAAGCACTTACAAAGAACTTAAGAAATGCTTGCAAATACATAAAAGTGTGAGAGAGCATTAATTCACAATCTTCACAGAAAACATGATCGTTTCTGTTTTTAAGAAGGGGAGTCAGGAAGTTATAGGGAAAGAAGAAAAATGAAAAAATGGCATTAATGTTCTATTAATAAACATTTTACCAAAAATCACTAGCTACATAACATTTTATATGCAATATATGTGGGTCAAATTAATGCTGTTGGTCTATTTTAAGTATTTAACTTGCTACCTCTTAAAATGTATATACCATCAAGGATTGACATTAGCTAATAACATAATCAAAACCAAATAACATAATTCAAATGTCCCAGAAAAAAAAGGAATAGAAAAATGGAACAACAAAACACAGACCCCAGTAATAACAAAGACTCACCTTATTAAAGACTACATATAAGGTGACTCTTCCAACATTTTATTCATAATTTTTATGCAGTATGTAAAATAACATTTTGCATAACCCCTTGGACTTCTACATTAAAATTAGGAAATATTAATTGAATTATGCTATATTTCTCTTAAAAATAGTAATAGTAACATAATATATATTTAGATGTACAGGTTGCCCAAATTCCAATCTGTTCCATATTGCCCTTGACATGTTCAAAGTTTTTTAAGAACAGCTGCCAAGAATAGTACTCACTTCCTTGTCTTGAAATTTCTACAAGCTGGAATCTAAACTGAGTTTAGATTTTCTGTAAATTTCCCCTCCAGACAGGTTTTTCAGGAAGTTACAATGAAAAGTGCAGGAAAGTCCCTTCCGCTAGTAAACACAATTCTTTTAAAAGGGAAGTTGAATGGATTTACATATGGTGTGTGAGAAAACATTGTTAATCTTAATAGAAATTATTCATTTGGGCAAAGCATATGAAGTGAGCACCATCATTCTGTCCTAATCACTTAAGGGTTATGCATTGTGCTGTCCCAGCCAGTCTATGGGAATTGGTTAGTTACTTAGGAATTGTGAGCTGTCCCCTTAACGGAATGCATCATGAGAAATGTAGTTAAAGGTATCCTGGGAAATGTAGTTCATGTCATGTGGCCACATCTGTAATCCTGATTGGCCACTAAATTGACCCTCGAGGGCTTGAAGGAGGTTGCCCTCCATTCTTGCCTGCACTCATGGATTGATAACATCTTTTCCTTCTATTGCTATGAGATGGGGTTAGGAGATAACCATCTTCCACGAACAAGGCAGATATACAAAGGATTGGTCATTGAAAGAGGAACTTCGTCACAAATGTGAGTTATGAGGATACCTGATGTACCAATAAAATAACTTTGTTATGGAAGCTTTATTGAGTTATCTATCTGCATCTGCACAGCTATAAATCTATCTCTGTGTAAGAACAGAACAAGCATGCTGTGTGAATTAAGTGCCTTAAGAGCCTTGGTAGTGAAGTGGTTAGAATGCAATATTGCAGGCTAACTCTGCTCACACTTTCTATCCTGACTGGCTCAAGGTTGACAATGACTCAGCCTTCCATCTATGGAACCGTGGACTGTAAATAGTTAAAATGCAGGACTGCAGGCTAATTCTGCTGACTGCCAGGGGTTCGATCCTGATTGGCTCAGGGTTGACTCAGCCTTCCATCTTTCCGAGGTTGGTAAAACGAGGACCGGATTGTTGGGAGCAAGAGGCTGACTCTTAAGAGAGGGGGGGATCATTGTAAATTTGATTCTGGGTTGTGAGTACCTTCTAGGTAGGTCTGTCAGAACAGTTGCTAAGTTACGGTTGCAAATCAAGGGCTACTTGTGTGGCTGTATAGTTGGATTAAGGATGATCAAGGAGTAGTTTTCTTTCTTTCTTCCAGCTTGTCTCTGGAAGATCTGACATCACCTTTTAAACCGTGCTCCCCATTTCAGGCTGAAGAGGAAAATACGGATAGGCAGGCCTGCTCCTTGTTTTCAACACTATGTATTTGAGCCTCAGTTAGATTAGGGCTTTACAATAAAGAAGAATACTGACAAATGGTTATCCCTTAAAAACTGCATCTAAAACAGACATTTGCAGTCAGATCAGCCTTGCTGGCCTTGGGCTCATTTCCTAGGCTCAGTGTGCTTCTGAGCACTGCTGGTCACTGGGAAAACAGGAGGCCTGTTGGGACACCAAATGTGGCTCACGAGATGCAGTTAATGAAGCCGCCTGCCCACTGTGGAACCACTATTTGAGGCCTTTTTCTAATGGTTTTGGTAAGCGCCGACTGCTGGCCTGCCCATTTCAGATGCATGCAATGCTGTGCACAAGGGAGGTTGCGGGTGTACAGTTTCTAAAATGGGCAAAGCAGGAAGTTTGTTTTCCAAGCCCTTCTGGATAGGAAGCCTGGTGTGCAGGAAAAGGCATTTCACATGCACTCCGAGGTGCTACTACGGTACAAGGCTGGATTCTGGCTGGCTGCTAATTTACAGGTAGTCCTTGACCATTGTGGCCATTCAAAATTATGGTAGATTCCCCTCCAAAAGTATTTCCGAAATGGCAATGGTCCTGTAGTCACGTGACCACATTTCAGGCATTCAACAATCAGCCCACATTCACATGGCCATGATTCATAATATTTTTGCCCAATTCAGGGTTTACTTGTGGTTTTCAGCAAAAACACACATATCAATTCACTTACGAGCATGGTAATATGTTTGCCACATATGCTGAACTGTCGTCAAAAGGTCATAAAATCAGGTCCTGTCATGTTGTCAGGCAGTTTTACGACAGTCACAATATACGACTATAATGGGCAAACTCCACTACGGTCATAAGTTGAAGGCTACCTGCACTACAAAGATCGAATCAATTATCAGACCTCTTGCACTCTGAGCCCGGCTTTGGTAACCAGAAGTGTGGTTAGTTCAAAATAAAAGTCTCGACTACCAACCCAAACTAGCGGCAACTCATTTCTATAGGGTTGCAAAAAGACTTTGGATGCTTGTTTGTTCCTGAGAAAGCTTGTCAGCTTGGTATCAGTGCAGCTGGCAACTCCCTGACCTATAGACTTAGGCTGTTTTCATAGACCCCAAGCTTGGCAACTTTAAGACTTGTGGACTTCAACTCCCAGAATTCTCCAGCCAGCATAGCTAAAGCATAGTTGAAGTCCACAAATCTTAAAGTTGCCAAGTTTGGAGACCTCTGTCATAGAGTTTCCCTTCAGCTGATGGGTGTGATGGTGTTCTGACAGAATAGGACCCCTTGGGGTGGCCAACTCAGCGCAGCCAACTTGCAGTGGGACAACTCACTGGCCAAGCTACCATGGGACAACTCATCAATTCAATTTATGTATTTAAAATAATTTAAAAATAATTTTAGTTTTTCTATTCACATTTCACTCTGTGCCCTTTTCATCCTTTAAGACAGTGCTCGCTAACCAGTGGGCCGGGGACCACTGGTGGTCTGCTAGAAAATTTTGGTGGTCCGCAGAGAAATGTCCCCCCCAAAGCAATTAATCCAGGATGCCTGGGAACACAAGGCTGCTCCGCCCACATGGCCCATGGGAACACAAGGCTTGCGTCGCTTGCATTGCAAACAACATGAGGTAGTGAGGGGAGGGGGGAAAGGGCAGAGGGGGGGAACTTGCCCTCTCGCCCCCTGTATCTGGCCTGGCCTCCGGGCTGCTTCTTTCCGCTTCTTTCTTCTTCTGCTTTGGACTGCACGCAAGGAAAGCAGCAAAAGTCTTTCTTTCTCTCCCCCAAACTCCACCAGAAATGAGTCTTTGGGACCCTGCAAAGCCTCCTGCTCCAAGAGGCTGCGCCGGCAGACTTGTTTCTGGCGGAGTTTGGGGGAGAGAAAGACAGACTTCTGCTGCTTCTCCTGCTTTCCTTGCATGAAGCTAAAAGTCTCTCTCTCTCTCCCTGAGAATGGAGCTGGAGACAGTATCCTGTGATCCCACATAAAGAATGATCGATTGGTAGGAAAACGGGGTGGGGGATTTCCCTGCAGACTTTTTGGGGGATTTTTCCAGGGTCTCTGGTCCGCGGGATTTAAAATGATGAGTTTGGTGGTCCCTGAGGGTCAAAAGGTTGGCAACCCCTGCTTTAAGATTCTATTCCACCATTGCTTCAATATCAGTGTAACTCTTGGCTGCGCTGAGTTGGCCATGGTGAGTTGGCCACAAGTTGGCTGCACTAACTTGTTCCTCCTCCAAAATGATAGCTGTACTAGAAAGAAACCCTTTTGTTGCTACCCAAAGCTTATTTTTATTTTTACAATCACATCCATTTTCTTGAGACTTTACAAAAATAGTTCTCTAAGAAGAAAGTTTTGCTTTTTTTAAACCTAAGTTCTTTGGAGCTAGAAAGCAAAGTTATAAAGATGACGTAAAAAGCAGGACATAAACTGGAGCCAAGCTTGGAGGGAGAGTCTACAAGTCTTTCTCATTAGCAGAATTTCAGGAGAGAAAGATAAAAGATGGCTTAATATTACCTTTGCAGCATCTAACAGTTGCCTTGAATAGCATTTCCCTGAGCTGTGCCATGTGGGTCGATTTAAAATTGGTAGAACCTGGGAAGAAGAAGAAGAAAAGCAAGGCTGTGATAATTAAAAGCACAATGTCCACAACTGAAGCACTCCAGTCATTTCGCAGAGATATATCCAGTATAATGAAAGAGCATTTGCTTCTGAAAAGAAACTACAGAAAATATGAAAACTGTTGGGGAATATGTGTAAGTTACAGCATTAACTATTTAAATAGGTAAGTGGCAATTCTCTGCCTGCTCCCCTTAACTTTTTTACTACCTCCTATTATTTCTTTATTACATTTGCCCACCTCACAAGAAATAACTCTGGGTGGAGTATAGCTAAACAAGTACTGTATATAAACAATGAACATATCACACAGTCAGTGAGAACTTCAGATGGCTCCATCATCAATCGCATCTTTTCTTTCTCTCCCTCCCTCCCTCTCTCTCTCACACACACACACAACATATTGGGGGGGGGGGATTTGATTGACAATGGAAGCATCTGAAGTTGTCACTGAACCCCTGAGATCCCAGCTCACCCATGTCTTCAGGGACCTCCAGAAAATAAGGAGAGAGCTACCCTGACTTTGGGGGGCTGGGGAATGTTCCATAAGGCAAGCACCACTGCAGAGAAGGCCCATCTCACCACCAGCCCCCCCACCCCAAGAGGACTTCCCTGGGGGATGGGACCTGCCGCATGTCTCTCTCTGCAGATCTGATTGTAGAGGGTCCTTCAAATAACCCGGTCCCCGACACACACACACGGCACAATGTTTTCAAGCTTAATATTATCTACTTGTCAAATATATTAGATACCGATAGTCCTCGACTTACGGCCTCAATTGAGCCCAACATTTCTGTTGCTAAGTGAAACATTTAAGTGAGTTTTGCTCCGTTTTCTGACTTAACGATTGTTAAGTGAATCACTGCAGTGGTTTAGTTAATAACACCATTGTTAAATGAATCTGACTTCCCCGTTAACTTTGCTTGTCGGAAGGTCACAAAAGAGGATCGCGTGACTCTGGGACACTGCCACCGTCATAAATGTGAATCAATTGCCAAACAACTGGATTTTGATCCCATGACCCTGGAGATGCTACAATGGTTGTTAAGTGTGAAAACTGGTCCTAAGCCACTTTTTTCAGTGCCGTTGTAACTTTGAACGGTCACTAAATGAACTGTAATTCTAATTCTGATTTCCAGGACATTTATAGTACAGGTGTTCCTCGGCTTACAACCATCCATTCAGTGACCGTTCAACGTTACAATGGCCCTGAAAAAAAGGGAGCTGGTCTTTGCATTTCAGATTGTTGCAGCATTCCCAGGGTCATGTGATCCAAAGTGGGGCGCTCTTTGGCAGGCAGCATGCATCTGTGACCTTAGCAGTTTCCCAGGGTCATGTGATCACGGTCTGTAACCTTTCTGGCCGGCTTCTGAGAAGCACAGTCAATGGGGAAGCTGCAGTCATGCACTGCAACAATTTGTTTTAACAAGCATGGCAAAAAAGGGTTATCAAAGTAGGTGCAACTCGCTCAACAACCTCTCTGCTTTGTTATGGAAATTCTAGTGCCAACTGTGGTTGTAAATCAAGGACCAGCTGTATACTTTTCCATACATTTATATAGGCTCAAGTGCCCGAACTCCAATTCTCAGTTAAATCTTTTGATTTAAAAATCAGACTATTTCCTTCAAGGTAATGGCATTAGGAAGGGCATTTGGTCCTTAGCGCAATCTGCTCCATTTAGCTGCCCCAACTCCACAGAGATTGTGGTCATTAAAAGAAAAAAATGCCATTATACTATGGTAAAAGTTATTTACTTTTATTTAAAAATAAAAAACTGCCAACAAAAATTATGCAGGCTTAAACTGAGTCCCTTTATACTCAGAGCTGGATTACCAACATTTCAAGACTAAATATCAGACACAAGCATAATTGGTTCTTCCAACATTTTCAAGCACTGAATTCTGTTAAACATTACTTATATTATTTCCAAAGAGTCTTGTTTTTAATCTGAAGCCCACTATTTTATTCTGTGTTCTAAGACAAGATCTTTAAACATTTCAAATAGGATGATGCACAATAAGCAAGGAGCAAAACCAATGTGCTTACATCTACCACTATACCAGGAGTTTTTTGAAACTTTCACTTTTAAAACAGAAACAAGGCTAACATTACTCTTTCCTTTGATCTCACCGTTCCATCTCCTTTAAAAATAAAATTAAATAAAAAATAATTAAATGGGAAGACCAGAACATAAGGTTCAATCATCCTCTTTGTTTACTAGGAAGCTCTTGGGACCCACAAAGGCATTCTTGGAAAATAAAAGAGGTGGATATGCCTGCAGCACAGTAAATCTCACCTGTATTGGTTAACAGCCAAGCTAGCTAGCTGGAGGCTTGGTAATGCTACCTTTGTGGCTGCTTGAGAGAAGCTTGGCTCACCTATTTTATTTACAGCTGCCAATCAACATTTTTACAGGATGGGTATGACATACAACTCATTCTCTTATCCACTAACACCCATACTTTCATACAGAAGAAATTTCAATTGTTCAACATGGACTGCTGAACGGATTACAATTGGCTGGATTCACATAACATGTTAAGCCATAAAACCTGACTACTAAGTCAAGCTTGGTTTCACACAATAATTTAAATGAATGTCAGACAAATCAATAGTCCAAAATCCTACAGTCAGTGAGTGCTAAGAAAATTATCAGAAAACTCTTTAAAAGTGATGAGATTGTTATTTGAACATATAAGAATGATAGATCAACTATGTTAAAGTTATAATCTTGGCTTCAAATCTTTCAAAACATCAAATATTACATCTTTATCATAATCTAGGAATTTACTTATTGTACTTTTTTATTTGGGGATTTATGTTTTGTCCGTTATTTGACGTACAATAAACTGAGCTCAGTCCAAATTATTTATCCATGTAGGTAACAGCCATAAATAATGATAGTGCCAACCATAAGGAGAGAGCAAGCACGCTCTTCCATATGAAATCACATACAAATTGGCACATTTTATACCTCATCTCATTCTGCATCAGTACTATCAATACATTCTATATTTGTATCTTTTAATAAAGAATGTATAGCCTACAATATTTATATAACCCTACATAACTACGGATTAAGATTAATTTTCCCTTTGCAAAATTAAAAAGGATTTTGCTAGTGAGTGAGGAATTCATTACACAAAATGCAGAAAATGATATGCCTTCTTAGTTCCCTACTTACTGCATTACTGGTTCAAATAACTGACAAGCAAGGCCACAAAGTCCAAAACAACCTACTCCAAGATTAATTAGTTCAACTTCATTTTTTTGGAAAACTCTTCCAAGGCTACCAATTACTTGCTTTAATAATGATTTTTGGAAGAACCAAAATGCACATTTAATATTCTTTTTTTTTTAATACAATGCCCACATGCTTTAAAGCAAGGTGCCAAGCTCAGATTTATTTACAGCAATGTTTTGGGGTCTGCCAGGCTTCTACCTGGATAGGAGAAAGCACCTTGGGAAGCTAGCTGACTCAGCAAATCAGGAAGGAGCTATTTATGAAGGCTAAGGACTGCATTTAACAGCGGAGGCTGGCCTGACAGTCAAGAATTGGCTGGGGCTGCATCAGGTGGTCCTTAATTTTTGTGATATGCTACTTTTAAACTACAGTTTTTAGTTACATTCCATCTCATAAAAGTGGGAAATTTATAGCTTCAGAATTTGGCATGGAGGCTGAGGGCAAACTGAGCTACCATGTCTGAAAGCAATTACTGAGCCTTATCTGGAATATTCAGGTAACTCTCGGTGAATATTGTGCACCTGTGATCAATAATTTCTTTGTTTCATTTTTGCTAAATGCAGTATCTAATTTAGCATGATTACAAATCCTGGTTTTGAAGAACCATATGTGAGTTCAACAGATACAGTACAGACATTTATGGATATTCCCCTAAAGTAATGTTGCTATGCTGATAATCATCTGTATTCAAGTTTGCCTATATATTTGGTAGGTTCAAAATTAGCGTATTAATCGCAAATTCTAATACACCATTTTTTTCCAGAATGCTGAACACTAACAACACCCAATCAATTACAATTACACAGACACATTAAATTTTTGCTTTTATATGGAGAAGGAAGACACCCATAGATCGATTATGTTCCACCAAATCACCAGTCACTGCCTGCAATCAAACTACTGAGATTCCCCTGGCAGCCAATACTGCCAAATGCATGTAAGCCTGAGATGGTTTAAAGGGGAATAAGTAACTTGGTTTATTCCCATTCTTTCAGCCAACTGTCCCCTTCCACAACTATTAGGAACTAGCTCAACACCCGTGCTTCGCTACAAAACTATGTGGTTGGCCTTAGTTTTTGGGGAGGAAAATAAGGGGGGGGGGGAGGAAATTCTGCCTCTGTCTACCAGCATCAATCGGTATTCATCTGGCTAGCATTCTTTCAGTGTGTTTGGAAACTGAAAGAGTATTTGTGAGCAAGGAGACAGCCAGGAGCCTGGGCGTGGCTTAGCTCAACTGTTCTGTACTAAAGTTGCTTGGTGCTTTGAAACTAAAACTGAAACTCCTCTCCACTGCTTGTGATTTGCATTTGGAACAGATTTCTTTTTAGGTGGGGAGGGGGAGTAGAACTCCTTAGCATCAGAGCGTGCTAATAATAATAATAATATAGGAAATATTAGGCTCTATGGATAATATAGGAAATATTAGGCTCTAATACATAGGCTCTGATGGTTATTTTGAAAAATCCTTTTTTAGGGAGCACCTAGAAGCCAAGAGGAACATACGTGCCAAATTTCAATTTTGTAGGCTTTAAGAAATAGCACAGAGTAACAGATTGGAAGGGACTTTGGAGATCTTCCTCCAAGGGGGCCTTGCAGATCATTGGCTGCCTATTCTTGCCATGTACCGGTTTTATAAACCACACAGCTTGGTGCAAACAGATAAACCTTATTTTAACGTAATAAAGGAGTTCTTAAACTGGAGGTTGTGATCTTGAAAGCTCTGAAAGAAAGCTGTTTTGAGCTTGTACATAAAAACAGAATTATTGTCAGAATTTGCTCCTGTTTTGCCTGGATAAATCAATACCAAAGTCAACAAAACTTAGCAACCATATGACTGCAAGGAATTCCATTCTCCACTATTCAGTCAGAACTGGAGAAGTTTTTTGGGTGAGAAGATCAAAATGTCTTCCAGCAAAATAAAAAAGCCCAGTTGCCTTTTGAAAGAAAACACCTTTGGAACAACCATGACCTGGATGACTGAGAATATCCATAGATATTTAATCCTGCAAACCACTGCAAACTACAAGTGTTATTGCTTTAGTACTGTAAAGTATGATCTTATTATATCATAAAAAATTAAACAACATATTATTGATCATTAATTAAAATAAGGTATTGGAAATGAATGGACACTATTTCAGAATGTAGGCAGAATTCTTTGCTTGTAAATATTGCATTAGTTTGCCTGATGAAACAGAAATTTGACATTTAATAAAAAATATTCTACAACTCAGTTGTACTTCATGCACAGATGAAGTCATTATTTACACAACAGATACACAACAGATACAAAAATGTTACCAACATGATCAAACAATCTAACTAAAAAATTGCAAAATTTGCTACTACTTAGTTTCCACAACATATACAGTAGCGCTTGAGTTTGCTAGTCTTTTTTGAATTTTCAATATTTCTGCACAGATATGTCCTAAAACACGATCTGATCTCTAGTCAGGTCTTAAAACTAGCTAAAGGGAACCTAATTAAATAGAGTATTTTTTTTTTATTTAACACAGTTGTAAAATGAATCACTGCAATTGTTAAATTAGTAACACGATTGTTAAGTGAATCTGGCTTCCCCACTGACTTGCTCATCAGAAAGTCATAAAAGTGGATCACATGACCTTGCAACTGTCATAAATATGAACCACTTGTCACGCATCCAAATTTTGATAATGTGACCCTTCATTTCTCACATGAATTGCCCACTTCAGGCAATGCTACAACATTTCTATAGAATGATGGTCAGAATTTTGACTGGACCATTCCAAAACATTTTCTTCAGTTTTAACTATTCTTTGGTTGCACCACCTGTGCATTTTGGGGTCATAGTCTTGATTAATGACCCACTTTCCCTTGGGGTTTAATTCATGAGCAGATAGCCTGACACATACCATTGTTATTCAATGTTCTCCTGATGGTAGTATCGTGAACACTGACATTTGTCAATGCAAGAGAGATCTTTACATGTTAACCTGGGATTCTTTGAGATCTGCCAGAGTACTACACGGCTTGCTTTTGATGTGATCTTGGTTGGCCAGCCACTTCTGGGGAGGGTAACAATGGTGTTAAGTGGCTTTCATTAGTACACCATCTACTTCAGTTGTGCCCAACCTGCAATCCAAGGGCCTCTTGCAGTTGGACAGTTAGTAATACAACCCCACAAGATTATAACTTTCTCATACCTTGGAGGACAGCTCTATGACTTACTCTATAGTAGTTAATGAGAAAATTAGAGGGGGGGGAGGGAGGGAGAGAGAGAGAAAAAGAGAGAGAGAGAAGGAAATAAAATGTAGGAATTTTTTATAAACTCATTTTGTCCAAGGATCAACCAACAGCAGATTTTTCATAAGTAAAACATTATCAAGCTCAATACACTTCCCAAAAGAATGAAGAAATTAGTTTTTAGAATAGAATAGCATTCTTTATTGGCCAAGTGTGGTTGGACACACAAGGAATTTGTCTTGGTGCAAATGCTCTCAGTGTATATAAAAGAAAAGATACATTCGTCCAGAGTCAAGAATCATCAGGTACAACACTTAATGAAAGTCACAGGTACAATAAGCAATTGAATCATACTAGGAAACAGTCAATAAAAATCATTAGGATACAAGCAACAAGATTACAGTCATACAATCACAAATGGGAGGAGATGGATGAAAGGAAGGATGGAAGGATTAATAGTAATAGTAATGCAGACTTAGTAAATAGTTGGACAGCGTTGAGGGAATTATTTGTTTAGCAGAATGATGGCTTTTGGGGGAAAACTGTTCTTGTGTCTAGTTGTTCTGGTGTGCAGTGCTCTATAGCATCATTTTGAGGGTAGGAGTTGAAACAGTTTATGTCTGGGATGTGAGGGGTCTGTAGATATTTTCACAGCCCTATTTTTGACTCGTGCAGTATACCAGTCCTCGATGAGAGGCAGGTTGGTAGTAATTGTTTTTTCTGCAATCCTAATTATCCTCTGGAGTCTGTGTCTGTCCTGTTGGGTTGCAGAACCAAACCAGACAGTTATAGAGGTGCAGATGATAGACTCAATCATTCCTCTGTAGAACTGGATCAGCAGCTCCTTGGGCAGTTTGTTTTCTGAGTTGGAGCAGAAAGAACATTCTTTGTTGTGCTTTTTTGATGATGCTTCTAATGTTAGATGTCCATTTTAAGTCTTGTAGTATGATAGAACCTAGAAATTTGAAGGTCTCTACTGTTGATACTGTGTTGTCTAATATTGTAAGAGGTGGTATGTATGGAAGGATTTCTTCTAAAGTCTACCATAATTTCTACAGTTTTGAGATGTTCAGTTCCACATTGTTTTGGTCACACCATGAGGCAAGTTGTACAACCTCCCATCTGTATGCAGATTCCTCGTTACTTTAAAATTAGTTTTAAAGTAAAGGAAAACCACACAAATCGTCCCTGTATGGCACACCTAGCTCTGAAAAAATCCTAACAACAGAAACAAAGCTGGAACATACATTGCAATGAGATAAAGTACCAAGTCCAAGAGGTTACCAACATTACTGGTGAACAGTGTTAATAGCATTATTAGGAGGGAGGGTAAAGGCATTTCCTCCTCTTCCAGAAAATGGCCAGTCTTAATGAGACAAAAATGGAACTAAGGTAGATAAAAAGAATTATAGGGAATATAATTGAATTATTTGCCTCTGCCAACAGCAGAGAAAATACAGGGTAGATATGCAGATACATTTAAGAAAAATATCAGAAAACTAAGGCAAATGTAACTAGTGGCAAGATAGCTTCAAAATCTGAAAATAAATTATTTTGTCTAGATGATATATATCTGTTTAAATTTTCAAATACGAAACTGATTATTCAACAAAATATGAAACATTTTCCAAAGACAGCTTCTATATCTAAAGTCTGCAGAAAGAGTAAAGTAATGCATTTCTAAAAAATGAATTTATTAAATGTTCCAACCAAAGTATCTTACCTGTTAAATAAAATTCCATTTTTCTCAATAAATAAAGGTAAAGTTAAAGGTTTCCCTGTCCAGTCATGTCAGACTCTGGGGTGTGTGTGTGTGCTCATTTCCATCTCCTAGTCAAAGGGGCCAGCATTGTCTGAAGACATTTCTGTGGTCACATGGCCAGCATGACTGTACCGAGGTGCATGGAACACTGTTACCTTCCCACCGAAGTGGGGCCTATTTATTTTCACAAATTTTAAAGTATTGCTGTACCATCACAGCTATTAAGCTAAGTTAAAATGTGATATGTTTAATTTTGATAAGCATGCTGTGTGAATCCACCCAGATGATTTGTTCAGTGACCAAAGAAAGCAAACTGTTCCTGTTTAACAGAAGTAACCACTTTAGGAGCTCTGGTCTTCCCAAGTATCAATTGGAATACTAACTACTGAGTTACATGGAAAGGAATACTGTGCTTTTGTGTTAGGACCTGAGAGGCATGGCATTTGTTAAATGGTAAAACAAGACAGGTCCTTGATCTGCAATCTTCTTATGCAAAATTCACTTGCTCTGGAAGCTGTATGATTAGCCTAAAATCTTCCAAGAAAAATATTGCTTTTAAAAATGTAATGCCAGCCTTAAATGTGTAGATGTCAGTTATCAAAGACTATGAAGGCTCAGTAGCATGACCATCTTTCCCTATCAAAGAAATAAAAAAATTGCACAAGAAACTAGTTGGTTTTTTTTAAGTCACACATTCCCTTCATGCTCATCTAAAAAATAACTGGGTTTTGTCAAGATCAGCCTGAGTAAATGTAAAAATATTCACTGTATTCATTCTTCTGGCAATATTAATCAATAGCTTAATGAAAGCAAATAAAAGAATCTGCATTAGACGTCTTCCTTTAACATTTAAAATCTAGTCCCAAAATCAATTGGGGGAAAAAATCATTTTTGCCTTTTTATAAGCTCTTTGTTCCTCTTAGTCAAAGCAATAATTCAAAGAAAAGAATACCTCTCTGTCCTAGAGCTAGAGAAAAAGATCTGAAGATAAGCACAATGTGACAGATACGTTGGATATAAAGCAAACGACTGCATTCTTATTGGACTTAATACATTTTTATATTTTGTAATGTATTTCTCAAAAGAAGCAATATTCTCAAGGAGAAAAGCAACTTAAATCAATCTTCCCCCATTTAACATCAGTACAAAAAGCTTAACATTCATTCACTTTCTCTTAAAAAAAAATTCCCACAGCTTTTGTGAAAGCAAGGAACTTTCTAAATGACATTCATTTACTACATGGCAACATGGCCAGAACAATAAGTTACTTTTTTTAATGATTATAAGATCATTATACTCATTAAAACAATCAACAATCCTGATGCTTTGCCGTGGGTCATTTCCAAAGCAGATGCAATATTTTTGCTCTCCTTGCAAAACCACTTTTGAGAAGGGCTGAACTCTGAACCAAGCATTGAAGTGCGAAATGCTCCCGTGCAAAGTCCCAGCCCTATTTTGGGACAGTTGGTGCTTGCCCTTTCCCACGGTTACCCCTTTCAGAGAGTCATCACTTCCTACCCTTGGACCTAGATGAATTATTTAAAATGAAGGGGGTGGGAAACTCACTCTAACAGCACTTAAAAAAAAAAAATCTTCTGGCTTCTTAAAAACCCTAAAGTCCTTTGTGGGCTTGTTTCCTGTGTTCCAATATTTGAGAAGCTCCTACCAAGACGAGGGGGACAAGCCTATTCTTTAAAGCAAGGGGTCTCCAACCTTGGCAACTTTAAGACTTGTGGACTTCAACTCCCGCTTTACTGGCTGAGGAACTCTGGGAGTTGAAGTCCACAAGTCTTAAAAGCGGCCAAGGTTGGAGACCCCTGCTCTGGACAACAACCTTAAGCCGCCCAGCCGGTCCTCCCCTCCCCGGGTGGGGCCTAAACTTCTCCACGAGCGGCCCCGCTAAGGCGGCTAAGGCCAGGAGTCCTTCGTCTCTGCCGGGCTCCCCACTCTCTCACCCGCCCGGCCTTTGGCTAGTGCTAGATCCCCCGCCGTCTTACCTGGGAGGCCTCCGGGAGCGACCGTCCCCGCCAGCGCAAGGAAACCCGAAGCGGCCTGGTCCGGAGCGCCGTGGCCGCCGCCCGGTCACCGGAGAGGCTCGGAAGAGCCCTCAGCATCGCCATGTTGACGGGGGAACTCGAGGGGCGGAAGGGGTGGGTGCCGCCGGCCGGAAGTGAGCCTGGGCGCGCGGGGGAGAGAGGGGGAACAAATTGAGAGTAACAGACTAACAGGACGATAGAGTTGGTCAATAGAGTTGGAAGGGATCTTGGAGGTCTGAGAGAGAGCGAGAGGTTGGTGAGGAGTGTGAATTGGGTTTGTGGAGGTTGTGTGTTGTCTCCCATGCTACGAGGCGTGGTGCGGCTGACGGTTTTTGTCCAACACACGTGGAGGCTTCCCAGGCTGGCTTGATAGGGACTTTAGGTTAGGGCTCTTCAAACTTGACAGCTTTAAGAATTGTGAACTTCAACGCCCAGAATTCCTCCCCCAGTCATGTTAGCTCAGGAATTCTGGGTGTTGAAGTCCACAAGTCTTAAAAGCTGTCAAATTTGAAGACCCCTGCTAAGTCTGGCTTATTGTAATAGTAAATCACGCACCCTTTTTGATAAGAAAGCTTCTTAGCACAAACCTGCAATGTATGATGAAGCAGCATCAAGTAGAAGAATCCGATCAAAAGAAACGGGGTGCCAGGGAACCAGTGGTTTATTTTTAGGGTGTTAACTTTATCAGGATACAGAAGGAAGGGACTTTGGAGATCATGTAGTCCAACCCCGGGCTCCGGCAGGAGACCCTACACATTTTGAGACAAATGGCTGTCCAGTCTCTTCTTAAAACCTCCAGTGATGGAGCACCCACAATCTCTGAAGGCAAGCTGTCCCGTTGGTAATTGTTCTCACTGTTAGGAAGTTTCTCCTTAATGCAAGGGTCTTCAAATTGGCAGCTTTAAGACTTGTGGACTTCAATGCCCAGAATTCCCCCTCCAGTCATGTTAGCTCAGGAATTCTGGGCGTTGAAGTCCACAAGTCTTAAAAGGTGTCAAGTTTGAAGACCCCTTGCTTTAGGTGGATAAACTGAAAGTTGGAGGCCAAGGATTGCTTCCTCCTCCAGTTGGCTCTTCTTGTTGATTTGCTTATTGTTTATTGCAGGGGTTGGGAACGATGGCCCTTTTATGACTTGTGGACTTCAATTCCAGAATTCCTGAGCCAGCCATTTACATTTTTAAAAAAAATCCTGGCTCAGGAATTCTGGGAGTTGAAGTCCACAAGTCATAAAAGGGCCCATTGTTCCCCACCTTATTTGAGCTTGCTTCTTTCCTGCAGAGCAGAAGCCACAGCCGTGGCTTGATAGGGATCCATTCCTTCAATTGACAGGGATTGCTCTTTTATGGGACCCCAGGTGGCTTCAATATGGCTATTTCATGTCACTAGCACGATCTAGCTCAGGGACCTCCAATCATGGCAACTGTAAGCTTGGAGGACTTCAACTCCCAGTAAAGCTGGCTGGGGAATTCTGGGAGTTGAAGTCCTCCAGGCTTAAAGTTGCCATGATTGGAGGTCCCTGAGCTAGCTAATTTCTGCCGGCATGCTGCAGGATGGATGTTGCACTTCGCATAAGTCAGCTACAAGAAATGGGCCAGTCTCTTCTTGCAGAATCACAGAATACAGTTAGTCCTCAACTTACAATGGTTCATTTAGTGCCTGTTCAAAGTTATAGCAGCACTGACTTATGGCCATTCCATTGCAGCTTCCCCACGGTCATGTGATTCAAATTCAGAGTCTTGGCAACTGCTTCATCTTTACGATTGCAGTGTCATGCGACCCCATTTTGCCACCTTCTGACAAGCAAACTCAATGGGAAAACCAGGTTCACTTAACATCCATGTTACTAACTTAGCAACTGCAGTGATTCACTTAACAACTGTGGCAAGAAAGGTTGTAAAATGGGGCAAAACTCACTTAACAAATGTGTCACTTAGCAACAGAAATTTTGAGCTCAATTGTGGTCATAAGTTGAGGACTACCTGTACTCCATGCATTGAGTCTGTGTGCTGAAGGCCTGGAAAAGATTCTAATGTTATAGGACAAGGGTCTTCAAACTTGGCAAATTTAAGACTTGTGGACTTCAACTCCCAGAATTCCTCAGCTAACATGACTGGAGGAGGAATTCTGGAGTTGAAGTCCACAAGTCTTAAAGTTGTCAAGTTTGAAGACCCCTGTTATAGGACAAGCCAGATCCTTGCAGGTGCCACCTGAGGTCTGCAAGAAATTCCCTTCACTTATACCCATACATCTATCAAAATATTAGAAAATGTTAATATTCATTTACTGTATCAATAATATATCCCTTGGAATATTATTATTCCGTTGGAATTAGTATGTGGCTGGAGCACACCCATCTGCCTTACTGCATTGTAGTTTTTTCATATCCTGCTGGTCGAAAGAGTTTACAAGTGTCCCTTTCTGACAGAACTAGATATAGAATCAAAGTAAGCAATAGCTGGTCAGAATCACTTCATGTGTGAGATGTGTGTGCAATCATTCCCCAATAACCAGGATGCCATTGGTGGATCCAGCACAGCTGAAACTGATGAGAGTCTGCTCATTCAGCAAAAATGCAATGTGAGAAGACTCTGTAGGAAACAGGATTGTTGGACACTGCTTCATACCTGCTGTTGACAATTAATTTGCATCAACACTGGCAAATGTAATTATATAATCTGTTTTACCTGGCTGTGTAATTGTAACAGATTGTTGGCCTGGTTATGTAAATTGGAAAATATTCCTAATAAAAATTACCACCATATCTGTCAATCATAAGGAAGAATTTGGGAACCCTATGTGTTACACAACACACACAGCAAAAGGTATGTAGAATCTCACCAAAATGAAGAATACTGGGGTATGATTTGACAATTACTTCTCCTATTTTAGATACTGACATGATCACAAGGATATCTTCAAATGCATTCTACATGGTATATTTCAGCAACATTCATGTAATTGAATAATTGATTGCTAAACTTTTGCAGAATTTCCCAGTTAATTTATCTGCTGTCCAACCAAAATCTTTTACATAAAATACTTTATCACTTGTGACTGCAAAAAAGGAACAAGAGCCTTGGAGTGACCAAGAAGAGAAAGTTATGCTGGGGATCTGTGATAATAAAATGCCGGTACTAAAATTGACTGAATTGGTCATGCTTGCAATGGACTCTGAGACAAATCATGGGTATCAAACCCACGGCGTCATGTTGCTGTCATGTGATATATTCCCCACCTTTGCAGAGCTGGGGTGGGCGTGGCCTGTGCATGATACATCTGGCCCACAGGCTGCCAGTTTGATACCCCTGAAATGGATATAAAATATTACCTTTAAAATTAAGAGGTATGAATTAAAAATTTAATATAAATGGTTATTCTATTGATCAGACACCTGAACACATTTTTTATTCTTAGAGTTAAATGCACAATGTTGCACTTTTATGTACAACAACTTATAAATAAGACTTAAAAGATGGGAGGGGGGGTTTCCATATAAATACCAGGAATTTAGAGTGGAGGAAACAGCAAAAGGTTTGGAGACTGGAATAAATTCAATGATAAAAACCCTTTCTTGCAGTCATGACTCTGCAAACATTCATCCTTTGCTTATTTTTTGGCCTGATGTGCACCTTTAAAAGTAGAAGAGCTAGAATAAGAAACAGGAGGAGAGGAAGAACTGGAAGCAGAGGTGGTCCTTGATTACCAATCCTAATTGGGATTGAAATTTTCATCACTTAGGGAAATGGTTAATAAGGAAAACATCTCACGACTGTACCACTTAATGGTAGTACCAGTACTTTTGTTGTCCTATTTGCAATAATTAGAATAACTCTGCATTGTCATTAGTCTCTATGTCCTGCTGCACTCATTTCTGCTTCAACTCCCCCATCCACTTACCTTCCCTCCACGCCCATCTCTGCCCTATTGTCTCCCCTATACACTACCACCCTTGCCATCCCCAGCTAACCTTCACTGTTTTCTGTTGCTGCTGACAAGGCACACCTGGCCTTTCCTGGGAAAAGACTCAGGATGTCGCTTAGCCAGCAGCTGCCTTTGCAAAAGGCAGGCCAGATGTGTCTTGTCAGCAGGGGAAGAAGACAGCTAAGGTCAGCTGGGTGTGGTAGGGCAGAGGGAGTAGCACAGGCAGCAGAGTGCAGGGCATCCCCAAGGGCAGAGATGGGGAGAGTCAAAGACACCCTGCAGTTCTAACTGCAGGCAGGCTGTCAAGCATCCACATTTTCATCACACGACTAAAACATGAAGAACAGTTGCAGGAATTGGGTCTGTCTAGTCCAGAGGTCTTCAAACTTGTGACTTCAACTCCTAGAATTCCTCCTCCAATCATGTTAGCTCAGGAATTCTGGGAGTTGAAGTCCACAAGTCAAAAACTTGCCAAGTTTGAAGATCCTTGGTCTAGTCTAATGAAAAGAATTACTAGAGATGACATGATAGCAGTCTTCCAATATTTGAAGGGCTGCCACAAAAAAAAAAAGGGGGGGGTATTTTCCAAAGCACCAGAAGTCAGGATAAGAAGCAGTGGATTAGAAACTGATCAAGGAGAGAACCAACCTGGAATGAAGGAGGAATTTCCTGAAAATGAAAACAATTAATCAGTGGAATGGCTTGCCTCCAGAAATTATGAGTGTGCCCACAATGGAAGATTTTAAGAAGAAATTGGACAGCCACTTGTCCGAAATGATATAGGGCAGGGGTCTCCAACCTTGGCAACTTTAAGACTTGTGGACTTCAACTCTCGGAATTCCCCTGCCAGCAAAGCTGGGGAATTCCAACAAAGGTTGGAGACCTCTGATTTATTAAATACAGACAGCGGCTACAAGTAATCCTCAGCTTGCAACCATTCATTTAGTGCCCATTCAAAGTTACAACAGCACTGAAAAAATGTGACTTACTTCTCAATGTCTTTGCAATTAGGACCTCACAGCAGCCCCAGTTAGGTGATCAAAATTCAAGCCCTTGGCAGCCAGCCATGTATTGCAGCTTCCTTGTTGTTTGATTGCCATTTGTGACTTTCCCAAGCCGGCTTCCCAAACTCAACGGCGGAATTTGGATTCGCTCCAACAAGGGCACGAGCTTTTGCCCTGAATTGCGGCAAAAAAAAAACCAACCGCGCCCTGCTCCCCAAGAGAATTCTGCAGCTCCGCATGATGGCAATAGGTCGAGGGCTACTTGTGCATGCGATTTCAAAGGCAGGACCCAAGTAGCCCTTGCCTTATGAGATCTGAAATAGAAGGTGATTTCGCCATTCAAAAAGACGTTCCACTTTTAGTTTCCTGTGCAAATGCAGCCCTTGGCGCTTGCGAGCAGGATCTGCGGCTTCTTGCCGGAAGACGCTTCCTTGCGGCTTGCGCACAACCCCAGCCGAGGCAGCCCGGCCTGCCTGCAATGAGAAAAGCGGGCAACACAACCAAAGGGACCAATTTTCCCACGCAGAATAATAGTAATAATATTAATAATAATATAAGCCGCCCCTTTAAGAGTCCTGGTTTCGCGCGAAGGACTCTGGGAAATGTAGTTTTACGAGCAGAGGCTGGGCACCTTCCGCCGGCGCAAACTCTCTCTCTCTTCCCACTCAGGGAGACACAGCAGCCAATGGACGGACGCCGGGGAGGCCCACGAGGGATCAGCAGCCGCCCGGCCCACGGCCCCTCCTCGCAGGTAAGCAGCCTCCTCAGGTGGGGCACGCAACTCCCGCCTGGGCTAAAAAGAGGCGGGGCTAGAGCCCGCGCGCGCGCGGGCTAGGGGCCGGGCACCGGCCCCTCCTCCGAACGCAGAGTGGCGGGGCGGCGGCGAGCGGCAGGCGCGGCGACCAATGGCAGCGCCCGATCCCGGCCGCGTCACGGCCCGGCCCGCGGGCCCGCGGCTGAGGTAAAGCGGAGCGCGTGGCGGGGCGCCCGGGCTGCTTCGGCGGCACATGGAGGCGATGCCTTGCCGCGACCGGCGCGTGGTGGGCCCGGCGGCGGTTCCAGCGGCAGAGCCCGGGATGCCGGCGAGCGGCGAGGGCGGGCAGCGACAGCTGCGCTTCGCCGAGCCCGGCCCGGGCAGCGGCGACAGTCCGAGCCCGGATAGCAGCAGCAGCAGCGGCAGCAGCAACGCCGACGGCGCCCGATGCTGCTGCCCCGGCGGGAACGGCTGCTGCGCGGGCGGCGGCGGGGGCGCCGAGTCGGCCACGACGACGCCTCACGAGTGGCCGGGGTCGGGCTCGGCTCAGCTGAAACTCCTGCCCATGAACGACCAGATCCGGGAGCTGCAGACGATCATCCGCGACAAGTAAGCGCGCGGCGGCGGGCGCCCTCTGAGCGCGTGCAGAGCGCCGCGGCCGATCCCGGGCAGCCCGCGTGGCTTCCGGAAACCGGGATTGCAGCCCCGCGTGGGCACGATGGGCGTCGCCGCGCGGCCGAGCCAGCCAGCCAGCCAGCCAGCGGGCGGGCGGGTAGGGGAGCCGAAGAGCCGGCCGGGCTCTGGGCTTCGTCGCCAGGTGCAATCAGCAGTGGGGGGGAGGGGGGCAACTAAGGAGGGGCTGGAAGGTTGAACGAGCCCCCTCCCTCCGGTGAAAAGACTGGCCCCTGATACTGCGGGAGGAGAGGTGGCTCTCTCCCTCACTCTCTCCATCCAGTTATCCATCCACCCACCTATCTAATCTATCTATCCCTATCTATCTATCTATCTATCTATCTATCTATCTATCTATCTATCTATCTTATTTATCTATCTATCTTGTCCTAGCATTTGTGTGTATTATATAACAGGGGTCTCCAACCTTGGCAGCTTGAAGCCTGGCGGACTTCAACTCCCAGAATTCCCCAGCCAGCTGGCTGGGGAATTCTGGGAGTTGAAGTCCGCCAGGCTTCAAATTACCAAGGTTGGACACCCCTATTATATAGGTCAACTCAAGGCGGTGAACACATCTCTAATAAGTACCATGCTCCTCAACCTACGACCACCATTGAGCCCACATTTTCTGTTGCTAAATGAGACGGTGGTTAAGAGAGTTTTGCCGCATTTTGTCAAGGGAATCCCTGCAGTTAAGCCAGCAAGATGGTTGTTATGCGAACCTGCCGTCCCCATTGATTTTGCTTGTCGGAAGGTCTCACAAAAGGGGATCACGTGACCCCAAGAAATTGCAACCGTCATAAATGAGTCAGCAGCCAGTAATCTGAATTTTGGTGACGTGGCCAATGGTCGTAGGTGTGAAAAACGGTCCTGGGTCACTTTTTCCCATTGTAACTTCCAACAGCCTCTAAAGGAACTGTTGTAAGTTGGGGACTACCTTTACATTACCTGCACACCAAGCCAGCTTCCCAAGGGAGGGCTAGAATCCACCTCCTCCTGCTTCTAGCTCAGCATCTTCATCAGGACACCAGGCTGGCTCTCTCTATTGTGCCAGGTGCAAAGTTGTCTGGAAGAGGATTCTTTGTTTCATTTCCTCCTCCCCCCCCCCCCTTGCTTTAGTATACAGAAAGAAACAAAAAACGTTAGGAACCATGTTACGATTCTTTTTTAAAAAGTGAATTTAAGATAAAGCATTACAAAAGCTGACTAGTGGAATAATAATATTCATCAATGTTTTGAGAAAGAGCCAACTTCGTCAGCAGAGAGCGGTCTTTATAGATAAGCCTGCTGATGATCAAAATGACAGCCAGGCAATCCCCTTCAGCCAATAAATGAGGACAAGTAGGTGGGTTCTTGATTTCAGTTCCTCTGAAATACAGGCGTGTTAACTCTACTTGCGGAATAATGGTTCTTGAGGCAATATTTATCAGAAATGCATGAGAGATGGGTGAGTCATCCATCCAGGCTTTACTCTGCTTATAGGAGGAGTATTAAGAAAGCACAGCCATGCCAGATGACACTGGCCCAAGGCATCTTCTGTTCTGTAAAGGGACCGACCTGGGTGGGGACATCTGCTGACGTCTTTGAGTGTAGAGAAGCCGGTTCTGAGAGGCAGACAGGCAGGGAGGTGTTCAAGGTAGGGCTTTCAGTTCAAGCGTCCAAGTTCACGGAGTGTGTCGGTGCAAGTCCGCCTCTGCTGTCTCACTGGTCTTGGCTTGCTCTCAGATCTGGTTTTGTCATAGTCCTGTATGGTTCAATGAGTCCAGCTGTCTCATATTAAAAACATTTTCCTTTTGTAAGTGGATGCAAAAGAGCTTTTTGGCTGGGCAGACTTTTGAAATGACATGAAGGTTCTTGCAATAACCTTGTTTGATGGAGACTGATGGATTTCACATGTTGCACAGACCTGTATGTGGTTAGTTTGGAGCTTTAGCACGGGTTGCATAACGTGAAAAAGATCAAAAGTTTGTCAGCACATTTTCAAAGTGACAGAAAAATGTATTGAATGCATTTATTATTATTCAAATTTAGGTGGTGTTTTTTTCCCCTGACCCCCACCTATTTGTGCCACCCAAAGACTTAAGTGTGGCTTCTTTATGCAAGAAAGGTATTGCACTCCACCCCTGCATTAACCCAGTTATTATAACATTAGTGAAGTTGGAAGCAAAAGAACCCATACCATAGCTGCAATATGAAGCCAGAATTTTGTATTCTGAGAATAATTTTAAATATATTTTCCTTTTTGCTTGTAGGTCACCAAACAAACAACAAACTAGCAAAGTATATGACTCCACCTCAGGTTTCTTGCCAGCTCTAGTGGTTAAAGCCGATGGAGGCATCTGGGTTTGTTATTTGTTGGTACACATAAACCAGGTTCTCCAGTTAGTCTTTTGAATCAAGGCACAAATTTGATTAGAAAGAAGCTATTTCTAATTCTAGAACATGCTTTAGATGTTTTAGATGGCTATTCTAGAATATGCCACACATCTAATGTGGATGCTTCATTAAGTGCCAAGGAGCTTGTTTGAACAAAGGGCCAAAAATAAGTAACTTTATAAATAGCTAATGTATTCTGGGCATCTCAGTGTTAGAATTTTGATGCTTATTCTTACCTATTCTGACGTTGGTCTTATAATTTGATAATTACATTGCTTCACAATTTGTTGAAACCTATTCAAACGATGTATGGCTGTTAAATATACTAAGTGGGATTGCATGGTTTTCATTGGTCTTAATATCAAGCAATTTTTAATAAATGAAACACAGTGAATGTAGATATTACAGACATTGATACTGTCTTATATGCACCTTCATTCTAGAATTATTGAACTAGTAAAATGGATCTTGCTTTAAGGTTTTTATTAAGTCGATTTGGGAAATATGCTTATGCAGCAGTTCTACATATTCTCATTTAGTCCTGCTGTGGTAAAAGTTAGAAATACCTTCTAATCTAGATGACATTGCAAATTGTCTCAAATATTTTTCTAAATGTATATATTTAAAAATCAAAGATAGGATAGGGCAATGAAAATTGAAAATTGGTTTCCTTATCTTTTTCTTAGCAGATTAAATACAAACTAATATTTAATATAATATTCACATACTGAGTTAGGGATTCTAAAAGAATAAATGATTTCCTAAAATGATAAATTTGTATGACCAACCCATCAAGAATAATGTTAATGATTTATTAGGGAATAGAGTTAATCAAGAAAGAAATGGCAGTTATACATACATACATACACACACACACATATATATATATATATATGGAGGGGGTCTTGGAAATTTTCTAATGCAACACCTACCACAAATAAATCAATAATTGCTGCTTTATAAAATAAAAACTTTTCAATAGAAATGAACAATAAAGCTTAAGGACATATTTTTAATGTGGAGAGATTACCTTACTTAAGCTAGCATAATTCCTGAAATCTGGATTTACTGTTTAAATGACAATTTCTTCCTTGAAAAGAAGATCAAGCTGCAGATTTCTGAATACCTAGAAATGAATAAAGTGATTCCCAAGAAGCCAGCCTGGGCTTGCTAAGAACAAATCATGCCAGACAAACCATGTTGCCTTCTTTGATAAAATAACTAAATTAGTGGGTCAAGGAAATACTGTGGATATAGTTTACATGGACTTCAGTAAGGCATTTGACAAGTTGATCACAGCCTACTTTTTGGAAAGATAGAACAGTGTAGGATAGACTGCACCTCTATCAGATGGCTTCACAGTTGGCTGACCAAGTGAACTCGGTGGGAGTTAATGGAACTACATCTACAAGGAGGGAAGCATACAGTGGGATACTCAGGGCTCTATCTAGGGCCCAGTACTTCATAAATCATCTAGATGAGGGGAGCTCATGAAATTTGCAAATGATACCAAGCTGCGTGGAATAACCCACAGTTTAGAAGATACATACTGAGGATAGAGGGATCTTGACAGATTTCAACACTAGGCCCTGTCCAACAAAATGCAGTTCAGTTGTGAGAAAAGTAAGGTTAGACAACAAAAACCCAGAATAGGCAGTACCTGACTCAAAATAGTAACTGTGAGAGGGTGGACCACCACTTAAGCATGAGTCAGCAGTGTGCTGCAGCTACCAAAAATGCCAATGTAGTCCTAGGATAGCATCAAGATCACAAGACGTGATAGTACTGCTTTATACTGCACCAGTGAAGGCACACATGGAACACTGTGTCCAAATCTGGTTACTACAATACAAAAAAGGCTCCAAAGAAAGTAAGAAAAGGAAAGAAAGAGGAAAAGACAGAGGGAAAGAAAAGGAAAGAGCAACAAAATGATAAGTGGTCTGGAGGCTAAACATACGATGAATGGTTGAGGGAATTAAGTATGCTTAACAGTCACTTTTTGAGACTGTATAACATCAGTCTTAAAAGAACTATGCTACAAATTTGGATTTGACTTCAAGGTTACAGTAATGTTTCAGATTCTTAATTGTTTAGGGTCATATTCACAGCACTCAACAAAATAGATGATTAAGATTGCCAAAGCTGATTCTTTCAACATACAGAAAAATGTTTGCTGGCTCAGATCTGAAGTGTACTTGAGAAAGAATTACATTAAGATCAGTTGCTTGTTTCTATTCCCTTATGTAGGTAAGGAGGCTTCTATCCATTTCTTACAGTGATGGTAACTTGGAGTCAAAATAACATGCAGACATGATAAACAATACAGAAATATAAAAATGAAAGCACACAAATAAGATATAGTAAAAGCTTTGAAATGAGATCACCACATGCTCTTGAACACCGATGAAGCAGAACATTGCAGGACCCATGAGAGAATTTTAAGTGGGAGATCTACAATGAACTTGGATCTGTAATGGCAAAGTACAGCCTTTTGCTTCAAATGATCTTGTGTGTCTTCAATAAAACCCTATGAAAATAAATGCCATTTTACTATTAAGGATTTGAAATATCACAGAGGTTACACCACAAATGTCTTTGCTTCTCACCTTGTAACTGTTCCCTGATTTATTTCGGTGTTAATCTCATAATGTGTAATTATGTACTTCCTGTGTAATGGAAGCATTTGCTATTTTAATTCAAAGCATTTTGAGTTTCATTGTTTATAAGACTTACACAGCATTTGCAAAGATGAGTAGCATGTCATTAGTTGCTTCTTCTACATTCTAAAGGAATGTAAAAGAAAGGGGGGAGAAATGGACAAAAGCAAGTTCTGCAACAAATTTAATAATTAGGTACTTGCTGTAACACCGAGAGGGGAGGGAAATACTTCATGTAAAGTATTTACTCCAGGTAATCCTTGACTTAGAATTATAAATTCTGCTGGTCAAGAACTTGGTCACCATAGGACCATGTCTGATTTTACAACCATTTTTATGGCAATCGTGATACAAATCCATTGTCTGCAATGAGTGTTTTTTACTGAAACCAAGAAATAAATGCCAATTTCCAGCAAAAACCTCAAATTGCAGTTGCCAAACGCTACAAATGGTTATAAAGACTGAGTGCCCAGAATGTGCTTGTGTGACCGCAGGAGGAGGAGGGTCAGAACTTTGGATCCGGGCGATAAGTATCCCTGGGGAGATCCACCATCATTTCAAACAGTTGCTAAGTGGCCGGTCTTAAGTCAAGGACTTTCGGTTCCGGCTGTGGGGACAGCCAAACTCATCCAGTCTCCTGTTAGAATCAATAGTTGTCTCCTGTTTTTCTTCATTTCCTGATGAAGAGGCTGTCATTTAGTCAACTTGTTAGATTTAGATTCCATTCTTCCCTCGCCTTGGGAGGCTGAGCTCATCTGGTGGATGATTGTCGTAAGATATCTCATGAGCTTTCATGGCTGGGGGCAGACATTCCCCAAGGGTCAGCCTCCAGCTTCACTTGGCCAGGGATATTTTTTCCTAACATAGTCTGTGGGTCTGGTCATCTTTGTAAAGAACACTGACCTGATTTATTTGGGTGGCTTATGGAGTTGTGCCTAGAGCGACTCCTTTTTCTAAAGCTATTGCAGCAGCTACTTCCACACGCCCCATGTTCTGACTCCATGCTTTGAAATGAGCCTCAGTGGGTGGCAGCACCTGGCTGACTCTGTCTGGGTTTGTCAACCGAGCAGCTGTGGGTCCTGGTTCGTGAAGGCAATCCTCTTCTGTGCTGCTGCCCAAAATTAACATGGGCCTGCCCATAATGTCACCGAGTTCAATTTGAAGAAAATGTTACCCTTCCCTATTGAAAGAGACGATCGGCCAGAGCTTTTCCTCATGTGCCAGTTGTACTCGGCAGCCTCCTGATTAGTTGCACGCTCCAGGGCAAGTAGAATTATTGCTTCTTTCGCTGACTTCATACATTGGATATTGCTGCACTCAGCAGTGACCCACTGTGTCAGGAGCAGTGTAATCCCGTTACAAAAATGTCTCACTCAAATTATTTCCGATTAGTATTGAAACATTTATAGTTTTAAATATCTAGAGTATGTTGTACGATTAATGTGCTGAGGGCTTCATTAATTTATAACTCCCAAGACATTGCAGAAAGCAGCCATGGAAAGTGTGAAATCCTTAATATGGAAAGCTGTCTCTCACCAAAGGGCATTTTTCTAAGTTCAGTCTGCTACTGTCTTTGTGTTGTATCATTAGAGAAATGTGTGCTATGGCACGGAAAAGAGGAGAAAGAAGCTGATGTAAGAAAAAACCCATGTGGATGTGTTATCAAGATGATAAGGAATACTGTCTGTAAGCAGGTGCAGAGCATCTGCAAATATCCTGTAGGAATAAGGAAGCTTTTTGGTGTAATGAATGATCTCAAATATTTATTTTGATAGAAGATTAATATTTTACCCTCAAAGTATTTATATTAGTGTATTTCATTTGTGCTATGTTAAATGCTAGTAAAGCTCCAGAATTATTGTTCTGCCCCCCCCCAAAAAAATAATAATAGTGTAGATGCTTAATAATGGAATGCTTGAAGCAGATTTCAAATGGTTGATTCTTCTCTTTCACTCAGTAGAGAATAACAGCTCATTATACTGGACTGTTGCAGGGCTAGAAAGGAGAATATGAAATACAGTTAGGAAGAGTCAGATGCAGACTTCTCCAAAAAAGATGGGTCATGTAGAATTGGACGAGTCACTAGTAGAATCAAAGGATGTGGAGTGTGGTGATTGCAGAAGTGCTCTGTGTGTCCACCTGTTTGCAAATGTGTTATATGTTAATTTGTGTAGTTTTTACTTCCAATTCTTTTACAATGAAATTCCATATTATTGTACCTTTTGATTTGTGTATTCCAAGCAGGATGTTTTAAAAGCAGTGCCCTTTATTCTTGCCAGACTTGGCATATAAAGAGCCTCTTCTAAGAGTTAATAAACAAACACAAACAAAATGGATGGCCATTAGCTGTGTTTTGCTTTTTTCAATTCTGGAGGTCTTATGATAAAATGTGTGCTAGTCAGAGTAAGAGAAAGTTAAAATGATTTCATGTAGCTGCTTTGTAGGAATCCATTCCATGGAATACTTTTCACATATGACCAGCAATCAAGGGAGACTTTATCAGACTACAGATTCTATTGAGAAAACCATTGGTGCCCCCCAGTCCCACCAGAAGAAGATGAAGGATCAGAGCTAATGCAGAATTTTTAGTTCTGTCTTAATAATGAGATTTTGTTTTCAGGCAATTGTTAGCAAAAGTTTTCTCATGTGGATGCTTTAACATTGTAGGTCAGTCATTGGCCAGGATGCATGTGTGATTAAAGTTGTGAACCAGAATATTTGGGGACATTGTGTTAGAAATTGCTAGCAACCAAGATTTGTGAAATTATTAGTTGTTGTGATGACCCAGGATGGGATACAAAACAAACACAGTCACAGGTGAAGCCTCTTTTATTCTTTCAGTTTGCTTCCAAGCTCCGAATATCTTTGACGGAAGACAAAAACATTCCCATACAAAAGTTACATGAAGAAGGAAAAAACAACACAAACCAGACAAGATAACGGCTGAAGGATGCCCACAGATAACACACACTGGGAAGGACGCCAAACTCAGAGAGGAACTATAAACTAGAGATATTTACATGCTTTGTTTCCAGTGTTCGCCTGTACGCAGGTCCAAACTCTTACTCAGTTGTCACAGCTATAGCCCATGAAGAGGATCAAGGCCCTCTCCTCCCGAGGAGACTACATCTCTCCCTTATCCTCTCCTCCCTGCATGCCCTAGGATGGATAGGGGATGGGCCTGGGTCCTCCTCTGACTGCCCAGCCAGCCTCTGCCTTTCCCCAGCCTCCTCCACAACCTCCGGAGCCACACTTCCACTCCCTGTCGGCTATTTCTCCTCTCCCTCAGAGTCGGTCTCCACCAGGGGCATGACAGTAGTATTGATTATGATATTCTTCTGAATTGCCTTCCAGGATTCGATTTCAGAGGTTTGAAATGCTGGGATTCTAGTCCTGCTATCATGAAGTTAATAGGGGGTATTTTGGAGGCTATTGTTTTACATCATGGCACTAGAATTCTACTGTTGCCCATAGAATTTCATAGTTTGGTTGTGTCCCAATGCATTTTTATATTTCTGTGAAACCAGGATGTGGTTTACATCCAACAGAGTGCTTTTTGACTACTTTTAAGACTACAATTAGTATCCATAGAATAGTTTGGATTTGACAGTGGATCACTGACAAACATGTTGAAGGTTAATTCTGAGTGATAAATGGGCTATTGATTAATAGAAAATTTGCTGTAATTCCCCTTAGTCAAGTTTTTGGTGACCACTTGTTCATGATTAATTTTCCCATGCTCTTCTTTTGTTGTACTTGTGTTTTGATCTGTGACCGCAATGAAGTATTATTATTATTATAATAGAAAATTAAGCAATACAATTGAGATTTAGTCTGTTCTAGAGGTACAGAACTTGTGCCTTCCCCAAAAGAGTAACATTGCTTTCCTATTTCTTTATGCTTGTAATTGTTAAGATTTGCATTGGTTTAATTTTCTATTTTCTACTTTTAATAATTGTTGGCGTTAGATACTCAGTTGAGCTTTTTACTCAACTGAGTCAAAAGTAGAATGTAAATTAGATAACTAATTGACCCTATACTGACAAAATTTCTAAGGAGGTGGCATAGAATATGCCTATCCTGTTATTTAATGTGTTAGCTGCAATAATTCATGTGCTGGTTTCATCTGTATCATAAACACCTTTAAGTGATGATGAAACTCTTTCAATGTGCTCTATAGTGGGTTAATCTTGAAAAGTGTTTGGAAATAGCTATGGACATAATATGCAGCATCCAAAGTGCTATTCAGTGCAAAGTACAATGATCAGATCATACCAGTATGAAAAAAACAGCTGGTTTTGAAACTATCCAGCTGTTAAATGTCTTCAGCATAGGCCCTTTAGAGTACGCACTCATTTGCAGAGACCCATACAAAGGATTTCAGTACTCATTTCTTGAGTGCAACGTTTTGAATGAATTCTCATATCTTTTAAATTCCATGTCTCAAGTACTTATAACTATTGTCTTAATTTGTTTGTATATTTTGCTTTCTAGTCCTTGCCCTGAATATTTCTCAGATAAAAAGATAAGATATGAATTCAATAAATCTCATTGAACCTGGCCTTTTGTACCTATAGATCTGCCTAAACTGAATGTACAGGCTAAAATACTCTACTCTTCTCTTATAACTGGACTTTACAGGTAAGGATTAGTATATTGGGCAAGTCGGTTTGCCAAGGAACTGTCTTTGTAATTGTTGGTAATCGCAGAACCAAGTAGATACAAGTTTTTTCTTGTGTTTGTGTTTTCTTCAAAGCAGATGCAATTGGTACAGAAGCAGAGAGAAATACAATTTTCTTGCTTCATGATTTAATTCCCTAGAAATACATATTAAATTTAGGAAATAGGAATTCAGAAAAAGTTATGTCTGTTATTAAAAAAACTAGTGCTAGCTAAAAATCCCAAAAGAAATATAAAAAAATTGGGATCCCCTGACAAAAATGTGGAATGGCGCAAGTTTTTTGAAATGTGTTACCCTTATGCAGAGATTTCAATTCTTCACTTGGTAATGTGCACAAAAGAGCAAAGCTTGTATTGGTTTTGCATAATTGCCACTTTTAGTTAAATAGGCTCAATCCATTATTAATTCGGGAGGCATCACTCCAGAATTCTTACTTTTTGTTCTAATTCTTCATTTTATTCCCACAAAGACAACCTTGCAAAATACTTGAACTAAGAGAGAATGAGTAATGTCACACAGTGAGGTTTCATAACTGCTAGGAGTCTCATACTTATGTATATTCTGGCATCTGGTCCAATCTTCTAATCAATATATTACAATTTTAATTATTAAAATGTTACATTTTTTTTTTGCGCTGTCAGGCATCTTGTGCTGTTGTTGGGTGTTAGAGGATTTCAGTATGTGTTCTGACCCAAACCTTGTTCCAAGGAAACAAATATGAAACAGAGGTAACAGAAAAACGTTTTAATGATTCTTTACCAAAGGCTATTTCAAACTAATTGTCTCTGATAAGAACGAGCTTGGCCAAGGTTCTGCAAGGCTGCCAAGAACACTAGATAAATTTACTAAGAAATATTTCAAACACCAAGAGTCTCCAAACACCAATCAAGATATTCCAAACGACCACAAGGCTTGAGTGTTTTTCAGCTGGCTTTTATCTCTTGAGTGGCCATCACCTTGCAGCCTTACTCCCGAGTCTCCCGTGCTGCTGCAGCTGCTCTTTCCTTTGAGCAGCCCTGGGCACAGGCTCCTCGGGGACCTCTTCCTCACTGCTGCCAGCCTCCACAATCTCCGAAGGCAGCACTCCACTCTCTGATGGCCCTGGCCCCACCCCTGCCTCACACGCAGGCCCCTCATCTGAGTCCTCGCTCTCCGAGACCTCAGCCATCTGCACCTGCTGCTGGCAAACCACAACCGTATGGTGCAGAAAGCTTTTTGAGATGGTAGCTGAGAGATGTGGAGCCGGTCTACAGAGCTACTGTGGAACACGCCCTTAGCTTTTTATCCTGATGTGGCAGAAAAATTAGTGGTGACAATCCTAGTGATGAGCAGAGAGCAAGCCCTCTCTGTGGGTGGCTCAGTTAGGCAGCCGGAGCATGTCGGGCTACCGGTGGAGGTTTGATGGCCTGGAGTGACAATGACACAGCACCCGTAGAGAACCATCAGCAGTGCAGCAACAGTGCGTAATGCCTGTTTTTTCCACTGGAGTTATAGGAGCTGGGAGGAAGCCAGTGAAGGACTGAAGGCAAGGGCCATATCAGCAGTAATACCAACCAGATGTTTTTGTGGGGGACTATCGTTGAAACTAGCAGTACTAAACAATGTTCATTTATTCTCTACACTTGCCTTTCTGGCCAAGGTCACCAAAGAGGCGATAGGTCAAGGTCTTGGTTGTTATCTTTAAACATGAGATGGGGCCAGGTTGCTTGTGGACTGCCTCACCAAACCTCTCCGCCTGCCATTGAGGCAGTGTCACTTGGTGTGTTCTTGGAAGACTGCCTCCTTTCTCATTGTCTCGGGGATCAAATGTCCTCCTTGAGATACAAGTAACCTTTGCAGGACTGTGAAGACCTTGGACCTTCTCCTTGGAGTCCAAGTGCTTGTAAGAGCTCTGATACGGTTGAGGTGCATTTGTTCCCAAGATTGCTACCGTTGATGCTTTGGATTGTGTTTCTGTTTCATTTTTACCTGCCCAATACCTAGGGTGCCTTTGATAGATGGGCAGCCATAGTATGATAGATAGATAAATAAATATATTAAATAAATAAATACTGGTGTTTCTTATTCATCTCAGTATGTTGATCTTTTTTGAGGGGAATAAATTTCACGAAATATTTGCGCAGAGGTTGGTTTGCTTGATTTCAAAGCTAATGGTAACAGTGCATCAGTTTACAATAAAAAGGGAGATTTGGGGCAGCTGATTTTGGGAGCTGGTTTCCATAGAAGCAGCTCAGAACAGTAAGTGTCTATTAGGGAAATCCATAATTAACTAACTGAATGCAAACATGGGGGAATTCTTTATGTTTCTGTTCTGCCGATAATTGTTTTAGGTTACTTAGCACGTCTATAAAAATTCTGTTGACTTCAGTTGAAAACTGACTTTGCTTTTTTTTTTTAATGAATCAGATTTAAGCTTTAGGTCTGTCAAAATCAATATTACAATTGTTCATCGTTATAATGTTCAGGTTTTTTGTTTTTTGTTTTCAATTGAGAACAGCTGTTAAAAAGGCAGGTTGGGGTGTGTGTGAGTCTGGAGCAAGAAGCAAGGAATCCTGGACCAGATACAGGTAGTCCTTGACTTACAACCAGAATTAAACCCAAAATTTATGTTGTTAAGCGAAAATTTGTTCAGTGAGTTTTGCCCCCATTTTACGACCTTTCTTGCCACAGTTGTTAGGTGAATCACTGCAGTTGATAAGTTAAGTGAATCTGGCTTCCCCATTGCTTGTCAAAAGATTGCAAAAAGTGATCACATGACTTTGGGGGCACAGGAATGGTCATAAGTAAGAACCAGTTGCCAAGCACCTGAATTTTGATCACATGATCAAGGGGTGCTACTAAGGCTGTAACTGTGAAAAATGGTCATGTCATTTTTTTCAGTGCCGTTGTAACTTTGATCAGTTGCTAAATGTTATAAGTCGAAGACTACCTGTAGTATAGGAGATGACCAGGCTGAGCCCGAGGGAGGGGTCAAGTGCATCATAAGTCTTGTGTCCCTGCGCCCACAAGAGATCTAAACCCAGCCCACCTTGAATGTCTTCCTTATCTACCACTAATTTTCTTCAACCCTTAGTAGTCCAGATTCTTATAGAGAGCTTAAGCTAGCAATGAATCTTTATGCTCAGTTGAAGGGCCTGAATCTCCTGATTTCCCCAGCGCTTGACATATAGTATCATTTTGTAAGCATGTGTCAGATGTAACCAACTGGTCATCATAAGAAGCAGGTTTGAAACAATTTGTTACAAAAAATCAAGGAAAATAATCCCAGTATTTAAGCTGTTATATATCTGGTTGTTAGTCTTTGTTAGAAATTTACGGTATACTAAAGTTGATGCTTTCTGTGTAAAGCAGGGCTCGCCAACGTTTTGGACCTCAGGAACCACTGAGTTCATAAATGACATATATAAATAGCATTTAGTGCAATATAATTGTTCTCACCATCAAAAAGTTTCTCCTTATTTCCAGGTTAAATCTCTCCTTGTTCAGATCTGTAATCTCTAGATTTTCTGGGAGCAGTCCTTCCATAATTATAACTTCTGCTCTCACTATGCTGTTGAAAAGAAAAAGCTTAGAATAATGGGACGAAATAACTATACAATGAGATTTTTCTCCCACTATTATTCTTGGTGTTCCAGAGAATACTCCAACTCTTTAGAACTGATTTTGATAGAGGGGGAAACTTAAGAGGGTATTTTACTACTGTATCATTCTGACAGCAGAACGATTTCGTTAGATTCTGTATGTAGCAGGTTGGCTCAGCCTACAGAGTGGCACGTTGGAGGTCTCAAACCTCCTTTGGAAACCCTCTGAATATTTACTTTTTGTTTTGGCTCCTGCTGTGGGTTGGTTAATTCCACTGATCAGTGCCTTTCCTGACATCCACCCCCTTATCTTGCTATGGGTGAAAGATCTGGCTCTCACTCACAACCTGAGCTGTCCAGTTGGCAATTAAAAGGTACTGATCAAAAAAGGCTCTAATGCAAACTCTGGCAACTAGACAATTTAACTCTTCCTTGGGAAATAAACCAATTTCACAAGCCATGAGCAAAATCAAATTTTTAAAATGCAAAAATCCCTGTTTATAGAAATCACTGTTTACATAATTAAATGCAAATAGGTGGGGTGAGTAAAGAGAATCTACAAAATAGATAATGCGATGCTCTGGACAGATCACAAGATGGTCCTTGTAATGGGCTGTGGGAATAACCTTGAGGAAGAGGAGGAAGAGCTTCAACCAAGGCAATGGTCAAACAAGAGTCCAGAGCAGGAATGGAATTTGAGAAAGGCGCTTAGACTGGACCCTCCTCTTTAGGATAAAGGCATGGAAGGGAGAGGTACATTCAGTTGCAAGGTTCTATTATGGTAACCCTGTAATAAAAGTAGCTTTAGTATACATGACTTTGAGGTTCAAGTCTGGCCTACCTTGCAGGGCTGGTAGCATTGGTCTACTGCAAATTCTCTCCCAAGGCATTTGAAACAGGAGTTAAATTATTCCAGAAAAATGTATTTTAATATAATTAATAACCTTGTACACGTGTGAGCTTTATGTAAATTGGACATAAAGCTCAGATTTATAATTAGGAGAGAAATGGAAAAAAATAGGCACCACAGAGTAAAAAAATAAACACCAGTGTAATACGGAATCCTGCTATTTATTTTTACCTATGCCTACAGAAATAAACTATTGTTACCTGTTTTAAATTACCTGGCTTTTCTTCAGATTCTTGGAGATTCCAAAATAGAATCAGAAACCGAGGAGAACAATGTTGGCTGTTGGCTTTTTCTAACCCAGTTCACAGCTTCTGCTCTTGTTTTTCATTCTTTTAAAACTTCTTTCTATATGGAAATACCTGATCTCCTTTGTGAATATAGACTGAATTTGAGACAGGGGAACATATATTCTGTGTCTGAGCTTGCCGCTATTGCCACCTACAGCTGCAACTCCATCGAAGGTTGAGAATGTTAACAAGGCTTTAAAATCTGTGGAGTTATGAGGATGTAATATAAGGTAAAGCCTGCTGCTTAGGGAACCAGATTAGCTTATATGTCAAACCACCTATAGGGCAATATTACTACTATCCTCATCTTTCCTATTACCTATTTCCTGAGCTTCTTATAACTTTGTTGTTGTTTTTCTTGTGATTTTTTTATTGAGTATCCTATTATAATTTATGTTGATTGCTTATTTAGTATCCTATACTATCACTTGAGTGTTGTATCTTATGATTTATGATTATTGTATTTTATTGTGATGATCATGATTTATCACTTGTTGCTTGTGTCTATGCGGAGAGCTTCTGCACTGGAAAACAGTCCCTTGTGTGTGTCCAATCACACTTGGCCAATAAAGAATCCTATCCTTATTCCATTCCCATTCCCTTTTGCATGTACAAGGTAACAGGTAGGGGTGATTTGCTATTTGAGAATGGCCCACAGTTGTTTGTTGCAAACTTTTTTTTTCATATCTTAAAATAATGAATAAAGGCTTCAAAACCATAAATGATGTTTTTGTCAGGTTCTTTAAGTCTCACTAGAAGCACTAAAAGAAGCTAATTTCAGTCAAATGCAGAGGAATGGAATGTTACTGAGCTCTGAGAAATGCAAGATCCACTTTGTTTTCTTTATTAAATTTACCATGCTGCTCATTTTTGAGCTTTTTGTGGAGCTTAAAATAAATGTAGAGTTTTGCTCATAGGCTTACAGATAATCCTGTCTCTTTATTGTCTCCTAAAAAATAAATAAAAAGTTCCACAGATTCCATAGCAGGATGGCTTCAGTAGATCTTTTTGATGGAGCTTTTCTCTGGCAGTATTGGCGGCTGCTATAATGATTAATGTTGAAGGGCCTTGGTGATATCAGATGTAAATCTAAAGTCTAGACTCTAGACATTCTCTCATAAAATAATAGATAAAACAAATGTGCATGTTGCTAGTGTCACACTTTAACTATATTAAATATTCTGGGCTAACTAACAAAGTGATTCAAACCTAAGTTGAATCCCTAATAAAAATGATTTCTTACTGCTTTTTTGTTCAGGACAGCCAGCAGAGGAGACTTCGTATTTTCTGCTGATCGCTTGGTAAGCCATATTTTTCATGCACTACGTTATGCTCATTCATGAAGGTGTTATTACCATAATGACTCCACCTTCAAGCATAGATTATTTTAAAATCGGTCATTAATATTAACGGTGTAGTTTCATTATTGTGCTTTCATATTGTCCTGTTCCCCATTTATGTCAGAGGTATGGTTTAGGGCAGGGGTCTCCACCCTTGGCAGCTTTGCTGACTGAGGAACTCTGGGAGTTGAAGTCCACAAGTCTTAAAGTGGCCAAGGTTGGAGACCCCTGACATGGAGAGTCAGAGAAGAAGACGAAGGCTGAGATGGAGCCATTTCTGCGTAGCTGGGTTCTTACCAACTGATTGTTCCCCATTGCAAAATGTGCATACAAGAGGCAAAGCTGGCTGGGGAACTCTAGAAGTTGAAGTCCACAAGTATTAAAGTTGACAAGGTTAGAGACCCCTGGTTTAGGGTGCTTCCAGGTTGAATTAGTTGGTGACATCACTGTTGCCTGGGGGACATCCGTGGGGCTCCTCTAATGTCCCCATCAAGGAACTGGAGCGAATGATGGGAACTCACCCCACCCACGCCACAACACTCTCAAACGTGGACTTGCTGACATCCCACCCAGCGCCCTACCACATGAGCAACCGCAGTCCTTGTTTTCCTATTGTAATTCCATCAAAGTAATTCAAACAAATTCTATTTTTTAAAAAACAGAATTTTCTTTTTCCCAGCAGCAAGATATATTTGCTTGTTTTACCAAGTAAAATATTTCCACATAAACATTTAAAGATAAATCTTTAGGATATATATTCAAGAATACATATGGATTCTGAATCTGTTGGTATTTTTACATTTAATGTAATCAGACTATAGGACTATTATTGTATTTTCCAATTCAGTTTTCTTGGAAATACCTATTTACATGGAATCTATACATTTTTCTCCATTTGATAAATAGCACTTAGTTGATTCATGGAGATGGTTCCCTGCTTGTTGTATACAATTGAAAGTGCTGAAAGCCATCCTTCAAGCTTGTCTTGGAAATCTTGTTTTGTTGTCTTTTGAAACATTCTAAAATCAAAGAGTTAAATAAATAAATGCTGTTGGTTCAGCAGTAATGCCAATAGATAAGGAGATAATCCTTCAAGATATTGTTTATCCACCATTGTGGCTGTCCTATGCAGTTAGACCTCAACTTACAACCATTCGTTCAACGACTGAAATTACGACGGTGCTGAACGAAGGGACTTGTGACCTGTGCCCAATGTTACAGTTGTTGCAGCCCTCCTACGATCACATGATCAAAGCAGACCACTCCCCCTTAGAAATGGCCACAGCTCCTCCTACCTGCCTATCGTCTCTTCTCTCTCCCTCCCTCCCCCCCCATTTATGCCCTTAAATGCTGGGGAGGTTCCAGTGGTATGTGAAGCAGCCACCTCGCCAGGACCAAACATCTGGGAAGTTTTCACAGCAGGGTAATAATAATAATAAATATTTATCTATATACCGCTCCTCTCCCGAAAGACTTGGAGCAGTGCACAGCCATACAATTAAAACAATAAATGTGTGAAAAGTTAAAACTAAATTAAACTAAGGCCCTGGCTGTAATCAATAAAAACCCCTCCCTAAAACCCTAAAATTTAATATGAAAAGTAAAAACCCAAATCTAAAATCAGCCCAAGCCGGCCTGGTCAAAGAGCCAGGTTTTCAAGGCACGTCTGAAGGTCCCCAGGTCCGTGGCTGTCAGTAACTCCAGGGGCAACCCATTCCAGAGGGCAGACGCCCCCCCAGAGAAGGCCCTATTCCTTGGGGTCACCAGCCGACACATAGATGCCGACGGGATCCGCAGGAGACCCTTAGAGTGCTAAGCAGCTGCCCACAGCTGGCTCCAAAGGCCAGGAGACTCTCAAGAGTAGGAAGCAGGCCCAGCCCTTCCCCTGAAGCCCCCATCCCTGGGAAGCTCCAGTGCAGCTGCCATCACTGCCCTCCCCTGCCCCATGCCAAGTGGCTTTCACTGTTCTCTTCCTCCCAGGAGGCAGCTCCACCTGGCTCTTTACCAGGAAGAAAAAGTTAAAGGGAGCCACTCAGCTGCAGCGTCTTAAAATGCCCCTTTCCCCATTTTCCTGGGTGGGACTGGAGGACTGCAGCCACTTCCTGGTGAAAGGGGGAGAAGAAGAGCTACCCTTACTTTCGCACAGCTGTGTAAGGCACCCTCCGTTCCAAAAGCAAAAGTTTATTAGCACATCTCGCTTCTTTTTCTGTGCAAAGGGCCAGACTGGACATGCCTCATAAGCTCAATCATAGTATTAGCATTAAGAACTTTTGGCTTCACTTTCCTGGGTTGAAACCATCAAGCACCCATTCCTAGAAGAGATCAGTTTCAATGGAAATGACTCCTATGATCGGGTGACACTTGGCAACCAATCATAAACCAATCATAAATGCGAGTCAGTTGCCAAAGGCCCAAGATGGGAGGTGGGCAACATTTTATGATGGCCAGAAGTGCTTAATGGCCATAAAACAACCTTCCTGAGGCTTTTGTAATGGTCATTAAACAATGGCAATAAGTGGAGGATTATCTGTAGGCTTAGTTTAGGCTAGGCAGGAGACAAATTTTGCTTACAATAAAAATGAGAAATGCTTTTATTGAAACTTTGGTTTTGCTGTGATTATTTGAATTTTACTTCTCTTGCAGATCAGACTCGTAGTTGAAGAGGGATTAAATCGACTACCCTACACAGAATGCACAGTGACCACTCCAACAGGTAAAAAGAAGGTAGAAGCTCCCAAGGCTTGGGAATGTCCCAGGCCAAATGATATAAAGGTTAATAAACATTTGTTCCAATGGTGCTGAATGAGGAGACATGTCTGGTCCTTGAAATTGGGCTCATTGCAGTGTTCCCACAATCATGTGATTGTAATTCAGGTGCTTGGCCACTGGCTCACAGACTGCTGCAGTATCCCACAATCACATGGTCACTATTTACAATCTTCACTACAGGTTTCAGGCAAGCAGTCCATGGCAAAGCTGGCAGAAGGTTGCAAATGGTGATCGTTGGGCTTAAACCACCTAATGACTGGAACTGCCATCAGAAGTTGATGCAGTCATGTGCTGTTGTGCGTTACGACTGTGTAATTTAGTGATTGAGTTCCTGGTGCCATTTACTGTTGCTAACCAAGGACTAACTATATTTAGTGCAAAGCTATAAGAGATAGATAACGGATATCATACAGTTAGCACAAACAAACAAAATTATTAAACAAAACACGGAATACTCTTTAGCAGCAATTTAAATAAATTTGTTAGGAAATTGCTGTCTGGTTTTTTGTTGTCCCGGGCACCAAAGAATAGCAAAATTTAATAGATTTCTAAAGAGATCACATATGTGACTTGCCTTAAAATTATAAAGACTAAATAACATTCTGATGTAAATGTATACTGTATTATGTTTCTGTAGCAGATGGCTTACATGCTGGAGAATTCCAGTTGTTTTATAAGCAGTTCAGGTTGAGCAACTAAATCTTGAGGTACACAAATAAAAATCCAATAAACAGAAGGCTATTTTAGCTCTGGCCATTCAAATGCAGATAATCCTCATTTAGCAACCCTAATTGGGACGAGCAACTCTAACCAAAGCAGTCAGTAAGTGGGACATCCTGTGACTGCAACTGTATTTTCCTTTTCTCAACAACCCCACTCTTTAGAACGCTTATCCTGGTGCTAGCAGAAGGGAACTACATTCAATGAAGAGGAAGGATTACAAGAAGGCAAGCAGATACACATCAAAAGGACTGTGATGGCACTGTTAGCCCCTGCGTTGTGCGTTTGGCAAACCAATGTATTCCCCATTGTTCCTCTTTTGTAATCCCTTCCTCTCCAATCTCTCTGTTGTACGGGGAGGGGGGGGGGAAATCAGGTCAGGTACAGGAGAGATTACTTGGTCTTTTTTTCCCAGCCCCACCCTTGCAGAACAGAAAGGAAGAGGTTGGAAAGGAAGGAGTAACAAGAGAGGAAACGGGGACACAATGGGAAATATACCAGGCTGTTTGGGTAGCATGCTCCTGGCTGCCAGGGCCAATGAATTGCTTTAGATGTGTATTTCCATTGTATGATTTACAATCTCTTTAAATCCCTTCCTCTTTAGTGTTTCTGCTTTTGGGGGTGGGGGGGGGAGGAGGGGAGGAGAGAAATAAGCAACAGGTCAAGACACAGAACAATGTGCACTGATTATAATGGTGACATGTGGCTGCGAGATGCTGTTTCCAGCTGATTGAAACGTCGCGTTATTGTGCATCTAACCCTAGATTTGATTCAAGGGAGTCTGAGAAACGTTGTAACTATAATTAACTAGCAAGGAGATGATAAATTCACTTATTTTGTATCAGTACGTCCTTCTAATAGTTTGACAGCTTTTATGTAAGCAAGAGCTTTATATTGTCTCATTCATAGATTAGATCCAGATAGGATCAGTTAGCAATAAGATTGTGTTTCTTATTTTATCATCTTATTAAAGGAGTCTAAAGCTCTGATAATGGTGAAGGTAAAAACCCCTTTAGGATGAGCATTTCTCCTGGAGATTTCATGACTACATCCATGTAATTTTCTTGGGAACCATGTAACTTTACAATTATCCATGTCCAGCCTGGGATTTCCTAGAGGTCTTTAATACAGATATGGGCAGGTTCAAATTGGCTGTGTGTTTTGGTTTTTTATTAGTTTCTGCTGTGGTTGGCCAGGTGTTAATTAGCTTCAGGTGTTCAAAATCATAATTCTAAGCAAGAAGCACTGTTGCTTTGAATCAGTTGGCTTTTCATTCTGGCAGAAATGGCTGAACCAGCTGCATTATCAAGCCAGAGTCTACAATATATGATAGTTTATAACAATAGTCTGTAAATAAATAGAGTTGTCTGTAGAGGCTGTAAATAAATAGTCCGATAATAAATAGAATTGTTCTCTTAATTTTGCCTGGACTCTTGCTCAATGCGTTAGCCTAAAAATAGGTTTCTTGACCTGATTTGTTCCTACATGGAGGCTGCAGTTTTGGAAGTCACAGGGCAAACCTCTTGGAAAGCTGGGGAAGGCTTCAGGAAACCAGTCAGGGAGCTTCCATAGTTATTTTGGTACTTCTTTGCAGATGTGACTGGATTCTTTCCTCAGATTTCTGACTTGGAGTCAGAATATGAAAGACATATAGAACTAATTATTCAACAACATCAACTCAGTGAGTTTTTCTTTCTCTGTGTGTATCCCCCCAAAAAAGTATGGACTAAACTTTAGGAAAGAAATTTATTGATTACTGTACAGATAGTAATGACATTTCAACATTTTAAAAGTTTGCAATGAAAGTGCATTTTAAGTTACATTTTATTTCTCATCACTGAAGGTCAACCATTGCAATATTGTCCTTTCTTTCTGACTGGATAGTTCCAAATTTATAAGACTTCCCGTTTTCTTGTTTAAACATGTCATTGCAGTGAAAGCTGTCTGGGGAATGAAGTTACTAGGTTTATTAGTGAATAACTTGAAGGATACCAACTCCGGAGAAACTTCTTTATTTTTATAACAGTAAAAAATTCTTTATAACAAATAAAAAGAATATTTATGTCTTTTCAACAGGGTACAAATATGAAGGAGTGAAATTTGAAAAGGGAAACTGTGGGGTCAGCATAATGAGAAGTGGTAAGTTACCTAAAATTTCCTTGTGTGCTTGTTTGTATTTCTTACTATTAAATCACGTTGTATCACGTTATCGATAATGCCAGAATGCAGATTGGAAAATAATGCACAGGCTTCGCCTATGCAAGATAGTCAACCCCATTTAGGAAAATAGTATAGAATTACAATGAGGTTGAGAGTGCAAATGCCAGTTTTTAAAGCAAGTGATCCCCTTGCTCTTCTTCACTGCATAACATCTTCCTGTTTCCCTCTCCCAATGAAGGGGAGGCCATGGAACAGGGCTTGCGCGATTGCTGCCGATCTATACGAATAGGGAAGATCCTGATCCAGAGCGACGAGGAGACCCAGAGAGCCAAAGTGTACTATGCAAAATTTCCGCCAGACATCTACAGAAGGAAAGTCCTCCTCATGTACCCCATTCTGAGTGAGTGCTTTAAAGGCGGTATCGGAAGCTGTGTGGGCTGCAGAGGGCTCAGCTGGAACAGAGAGAAGCCAGTGAGGATAGGCTTAGCTTGTGGTGAGCTGCAAAATACACCCATTTCATGCTTTTCTGGAAGATCTAGTCCAGAGGTCTCCAAACTTGGCAACTTTTAAGATTTGTGGCTGAGGAACTCTGGGAATTAAAGTCCACAAGTCTCAAAGTTGCCAAGTTTGAGGACCCCTGGTCTAGCCCTTGATCTAATGGAGCTGGCAAAACATGGATCCTAGGCTGCACATATTGAGTAAGAGGTGTCTAATCATATAAAACAAATAAAGGGAGTTTGCCAGTGTAATGTAAGTAATGGCATGCCTATGTAGAATTCCACAGATTTTTAAAATCTTCATGAAATACTTTGGTAATCGACTATTTCTTTCCAAGTTCCAAACTCTTCTGCTTAGCCAAATGCTTCGTAGAAATTTCTTAAAAAGAAATTGGGAATAGATTGTGCCACAATTAGACTCCAGCTGTAATTATACTGAAAGGAAAGATGACTCTGACACACACACAAAGCTTGAAAAGACAGTTGGATAATCCACCTCTGCTTCCTTCCCTCTCTCTTTCCACTCCTCTCCCAACCCATGGATCAGGCACTGGCAACACTGTGATCGAGGCCGTAAAGGTCCTCATAGAACACGGGGTTCAGCCCAACGTTATAATCCTGCTGAGTCTCTTCTCTACCCCCCATGGTAAGTTCAGGCCAACTAGTAGCAAGTCATAAAATAAAGGTGTTTGTGGGAAAGAGTTTAAGCTCTCTTTTCATCTAAGGAGATCCATAAACATGCTGGAAATGGGAAATTATATACAACAGTATGGTTGATTTCTTTAAAAAGTGGCAGACGGGATGTTTCAGCATAGATCTACAACCAAACAAATACATAAAGCTAATGAGCACTCGATCAAGCAATCTGTTACATGGAGAAACATAATCCTAACCCTTCTGCTGCAAGATTATGCAAAACAGACTGTCTTTGGTTGTACTTCAGAAAAGGCACGGATGTGAGCATCCTCAAAATATTGTAGATACAATTTGAGATGGGAGTGAATAATTATGAATATAATCCTTAAACATTTGAAAAGATTTTCAATATTGCTATGTAGTGAAATCCTTTCATGTTAGAAAAGGCAGATTAAAGAAATTGTGTATGTGTATTTGATGCCTATGAGGACACAGCTAAGTTTTTTTCTTATGTAAATAAGAATATTCTAGAGTGTCGTTTCGGTATTAGAGAAGAATCATTTAATTTCTTGTCTGACAGCTGCGGAAACTCACATGTAAGCTTTCATATAGAAATTAACTATATGTCCAAAGAAAATGCAACTGTTGAATTAACAAAATACTGGGAAAGGAATTTATGTCAACTTTTGATTAAAACTTGTAATAATTGAATAACGGTATATTCCAGAAGTAGAAAATCAACATAGCTACATATATAATTTAGTTTTCTTTTTTTAAAGGTGCCAAATCAATAATCCAGGAATTTCCAGATATCACAATTTTGACAACAGAGGTTCATCCAATTGCTCCTACACATTTTGGGCAGAAGTATTTTGGAACAGACTGAAGTACTTAACCCATCTGTGTTTTGTTACTGTAAGATATTACACCATTTTTCTACATTTTATAATTTGAAGTGAAGGTATCTATGGGAATATTTAACATCTTCGGGTTTTGTTTTTATTTTTGTCCAAAGGTGGAAATAGTTGACCTGCACTAATTTTTTATTTAAATGGATAGATACTTGATCTTAAGTCTAGTTTTTGTTTTAATAATGAGATGGGGCAATAAAGCAGACCACGGACATCTAATGTTGGGTTATTCAAATTGTTGCCCTCTACTTTATTTATTCTTTGTAGCCAATTTGGCTGATTGCAGCAGTAAAATAAACTAACTGTGAAGGCACCATTGTCTGTATCTTTCATTGTTTTTATAGTGCAACTGGATCTTTTCCTGGAACAAATGGATTTTTCACTAGAAACCATTGGCACATTTGTGCCAGTCTTTGGATATAACTTGTTTTTGTAGATTGCATCCTTAAGCTGTATAGAAGTTATTAAACTCTAATAAAGACGTGTAAACAAAATGCAGGCACAATTCAAAAGATGGCCTGTGCAAAACATTACACTGCTCACACTTGCTCGCATATGGAACATATGGACTAATGGAAAAGGCAAAGCATGCCCATCACATCTGGGTTGCAGAATTCGGAACAGTCACCCCATAGTGGCAAAGGGATTCCGAAAACACTTTGCCTTTGCTGCCATCTGAGGGTTGCTCAGATTTTTATACCACAGGTCAGTTAAGTTTTCTTTTGATAGTAAATCTTATTGATTTTTAAAATTAAATACAATTAATAATACAAGGGAGAACAATTAAAGATAAAACTAATGTTTCATTGAAGGTGATTTGTACACAATTTTAAAGCAAACCATTTCAGAAAGATCATTGCTTTATATTGAAAACAGCCATTATAGGTCTCTGTCTGGATAATATTTTTAGCTTGGCCATGGTGCATCAGTAATTGTCTCCTGGTTGCTAATCAGTTGGTACCCTACAACCATAAATCATTTGCATTTTTGGGGGTGGGGGTAAGTAATGTTCTAGTTCTGTTAGCCTTCATTTTTCTGTTCATCATCGGACCTAAGGATAATTATTTTCATTTCTTTAAGAGCACATTTTACTTATTAAAATATGTTTTAGGTCTATTGGACATTACTGCTAAAATCTTAAGCTTGGAGATGGTTAGATAAGATGTCCCCTGGTTGGAAATTGAGTCTGTGACTAACAGAACCTGAGTAAAAATAAGCTAAATCATAATGGCAGATTACATCATACAAAACAAGAGAAATACATGAACCCAGTCTGGACTCCTGGTATCTGAATTAAAAAATGCAGCATTACACAATACATTTTAACATAGTTAAATAATCAAAGGTAATTCTACAAAACATTTTTATTGTAAAATATTTCCATGCTTTAGACTGCTACATGATCACGAACATACATTTTTTCAGTTAATGAACCTGAGAGAATGTAACCGTTAAAACATTCAGGAGACCCAACATGAACAGCAGAATATGATACAACCAAGAGAATCCTTAGGAATGATTATGCTCCACTATACTGTACTTAAGTAATCCGTTTTATACGTTTCTGATTATAAAATCAAACGGGGAAATCCACTCTTTGATAGATCATCAATGAAACAATTGTATCTTGATTATACAATACCAAAGAAAAAGCCAGGATGGAATTATTCTAGATAGAGAACAAAATATTTAAAAGTATAGAATAAAGGGCTATGCAATTTGCTCCCCACCCCCACCCCCCCGAGATGATTAATCAGTAATATCCAAACTAAAGGTTAGTGCAATTTTACAACAACACTCAATGATTAAAACAAAAACACTTGGCAAAAGTATTTTGCAAAAGTGCAGTCAAATCAATAGCTGCTGGTGGCTCATGCAAATGTTTGACAAGATTCATCCATTCTTTACTTTCTACATGTGGTCTTTCACTGAGTAATCTTTCCTCCCTGCCATAGGAAATAACTATTATTTAAATCGCTCTTAAAAGCTCAGAGAAAGAATTGAAATCTAACTACAATATATTAAGTAGAAGTAAGTATTTTTGAGAAATAACCGGTACCTTCAAGTGAATGCCCCGAATGCTTTTCTTTTTCAACCAACAAGTGACTCTTTTACGACTCTGCTACAGGAAACACAATCCACTTTATAAATTCTATGAAGGTAAAGTCAGCTCTCTTCTTCCATCAGCCCTGACCAACACAACCATATATTAATGCGTTTATCAGTGTTTCCTGCAGGTCCTGATATACTTGTTTTGTTTGTGGTGGGAAGCAAGCGGTGCAACTGGCAAAACAGCAAATCTCTTTTGTTTGTAGTGTCGCATTATTACAAGGCAGACATTTCAAGTGATTGAGCTCAAGCAGCTTCGGTGGCACTCACAGCCCTGTTCTGCATACCTTCACTGTTGATGGGTCACAGACAGATGGGAGAGTGCAGCTATATCAGATCTTCCCAAAAGCTGAGAAGGGAGGTAGACAGGATTTCTTAACCTTGGCAGCTGGAAGAAAGCTGGCTGGGGAATTCTGGGAGCTGAAGTCCAGCCATTTTCCAGCTGCCAAGGTTGAGAAACACAGATATTGTATGTCCCTATTTCTCCAATATACTTGTTCCCACCCTGGTGAGTGTGCAGAAAGGAATGATACGTATAAGTCACATTCAATTTGTTACTATAGATAACGTCATGGTCCTGTCTTGTTACAAGTAGAGTAAATTGTGCTTTCAGTTGTGCACCACACCTTACATGAGAAACAGTTATAGATTGGGGCTGAATAAACATTTCTTACATCGTGTTAGCTGACTCTTTCACTATATCGGCATGCAACAATGATAGTATTCAACAATTCTGATGATCTCCAAAATTTAAGCTATATACAGAAGGCCAATTCTTTTAAACACAGATTTCGTACCTAACTACATTTGTCTCGCTGTCCTTAGCAGACATCAATGTGATGCTTTCAGTTTTGTGGTGAGAATGGGATGCATGCTGTTTGCAAAGATCCTCACGTTGGTTTCCAGGGAGCATTCTCTGCTGCTCCGTCTTCTCAGAAGGACATTTCATGCCCAGGAATAAGCAGGCAATGTGGAACTGTGGGAGCCTTTGAGAAGTTTCTGAACCTGGGACATTCCAGCATGGAAAAGGTCCACATACATTAACGCCAAACCGGTTCCATGAATAATGCTGGACAAAGTGCAAGTTTTATAATTCCAGTACACAAAGGTTATTTTGTTCCACAACACAAGGCAAGATTTGCTACCAGTGAGTCCCAATACTGGGAAGGAGATACTTCTCACAATCCAAAGTTGCATTTAGATTGATGAAAATGCATGGCATCTTGCACACCCGTCACTGCTTTAAAAATGGCTTAAACAACGTATGAAAATTATACCTTGCTGGTTGCAACAACAAAACTAATAGTTAAACATAATAGGAATCTAGACACAAATATTACAATATTGGATCATAATTCAAATGCTATAGACCGGGTCTCCAACCTGGGCAACTTTTAAGCCTGGCGGACTTCAACTCCCAGAATTCCCCACCCAGCAAAGCTTCAACTTTAAGCCTGGTGGTCTTCAACTCCCAGGATTCCCCAGCCAGCAAAGCGTTCTCCAGGCTTAAAGTTGCCGAGGTTGGAGACCCTACTATAGAACAATGTTTTTCAACCTTGACCACTTTAAGATGGGTGGACTTCAACTCCCAGAATTCTGGTAATTGAGGTGCCACCCAGTTTAAAGTGGCCAAGGTTGAAAACACTGCTATAGAATACCATAAATTCCTTAAGTAGCCATTTAAGGCCGCCTTCCTGATACTCAAAAGAATATGTTTGCAAATGGTCTATTACTACCCTTCCTCCCTTCTGAATTTCAGTTGGTCCTAAGAAATCACAAAAAAGGCTAACCAGATTACTAAATACTAGTTATATTTCCAGACAAAACACTGCCACAAATTATTGAGTCTGTGTCGTCCGTTAACAGGCAGGTTGCTGTGGGCCACCCAGTCATTGGGAGTCGGGCAGCATAAACATTTTGGATAATGAAAAGAAAATACTGTCTACTCTTCAGAACATTTGCTTGCTTGTTTCGGGTTTTGGGTCTCTCCATATCCTGGGGCCTCAGATTACGTGAGTGTATGAAAACCAGAATGACATGCAGCAACTGGATAAGGTCTGAAAGCGGCCATACTGGTTGGTAGAAAGCATTCCAACAAACATACATTTATCCCAATAAACTGGAAAAGTTGCTTTAATTACGAAATAGCCTTTCCCAGTCTGGAAGCCAGCATGCCACTGCATGAGGGAAGTACCCCCAGCCATCATTCAGGTCCAGGAGGGTGCTAAACTCAGGGAAGGTCAAAAGCAGCAGTCTTCAAACTTGGCAGCTTTAAGACTTGTGGACTTCAACTCCCAAAATTCCTCCAGTCATGTTAGCTCAGGAATTCTGGGAGTTAGTCCACAAGTCTGAAATGTGCCAAGTTTGAAGACCCTTGGTCAAAAGTCAGTTCAACTTGTGTTTCCACTATTCCTGCACAACTGGACCAGGCAAAGGTTTAGCAGCGCCATTCATGCAAGATGCTTTGTGAGTTTTACCCTTTTTCTCAATTTGTGACAAGCTACAGGTAGTCTTCGACTTAGGACCACAATTGAGCCCAAAATCTATGCTACGTGAGAAATTTGTTAAGTGAAATTTGCCTCATCTGCACTACTATTACTGTTAATCTTCTCATCACTCCTTATCACCCGTCTCCTCCCACTTGTGACTATATGACTGGACCTTTGTTGCTTGTATCTAGATGATTTATATTGACTGTTTCCTAATATGATTTGATTGCTTATTGTACCCTATGATTATCATTAAGTGTTGTACCTTATGATTCTCGACTCTTGACGAATGTATCTTTTCTTTTATATACACCGAGAGTATTTGCATCAAGACAAATTCCTTGTGTCCAATCACATTTGGCCAATAAAGAATTCTATTCTATGACTTTCCTTTCTATGTTAAGTGAATTAAGTGAATCACTGCAGTTGTTAAATTAGTAACACAGTTCAGTGAATCTGGCTTCCCCATTGACTTTGCCTGTTAGAAGGTCACAAACAGAGATGGGATTTAGCCGGTTCTCACCGGTTCTACAGAACTGGTAGCGAAAATTTTGAGTAGTTCGGAGAACCGGCCAATCCCACCTCTGAGTAGCCCTGCCAACCCCATCTCTTCTCTACCTCCCATTGAGTCCCAGCTGATTAGCTGGGTCTCCTTTGGTTGCCCTGCACAGGAGAACGGAGCTGGAAAGCAGGTTGGTTGTCTGGGAAAGGAATGGGGATTTTACAGTATATCCTGCCACGCCCACAGAACCAGTAGTACAATTTTTTGAATCCCACCACTGGTCACAAAGGGATCACGTGACTCTGGGACATTGCAACCATCATAAACGTCAGGCATCGAAATGTAAATCATGTGACCAGGGGAATGCTACAACAGTCATAAGTGTGAAAAATTGTCATAAGTCGCTTTTTTTTAATGCCATTGCAACTTCGATCACTAAACAAACTGTTTTAAGTTGAGGACTACCTGTACTGCATTTGAATAAAGTTAAGGTTTCAATGTATACACAGTATTTGTGCAACCATAAAAATGGGTTAATTTGGTAATGAAACACGTACAGATACAGCACTATTAGTAGGATCTCTAATCTACCCATGCAAAAAAAACCAACAACAAATCCTCCCATAATTTGTGTAAGCCCTTTTACAACTCTGCTTTGCAGGGATGGCCTTTGATGCTGAGGAATTGTTGGGGCTGAAGGCTTCTTCCTAACCTGGTTTAAACAAGCCTATTTGCTTGCCGCAAACCAGTTGGTTAAGATGTTTCCAGAGATACTTTATTTTTGGTCACCTGATCGTATCTAATTTTATTAAATGAAGCAGTTCTCCCCCACCCCAAAATTCTTTAAATAGTTCATATGAATTCCACTAGTGAATTCCACTGATTTCAAGCTCAACAGCTGTCCAGCTTCCAAGGAAGCTGGCAGAGAAGAGATGTCACAGCTGGATGACAGTTTGGGACAGGCTGCTAAGGGAAGTCCTAAGGCAGGGGTCTCCAAACTTGGCAACTTTAAGACTTGTGGACTTCAACTCCCAGAATTCTCCAGCCAGCAGAGCTGGAGAAGTCTTAAAGTTGCCAAGTTTGAAGAGCTCTATCCTAAGGGCTACTGGAGTTTTTCCCATAGGGCTTCCCTGCCTACAACAGATTGGGTGAGTTATAACAGCTGCACAAAGGGTTCTTCTTAAAAAAATTTTTACTCCAATTGTTTAGCCATAAGAACACAAAGTTGATTTTAACATTAAATCAGGTTGCTGAGGTGAGGGGAGCTTTGGAAATCATCGGGAATGATCTGAGTTCAAGAAGTTCTAAGCAGGCCTGGCTCAAGCAAACTGGTTCTAGGACACCACCTGCCCTGTTCCCATCACAAAATAAATAGGTGCAGGAATAGGCCCGTAAACAGGAGTAAGACTCTTTTACGCAGAAATATCAGTGGGTGCAAGTATAGTTTTCCAGGAAGCAAACGATGACACGATTCCTGTGGATCATAATCAACTGCTGCCACAGAGGTAAACCAAACAGGGCATTTGAAAGCTGCTTTTGCAGGCAAACTGTCATTTTTACCCTTTCACAGCTTTTTCAGTCATGGCTAAAGAACCCACCTTCCCCAACTGTTTTTACACAAAACTGTTAAGCAGAAGAGTTCATTGCCTTGATAGTGGCTTACAAATGGTGTTCCTCAACCTTGCTGGCTTTAAGAGGTGTGGGCTTCCAGTTCCAGAATTCCTTAGCCAGTATCTTCACTAGGGGAATTCTGGGAGTTGAAGCCCACACATGTAAAAAAAAACCAGCAAAGTTGAGCAACGTTGAGTTACAACTGCAGTTGCTGCTAGCCAATTATTACTGTTACCTTTATTGTCAGAGTACAACATGTGTACAATGAGATTGACTGAGCCTCCCTTCGTGCACCCCACCCCCCAACACAACTCACAATGAGGACAGAAGTCCCTAACCCAGTCCCAATCTTATTCACTATGTGACCTTGTTGCACAACGCACCGGCCCCGCAAGTCTATCATACTAGGTTGACATGAAGTTATTTTCCATTCATAAGTCAATTGTTTCTTTGGAATTAATGCCATGGCCCAGAAGTGCCAGGATCTTCACTTCCCTCTACTTTGATGTCACTAATTCAAGAATGTCTAAAAACAGTTGAGAATTCAGGGCATGAAGTGGCTGAAATTGAAGGGCCAATTCCTTCTAGATCCCGTTAAGATTCACGCTGATCAGACATGATTTTCCTAAGGCATGCCTTATCCAATCACTGCCTGCTAGATTCCCAAATTCTGGAGCCCCCTTTCAGTAAGAGATCAACAAAGCCAAACAAGCTTTTCTCCTCCTCTGGTAGTGTTTAACAGAATGGACCTGAGAAATGTTCAGTAGCAGCTGAGATGCTTTTTTCACGTAGCTCCATAAAGTTGGAGACACATCATTAAAAATTAGTCCCCCAAATACATGTTCTAGTGTTTTAGTGGATTATCTTTTTGAAATGTTGGAGTGGAGCTGCATTTGTTAATTTGTTAATTAAATGTTAACATTTAATTGCTCCGATCGATGTGAAGAAGGAAAGAGTCTTTTAAGGAAGGGAAACACATTGCAATTGATTGACAGCACCATTATGAAGTCTAACTAGGGAAGAATAACAGTGTTAAATGTGGACCCACGCAAATGTCTATTTTGCTTAAAACGTATAGCATTCAAAGGACTGATATAATCAGCAGGGGAAAAAATGTTTAAACTAGTTCTATTGAAATTAGTAAAGCTTCAATATTTGCCATAAGATTTGCGTCTGTTTCAGTTTCTCCGGTTGGCGTCTTTCTACATTGAGAAAAATTAGTGCATTAAACTGAGCCTAGACAATTCTGGAGGCCGGATGTAATCTTGGGAGGGTCTCCCCTAGAGAATCAGCAAAGGGTGCAACTGTACCAAGGAAGCCCACCCAGCTATGAAACTGGATTACTTCTTAGCATGGGCATTTCCAAAAACCCACTGCAGCAAAAGAGGCATCACAAGCAAAATCTTTGAGGGAGACCTAGCCACTATAAACATGATGGGCTGCCTCTTCCGACTGCAGAATTTTTAAAAAGTCTTCTTTAAAAAAATGATCTGATGGCCCCCGTGGGGTGGAGGAACTACCCCAGACAGTACTGGAATGGGCTTACATTGAGAGAGCCCAACTCTTGCTCTCTTTCATCTGCTTGTGTGGCTGCAGGGGGTGGGTAGGGAGGCGAAATGCAGCATAAACAGAAGATGCAGCTGCCCGGTTTGGTGGCGCCATCTTAGCATTGGGGGAAGTGGTTTAGCTCCAGCCCCTGGAGCTGCACCCCCAGCCCAAATCCCTGGTCCCGTTGAACAAAATGGTTGACGTCTATGGCCTATTTCCAATGATCTCCTATGAGGGGGCTGGGCTGGGTTTTTTTCTCCAAAGTTCTAAAGAGGAAAGATCAGAACCTATTTCTGAATAGTCACTGAAAAGCTTGAAAAAAAATCTCTTGGGGGCCGGAGGGGGGGAATCCCACTTGGATCAAAACCTCTCCTTGCAACATCAAGTCACCCAGCCCTCAAGTTAAAGGAGCAGGAGAAAGCGCAGCCGTTTGGACTTCTCTATCCATGAGTTGCTTTAGGTGTTTGGGAAAAATGAATGAAAATGACGGAGAGACGCCACCCTTATTCCTGATCAGACTATGCAAAAGGTCTTAAAGTCCGTGAAGTGAGGCTGGCCTGGCTCCAAGCAAGGTTTTCCCTGCGTGCAAAACCAGGGGCTTTCTCCCCTTTGGCAGGCAGGCTTTTGTGTGGGGGAGGCAACTTCTGCCTAAAGATGCCCAGAGTCACATGAGCCTCCGTGGACAGTCCAAGACGGGGTCCTTGTTGTGTAAGTCAAAGACTAGGGTTTTTTTCATAGCAGAAAGTAGTCCAGTAGCTGAAGCTGTTCTGAATGAATTTCGGACAATTGTAGGCACCTACAAACGAGGATTGTGCTTACATCAGAAAGGAGAACTCAAAAGAGACAGACTTTTTAGCAAGGTCAGAGTTGAGGCCGAGGATGTTTGGGGCCCGAGGGTGCGGGAGGTTTCCTAGGGCTACAGAAGCAGTGCATGTTCACCCTGTTCTCTAGAAGTAAGACTTGATTTGGCAGCCATGATTCCTGTTTTGAGCCGTCTGCTTAACCGTCCGTCTCCACCATTTCACAGAGCTGTTCTTGTTATTTGGCAAAACGCGACAACGCGCAGTCCAGGCCGTTAGCTAAATGCCCCTTAAGGCACTTGGAGATGCATTTGCACTAAGCAGTTTTCCCTTCTTCTGGGTAAGACGTACAAAAAGAAAAGGTCGCGAATAGCCTTAATCACTTCAGAGCTGCCATGTTAAAAATAATAATAATAATAATAATCCATCATGGGTAGCAAACCTTGGAAGTGTCCCCAAGGACAGCCTCCTCCAGGAGCGTTTCAGAAAGCGAGAATTAGCCTCCGATGTTGCTTTTCCATTTCTGGTCCAAGTGCTGCTTTTTCATTTTTATGCCTCCTGAGTCTCCATCACCAGAGGAAGCTAATGAGACAGGGAGGAAGCAGGAAGTGAAGTGGGTTGCAGGAAAAGAAAGGAGTAAGAATGAGTCTAATTAAAAGCATTTCTATTCTACTCCTAAGGACCAAACTCGACACGACATGAGGCAGCCCTGCATTTCATGCGCACGTTGAAATAAAGAGGAAACCACACCTGCAGATGGGCTGACAATGATCAGAGCAGGTGCAAGGAGGGGGCGGAAGGATGAAAAGTGTTCATCAGAAGCCGGTATCTGATGTTCTGGAATGAAATTTTTAATTAGGGAGGCAAGTCTCCAAAGAAAGGAAAGCGCGAATCGGTTTGGCTTGGACCCGGAATGCCGCTTTCCAAAGGAACCATTTCTCTTTTCCCTCTTTCTCGTGTTTGCTGTAACTTTTAAGTTGGAAAAGAAATGACACGACCCCAAATTCCCTACTTTTGCCCACGGCTTTGACTGCCCCTTTGCAAAACTAAGGAGCACAATACAGGTAGTCCTCGATTTACGACCACAATTGGGACCAGAATTTCCACTGCTAAGTTAAGTGAGTCACACCCGGTTTTTCCAAATTTTTCTGCCATGATTATTCGGTGAATGATTGTGGTTGTTAAGTGAGTTCTGGGCTCATCCACTTCTTGTAAGTGGAATGGAACGGAATAGGTCTTCTAGTCCCACCCTGGACCATTCCAGACAAATGGTTGTCCAACCTTTCCTTGAAAACCTCCAGTAAAGGAGCACCCGTGACTCCTGGAGGCAAGACGTCCAGATCAAGTATCTCATGGGGGCAAAAAATAAGTGAAAGAGGAGTGCTAATCTTTATTTTTTTTTAATCTGAAGAAGAAATCACTTACCAGAGCTCACGAGTTGCACAACTTCAAAGCTGCTACGTCTCCATTTCGATGGAAAGAGAAGTCCCTTGCTGGTAATCTGGACAGACAAACAAAACACATCCGCTCAATAAGACAGGGATTGCCCTTCCATCAGAGTTGTGTCCCCAGTAGTTGTGGAGCACAATTTTTCTAGGCTGAGGTTGGTGGGGGGAGGGTGTCTATTTGGCTTGGAATGGCCTGCTGGGGGACTACACTCTGCAAAGTCAGAGGAAGATTGCATGCCCTTCGCTTCCCACTAGAATTCAGTACAATTACTGCAATTACTTCCCAATTCTGTATTTAATAACTGCTCCCTTTTAAACCATTCAAAAGCAAATTTGGCAAAAAAAATGTTTGAAAGGCCTCAAGGGCTGCAGCCAGGAGGTTTACAACTTTGAGAGTCTGAGTTTGTATACCTATTTAGGTAAGTATGGGCATGTAGACACTCAGCCTGCCTTCCTTAAACTTTGCAAAAGATGCACTTGAGATTTACAGCTTGGGGAAATGGCCCCTTCGCTCCCCCTTCAGCCAGGCTTCTGTTCTGGGCCATTAATCCCCCACCCCAAGCAGGAAGACAAGCTGTTCCCCAATCCTGCAATCAATCTGATCTTGATGGCAACCTCTCCAGTCCCCTGTTGAATAGGACTTGATTGGTAAACAACGTGGCCTTGGGTTGGAGGCAGAGAGCAGGAGTAACTTTTTAAAGTAACTGATTGCAGCCCTCTTCATCTCCTAAAACCCTGCTTTTCCAGCGAAGGGTAAAAGGCAGAAGGGACCCTGCATGGAACCACTGGGAAGATCTGCAAAAGCCTTTGCAGGAAGAACAACATGGGAAAAAACACGGTCATGGAGGGGATAAAGACTGTTGTGGTTTGTAAAATATGTGCCATGTATGTATGCGGGCCCACAGAAGATTCAACTTGTATCTATGTCAAATGTAAACTAAATGAATAGCTCCAGGAAGTCAACTCAAAGCTTGACTGCTGCAAAGTGCCCTACATGGGGCTACCCTTGAAACCTAACTGGCCCAGAATGCAATGGGAAGGCTAGTCTCCAATTCTTCCCTAAATCTGCCTCAATGATGAGGAAAGGGCTGCAAGAAGGGCACCTCTGTTTCTGCTGCATTAAGAACGCCTGGCCCAGGGTTGCTGACTCTTCCTCCTCCCTGAGCCCCATCACTTGTGGATGTCCGATACCCATTTTTTCTCCTTCTTTTAATGTACAGAGCAGCGTTCGTCAACCTTAGCAATTTTAAGATCTGAGTGTCAAAACTGCCACCTGTCAAGCCTGAAATTGACATAAGTGTAGCCATTTTATTTAGCCTTGTTATATATTCCTTTTCTTTCTTTCTCTTTGCTGGTATTATTGCTGGGAAGGGTTTCGGGCTTGCCACATTCCAAAGGTGGGAGGAAGTGGAGATAGAGAGAATTGTTTAGACTACGTGGTGTTTCTTCCTGGGGGAACAAAAGCTGACCCTGCTGAGACCTGGAGGTGGAGACCGATGACACCAGGCAATCGTAGATTTACTTCTATTGGAGACCGTGACTTTTGGGGGCTGTTTCTAACATCCAATATTATGTGGTGTAATTCCGGGTTGTGTCAGATCCGGAATGACATCAGACTTTGCCAATTTGATGCTATTATAAATAAAATAATTTTTTGCTGCTTTCTTTTTGAACGGATTTCATCACTTGGAAACCTGACACCTGTGCTTTGCATTTGCTAGCTGCCAGTCTGCCATGAATTATTTTTGGGGGGGAGCTGGATGGGGGGGGGAAGCTAACGATTCATCATACCTGGAGACACAACTTCAAGGTCAGAGAGCTGGGAAAAGCATGTACCTCCATACCGCTTACTTTATAGTTGAAGCAACGCTTCCCAAAACATCTTATTTGACTATGATTGGACAATGAGGGATCAACAATGGGAAGGGACAAACAGAGAAAAGTTAGATGGGAAGGTTTGGCACGCAAAACCCAATTCTGGCTTTGCTGTATTGTAATCCACTTGGCTTTTAGTAAAGTAAACTTTTCACACCAAGTGGAGTCGAGGGTCGTTCTTGCTTAAGGGACCAAGTTGGGGCAGGACTGACAGTGTGGATTTCAATTCCCAGAACTCCCCAGCTAGCAGGAACACTGGGATGGAGAAAGGTTGACTTAATGGACCCAAAGGAGAAATCTCCTCTATTCTTGATAGCTAAATCGGAAAGCACAACATCTGTAGCAACATCACAGAGACAACATGTTTTATATATATGTAAATAACATAGTTGGGTTGACAATATATAAACTACAAATATATATGTTTGTAGCTTTAAGGAACAATACTGTAATGTATTATGCTGTGTTCTGATTGGTTAATTATGCTACAAGTTGCCATAAGAGGGAGCTATAGATCATGGTTTAATTCTCTTTCTTTTTCTCTTTTTCACTGATGATCTCTCTTGATACTGACTACGGACCGATACTGACTAACCCTATTTATTTTGATATTCTGTTGATATTGATGGTTATTTGTTATATTATGGTTTGATATTTGTCTGCTGTAAAAGACGTGAAACCGGTAAGAAGATTTTATAACTGGATATTTCTGGACTGATAAAAATGTGTATGACATGGACTGTGCTATTTCTTCAAGTAAACATTAATACAACTTGTTCAACTCTGTGTGGCTGTATATTTCTTCATAATTGTTCTCATAAACTGTTTTCCATGTGCATATCCTTTTTATACAAGGGTTACTCTGCGTATATTCTAACATAACATACAAAGATGCAAACAGAGAATTTCACCCATTGCCTCCGTAGTCTGCTGCCTTGAGGTCCACACAATGGTGTTTTGCAGCATTTTCATCCGTGTGTTCAATTCTCCACTTTGCCCCCCCCCCAGGCCCCTTCCCCACGACAGCTCCCTCCTCCTCTCTGCACCAATGCCCCCCCGCATCCCAAGTGGCAGCCCCTCAAAGGCTGGCCTGCCCTTACTCTGCTGGTTGCCGTCTTCCATCCCATCTTCTTCCCACTGCTCCTCGTTTGCCAGCAGGGGATTCCGGGCTTCGCTCTGGGCTCGAATGGGAAAGGAGTGTCCATCTCCCTGGCTGTGGAGAGAAAGGCGGCACGGAGGTGAGGGAGGGGGACCCCGGAGGGAAGGAAAAGCCAACTGGCAAATGGCAGAGCTGGGTCTTGTTGGCATCAGGCATCAATAGAGGAGCAACAGACTCTTCCAGGGCTCACAAACTTCCCTTCAGATACTCCAATACAGAGGTCTCCAAACTCGGCAACTCTAAGACTTGTGGACTTCAACTTCCAAGTCTTAAAGTTACCGAGTTTGGGGAACTCTGCTCAAATATATAACCGAGCTGGATTAGTGCAATGACCCAAAGGGGCGTGGCACAAAGGCAACCCAGTCAGATAATCAGTAGGAGTCCCTTTATTAGCTCCAACTTTGCCCCCAGTGTCCTGGTTACCTTCTGGGCTGGAGAAAAACTCTCCCAGGAACAGCCTTTGGCTGCAGAGAATCAAGTCAAATTTGTGTTGACGAGGGGGAGAGGTCCACCTCTAGGCCCCTCATTTGTGGGGTGCCTCAGGGATCGGTCCTCTCCCCTCTTTTATTCAACATTTATGTGAAGCCGCTGGGGGAGATCATCTGTGGTCTTGGGGTGCAGTGTCATCTGTATGCTGACGATACTCAGCTTTACATCTCCACCCCAAACCACCCCAATGATGCTGTGGAGGCTATGTCCCGGTGCCTGGAGGCCGGGCGGATTTGGATGGGCAGGAACAGGCTCCAGCCCTTGTCACTTCTTGCCTGGACTATTGTAACACTCTCTACATGGGGCTCCCTATGGGGAGCACCCGGAGGCTTCAACTGGTACAAAATGCGGCCACGCGGGTGGTTATGGAGGCGTCACGAAACTCCCATGTGATGCCTCTCCTGTGCGAGCTGCATTGGTTGCCAATGGCTTTCCGGGTTCGGTTTAAGGTTCTGGTTTTGACCTTTAAAGCAATCCATGGCATTGGACCAGGCTATCTGCAGGACCGCATTCTGCTGGTAATCTCCCACCAACCTGTGCGCTCCCACAGAGAGGGCCTTCTTCGGGTACCGACGGCATCTATGTGCTTCCTGGTGAACCCGAGAAATAGGGCCTTCTCCGTGGGGGCTCCCACCCTCTGGAATGGTCTGCCTCCGGAGTTACGTAACAACATCGACCTGAGAGCATTCAGACGTGCATTGAAAACCTGGCTCTTTGAGCAGGCCGGCCTGGGCTGAAGTGGGATTTTTAGAGCAATTTTAGTATTTGGTGTTTTAAATTGGGATTTTAATATTCGGGGTTTTATTAATTTATTGGGGGAGGGTATAATCTTAAAGGCAGCCTTAGGATATTTAATTTTCTTTTAACTTTTATAATTGTAGAATGTTTTATGGTTGGCTGTACACCGCCCTGAGTCCTTCGGGAAAAGGGCGGTATATAAATATGTTAAATAAATAAATAAGTCCAAAACACAGTCAACAAAACTGTAACTATAAGTTCAGTCAAGCCAAAATGAGATCATTAGTTTGGCAGGGCAGGAGCAACAATTCCAAACGTGATGGCACGGAATAACTCCACACAGTTGGGAAGACGCCAGGAACACAAATAAGCAATGACAACACAGGATAAAGTCATGTTTGCTCCCAGCAGCTGCCACAGTCAGTATGCATTTCTTTTAAACGCTCATTCCCAGCTGCGGCTAATGAAGGGGATTAGGGCCCTTTCCTCCCCCATAAGCCATGCAACCCACTTTGCTCCCTTCTCCGTTCCTCCTTGCATGCCCTAGGATGAAGGGGGGGAGGCTGGTTCTGCCTCTGAACTCCCTCCACAGCCAACGAAGCCACACCCGGCTCTTTGTCTTCCTCTTCGGATTCAGACTCTGACAGGGGCATGACAATCAGTTGCTCTTCTGCAGAGAAGCACAGGGAGTCCTCGAACTGCGACCGCAATTGAGCCCAAAATTTCTCGCAAACACAATTGAGCCTGGAATTTTAGTCCTAAGTTGTTGCAATCATAAGTCAAGGCATCACATGAGACCCAATTTTTACGACCGTTCTTACAGTATATGTAAAGTGAATTGCTGCAAATACAACATATCCAATGGGCGTTTTTTTGTAGGTTTCTACCAGAAAGCAGCAGCAAAAAAAAAGTTGCAAATCACGGTGCTATGACCAAGGGACACTGCAACCAGCTCACTGTAAATGTGAGCTGGTTGCCAAGCATCCAAAATGTGATCACGTGACCACAGTGGGAGAGGGGCAGCAGTCGTAACTTTTAGGATGGGTCTAAGTATCTGTTTTGAAGTCCATTCTAACTTTCAATGTTCATTAAGCAGATGTTCATTAAGCAAGGAGTATCTGCAGTATTTTCCTGACATCTGACCCATAAACTGACTCCAGAGCGGAGTGTCTGAGCCTGTAAATAGGAACTGCAAGGAAAGGGCTGTTACCAAAGATGTATTGTACAATGCCTCAGGAAGCATCATTGTCTTTAAAGCAGGAAAAACAAAATCCTGAAGAAATTTCTGTATTCCTCTTTAAACAAGGAAACAGTGGAACATCTGCTGGTTGCCCACCATGAATGCGACACAATCATCCAAGGAGTCACGTCAGGAACAGGGTTAATTAATGACTCTGAACGGCCAGCCAAAAGAGATTTACAGGCTTCAGCTGGGGACTATTTGCAGGTCAGTGAAGAGGAGGGGGAGGAGCTGCCTTCCACCCTGGATCCGAGAGCATGCAGAGCAGAGAAAAGACAACAGCAATAGAGATCTGCAGATTATTTGGGAGGAAGCCCCGCCCATCTTGAAGAGCTGCTGCACTGGAAAGCTATTTATTACGGCAGGCAGAGGGAGGCGTTGCTGGGAACAACGTGTTTGGTTTGTGGTTGTGCGTTTGTTTATGCTTCCTGCTTGACTTTGTGCCTTTGAGACTCTGAATTTCTCTTGCCATGTGAGCTCTTGTGGATGTACTTTCAGTTTTGCCTGGTGGCTTTAAGTTTGTTTAGTGGACTTACATGTTGGAACAGCTTTGCATTTGATTTATGGACTATAGGCCATTGCCTTGTGGACTAATCTTGGCCTGCTCGTGGCTGGCTTTATTTGAGGCCAGATGAAGGGAACTGCTGGGGAACATCAGTAAAGCTCTCTATAAACCACACTGCTATGTGTGTGTGTGAGAGAGAGAGTGGGACAACAGTTACTAAGGTCCAGGCCTGAGAGAAAGACATCAAGGAGCAAAGGGAAGCCATTTGGGCTTGTAGGCACCTATAGAATTTTGAAAGCATGCCACGGGTGCATTCATAAAATGGCCATGAATGTGCTCTTTAGCAGAAGGCAAACCAGGAAGTTTGCATGGGGCTGCTTCTTTCACACCAGTAGACACTGAGTAGGGTTACTTTGGCCCTTTGTCTAGGCAGGTGGGCAAAGGTAAAGGTTTCTCCTGTCCAGTCGTGTCCGACTCTAGGGGGGATGCTGGTCTCCATCTCCTAGTCAGCATTGTCCAAAGAGACTTCTGTGGTCATGTGGCCGGCATGACAGTACGCCAAGGCACACACGGAATACCGTTACCTTTTCAACAAAGTGGTACTTATTGATCTACTTCCATTTGCCTTGCTTTCCAACTGCTAGGGTGGGCAAGAGTCGAAGAAGGAAGCTCACCCCGTCGTGTGGCACTCGGAGTGCCAGCTTTCCAGCTGGCAAGCTCAGCGTCTTTAACCGCTATGCCATCACTTCCTCTGGCAGAAGGGCATCCTGGCCAAAACACCAGCCAGGCCAGTAGATTTCTTTTCACAAAGACCAAAGAGGCCAGCAGCAAACCAGCTTCTCTCTGGCTCTTTTTATAAATCAAAAGGAGGATTTGCAGAGCACCCAAACAGGTTTCTGCTGGCCCACAGCTTTGTGGGAGGGAGGGTTTCTCTCCCCACCTACACAGCCCCAAATCTCTCTTTGGGAACTCAAATTCTATCTCCACAGCTGGTGGGTGGGTTGCTTTCTACTTACCTGGACTTCACCGGGAATAACCAGAGTCTCTTCTCTTCCCCAAATACCTGCTGGAGGTTCCTGGCAAAGCCGAGGTTGAAGCCGTTTTTATCAGGGCCGCTGGAGAACACGGGAGCCGAGAAAGCCTCTGCAGCAAAAGAGAAGGCGGTCTCAGGCGCTGGAAAGCGGACACCGATAAGAGAGGGTTTTGGGGGGGGGGCTGCACCTGCTTGAAATCAGCTGCCACCTCCAACCCTCCTGCGATTTCAGCCCAGGGAAGGCTAGCAAGCAAACTGGAATCTGAACCAGGATTTCGACAACCTCGTGTTTTAAGATGTCAAACTGCTGAAGGTAAGGAGGATCACAGAACATAGAACAATAGATTTGGAAGGCATGTGAGCTGCAGGCACTTACCTCAGTGCGCATGCGCGCACCTCACAGCTGATTTTCAGCTGGTTTGAGGCCTTTTTCGGCCTCCCAAAGTCTTGAGGAAGACTTCTGCAGGCTTTGAAGGCCGAAAACTAAGCCTGTTTCATCACTTCCTGTTTTTTCCGAAAATACCGGAAGTGACAAAACGGGGCTAGTTTTCGGCCTGCAAAGCCTGCAGAAACCTTCCTCAAGCTCTGGGAGGCTGAAAAAGGCCTCAAACCGGCCGAAAATCAGCTGTAAGGCGCAGTGCAGGTAAGGGGGCGGCGGGGTGGGTGGGGATTGCGCACACATGCATAGGGGTTGTGGGGGGGTGCATTGCCTTCTGTGTGCTGCCACATGATTGCAAGTATGAAAGCACATGCACAATTTTTGGCACAGGAGCCACGCGGGTGGTTTTGGGGGCTTCTTGGAGCTCCCATGTTACACCGCTCTTGCGCAAGCTGCATTGGCTTCCGGTGGCCTTCTGGGTGCGATTCAAGGTGTTAGTGGTCACCTTTAAAGCGCTCCATGGCTTGGGACCTGGCTGTTTACGGGACCGCCTACTGCCACCATTGGCCTCCCATAAGCCAGTGCATTCCCACAGGGCGGGCCTCCTCGGGGTGCCGTCGGCTGGGCGATGCCGGCTGGTGGCCCCGAGGGTGTAGGCCTTCTCTGTGGGGGCATCCTCCCTCTGGAATGAATTACCCCCGGAGATGAGGACTATCCCTGACCTACAAACCTTCCGGCACGCGTTGAAGACCCACCTTTTCCACCAAGCCGGTCTGGCCTAGAGTTACTTATAGGGTTTTAATTGGTTTTAATGGTTTTAGCTTTTTTAATTTTCCTGGTTAGTTTTTATCTTTATCTTGATTCAGCCATTAATTTAATCTATTTTAATTCCATTTTAAATATTGTATTTGTTACTGTGTTGTTTTTACTTGGCTGTACACCGCGCCGAGTCCCGTCGGGAGAGGGGGCGGTATATAAAAATCAATAAAATAAATAAATAAAAAGGTTAGCCTCCACTGCCCTACACCATTTCCGACAAATGATTGTCCAGTCTCTTTTTGAAAGCCTCCAAGTGATGGAGGGAACCCGCACAACGTCTGAAGGCAAGCTGTTCCATTGGTACTAATAAAGGAGAATATTTGTAGGTTGATATGACGATGATCCAACAGGTCTTAAAGTGCCTAATTATAATAAAAAAATTGGGAAATGCCTTTTCATAAACAAAAATATCAGCGGAATAAGAACAAGATGAATTAAAGAGGAGTTTCTGATCAGTGTTTCTCAACCTTAACAACTTCAAGCAACCCTGGGGAATTCTGGGAGTTGCAAGTCCATACATCTTAAAAGTTGTTGAGATTGAGAAACTCGGTTCTGGACCATGAGAGCTCTTCATCTGTGGGACTATTGGCCTCCTGGGTTCCTGGAGGCTCCATCATTGGGGGGGTTCATGTCCTCGGAGTCTTGGCTGGGCTAAAAGACCCCCCAAATCCCTTCCGACCCTGTGACTCTATGAATAACCAACAAATAGGAATCCAAAGACATGTGCACAAGGGTTCCAGGATTCCAGAATGGGGAACTGGGGGCCCATTCTTGGATTCTGGAAAGCGTATCCGTCTGTTCGGTCGCCCAAAAATGGACTGGTACAAATCTGCCTTGCCCATAGCTTTCCTCCCGAAGGGGTGAATGCCTTACCTAGAGTCGATCTGTTCTGACTGACGAGCCAGCAGTGGTAGCCAAAGAGGAACAACAGGCTGACCAAAAACATGACTGCCACAAAAAGAAGGAAGAGGACGTGGAACCTGGAATGGCCACTGGTGGGCTCCACCTGCAAAGAAAAGCGAGAGGAAGTAGGAGGAGGGTCGAAACAGCAGGGATGTCCTTTATTTGCAAGTCTGGCTTGGGCAGAACTTGAAGGACCAGGGAATGCCCCTCCCAGCCCTAAAGGGCCAGCAGAGATATGATATTCTATTCCTATTCCATTCCATTCCATTATTTTCTATTCTATTCTTTCATTCCATTCTGTTCTACTCCGTTCTACTCCACTCCATTCTATTCTAAATTTCATTCATTCTACTCTTTTCTATTCTACTCTACTCTTCTATATTCGACTCTATTCTCTATTCTATTCTAATTCTACTCTAATACTCCCTCAATAACCTACAGATAAAAACAAATGACCACAAAAATTCTATGCAATGCCAAGGTCATCCATCTTCTTTTTTAACTGTTGCCACCTTCAGTTCAACGATGCCCTCCAGATGTGGCTGAATGGCATCCCCCTGCCTTCCTCTCTGACCGTCTTTGGTTAAAGCTGCTGGGAGGTAGAGAGTTCTATGGCAATGGTTGAGGGAGGAGGGAGTTTTTAAGAGTACAGGTAGTCCTCAACTTACAACAGTTCATTTAGTGACTGTTCAAAGCTACAATGGCACTGAAAAAAGGGACATGACTCTTTTTCATACTTAACGACCATTGTAGCATCCCTAATGGTCACGTGATCAAAATCCAGACGCTTGGCAACTGACTCGTATTTATGATGGTTGCAGTGTCCTGGGGTCACGTGATCCCCTTTTGCAACCTTCTGGCAAGTAAACTCAATGGGGAAGCCAGATCCACTGAACAACCGGGTTACTCACTTAACCACTGCAGTGATTCACTACACAATTGTCTCACCCAGCAACAGAAATTTTGAGCTCAACTGTGATCATAAGTTGTGCACAATCTGTATTGTTTCTCCCTCAGCGAATTTGAGATGCACGGACCCTGAAGCCCTGACCACAAAGCAGCTGAGGGCTGAACAAGAAGTAATGGTTGGGAACTTAACCAGAGAGAAGCAATCTAGAACTGAGGTGAAATTTCCTGACAAGAGAAAACAATTAATCAGTGGAATGGCTTCCCTCCAGAGGTTGTGGTGCGCCAACAAGGGAGATTTTTAAGAAGAGACTGGACAGCCACTTGTCTGGAATGGTATAGAACGTTGATGGCGAACTTGTGGCATGCCACTTACCTCACTGTGCATGCGCGCGCCTCACAGCTGATTTTCGGCCGGTTTGAGGCCTTCTTCGGCCTCCCAAAGGTTTGAGGAAGGCTTCTGCAGGCTTTGCAAGCCAAAAACTAGGCCCGTCTGGTCACTTCCTGTTTTTCCGGAAATACCGGAAGTGACAAAACGGGGCTAGTTTTCAGCCTGCAAAGCCTGCAGAAGCCTTCCTCCAGCCTTTGGGAGACCAAAAAAGGCCTCAGACTAGCCAAAAATCACCTGTGAGGCGCAGTGCAGGTAAGGGGGCGGCAGGGTGGGTGGGGATTACGCACACATGCGTAGGGGTGTGGGGGGACATGCACTGCCTTCTGGATGCTGGCGCATGAGCACAATTGTTGGCACAGGAGCCCAAAAAGGTTAGCCACCACTGGTACAGAGTCTCCTGCTTAGACAGGGGTTGGACTAGATACAAGGGTTTCCAACCTTGGCAACTTTAAGACTTGGGGACTTCAACTCCCAGAATTTGCTGGCTGAGGAACTCTGGGAGTTGAAGTCCACAAGTCCTAAAGTTGCCAATGTTGGAGACTGCTGGACTAGAAGACCTCCAAGATCCCTTCCAATTCTGTAATACTGATACAGACTGCAAGACCACACAGCTGAAGGAGAGGGGAATATGATCCATTATTATATATTTGAATGATAAATGGAAGGACACTAGCTTGAAGTAAAAATGAACTTCCCCAGTTTTGAAAGATTAGGATTGTAATAATGCCTTGCACAATGACAACTTTCTGTTCAGAAAGAGGGGGGTTTCCCCCCACCCCCCGCGGGGACTGGTTTTGACCCCCGGAAGGCTTCAGACTCCAGGGACATGCAGAAAGTAAGCGGTGACCAGGCTCCCCAACTTACTGTCCAGAATTTGATGAAATACTTGAAGACCGTCGTTGCAATAAACGTGCAGTACAACAGAGAATAGGCTAAAAACAGTAGGAAGAACTTGTAGTTAGAAAAGCCGATGCAGTTGTTCACCCTGGAGAAAAAAGTGACAACAATAAGAAGGAAGGTGGAATCAAAATACATTTGGAGAAATGATGCTATGAAAAGCAAAAGCAGCAACGAGCACCCTGGTTTCTCTGAAGCAGCCAAATGGCAACCCCCAGCTCAGCAGAGTCCCTGCATACCCAACCCACCTGATGCCCTCCTTCCCTCCAGCCCCCTCCAGGGTGAGCCTGCCTCTTCCAGAATCAGCATGAATTTCCTCCCTAAACACTGACTTCAGATCAAAGCTTAAATTGCCCTCCAAACTGGGGTATGGTTAGTCTGACATCTTTGTTTTCCTGCATTTTAGCCCTTGCTTAAGAAAACTGGGATAGCAATTTTCTTCCCTAATAACGCTTTGGATTTTTCTTCCTCCTGGATATGAAGTGTCCAAAAATGAAAGACTCAAACATAATCTTAATTTTTATATCACTGCACAGAGACCAGGGCTTGACCGATCCTCTCTAGAGTGTCCAGCTAATACACAAATGTTCATTTTTTCCTTCTTCATGATTAAGATCTGCTTTTCTCCTTCCTGTAATTTGTATTCATTTCGTTTCTTGGTATATTCCAGCCTTCATCGAGTAATTCTTGCTGCATGTTTAATCTAGTCATTCATAGAGAATGAACTATATCTGCATATATAACTACATTTGTTCTTATTCTAACTCTCTCCAACTTGGAAAGCGTTTGAAATCTCTAAATCTGTTTCTCAACCTTAGCAACTTTTAAGATGTGTGGATTTCCAACACCCAGAACTCCCAGCGTTCTGAGGAATTGCAGTCCACACATTTTGTATTTGCCAAGATTGACAGACACGGCTTTAGAATCATAACTTTCTGCAAAGCTCCAAGCAATGAACAATATTTGAGAGGCAGACCTTGCTTAGCTCTATGGCAGGGTTTCTCAACTTTGCTGGCTGGGGAAATCTGGGAGTTGAAGTCCACACATCTTAAAGTTGCTAAAGTTGAGAAAGAATGCCCTAAAATACAAACCTAAAAAGCCAATGCATGAAAATGCTCTTTTCTCTTCATAACAATGCCCAAGTCTATGACAGTCCTCTTTGGCATATTTTAGATTGCTTTTTTCTAAAAAAAATTTTTTTAAACCTGCTAGTTCAAACTTATTAGGATACATTCTGTGTCTCCATTTTTGTGGAGAGTAAGGTCAAAGAAATAAAACCAGGTAGTTGGAACACATCTGGCACAATTGCATGGTTCCATTTAACAAGAATATACCAAGAAACATTTGTGAAATTCCCCCAAAACATATTGGGGGAAATATACCAAGGTAAGGAGAACCTGCAGCAAAGAGAGGTACAATGAGGATTCTTGTTAATAGAATATGAGATTCTGAATCTCCTTTCCAGATTTGGGATGGACAAGAATTAATAATGCACTTTTATACTTGAGATATAACACCCAGTCCTTCTTTCTGAGTAGCAGAAATAGTGTAAACCCACCAGTGTGATATTCCATTTTCTTTTGGCAGGTAGTTCAAAAGCACAAATGGATTGTGTCAATATTTCTCAAGTCAATGGTGAAAGGATGCAAGGTGTTGCATCAAGAATGCCATTTCACGTGCATGGTGCACAATGGTATCATGGCACATTTTTTTCATACTTTTCTATGCATAACGATTTGGGGTGTGCACTGTTTCTCATGAATGTTTATTGGAGTAGCGGAACCAAAATTGGAGTTCTGAATTTTAAGCAATGTTAGTGGAATGAGCCGGTCAATTTCAGAAATTGATATACTTCTGTCCCTGAAATACTTTAATGTATATATGATGGATTAATGAAATGGTGCTCAAAAGTCCTTACCATGGGCAGTGATGGTCCATTTTTAACACACATCTATTAAAAAAAGAGAAAAAATGTCAGGAACACAGAAAAGAAGTAGAAACCACAGACTTTGTTCTTTTCTAGATCCAGGATTCTGCTTGTTTTTTTTTTAAAGGTGATGTCATTTATTAGTGAACGATAAAATTTCCAGGTCGCAATTTCATTTCCCAGGAAGTCTCTTTGGTCATGATGCCCCCTTGTGTTTCTGTTATTGCACGTATAACACAGGACACAGTTGCGGTATCTTAGGTCTTGATTATCCTTTGAAAAAGAGATTCTGTGTTTGCTACCAGCAGTTGAATGAATAAGGTGTTTGTTTAGATTTAAAGCTTTGCAGAAAATTGCTCTGGGTATCAGGCAAACATTAATGACAGTGAAAATATAAACTTCATTTACCCATGTAGTAGGGCTGTATTGATATTATCCTCCCTATCTTCTCTACTACCTTCTCCTATCTATGATTTATCATATTGTTGTATATTATGATTAATAATTATATCTGTGATATATATATATATGACCTATCACTTTGTTGTTGATATGTATACTGAGAGCTTAGAGACAAATTTCAATCACACTTGGCCAATAAAGAATATTCTCTATTCCATTCCATTCCATTCCATTCCTATTTCTATTCCTATTCTAATCTAATCTAATTCTACTCTACTTTAATACTCCCTCAATAACCTACAGATAAAAACAAACTACCACAAAAATTCTATGCAATGCCAAGCACATCCATTTTGCTTTTTAACTGTTGCCACCATCAGTTCAAAGACAGCCTGGAGATTTTGCCCTCCCCAACAAGTATATACTTCTCTCTCTACCTGAACCTCTCTGCCAGAAGCAACACAACTAAAAAGGTGCTGGACAAAAACAAGGTTGTAATAATAACTGAAATTATATGCCTGCAAAAGTAGATGCCTTGTTTATAAAATTGCAAAGGATGATGAGTCAAGATGAACAGGGAAGAGGGCCCTTTGGGTGTTGCAAGGGGGTCAATTTCATCAGGGAATCCAAACATTTCCTAAGCAAAAGCCCATCATTAGGCTAATTTTTCAAAAAGAGTCAACCTCGAACACCACCGTTTCTCCTGTCCTCTGTGTTTCTCATCCCAACAATCCCACCGCCAATTCACAGTTAATCATTGGGTTGGGTTGGGTTGGGGTGAGATGGGGGAATCTGCCTTCTAACTGGCCAACACAGCAGGATAATCTCCTAATAGTCATCTTACTCATCAAAACGTGGGTCGGTTTCCAGCATTTTGTCACTCAATAATTTGACTAAGACCCGGAAGATCTTCTGCAAACGAGAGGCAGAGTCTCACCTAGAGACAAGTAACAGGATGCCTGTGTCATCTCATAAAACATTTTTGTGCCTGTTTTAGTAAAATCTGGAAGAGCAGTGCAGTAGTTTGGAAGCAAAAGTACATTCCAACTCTTTATCTGTAAAATATTGTAACTAAACTTTTGCCCATGAATATATTTAATTGGAGAACGTGAATGATGACACCCAGCCCGTGAAGGTGCTCAATTGGAGAATCTGATTTATGACACGCCCAGGGGGAGGGGGGAACAGGGTCACAGGGGACTGTAAATTACATAGGTCAGAGTTGGCTTCATACGGGCAGGGCCAGGAGATTGCCTCTAAGGAATCCTTTGAAATGTTTTGAAGTTTGGCTCGAGAATCATGATTGAATTAGGACGATTGCTGGATGAGCCTGGGAGATCAGGTGACAGCCTGAATGAGCCTGGGAGATCAGGTGAAGAGATACACCTCGGAGAACCCACAATTTTGAGCTTAATTGTGGTCTACGTTGAGAACTACCTGTAGTCTGTTAATATAAGAAGGGTCTCACAGCTGCATAATGGATGGGAAAATAGGTTCAGGAGGGACCGTCCTTATTTTAAGAGACTAAATTCCGGTTATTAAGTGAGAAATTTGCTAAGTGAGTTTTGCCCCATTTTATGACTTTTCTGGCCCCATTTGTTAAGTGAATCACTGCAGTTCTTAAATGAGTAACATGGCTGTTACTAATTGACTTTGCTCATCAGAAGGCCTCAAAAGGGGATCCCATGACCCCTGGACATGGCAACCGTCATAAATATGAGTCAGTTGTCAAGCACCAGATGACCATGGGGATGCTACAACAGTCATTAAGTGTGAAAAATGGTTATAAGTCATCAGTGCCATTGTAACATTGAACAGTCACTAAATGAACTGTTGTAAGTCGAGGACTGCCTGTATAAAACAGCAGGAGACTTATACTTTCAGACTTGCAAGATTCTGTTAATGCAGCTGTACAATAAAGTAGAATTAGCTTATCTATTTGTGTTTCCTCTCTGCTCTACCTGGCAAGGCTGGCAGACATTACAGATTAAACAGAGTTGGAAGGGACCTTGTAGGTCATCTAGTCCAACCCCCACATCCAAGCAGGAGACCCTACCCCATTTCTGATAAATTAGGAGGCTCAAACTGGTGAATCTGGCAGCAGACATCACCTATACGTGAGCTCCCAGGAGATTTGTGGCATAAAGCTTTCTTTGTACACATTCCTTGTCCATCACAGTGACTGGCGTTTTGCTCCTGGGAAAGAACAAGCTGCTTCCTATTTCAGGGAAATGAAATCAAACCTGTAATTTGGCAACCCTTGCAAGCTGGCATGTCATTAACTTTGCATCTGTGCTAACATCAGCTAACAAGTCAAGGCATAACCCAGCAGATGACCATGTTTTTGCCTGTCTTCTTGCAAACAAGCCCTGCATTCCAGTCAGTTAGCCAAAGTCAGATCCAATTCATGGCTGGCCTTTTTCATTTTCGAAAGGAGAAAAGCGATTGTTTCATTGCTCCAATGCATCTTATTATAAACAGACCGTCCAACTGTACCTTTTAACCCTGAAAAATCTGCAAGGTAAGAATAACACTGGAATGTCTGCCCAACATAGCTTCTTCCCTTCTCTCTCTATTCTTTCTTTTTATTTTAAGTCCTCTTCCTTGAATTGTATGGAAATTTAAAAAGTTAACTCAGCAATACATGACATTAATGATTTTTAATACAGCCAATGTCAGTTCTTTATGCATTTCTTTTTATCTTTTATCTTTCTTTTTTGTACTTATTTTTTTGCTTTATACTTTCCCTCCCTCTGAATTTAGTTTATATTTGCTTTTACTGTTGTAATTAAAAACTTCAGAGTATGTGTGCACAAAAGTTGGTAGGTGGGGGGGGAAAGAGAGAGAAATGATAGAAATGGATGGACGGAGAGATGAGAGAGAGAAGGGAGGCAGGACAGACAGATACACAGAGGACAGGACTGGGTCCTTGGGGGGTGGGGTGGGAACTAATATAGGTCAAGTTGTGCAATCAAGAGCAATAACGCTTAGACTTATATACCACTTCACAGTCCTTTGCAGCCCTGGTCTCTATGTGGTTTACATAGTCAGTCTCTTGCCCCCAACAATCTGGGTCCTCGTTTTACCCACCTTGGAAGGATGGAAGGCTGAGTCAACCTGGAGCCTGGTAGGATTTGAACTGCTGAATTGCAGGCAGCCGGCAGGCAGCAGAAGTAGCCTGCAGTCCTGCACCCTAATCACTGTGCCACCACGGCTAAAGCAAGCAAAACTATTTCTTTCTATGTGTCCAGTCAACAGCATCTTGTGTAATTGTTGAGCTAACCTTCAAGCCACATTGGTTATGGATGAAAAGAATAAACTTACACAGCACAAACTGAGCAATGGTGACAACGGTCAGGTTTGATGAGCTGACATCTGTCACAGAATCGAATGGCTGGAAAGAACACGACAAAAATGCCCCTAGTTAATCATCATCACGAGTGCAAATTCTGTCTCATAAACTTGTTACTGGAAGGACCAAGGCATCTTTCTCAATCTTGGCAACTTTTAAGGTGTGTGAACTTCAACTCCCAGAATTCCCAACCAGCATGGGGAAATCTGGGAGTTGAAATCCCTACATCTTAAAGCTGCCAACTGAGAAATGTAGGACCAAGGCAAGATTTGAGGGCTATTTTGAAGATAGACGATGCCTTATATAAAACCAGGGAATCTTTACTTCCTAAGTGGCTGAATGCTACGGGAGAGAGATTATGGTGCAGAGAGAGACAGGTGATTCATTCCGGCTGAACTGATGACTTTATGGACAAAGTCATTTCTTGACAACAGAAGTTATTTAATGCTTCCTTTTTCTAGGATGCTTGGTCAATTTCCTATATCAGAGTGAGTCCAATTCCTCCAACTTTTTTCGTAAAGTTTTTCAGGGAGTTCTACCATTATTTTTTATATAAAGCTTCTTTGATGATTTATTAGTCCCTGCTGGATGCAAATGGCAAATTATGATGCTGATTTTCCATGAATTTACCACTGAATTTCAGCATGTTCATCCTGGATATAAACGCTGCTATTCATCATCCACTCCCATGAAATCAGGAGCAAGAATCAGGAAAAAAAAACACACCAATGCATCCAATAGGGGACACATTTACATTCATGGGGAAAAAAAAGCAATAGTTAGGTCAGCTTTTCTCAATCTTGTGCCCTCCAGGTATATTTTGGATTAGAGCTTCCAGAATTAGCAGCCAGAAGGGGCTATTTCCCCAGATCAGAATTCACCCCACCTCGACTTTTACAATTCCAACTGGCATCTAGAAATCAGTGTGTAGATTTCAGCTGGGGTGAAAATGATAAAACCAACCAGGGAAAAGATTGTCATGATGTCACAAGGCCTGCATTTTGATTTTAAGAGCTGGAATGAATGAATGAATGCCTTATTGGTCCTTCGCCTTTAAATACAAAAGACAAACATTTTGTCATCGCTGATTTTGATGATGCTCTTCGTCTCCCCCAAAGTTCCCCAAAAGTGGGGTGTCAGTCTGGGTTGCTTGCCCAAGCCAACTTGGAAACTCACCGCCATTCCCTGTTCTTGTGCAAACTGGCAACTTCCGGGCCATCTCTGCGAGGATCTGCCTTTGGCCTTCGGGCCTTTCTTCGTTCTCATAGCGCTCCTTGTCGGCATACGACATGTGGAACTGGAAGGAGGAGAAAAAGAGTGAAACACACACAGCTGTAGAACAGTGGCCCCTTTCTGACCTGGGAGCCCCCAGAATTCCTGAGCCAGCTGTCTTTGAAGTGGCCATTCTGGAAATATCTTGCTTGAACCTGACCGGTCCTGGGGGGAATCAGCAGTGGGAGGCAATTAAGGGAGGGAAAAGTTAAACTAAGGGATTTTGGCCCACAATTCTCAGTTCTGCCATACACTTGACTTCTAATAAAAATATACCTTTTCTCAACAAATGGAGCCGAGGATCGTTCCTACTTCGAGGTTCAAGTGGTGGCAAGTCTGACATTAGGAATGGAGATGGTCAGAGGCACAGATGTGTGCTTCGTGTGTCCAAAAAAGAAGCCACCTTCCATCACTGACAGACAACACCAGGCAAATGCAGATTTAGGGTCAATTAGAAGAGTGAGTAGCAGTGGTGGTTTGAACTGGTTCAAGCGAACCAGTAGCAAGGATTTGGCGAGGGTCGCTGAACCGGGAGTAAGTTCTGACTGGCCACGCCCCCGTCCTGGTCGCCCAGTCGCCATTGCCCACCTGACACTCGCCCCTTACGGTATTTCTTTCTTGTATTTTCCCTCCCAACAATCAGCTGAAGTTCATACGATCAGCTGTGCCGGGATTCCCCTAGCTGGGTTACTGCTTCATCCAGGAGGCTCCTCTGAGGCCCAGGAAGGCAAAAAATGGAGGGAGGGGTGCAGGCCCCCCTTTCCAATTCTTGCCTTCCTGAGCCCCAGGGGAGCCTTCTGGGAGCAAAAATGCCCCCCCCAGGAGGTTTGCTTGAGACCCAGAAGGCCCCAAAAAGGGGTGGGGTGGCTGCCCCCCCCAAAAAAGGGCCATGCCCACCCAGTCATGTGACTACGCCCACCAGGCCACGCCCATAGAACCGGTAGTAAAAAGTTTTGAATCCCACCACTTGGTGAGTAGGAAGCCATTCAACTTCTCTGCCTATTTCCCTCTGCTAGAATCTCGTGAGGTCCAATTATTGCTGTCCACCAGACAGCTCCTCCTTTTGTCACCAAGAGAGCAATAGCACTTAGACTTATACACCACTTCACAGTGCTTTACTAAAATCTCTAAGCGGTTTAAAGAGTCAGCCTCTTGCCTCTGGCAATCTGGGTCCTCATTTTACCGACCTCAGAAGGATGGAAGGCTGAGTCAACCTTGAGCCGGTCAGGATCGAACCCCTGGCAGTGAGCAGTGAGTTAGCCTGCAGTACTACATTCTAACCACTGTACCACCACGCCATCAAGATGGCTGATTTCACAATTAAAATATTTGGAAAAAACGGAAGCCATTACGATTATTTCTGCCCTCCCATCAGCTCTACTGGTGGGGAAGATTCCACGGACTTCTTATTCAGAGAGACTTTGCCCCTGTGGATCCGGGGAGTAGAAACTCTCCCTCCTGTCCTCATGTGGTGCCCTTTCTATGATCCCCTCAAGACCTGCTCTGATCGCCCCAAGCATCTCCAAATACAAGAATGTTTGTGTTTATAATTTTTTAAGAGATGCTAACCCCACACCCATGTATCAGGTGGCCAAATATCTGCACTAAGTAATACAGTCCCATAGAATTTTTAATTAGATACATTGTTTTATTGTCCCATTTTTCCCTTCCTCGATAACAAATTGCTGTGTTAAATTATTTCTCTCTTTTTAATGTAAAGGTTGGCCAAAGACTCCAATAGAGACATTTGATCTAGCACCCCATGCTTTACACAGTGGCACCTTGGTACTCAACTGATTTGAAACTCATCAAATTTGGTAGTCAACACATTTTGACACGAGCATTTTTGTCCCGATACTCAATGCATAAGCTAGATCTTGTCAGTGTTGGTTACCTTCTGATTCACTACATTATTTCTTATGGAAAAAACTTATTTGATACTCGTTATTTCTGGTACTCATAGCATCTCCTGGAATCAATTAATGATGAGTACCTAGGTACCACTGTAATTGTAACTGCCCCCAAACTGATCCACTTGCTTTCTGACTGTGAGACCAGATCTATAGTTATGATGAGACGGCCTATTTATTCTTGAAGGTGTCCACACCACTTCTGTTCTAGCTTCTCTCTTTATTTCAGCCTTCTCCAGACTACATTCTCTCCAGACATCTAAATCAACTCTAATTTGGGAGTTGAAGGTCACATTTCTGGAAGGCACCCAGGCAGGGGAAGACCAGTTAATTCCTTTATAAAAGTCTTGAGTTTTACCTTTTTGTCCGGTTGAAGTGGAGGAGTAAATATAGACATCCAATATGTCCATATGAAGAATACTAAGATGATATGGAATACAGTGAGGTAGGCCACTAAGAAGAAGAAGGAAAGTATTAACCAAGGAAGCAGAAATGCCCATTTTGCTCCTAACCCTTTAATCATATCCTTGATTTTCACAATAGACAGCCTCTCTCAAAGTGCCTCTATGCTTAAGATGTGGAGTCTGGGTTTGTTTATTTATTTGAATTTATATACCGCCCATCTCGTGATTCGAAGCAACTCTAGTTAAGGCTTAGGCTAGAAAAGGGAGGCCATGAGTTCTAGTTCTACTTTAGGCTCCCAACCAGCTGGGTTAGTCACTTTCTCTCACCCCAACACAGGAGGCCACGGAAAACCATTTCTGAGAAAAACTTGCCAAGAAAACAGCAGAGACTTGGGCAGGCGATCCCCAAGAATCAGACTTGATTGAACAGAAGAAGAAAAAATGCTTATGAAGGGAAGTGAGACGCTTCAGGGGGAAAAAACGGTCATCCCACGAGGAAGCAAGAGACATTTCTCCCTATGTTATGATTTCTTCAACTGGCCAGGAATACAAAAAAGAAATGCTATTGTTTGAGATCCCTTTCAAACACAAATTGTTGGGGGACAGGGAGGGGGAGGACATAGATTCCATCAAGAAAGGGGCAATGGAGGAGAGAAATCTAATCCCCTTCCCAAGTCCAGAACTGCTAAGAATCCCACTCAACCTAAATGAGGAGCTGAACCAGTCTGGGTAAGCTGCCCAGACCTACCCTGTAGTAAGATGGGTAGCCAATAAGTTAAACAAAACAATACAATTAATAAATAATCAATCAATCACTCACTCAAACTTCCTGGCTAAGCAAGCAATTCGAAACTAGATCTCCAAGGCCCAGCTTCTTCCTTGCATGTTCCCTTAATTCAGGAGTCCCAAAACTTGGCAACTTTGTGGACTTCAACTACCAGAATTCTCCAGCCAGCTATGAGAATTCTGGGAGCTGAAGTCCACAAGTCTTAAAGTTGCCAAGTTTGGAGACCTCTGCCTTAATTAGTTGAGTGCAACTTAGATCCTCCTACATCCATCCACAAGTAATGGGGACTTCCAAGGTCTTATTTTAGGCAGGGAACACTTCAACCACACCTCGGGTGGAAGACTCCCATCAATGAGTCCTTTCTATCTCTGTCTACACTGGGATAATCATACTGGATTATCATAGCAGGTGACTGCAAAAAAATCTAGAGCAGAACAAAGTATAAAGATCAGATATAATAAATATCCACCTACCTTTTTCTACAGAGTTCGTCAGAGTCACTGAAAGAGAAAATAAGGACATCTTCAAATGACGTATCAAAGTTTCCACAAAGAAATATGCTTGCAATTACATATACGCTGACCGTGTCTGAAATTAATTTTTACTTTATGGGTCATAAATCATTGTATTATTAATTCCACTGCATTGATAGTCACTTATTCACTTGATTTATTATCCTTATAACTGAAAGGGCACAAAAACCAAACAATGACATGTGGAGTTACTTCTGAGTACTTACTTTGTCTTTGGTCTACAGACAGAATCTTGCCAGACTAAAGCAAATTTTTTTTCAACAAGTTTATTCATGGAAAGGATGAGAGCTTTGGGAAGAATTTAAATGGACCTGGAGCTGGTTGCTGATCTGCTGTAGATTTATTAAAACCTTCCTTGGAAGTTCTACTGTACTCTTCTACCTTTTCTAATTTCATGAATGAGGGTAAGAAATTCTCTTTTCCATCTGAATTGGATGATTTTTAAAAAATTACATCTGTTGATTTAATTAGCTACCATACTTGGCATATATTAATAAATAAGAATAGCAGTAATAATTATAGATCACATCCACCTTTCACTCCTTCTTTGCTCTGACTCATTTGCCTGCCTGCTTCTTTAAGCTTACCTGTGAATCTCTTTTTACACCAGTCAAAGACATTCATACCTGCCCACATTTAGTTGGACTGAGCTTCCATTCATTCCAAGAGTGCTTATCTTTCCAGGCAAAAAAAGGGAAGCCCAGAATATACATCTGGGGGATAGCAGCCTACAACCGATAGTCTTTTTCTGCTGTGTCATAGCTGCTGTACTGCAAAAAATCACTTGCCATGCTCAATGAAAGCTGTTTTCTAGTCCTACTCTCCTTAAAAGTAGGTGAGCACAACATATACAGTAACAAGTTGAAGCAAAATGGCTTTACCCTTCTTCTAAATGGGAAAAGAAGAAAGCATTGTACATTGACAAATATTTTGTTTCTTGCAGGTTCTTTCATTATGGATTTGGTCATTGCTGTTTGCCAGTGGGCATGGCAAACCAAACCTTTCTGGGGCAGCGTGTATGTGCATGTACACATAATCTGAAAGACTCACCTGGAGGCAAATTAAAACTCAACGATTTTCTGTCTATCTATGATGCAAACTCAGTTTTAATTAACTGAACCTATGGGATTAACAAACCACCAGCTGCTTTAAATTCCCAGGTAAATGGAGTGGCTCACACTTGCTTTGAAACAATTTTACAGACAAGTCTGTTCCCTCTTAAATGAAGGTTGGCTGGTGGTTGATATTGTTGGTTTTCTCTGGTACCATCAACTTCAGGGGCTTCTTGAAGAGAAAGGGATGTTTCTACCTTTAGAGCTCCCTGATGGCTTGTTCACTTTTGTTCCTCTAGAACAAGGGTCCCCAACTTGGTAACTTTACGACTTGTGAACTTCAACCCCCAGAATTCTCCACTAGTCTTAAAGTTGCCAAGTTTGGAGACCTCTGCTCTAGCAAGATTGCACAAGCCCACCCTTGATTTCAGGCCCTGGCTTCACTTGTTGGTTGCTGGGACAAGCCCTCTCTGCAGTCTACTTTCTCTCCCAATTCTCCAATAAGGGTCATTATGTAAATGGGTGAGCTATTTTTGGGAAACTAAGAGCTTTAGCACCACTTTGATTTTTGCTCCAGTCTATCTAGGAGGCCAGACAAAGGAATGAGTCTCAACAGAAGATGGAATTATGTTGCAGACGTCTCAACTACAGAACTTGCTTCTAATGGATTAGGGGTCAGGGGTATCTATCTTTTCTCTCCTGGATAATGAAATATAGGGAGGAGGGGCTCTTAAAGGACCCCATGGTCAGTTCTAAAAGTAGAGACTGCAGCAGACTCCAGAAGTTTTAATGAACTTTGGTCCAGCTGCCATCATTTAACCTTTTTAGATGCTTTTGACCTGGATGATTGAGTCTTCATTTACATTTGCAATACATTTCGGGGAGAAGCCCCTGCATTGGCATGGCAAGAGTTCATTCCAATGATTCTCTCCCTAACTTAAATTTGTCATTTTGACTGTAGAAGTTGCTTGGGTGAGTAATGAAACATCTCAGTTTAATAAATGTTGGTCCAGTTGCCATGGTTTAATCTTTTTAAATGTTGCAGAATCCAGTTTTTAAGAATCAAGTGGGACCTGCCCCAAATTCACCAAGTATTGTAGCTTTAACAAAGTTCTAATCAAATTTAATCCACCCACTCTGTATAATGCTCTTTATAATTACCCTGAGCTGCATTAGCAGGTTGTTGTAAGAAAGCTCCCAGTTTGCCTGTGTTCATACGCACCCTAAACAAACTGCACTTCAGAAAACAAGAAATGCCTTTGCCCTAATGCCAGCACAGAGTCACTTTGCAAAAGACCACCAACTCGGTTCCAGCCAGACTGGGGAATTCTGGGAGTTGAAGTCCACAGAGCTTAAAACTGCTGAGCCTGAGCAGCAGTGCCTTAATGTAAGTGAGATGCTTTAAAGCAGCAGCCGGCGCCTCCTCCCCCCCTCCAAGCTCTCCTGGAAACAAACCAACAAAGTTGAGCTGCTTTTGAGGTGCAGCTTTCACAAGATATTGGAAGCGCTTCCTACAAATCATGTCTGAGGCACTAAGTGCAGTCTGATACGCCAACTGGGAAATCCGGTTTTGTGTGTATATTGATTCTCCTTGCACAACCCCTGCGTTGGTTCAAGGAAGGGGAAGTTACAAAGTCAGGTGAGCAATATAGTCGAATCGAAAGATCCCAGAGAGGCTTTAAGCCAAGAAGAGGGGGGAGGAACATGGCCCTTTTATGTCTTGTGGACTTCAACTCCCAGAATTCCTGAGCCAGCTTTGGCTGGCTCAGGAATTCTGGGAGTTGAAGTCCACAAGTCATAAGACTTAGAATAACTTGTGTCACTTTGAAGTGTACACTAATCGGCATACATTCAAAGGGAATTTCCTTGCATGCAGCTCTCAAAGGGTCACCACCTCCTATATACACTACGTAAACATGACCAACAAATAAACAAATAAATATGCATATACCCACAAACAGGACGCAGAGAAACACCACAGTCTAGTCCGGATGTACAAATGTATAAAAGGCTCATGGTTCCCCACCCTTTGCTCTTTAAATGGATCACCAGCTCCTCTCCCTGCTTCTAGTGGGGAAAGCAAGCCCCAGAGCTTTGCTGGCTGGGGAATTCTGGGAGTTGGTAGTCCACAGGTCTTTAAAAGTGGCCAAGGTTGGAGACCCCTAGTATAGGCGCTCTGGCTTGAACAGGGGTTGGACTACAGGACCTCCAAGGTCCTTTCCAATATACTCTTATCAGGCTGGAGAATTCTGGGAGTTGGAAGTCCACAAGTCTTTAAAGAGGCCAGGTTTGGGCTCCAGAGAGCCAACCCCCCCCCATTAAAAAAAAAAACACCCCACACTCCCTTCTCGATTTTGCCCACCCGGCAGGGCGGAGACGACTTAAAAGGCAGCTGGGCGAGCACCAACCTCGTTTGCAAGGCGAGGAGAAGTCCGGATCCCTTTGCTAGGTTAGGCTCCCTTGGGGGGGGGGGAAGGTTCGTGGGGGAGGGGTGGGGGCACCAGGGCAGGACATTGGGGGGGGCTGTGGGGGGGAGGGGCGACCTGTCCAGGCTCAGCAAGGGGGCAGCGCCTTCCTTCGACCCCCCCTTTGGAAGAGTTGGACGGGGGTGGTCCTGCGCCCCCCCCACCTGGGAATTAGCCCCCCCCCCACAAACCCACCTGGCAACCCAGAGTCCCCAGAAGCCGGGGACTCCAGTGCCCATCATCCCCAGCCCCCGGGAGAGCCGTAGCCCACACCATGTGAGGAGGGGCCCCCGGCTGGGGAGGATGGGAGCGGCAGCGCTGGGGAGGAGGAGAGAAAAGCCCTTCCGCCCAGGCTGGGGACGATGGGTCGCGAGGCCCCCTCCGCCCGCGGCGCCCTCCTCCTCCTCCTCCTCCTCCTACCCAGGCAGAGCTCGACGACGTAGGCGTAGTAGGACCAGAGCACCACCAGCGCGATGATGAGGACGGGCAGCCAGCCGAAGACCCGCTGGCAGCACCGCAACCCCCGCGACAGCGCCATCCCCGCCGCGGCGCCCGTCGCGGGCCGGGCCCGGCCGCATCGGCGCTCGGCTGAGCGGGGCTGGGCGGCGCGCCCGACCCCTCCCTGCCTTCCTCGCTCGCTCGCTCGGGGCTCGGCTGTGGCGCCTGGCTGGCGAGCGCGCGGCGCGACGGGAAATGTAGTGCCGGCAGCGGCGTGGCAGGCCTCCCTGTCTGGAGGGCGCCCGTGGGGCAGCGCGGACGGCAGGGAGACGCGCATGTGCACGCCCAGCTCCCGAGGAAGGGGCGGGAGAGGCCGAGCGCTGGCGGGGAGGTTGGGGGAGCAGCTGGGAGGGGATCGCGCGCTGCTCTCCCGAACGGTGGATGGAAACTTTTCATCCTACAAATAAGGAGGAATTTCCTTGACAGGGAGAGCAATCAACCAGTGGAACAGAAGTTGCCTTCGGAAGTTGAGGGAGCTTCATCACTGGAGGCTTTCAAGAAGAGACTGGACTGCCATTGGTCAGAAATGGTGTGCGGTCTCCCGCTTGGGCGTGGGGGGCAGGGGTTGGACTAGATGACCTACAAAGTCCCTTCCAACTCTGATTATCTGTTAAATACCTGTTAAGCAGGAAAACCTACACCAAAACCACAAATGGTTGTCCAGCCTCTTAAAAGCTTCTAGGGTTGGAGCATCTACAACTTCTGAAGGCAACTTCTGTTTCACTGGTTGATTGTTCTTACTGTTAGCAAATTTCTCCTTAGTTCTAGGTTGCTACTCTCCTTGATGAGTTTCCAACCTATTTCTCCAAAGCACCAGAAGGCAGGTCAAGTGGAAACTCTTGAAGGAGAGAAGAAATCTAGAACAAAGGAGAAATTTCCTGACCATGAGAACAATCAACCAGTGGAACAGACATTGCCTTCAGAAGTTGTGGGAGCTTCATCACTGGAGGCTTTCAAGAGGAGACTGGGCTGCCATCAGTCAAAAATGATGTAGGGTCTCCTGCTTGGGCAGGGGGTTGGTTGGATGACCTACAAGGTATCTTCCAACTCTGTTTTTCTACATTCAGTGGAATGATTTGCCTTCAGAAGTTGTGGGAGCTTCATCACTGGGCCTCAGGGAAGCCTCCTAAGGGGTGGTTTGCTCCCAGGAAGGCAAAAAAAAAATGGAGCGCAGGGGTGAGGTTTGCTGTTCTCCTCCCTTCATGTTTTGCTTTCCTGGGCCTCAGGGAAGCCGCCTGGGTGAAGCAGTAAGACAGCGAGGGGAATCCCAGCACAGCTGATCATAGGAAGAGCTGAGGGTCTGGGGGGGAAAGAAAAAAAAGAAATAATTTAAAGGAGTGACTGGGCAGGGAAGAAACCCAGTCAGCGATGTTGGGCATGCACACAATGTTGTGCATGCACGATAAGGACTGACTGGGAGGGGCGAGCAGAGAGGGGCAGGACCAGCCAGGGGAAAGATTTGCCAGTTCTCTGAACTGCGCAGAATCATAACAACCAGTTCTATAGAACCGGTCTGAACCAGTAGAATCCCACCCCTGGGCTGCTGGTGTGTGGCTGCCCCTGGAGGCAGAGGGGCAGGTGTTTCTTTAGGCACAATCTTCACAATGTCTTTTTAAGATGAATAATATTGAATCTTTATGCATATTTCCCTTTCAGTTCCTATTCATTTGGGCATTTACAAAAAAACCACCCTTGATTCTCTAGATCTCTAAGACTAGATTACAGATTGAATTCTTTATTGTCATTGTATGTATATACACAGTATCCATACAACAAAATTCACATAACACCCAGAGACCAGACTCAACATGCACACACACATGACAATCCCCAAACTCACCCCCACCCGCCAAAATTCCCCACCCCCTAAAAACACACAAGCATCCACCCAACAGGCCAAGTAATCCTGTCCAACAGCTCATTGATGGTGGTCCTTATGTTCATTGTTAAGTGCAATTATAGCTCTGGGATAAAAACTGTTCAGAAAACGTGTGGTCCGAGTTTTATTTGTTCTGTATCTTCTGCCAGAAGGCAACAGTTTCACAAAGATTGTGAGCAGGATGGGAAGAGTCTCTGAGAATGTTGTGTGACTTCCTCAAACAGCGAGATGCGAAGATGTCATCCAGGGCTGGTAGCTGATACGAGGGACAACATTTTAATTTGGACTTCAACTACAAAAAAGGAAAGGCAAAATCCGTTGCTTCCCAAGCTGTCCAGTCAACTGACAGTTGTCCACTCAGATGGACTAGCTCTGGCTAGGGGATTCAGGGCTCACTTGCAAAATCCCCTTAAAGTTGGCTAAACAATTAAAAGGCCTGGTTGCCAGCTGATGATTATTTTTCAAATCTCAGGTCCAGGCCAATCACAGCCTTGATTGTGACGTCAGCAGTCCTCCTCATTGGCTGGAGCTTGGCAATGTCCAGCATCCTTAGTGAGTCTGGACCACAGTGCTGGGAGGTTCTGCTCAAAATCCCTGGAAAGCGACTACTTTGCTCAACAACTGCAATCCTGGCACCACGAGGGAGGGGGTTGGGGAGGAGGGTCTGGATCCTGGCATGGTGGAAAATAGGCTCTGGGCTTGCAAGAACTCTATAGGTGAGGGAGTCAAAATGTTGGAACTGCTTAATGGAACGGGGCACATGCTATCATGTATGGTGGAGCTGTGAAAAAGCACAAGAGTTTTGGCACAGGATTTGGAAGTCTCTGGAAGAAATGATGGTGTTTAAAATAGACCATAGACCAGAATGCTTTTTATTGGGAATTATACAAAAAAAAACATAAGGAACAGTTATACTTGATAATACATGTAATCACTGTGGCAAGAATGGTGTTTGCCCAGAAGTGGAAGGAGAAAGAAATCCCTAGTGAAGTGGAAGTAATACATTAATTAATTAATTAATTTATTACTTAGCGCATCAGTGATGGCTCTCAAGAAAACATCCCAGCCTAATCCTGACAACTCGCTTTCTCTTGTGTCCAATCTCCACATTCACATAAACAGAAAAAAGCTCTCATTTGGGCAGTAGATGACTTTCATTCCTTCATCTTTCCTGAATGGTTGGTATTCATCACTCTTTACCAACTGTGCAGGAAGAAGTTTCTAACCATATAGTTGTCAATGTTCTTAAATTTATCTATCTATCTATCTACCTATCTACCTACCTACCTACCTACCAGCTGCCCATATCACTATCCAAAGCAACTCTGGGTGGCATTCCTGAACTGCTGTAAAGTAAAAGGTCTATATCAGGGGATAAATGAATTGAAAAGTCCCAATTTCATGTCTCAGGTTCACAATGTACGGTATTTGGGAGAAGCCTAGGTGGTTGAGTCCTCAATCCTGATTGATAGACATTGATTTTTGCCTTACATTTCAGGACTATCATAAAGAAAACAACCAAAGTGCTTGGTTTTCTTGGTCCATTCCTATGCAGATCTTTGGATGTTGGCAATATCCAAAGCCTACTAGATGGTCTTCCATCCAATTGTGTCAAAGATTGATAAAAGGTACACACTAACACTTTGAATGCACATTGCGTTCTTGTGAAATATCAGATTTGTTTTCAGATAATCTTGGTCCAAGCCAGACAATTGTGCATGATGTCCAGTTTACACACATACACACACAATATGTATGCATGTATGTAAATGAGCATACATTACAAAGTTACCAGGCTGTAGTCGGTAGCCATTAAAATATTCAGAAAGAATGTTTTTATGATTAGAGTTCTATTTGTCAGATGTGTTTGACTGCTGGGCTGTAACTTGCAGCCTTCTGCCCACATTAGTCTTGATGGTGCTTAAACACTTCTTAAATTAAGACAATAAACTGTTCATTCCTAATCCCAACAGACATCCAGCAAGGTATCATGGTAAATGGTACCAAAAATGGCTGTGATTAAGAAAAATGAACCAGGATGGTTGCAATAAACCAGGAAGGTTGTAAAAAATAAGGAAAAAATCATGGGAATGATTGATCCAATATTGGGAGAAAATGGCAAGGAGGTGACAGGCAGCAGGGAGAAAGCAGAACTGCCATTCATTCTTTGTACCTGTCTTCATGGAAAAGCAAAAAAATAGCCCAATTTACCAAAAGCAATACCATAAAAGACAGATTGGCAAGAAAATTGTAAAAGAATGCCTATCCACTAGATAAATTTAAATCACAGGGCCAGATGGACTGCATCTGCACTTGAATAGTCTAACAAACAGAAGGACCAGGGGTGACATGGTAGCAGTCTTCCAGTACTTGAGGAAATAGACTAGACTAGAATTCTTTATTAGTGCGATTGGAGACATATTACTTATTACACAATATTACAAAGAGAGGATCAACCTATTCTCCAAAACACCTTAGGACAGTACAAGAACTAACAGATGGAAACTTATTGAAGAGAGATCCAATCTAGAATTAAGGAAAATTTTTCTGTCAGTGAGAACAATGAACCAGTGGAATGGCTTGCCTCCAGAAGTTGTGGGTGCTGCATCCCTGGAGGTTTTTAAGAGATTGGACAGGCATTTGTCCAGAATGGTATGGGGTCTCCAACTTTGGCCACTTTAAGCCTGGTGGACTTCAACTCCCAGAAGAATTCTGGGAGTCGAAGTCCACCAGGCTTAAAGTGGCCAAAGTTGGAGACCCCTGCTCTAAATCAGTGTCCCTCTTGGAAGATATGTGGACTTCAACGCCCAGAATCCCCCAGCTGAGGTTGAGAAAGGGGGAAAGCTGGCTGGACCTACAACACCGCCTTTGGTCTGATCTAAGTATAGTATATAAAATCATACATTGCAATGTCCTACCTGTCAATGAATACTTCAGCTTCAACCATAACAACACAAGAGCAAACAATAGATACAAACTCAAGGTTAATTGCACCAAACTTGATTGCAGGAAATACGACTTCAGCAACAGAGTGGTCAATGTCTGGAATACTCTACCTGACTCTGTGGTTTCTTTCCCAAAACCCAAAAACTTTAATCTTAGACTGTCTACTATTGATCTCACCCCCTTCCTAAGAGGTCTGTAAGGGACGTGCATAAGCACACCAACATGCCTACCGTCCCTGTCCTATTGCTTCTTTTAATTTTTTCTTATATGTATCCATAGTTATGTATTCATAACTATGTTTTTACTTATACCTATTACCTTGTAAGCAATTGACAAAAATAAATAGATAAAAATGAAAAAAATAAAATAAAAAAATAAATTCTGGGAGTTGAAGTCCCCCAGGCTTAAAGCTGCTAAGGTTGGAGACTCCCTGGACTAGACTAGAAGACCTTCAAGGTCCCTTCCAAATCTGTTAGTCTTGTTGCAGCTCCGCCAAAGGTCACCCCGAAGAAAGACCAGCGATGTTTCCGCCTGATGGATGCATCGGGAACGTGGAACGGGCATTAGCGATCGATTTCCTCCAGGGCGAAGATGGTACGAACCTTGCCAGTGGAGTTGGCTTTAGGGGCAGCCACTGCAGCTCAACGCGCCCTGGTCTTCGTCGAGGTCTCCCTGGACGGGAGTGACAGAAGGGCGGGTGCGGGGGGACCTCTGCTGCCGATGGGAGAAGCTCTGGGAAGGGGGAGGAGGCAGCCAAGAGGCGCCTCGCCTCGGGCGCTCCTTAAGGTCTCCGCACAAATCCTCGCTCGCAGCCGCTGAGACCGTGGGGGAAGCCCACGAGGCTTCCGAGGCGCCGCCACCCTCGCGGGCTGCTCTCCAGCCTCCGCCGCGGTCGCCCCTCCTCTCTATCGCGGGACGTCCCCGCCGCGCCTCGCGACCGGCACCGCGCGGCTAAAGGCTCCCGAAGAAGGCGGCCGGCGCCCCGCGTTTCTCCGCCGCGCGGCTCAGGCGGCTCCTCCGCTCGCAGCTGAAGAGCGCGGCGCTTCCCGCCCTTCCGGAGCTGTCCTTTCAGCACCACGGCGCGCCAGCCCGCCGGGAAGGACCGGGAGAGGAGGAGGAGGCGCGGTCGGGGAGCCGCCCGGCCAGCCGCCCCCGACGCCGGGCGCCCGGGCTTCCAGGGGCCGGGCCGGGGGGGGGGGAAGCCGATGGCGGCGGCGGCGGCGGCTTCGTGGGCGCTGTGGCGGCGTGAGGGGCGCCGAGCGAAGGAAGTGTTCCCCGGGTGCGGAGCGGAGCGCGCATGCGCCCCCCCTCTGGCCGCCCCCTCCTTTCCGACCCGATCGATTTCTCAAGGTGTTCCCTGCCCGGCGGAAGATGGCGACGGACTAAGGCGAGCGGCGGGCGCGGGAGGGGGAGATGGACAGGCCTGGCCGCCGCGCCCGGGCGCTCCGGAGTGGCCTGAAGCGCAAGAGGAAAGGCGAGTGAGGGCGGGAGGCAGGGAGGGAGGGCCGAGGCAGGCGGGGGGAGGGAGGGAGCCAGCCGGGCCCGTCGGGACGGAAGATGAAGCGGGCCAAGCGGTGAGGCCCGGAGCGCCGGACCAGCAGCCGGGACGCCCGGGAGGAGGGGGAGGAGGGAGATGCCCGGACGGCGCGGCGCGGCCTCCTCCCGCCCGGGCCGGCCATGCTGAGAAGCGCCGCGGCGGCGCAGCACCATGCGCCGGGCCCCGGCAGCCCTTAGCGGCCTCGCGGGGGGAGGCTGGGGGCGTCCGCGCGGGGCTCAGCGGCGGCGGTGGAGGAGGAGGAGCGGGCGGGGCCGGCGGGCTCTGGTCGCGGGCCGCAGGGCGAGCCGCCATGGGGCCGCCCCTCCCCTTCCCACCGGGCCCGGGCGGCGGCGGCGGCGCGAGCGGCGGTAGGTGACGTTCTGCTCGCGGAGGGGGCGCCCGGAGGAGCGGCCGAGCCCGGGAGCCCCCCCGCCGCCGCCGCCGCGCCGCCCCCGAAAAATATGACCAGCGGCGCTTGGATGCAGCCACGGGAACATGAGGCCGCCGCCGCCGCCGCCCTAGCCGCCCGCCTGGGCCAGCCGGGCCAGCCCGAGAAGCCGTGCGCCGACTCGGAGCGGGCGCAGAAATGGCGCTTGTCGCTGGGCTCGCTGCTCTTCTTCGCCGTCCTCCTCTCCGACCGCCTGTGGCTCTGCGGCGCCGCCGCCGGGACGCGGCTCCGAGCTGAGGCCAGGAGCCCGGCCATGTCGCCGCCCGGGCCCGCCCTGGTCGGAGGGCCGCGCAACCGGAGCGCCGAGGGCCCCGCCCCGCCGCCCTGCTCGCCCGCCGACCCGACCCGCCGCCCGGACCTGAGCTCGGCCTGCTCGCAGCGGCGCCTCTTCCAGCAGGGCTCTCTGGCCGCCTTCGCCGCCGTGCCTCTCCGGCTGCCCGCGGCCGCCGCCCTCGCCGCTGCCGCCGCCGCCGCCGCCTCTCCCCAGCTGGACTTCCTGGAGGGCCACTTTCGGACCTTCCGCCTCCCCTTTTGTGACGCTTACACGGCCTGGGACTTGCTGCTCGGCATGGCCGGCCCGGAGAGCCTGGACTGCAGCTTGGCCAACCTGCTGATGGATTTCCTGTCTGCTGCGGCGGGAGCCCAGCGCGGGGAGGCCTGCAGCAGCTGCCTGGAGGCGTATCAAAGGCTGGACCAACACGCTCAGGAAAAATACGAGGAGTTCGAGCTTTTGCTGGAGAAATACCTGCAGGCCGAGGATTATTCTGTGCGCTCCTGCATCAGAGACTGCAAGGTAGGAAGGCGGTGGAGCGGGAGGGGGGCACCCAGAAATGTTTCCCCTGCAGCCAGACCCCCTTGGCCTTGGCCTGGCTTTGGGTGCAACAGCTGCTCAGCCTGTTGGGATTCCACTGGCCGCTGCTGTGCCTCCTCCCTCCCTCCTCTCTTGACCACCAGAGTGGGCCTTCTCTGGCTGCTGATAAGCCAGATTTTGTCTGGACAGATGGGTTGAGATGTGAGGAATGCCAGCCACAGAGAGAGCCAGGCCTTCTTGCAGGCTGGCTGCTTTAAAAGGCTAATGTTGCTTTTCGTGCAGCACCCCTGGTCAGAATTTCTTGGGAAGGATGTAGATTGTCCTCAGTGATTTGCTGAGAATGGCTGGGAATCTCATCTTCCTTGGTAGCTAAATAGCCTTGTGATTAAGTTGCCACTCAGGACAACTCACCTTGGCTTTTCTATGTAAGGCTCATTCTTTTGATCTAGAACCAAGGGACATGTTTTTGAAAGCTTCTCTCCCATGTGTTACTTTTATTAAGAAGGCAATGGATCTGCCTTCTTGACAACACTCTCTATTGCATTGTAGTGTAATCTCAACTTTTGACCAGTGTTGCTAGCTGCCTTGAGCTGCCTTGCTGAACAGGGAACATTTAATTATTATGTATTCCTGTAGATGTCCCAAAGTGTTCTGTTTAACTGTGCATCAGTTTATTATACTTTCCAAACTTTGCATACATCAAAGTGTTTTAGAAATTTTACTTTGGGATGTTTAATCCGTTTGATGTTTGATAACTGCTCTAACACATCCCAAAGACTCTTCCAAAAGTTGCCCCTACTAATAGACATGAGCGTGCCATTGGCCAAATGGATGTGGCTGGGTTTGGGTCAACGGAACCTCAGGCCCAGTTCCATGGGTAGCATTTCCAGGTATAACTTGCATAGAACTCAGCAGAAGGTAACTGGGAGGCCAGGGCTCTGGCTTGGGCACAGACTCCCCCAGCCACCTCTGGAAATAAGATATCCCAATTAAGAATTGAAGCCCAGAGAATTAATAGCTCTTGCAGGGACAGAGAAGAGTAAGAAGAGTTGAAAATATGACCTGGAGCATTTCTGGGTTGTAAAGAAAATTTAACTCCAAATTGGCTGTATTTTGTGAATCTTTTAAATGTCTCAACAAAACCAAGAACAAATACAACACTCTATTTATTAGGTACTGTAAAATTAATCCTCATATGGATTTTCTTTACATACAAAATAATTTTCAGTTTGCATGCAATGTAAGTTTCAGTATTCTTCATATAAGAATTAATTTGAAAGTTAGTTCCTCTCTGAAAAGATTTTAATGTTTCATAACATTAAATGCACCATTTTTGGAAAGTGGAATGTGCCATCAAGAAACAAGTACAGGGGACACGGATTTCCATACGGACTTGGAAATGTAGGTAGACTTGCTGTTTCCATTAACTAGTGTAGTTCTGTCCAAAATTGTTCCTCATACAGAATTAACATTAAGAAAAAATAATCACATTGTCATAGGATGTTTTTAATTTGGATCTGGAGCATTAAATGTACCTTCTCTCTGTCCTCTGATCCCACAATAAATTATTCCACCTCATTATAGCATTATATTAAAAGTACATGTTTATATCATGCATGTTGAATATAACATATAGTTTAGGCTTTTAATATTAATTGGAGAGGAGAGGATACACATTTCTGGTGATTCTATTGATACTTGCATATCAGCTTTGATGTTGGGACCTTCATGGGGAGAAGGAATGAAGAATCCTTGAGATTTTCTGCATTGTCACAATATGGAAAAGAAACCATAATTGGAATGGAGAAGGTTTAGTTCCATCGACAATGCAAGATTTATACACTTGGGTGAGAGGGGAATCGTCCTCTCATCTTAACTTTTGGAGGAGGCTGGTATGTAGGTGTGTGGTTTGTTTCCTTTGGAGATTGGTAATGATCCAGTGTGTCTCGGTGTGTCCAGTGCTACGTCATTTTATTTTGTCTGGTGTTCTGCTAACTTAAAAAAAGTAAGGATTGGCTTCCAATGACAAGCTCATCATATTTCACTCCTATAGATGTTCTCAGAAAAGAGTCAGTGATGAAAAGCATCCAGAAGAAGACACAAACAAATTGGAGCTGGCGTTAGACAGGATTTGATTTAAAAGTGTAACTTTTCCCAAGTCATCTACTTTTTTTTTCACTGACTTCTTAAATAAAGCAGTCCTCAATCCAGGGAAAAACATTGTATCGCTGGTATTAGAGTGTTGCATATTGTATTATGAGTATATTTTAGCAACATATTCAAAAACTTTGAATGACTTTTTTCTATGTTTTCAGATATAGTGCATAGAACATATATACATAGAACATAGAACATGCCAGGCCCCTGGTGGAGACCAACTCTGAGGGAGAGGAGGAACAGCCGACAGGGAGTGGAAGTGGGGCTCCGGAGGTTGTGGAGGAGGCTGGGCAAGGGCAGAGGCCAGTTGAGCAGTCAGAGGAGGACCCAGGCCCATCCCCTATCCATCCTAAGGAGGAGAGGATAAGGGAGAGATGTGGTCTACTCGGGAGCAGAGGGCCTTGATCCTCTGGGCTGCAGATGTGACAACTGAATAAGAGGACGGACATGCATATGGGTGAACGCTGGAAACAAAGTGTGGAAGTATCTCTAGTTTATGGCTCCTCTCTGAGTTTGGCATCCTTCCCAGTGTGTGTTCTGTTATCTGTGGACGTCCTCCAGCCCTTATCTTGCCTGGTTTGTGTTGCTTTTTCTCTCCTTCTTGTAACGCTTGTGTGGGAGTTTTTTTGTCTTCCGTCAAGGATATTTGGAGCTTGGAAGCAAAGTGAAGGAATAAAAGGGGCTTCACCGGGTTTTTGTGACTGTGTTTATTTTGTATCCCCATCCTGGGTCATCACAGAACATTAAAGTTGAAAAAGTCCTTGGAGGTCTTCTAGTCCAACCCCCGGCTTAAGCAGGAGACCCTATACCATTTCAGAAAACTGGTCTCTTTTTGAAATCCTCCAGTGATGGAGCTTCTGAAGGCAAGCCATTCCACTGGTTGATTGTTCTCACTATCAGAAAATTTCTCCTTAGTTCTAGGCTGCTTTTCTCCTTTATTAGTTTGCACCCATGGTTTTTTTTTTCTTGCCTTCAGGTCCTTTGGAAAATAGGTTGCCCTATTTTCTTTGGGGCAGCCCCTCAAATATTGGAAAACTTCTATCCCCTCTCCCCTAGCCCTTCTTTTCACTAGACCAGACTTACCCAATTCCTGCAACCGTTCTTCATATGTTTGAGCCTCCATCCCCCTAACGATCTTTATGGCTCTTCTCTGCACTCTTTCCAGAGCCTCAACATCTTTTTTACATTGTGATGACCAGAACTGGATGCCGTGTTCCTTTTAACATGTATATATGAAGCCCTCTGATTTTTTTCTTTAGAGGATTTAAGAGGTATTACAACACTGCTAAGCTCTCTTGCTGTGCAGTGCAGGTCAGACAGCAGCTTGAGGAAGTAGAAACCTAATACAATGGTAATATTGTGAATGAGTATTTCTTCCTCTGGAAAGTGGGAAATTGTCTATTCTGAATCAATGCATTCCCCCAAAGAATGGTCCCAGTTCTTTCATTGTCAATGAGGCCTAATCTGTATGTGCTGATATACCAGCTGTACCCACTCCTATATAGGTAGTCCTCGACTTACGACCACAATTAAGCCCAGCATTTCTGTTGTTAAGTGAGACATTAGTTAGGTGAGTTTTGCCCCATTTTATGACTTTTCTTGCCATAGTTGTTAAGTGGATCTCTGCAGGTGATAAGTTGGTAACTTGGATGTTAAGTGAATCTTGCTTCCCCTTTGACTTTGCTTGTCAGAAGATTGCAAAAAAGGTTCACGTGACCCCCGGGACACTTCAACCGTCAAAAATACAAGTCAGTTGCCAAGCATCTAAATATAAACCATGTGATCATAGGGATACTGCAAAGGTAACTTGGTAACTATAAAAAATGGTCATAGGTCACATTTTTCAGTGCCATTGGAATTTGAACGGTCACTAAATGAACTATTGTAAGGCAAGGACTACCTATACAGGAATGAGTCGTACACAATCTTTTCATGAATTGGGAAAATTATTCAATTTGAGCTGCCTTTTGTACTAGCTCAAAAACTACACAACTGGTTGCTAAAGGGAGTACACCTTGAATTCATCCTCTGTGCTGTGTTGGCTGTGCATTACTTTAAGAGCCAAGGCTAAAATGCACGTGGTCTGAGGCAGTATCACGGACTCAGGAAGCTATAATATTTGGGAAGAGCAGAGGTCTCTTCACTGCTGATCTTGCTTTTCTTACAACAGGCTTGTATAAAACCTGGCTGAGTTTTGAGCAACTGCTAATGTGATATTTTGGGACTTAGAGTGTGCTGTGAACAGAACACCTTTGCTACTCAAGCTATGTTTCAGATTAACAGAGTTGGAAGGGACCTTGTAAGTCATCTAATCCAACCCGCCGCCCAAGCAGGAGACCCTACACCGTTTCTGACCAATGGCAGTCCAATCTCTTCTTGAAAGTCTCAAGTGATGATGCTCCCACAACTTCTGAGAGCAATTACTGTTCCATTGGTTGATTGTTCTCACCATCAGAAAGTTTTTTCCTTATTTCCAGGTTGAATCTCTCCTTGTGGTAATGTTTCCTGTGAGGTAATGCAATTTCAGGGCAACTTGTGAACTTGTCTTCTCTCAAAAATGGAGAGATTTTTTTAGAACTACGCCGCCTTCGGTCCGATCTAAGTATAGTATATAAAATTATACGTTGTAATGTTCTACCTGTCAATGAATACTTCAGCTTCAACCATAACAATACAAGAGCACACAATAGATACAAACTCAAGGTAAACCGCACCAAACTTGATGGCAGGAAATACGACTTCAGCAACAGAGTGGTCAACGTCTGGAATACTCTACCTGACTCTGTGGTTTCTTCCCCAAACCCCAAAAACTTTAACCGTAGACTGTCTACTATTGACCTCACCCCTTTCCTAAGAGGTCTGTAGGGGGCATGCATAATTTATTTATTTATTTATTTAATTAAACTTTTATACCGCTCCCTCTCCCAAAAAGGGACTCGGGGCGGTGTACAGCCTACTAAAAACATATAATAAATACTCAATAAATACAATTAAAATAAATTAAACCAAATTGATCCGGCTGTCTAACCCAAAAATAGAGTTAAAAATTAAAAACTAATAAAACCCCGATTAAAATTAAGTTAAAAACTAAAATACAGTTACTGGGCCAGGCCAGCCTGTTTAAAAAATAGGGTTTTCACTGCGCACCGGAAGGTCAGAATATCCGTCATAGCCCGTATCTCCGGGGGGAGATCATTCCAAAGGGAGGGGGCTCCCACAGAGAAAGCCCGAACCCTCGGGGCCGTCAACCGACAACGGCCGGGTGGCGGTACCCCGAGGAGGGCAACCCTGTGGGAGCGTACTGGGCGGCGGGAGGTTGATGATGGCAGCAGGCGGTCCCGTAAGTTTATAAGCGCACCAACGTGCCTACCGTCCCTGTCCTATTGTTTCTTTTTTCTTGTTCGTGTCCATTTCATGTATTTATTTCCATGTTTATACTTATACCTGTTGTCTAATAATTGTATAAATAAATAAATTAATATAAAAAAATAAAAATAAAGATGGTTTTCAGAGGTAAACCAGAAGTTAGATAGCCAAAAGAGGAGCTGTTGCGTATTCAAAACAAAATTCCGTCTTCATTCATGGCTGTTACTGTGTAAATCTGGCCCTTCTCCTCTCTGAAATATTTAAACCTACTAGGAGCAGAGACATGGTCAGAACTGTCCACAGGATGCAGGCTTTTATCACTGTAGCAAAAGTAACAATGTGCCACCCTGATGCAATTCCATTGCTTTTGAGGAGAAATGTCATAGTGACTATACAAAAGGGGTGACACTTGTCTTCTATTGATGTGATGCTGCTTTCATCATTTGCCATCTGCCACCCCATCCCAGTCCGTGAAAGATTCTGGAGGCAGCCTAGAGACCCGCATAGAATCAAAGTGTGCTCCATGATCCATCCAGGACAAGGTACTACGTAAAGATCTTAATGCCAAGGATCATGCTAGACATTTTCATCCCTGTGGTCTGCAGCTCCAGATGGAGCTGTGGAACTAAATCCACAGAGTTATGGGTGTTGTTGACATTTGGGAGAAAGGGTTTTTGCTCTTCCCTCTCTAGAATTGATCAGCTGTGTCACCTGACCCACTTTTCCTATTTGTGTGACATTCTGACTTCATGACCCAATTAAAGCATGTTGCACAAAACACACCAGCTAGCTCTGTTAACATTGATTCAATGAAACCCAGCTTTTATTATAACCCCACCAATGACTTTTTGGAGTGTGACAGAGATGTGCCTTCTCCTGCCCTCAGAAATAGTTCTGAACTCTTGATCTGGCAAATAGAGTTGCCGGATCTTTGATCAATATTTTTATAAAGGCGCATCTAGGAATGGATGTTTTCTCAGGTTTTTTTTTCAGGTTTTCTCAGGAAAAGTGTGGGACAAAGGGGAAAAAGAAAGAAAAGGCATTGATCTCTGACTCCCATTGGTGCAGTAGAATGAGATAGTAATATCAAACCTCAACTTTTTATTTTTACATAATAACAGGCCATTTCTATAACAACAAACCTATTAATCGGTAAAACCTAAAATCAGAGTTCTGCTCAAGTCAGAACCTTGAGGTACCCACTGCTTACTTCCCTCCATAGTCTACTACAGTTCCTTGTGTCTATAGCAATTTACCTCATCATAAGTATTGGATTCTGTGGTTTGTTATTGCCTACCTGGTGGGTTTACTGAAGGCAGCTGTCCATCTGATCATAAAATTGGTATAATTGTTTATATCCAGGCTGCTGTATCCTAGGATAAGTGATGCCCATAAAGTCTCAGCACCTCAGATAAAAATCATCAGGCAAATAACTGAGGAAAAGGGATAGAACATTCCTAGAAAGGTATGCTGCTCTGAAAATATAGATATGAAACATTTCTGTCTGGCAATTTCCTGGATTTGGGCTAATTTCTGTGGTGTTTGATTCATTGTTTGATTCAAATGATCTATCTGGGCCACCATATAATAATGATGTTGGGCCACAGAAGCAAAGTCTTCATAATCTTTTCTGAGAACAGTGATGCTGCAAAGGATCATCATCGTCTGGGTATAAAACTGGAACTGTTTTTTTTTTCCCTCCTGTAAAAAAGGAAGTAACAAGTTAACAAAATTACTGTCAAACCACTCAAGAGATATTAGAACTGGAAGCAACACAGGAAACAATTCAAGGACACAAAATTCTAGTAAATAGGTTTATTTCAAAAAACTGTCACAAAATGACTGTAAAATAATTCCAGTGACTGCTTATGTAACAATTCAAGCCCTAATTATAGTGAAATCAAGGATAACATTTTTGTGGCTTTTTCTTTATACTGCCAGAGGCATACAGGAGAGACCACCTAACCAAGCAGATGAAATCGATGAACTTTTTGCTAATCAGTTAGCTAAGTTATGCAGGAAGCCCGCTATAGAATAGAATAGAATAGAATTCTTTATAGAATAGAATAGAATTCTTTATTGGCCAAGTGTGGTTGGACACACAAGGAATTTGTCTTGGTGCAAACGCTCTCAGTGTACATAAAAGAAAAGATACATTCGTCAGGAGTCAAGAATCATCAGGTACGACACTTAATGATAGTCACAGGGTACAAATAAGCAATCAAGTCATAAGAGGAAACAGTCAATATAGATCATAAGGATACAAGTGACAAAATTCCAGTCATACAGTCACAAGTGGGAGGGGACGGGTGATAAGGAGTGATGGGAAGATTAATAGTGATAGTAGTGCAGATTTTGTAAATAGTTGGACAGTGTTGAGGGAATTATTTGTTTAGCAGAGTGATGGCTTTCGGGGGGGAAACTGTTCTTGTGTCTAGTTGTTCTGGTGTGCAGTGCTCTATAACATCGTCTTGAGGGAAGGGGTTGAAACAGTTTATGTCCGGGATGTGAGGGGTCTGTGAATATTTTCACAGCCCTCTTTTTGACTCATGCAATATACAGGTCTTCTATGGAAGGCAAGTTGATAGTAATTGTTTTTTCTGCAGTCCTAATTACTCTCTGAAGTCTGAGTGTGTCCTGTTGGGTTGCAGAGTCAAACCAGACAGTTATAGAGGTGCAGATGATAGACTCCCATCATTCCTCGGTAGAACTGGATCCGCAGCTCCTTGGGCAGTTTGAGCTTTCTGAATTGGCGCAGAAAGAACATTCTTTGTTGTGCTTCTTTGATGACGTTTTTGATGTTAGGTGTCTATTTTAGGTCATGTGACGAGAACCTAGAAATTTGGAGGTCTCCACTGTTGCTACTGTGTTGTCTAGTATTGTAAGAGCTGGTTTCTCCTGAAGTCTACCGCCATTTCTATAGTAGTAATGTAGGACTTTAATTACCCTGACGTGAACTGGGAGGCAAACTCTGCATCAAGTGGGAGATCAGGTTCCTAACGAACCGACCAGACCACTTTGTCATCCGAAAAGTAGAAGAGGGAACCAGTGAGAGAGAGATGAAAGAAGGGGTTGAGGTTGCAGGAACTTTAGGGGAGAGTGACCATGTCATATTGGAACTCAGCATAATGTAGGCACAAGTAATTAAATAAAGTCAAACGAGCATCTCAGACTCTAATAGAGCTGATTTCAACCTCTTAGAGAGAATGTAGGAAGGATTTCATGGATGGAAATCTTAAAGGGGAAAGAAATCAAAATGCTTGGGAAAATTGAAAAAGTGAGATTATAAAAGGCCACAGAAAAAGAAAAACAAAAACCCCGGATGAAACCAGCATGGTTGCATAAAGAACTCTCTGATAAACTGAGAGACAAAAATAAGTATTTTTGAAAAATGGAAAGCGAGACACATAACTAAAACAGAATATTGGCAAAAACCCTGAATCTGCAAGGATGAAGTCAAGAAAGCTAAGGCTCAGAATGAATTGAGACACAATAATAGAATAACAGAGTTGGAAGGAACCTTGGAGGTCTTCTAGACCAACCCACTGTCCAGCAGGAGACCTTATACATGTTAGACAAGTGGTTGTCCAATCTCTCCTTCAAAACCTCCAGTAACGGAGCCTCCACAACTTCTGAAGGCAACTTCTGTCCCACTGGTTCATTGTTCTCACAGTCAGGAAATTTCTGCTTAGTCCTAGGAGTTTTTAGTTCTCCTTTTTGTCTCTCCTGTGGCTAATGTTGAAGTAGAACTTAAATGCAAGTGAGGTTGCCATCTAGATATATGTATTAAATTTATATTATTTAATACAAATGTATTAAAGAATAATAGATGAATAAAAGTTGAAAAAAATAAATAAAATCTTAGCTAAAAAGAAAAAAAAAGTATCTCGTGTGATGGTAAAAATGAAATACCAGCTGGTAACTAGTGTAAAAGATTATAGAAGAATAAAATACAGGTACCCTGCTCAACAGTAGTAACTGCAAGAGGAAGCCTTTGTTAGGAAAGGGCTTCTGCTTGAGCAGGTGTTGGACTAGAACAGTGGCTCCCAAACTTGCTGTGGTGCCAGCAGTGGGGTGGGTAGAGGGGATGGTTTTGCACAGGTGCCCACTGCTTGCACAATTGGAGCTTCGCATGACTGCACGCTCTCGCATCACATGGGCAGCCCAGTTCCCATGGCACAGTGGATTGGTACTGGGCTGTTGCCAGGGGTTGGAGACTTGTGCACTAGAACACCTCCAAGGCGCCTCCCAGCTCTGTTATCCTGGGCTTTGACTTGTCTCTCTGTCTCTCTCTCTGTGTGTTTTTAAGCTGGCTTCCTGGGATTAGTTAGGAGGTTTGCTACTGCGCCAGGCTCCCTGCCTGAGCTTCTGGAGGCCATCTCAGTGTGGGTGGAGAAGTTCCCCAGCCACTAGGAGACTGGGGTTGGCCTCAGAAGTGACTCGGGAGTTTATGGCTGCCAGGGGCCTCTCCCAGATCATCCATGGCCCCATGCCAGGTATGATTTTCTTGTCAGAGCAATGGCAACGTGATCTATTCTTAACCCTCTTATCAAGCCCACATCCTCATATCCTTGAGATTCTCTTAATGATCTGTCCTCCTTTTCAAGCTCCACGGAGAGGTTTGACCCATTTGAATGGGCCACCTCAGGCGATTGATGGACCCGAATGCATTCCCAAGGGAACTGGGGGAATATCCTGGAGGTTCTGTCCCTGGTCCTGCCAAAAGCCTGGCTGTATCAGGGAGTTTCTGTTAATAGACAGGTTGCAAGCAGCTGCCTGCAACCGTGGCAGAATTTCCTGGGTGGCCTTTCAGTACAGTAAAGCTCATGATATTAGTTGTCAGGATTCCGACAGTTACCCCGATTAAATCATGAGTCTCGAGACAAACTTCCAAAACTAAACAGGATTTATTGGGAGTTAACAAGTCGGCATGACCTGGGTGTAGCCGACTCTGAGACGCATCATTCACTGTCACTCTTGACCTTGGTTCCCCCCCCACCCCCTAGGTGTATTGTAATTCATATTCTCCAATGGGACACATCCATAGCTCAGAGTCATCAGTCATGCTCTCCAGTTAGATATTTGCACGGCAGAAACTTCAGTCACCTAGTTACTGTCTTTAAAAAACTATTTATCTGCCTTCGTCATCTCCCGCCTAGACTATTGCAATGCTCTCTACATGGGGCTCCCCTTGAAGAGCATCCAGAGGCTTCAGCTGGTGCAGAATGCAGCCACGCAGGTGATCTTGGGGGCTTCTCAGAGCTCCCATGTTACACTGCTCTTGCGCGAGCTGCATTGGCTTCCGGTGGCCTTCCAGGTGTGATTCAAGGTGTTAGTGGTCATCTTTAAAGCGCTCCATGGCTTGGGACCTGAGTATTTACGGGACCACCTACTGCCACCATCGGCCTCCCGTTGGCCAGTGCGCTCCCACAGGGCGGGCCTCCTCGGGGTGCCATCGGCTGGGCAATGCCGGCCGGTGGCCCCGAGGGTGCGGGCCTTCTCTGCTGGAGCACCCTCCCTCTGGAACGAACTACCCCCGGAGATGAAGACTATCCCTGACCTGTGAACCTTCCAGCACGCGCTGAAGACCCACCTTTTCCATCAAGCCTGTCTGGCTTAGAGTTACTTGTAGGGCTTTTAATTGATTTTAATGGTTTTAGTTTTTTAAATTTTCCTGATTAGTTTTTATCTTTATTCAGCCATTAATTTAATCCTTTTAAATTCTATTTTAAAAATTGTATTTATAATTGTGCCTTTTTACTTGGCTGTACACTGCCCCAAGTCCTGTCAGGAGAGGGGGCGGTATATTAAATAAATAAATAAATAAATAAATAAATAAATAAATAAATAAATAAATAAATAAATAAATAAATTTATGGAATGCACTTTCTATTTCCAAGCTGCTGCACTGCTCTTTCAAACTCCTTTCCCCCCTCCCTTTCTGTTGGCAACTCTAAAAAGACTATAGAAATATTTTATGAGTTTGACACTGGTAGTCCATCCGTGGAAATGAGAAAGGCTTGAGCAGTTGTTGACAGTGTTTCCCACCCTAGGAATTGTTGTAGCTGGTGTACTAGCCAAAGCGTGGCCATGGCCTCCAGTCGCTGCTGTAGCAGGAATTGTGGGTCTAAAAGCTCCCTCATAGTGTGGGCTTCTTCTTCTGGGGGAAGCACAAATCCTCAAGAAATAGTATTGGAATTATCTCAGAATAGGCTGGTTGTTGGGTTGTTTTGTAATTTGACAAATGCACACTCTCATATGCCAGCCATTAACTTATTTCAACAAATATTTATGCCTTACAGCATAAATATCCAATTTTCTATCAGCATTTGCAGAACTTAAAGTTTCTGTGTTAATTATCCCATTTTTACTAAACATTGCATCCAGTTACAGAAATCCATCTATTATTGTCATTTATCAGCAACCTTTTACCCCACTTCTCCAGTCAATCAGAATTGATTTGGTCCCTGATACATTAATTTTCTTTCTTGCTTATTCGTATGCTTCATTGCATCACACTCGCTGACTAACACTCACTACAAATTGTTCAGGTTGTCTCAAGCAACAAAAAGTGTCTTATTGTACAAATTTATGTCCCAATCAATACCCTTTTAACTTCTTCACAAGCATTCATTATATATTGATCAATACATGAATTAAGCAATTGAGCTGATATCACATATTCTGCTCAGTGTTGAATCATTTACTAAGCATTTCATTTATTCTTATACATTCTTCCATCAAATAGGGCTGTTACTGAAATCAACAGCCGGAGAATTTATTCTCATCTATTTACTTATAATAGTCAATCTGCTTACAGGATAGCCCCCGTTAATTAATTCTCCACTTTATTGGACCTCTTAATCACTCTTTAATACTCTCAAAACTGTCTTTAACTGTCTACCAATAAATTATACCAGATCTCTTTTGCTTCTCTTTCTACTTTCATCCTTATAGCTTCACTTTCAAATTCTTCAAAATTATATTTTTATTTTTCTAACCTTTATTTGTTTTTACATATATTTTTTGCCCCTTGAAGACTTCTTTTAGTCATTAGTTTTAGTATTAATATTAAGGGCTTTTATGGAGATATTTTAGGGTTGTAATTTTATAACATCATGTTAGTAATTCTAACTTCTAGTTACAGTGAAAGTATTGAAATCAGTGTAATTTTTTTGTTATTTTATTTTGGACTGTAACCAAAAGAAACTATTTTTTAAAAAAATTAATGATCATTGGGCCATTTCCCTAATGCAAAAGTTATCCTAGACCTAGACAAAGAAATATCGCTTTATATACCATTTTCATATATGTATTCATTAGCTACTCAATATACATTAGCATACATGATTTAGTCATTTACATTTAACATAAAGTACTTTTAACATACATACACATTTGAATGTTTCTTACCAGGGCCTACTACTTGTCTACTCTACTCAATTGGCTCCAATTACATTTCCTTTACAATTCACTCAGCAGAGTTCTTAGAGTAAAGGTTGTCCTCAACTTACAACAGTTTGTTTAGTGACCGATCTAAGTTACAATAGTATTGAATAAAGTGACTTTTGACCATTTTTCACACTTACAACCTTCGTAGCATCCCCATGACAACGTGATCAAAATTCAGGTGCTGGGCAACTGACTCATACTTACAACCGTGGCTGTGTCCCCTTTTGCAAACTTCTGACAATCAAAATCAATGGGGAAGCCACATTCACTTAACAACCAACTTATCAACTGCAGTGATTCACAACTGTGGCAAGAAAGGTCGTAAAATGGGGCAAAATTCACTTAACAAATATCTTATTTAGCAACATAAAAGGTCGAGCACTACCTGTATAGGATAGGAGGAAAGATCAAAAAAGAGAAGGGAAAAAGGCAGCTTTTGTTTTTGTAAAGCACAAACATCCAGGGTCAGCCAGATTCTTTCCTCCCAAACAAAAAACTTTCTCAGTTTTCTGGGATTCACAGAAACTATGACTGAAGGGGTGATGAGAATGCGCCCACAAATCAGGTTCCTGAGCCATCAGCGTAATAGCTCTACATCCCTTTGGGTCTTTTCCCCACTAGAAATGATATATTTATGATCTAACACTTTTTGCAGACTAATAAAAATTCATCTTCCTATGGGATCCGTCCCTTTGCTTTGAGTTCTCTCCTTTTTCTTTTTCTGTTTATTGGGGTGCCCAGCAATCCCTCAACACTGGTGCAACTTTGCAAATCCAACGGAGAAGAGCATTGGGTCAATTTTGTCTCGGGGGTCTTTGGTGCTCTCCGAGCTTGCCTCTTTTCTTGCAGATGTTTCATTTTTGTGTCTTGGAGCAGAATCCACAATCTTGAAAAGCAGTCAGTATTTTAGAGGTATTTTCAAATCTTCAGTCAGCGATTGGTGTCTGTGCGTCAGGAGGCGTGGGTGCAATAATGTGAATGCAGCCAATTTGTAGCTGTCTGTGATGACCCAAAGGGGCGTGGCACAAAGGCAACACAGTCAAACAAGTAAGAAGAATCCCTTTATTATCCCCAACTTTGCTCCCAATGTCCAGGTTACCTTCGGCTGGAGAAAAAACTCTCCCAAGAACAGTCTTTAAAAACTGTAACTAAAAATCCACACAAACCACAAAGCTGCAGCAATTAACTGGACAGGGCAGGAGAAGGAATTGCAGACTTGAAAGGCCAGCAAAACTCACACAGTTGGGAAGACACCAGGAACCCAGAGAAGCCTCAACGATACCAGATAATTCACGAATTTGCTTCCAACAAGTTGCTGTGCGCAATCTCCCTTTTTAAACACTGTGTTCCTAACTGCAGCTAATGAAGGGAATCAGGGCCCTTTCCTCCCCCATAAGCCACACAACTCACATTGCTCCTTTCTCCGTTCCTCCCTGTGTGCCCTAGGATGAAGAGGAGGTGGGCCTGGGTCTTCCTCTGAACTCCCTCTGCCTTGCTCTACCTCTCCCCTGCTCTGTCCAGCCAGACTTTGCTCTTCCCCAGTTTCTTCCACAGCCAATGGAGCCACACTCCCACTCCCTGTCAACTGCTCGGCCTACCCCTCCCCAATCAGATTCCGACAGGGGCATGGCACAGTCTGCCCTTTCCTGGATGCTGCAAATCACCCAGCCATGCTTTTTTAGATTGACTCCTGGCTAGAAAGCTAGGAGGGGTTTAAACCAGCAGTCCCTAACTTTTCCAGTGGCAGTGGGGAAGGGGGGGGGAGGAGGAAATGTAATGTGTTTTCTTCGAGTCGCTGTACTAGTTCATTAATATGTAAATATAATTTGCTTCCTCTTGGAAGCTGGTCTCTACCTGGGTCAGGAGACCAGTAGGTGGCATGTACTAGACAACTGCAATGTGGGACAATATATTTATTTATTTATTTATTTATTTATTTATTTATTTATTTATTTATTTATTTATTTATTTATTTAAACTTATATGCCACCCCCTCTCCCAACTTGGGACTCGGGGCGGTGTACAGCCCGAATAAAACAATACTATTACAGAGAACAGTTTAAAATAGATTTAAAAAGATTAAATTAATGGCTGAAGATTAAAAGTATAACAAGACTAAAAACGGTAAAAAAGTTAAAAAATTAAAAACCATTTTAATAATACTAGGCCAGATTAGCCTGTTGGAAAAGGTGGGTCTTCAATGCACGCCGGAAGGTTCGTAGGTCAGGGATGGTCCTCATCTCTGGGGTAATTCATTCCAGAGGGAGGGTGCTCCCGCAGAGAAGGCCTGCACCCTCGGGGCCGCCAGCCAGCACCATCCAGCCGGCGATACCCCAAGGAGGCCCACCCTGTGGGAGCGCACTGGCCAGCGGGAGGCCGATGGTGGCAGTAGGCGGTCCCGTAAGTACCTGGATCCCAAGCCATGGAGCGCTTTAAAGGTGATCACCAACACCTTGAATCGCACCCGGAAGGTCACCGGAAGCCAATGCAGCTCGCGCAGGAGCGGTGTAACATGAGAGCTCCGAGAAGCCCCCAAGATCATCCGCGCAGCCGCACTCTGCACCGGCTGAAGCCTCTGGATGCTCTTCAAGGGGAGCCCCATGTAGAGAGCATTGCAGTAGTCTAGGTGGGAGATGACGAGGGCAGAAGGAAGTAAACCAGAGGTCTCCAAACTTGGCAACTTTAAGACTTGTGGACTTTTGATCACGTGACCACAGGGATGCTTGCAATGGTCGTAGGTGTGAGAAATGGTCGTAAGCCACTTTTTTCAGTGCCGTTGCAGCTTTGAACGGCCTCTAATTTCACCATTATAGGTCGAGGGCTGTCCATACATCCCATGGCAGACGCCATTCAGATTCTTGGGAGGTGGGGGTGGGGGTGTGTGTGTTGCTTTTGCGACTGTATTATTGCCTGTGGACTCTTCTTCCTTTCACATAGGCTGTCTACAAAGCTTGGCTGTGCTCTGAGTATTTTGATGTGACCCAACTACAGTGCCAGCACCGGATTCCATGCAAGCAATACTGCCTGGAGGTGGAGACGAGGTGCCCTTTTGTGTTGCCTGATAACGATGAATTGGTCTACGGAGGGTTGCCGGGCTTCCTCTGCACAGGTAAGGCTTGGAGGCATCCTGGGGACGAGCACGGAAGTAGCTCATAGCTTTGAACGGTCACTGAATGAACTGTTGTAAGTCGAGGGCTGCCTGTTCATTGTGAAGGGGGTCAAACAAAAAAGGGCAATTCTTCACTCCTTTGGATTGAAAGCAGCAGAAAAACTGTCCGGCGAAGATCCAAGAAGAGATCAAACCGAAATGGCACTGAAGAAAAACGATGGTGCAAATTCCAGTTTAGAAATGTGATTGTTCATCTTTAAAAGATGAAAATCAAGTCAAGTCATTGCAGATGGGAAGTAGGGGTTGGACCTACACTCCCCCATGAAGACGTGGGCCAGTGGACCTCCTACAATGTTAGGTATCTTAAAATAAAACAAAACAAAAAGTAACAGTATTGTATAGTAACATATTTTTAATCGTAATATAATTAAAGAGCCTTACCAGAGGTATTGTCTTTACTGAAGATTAGGGAGCATGAATTTTCCAGGCTGTGGCATATTCATTCATTCATTCATTCACTCACTCACTCATTCATTACTTATTTATTATTTAATTATTGTTTTGTATTTAAGTAATTATTTCTTTAAATTGTTTTTATCAGCACAGACCCAAAATTAAGGTCATGACACGTGAACCACTGGTCACTCCCCTTATGAGAGCTCCTCAGGGAGGGAAAGAGGAGGGCCACATGGCCCAGACAAGGAGAACATACCCATCCGCTTCTCTTCCATTGCGAGTCATAGCTTTCCGCTAGCGCTGCTTATGCTGGGGGAACTCAGGCTAAGGCTAGAGGGGGTTAGGGGAAGGAAGGAAGGAAGGAAGGAAGGAAGGAAGGAAGGAAGGAAGGAAGGAAGGAAGGAAGGAAGGAAGGAAGGGTCGGTCGTGGTGTCACAGTGGTTGGAATGCAGTATTGCAGGCAAATTCTGCCCACTGCCAGGAGTTCGATTCTGATTGGCTCCAGGTTGACTCAGCCTTCCGAGGTGGGTAAAATGAGGACCCAGATTGTTGGGGGAAAGAGGCTGACTCTGTAAACCGCTTGGAGACCAGGGCTTTGAAAAGCATTGTGAAGTGGGATAGAGGTCTAAGTGCTATTGCTAGGTGGAGAGAGAGGAAGGAAGGAAGGAAGGAAGGAAGGAAGGAAGGAAGGAAGGAAGGAAGGGGCCGTGATGTCACAATGGTTGGAATGCAGCATTGCAGGCCAATTCTGCCCATTGCCAGCAGTTGGACTGTCACTGTCTCAAGGTTGACTCAGCCTTTCGTCCTTCCGAGGTGGGTAAAAGGAGGACCCAGGTTGTTGGGGCTCTCTAGGCCGGCTCTGCCAACCGCTCAGAGACCAGGCCTGTAAAAAGCACTGGGGAAGCGGGAGAGAGGTCTGAGGGCGATGGCTCTCCCACAGGCAATTCTCGTGCTGTTGTGTTTCCAGGGTTGTTGGAGAGCCAGCTGCCCGACCCGGAAGCGAAGTGCTGTGACGTGCAGTGGGACTCCTGCGACCCCCACCCGGAGCGCAGTGACAACACCTCCACCACATCCCCCGAGTCGGAGTCGCCCCACAGCCCCCGCCATGACGCCCCCCATCACCAGCAAGAGCAGCGGCGGCGGCAGCAGCGGCAGAAGGAGGAGCAGCAGCAGGAGCAGAAGCAGCAGCACTACCACCTGTACTACCACCACCACCAGTACCCTCCCCCGTCTCTGCTGCCGGTCTCCGCAGGGTCTCGCCTCAGCCACAGCAAAATCCGGCTCTGCGTCCTGGTCCTCATGCTCCTGCACACCATGGTCTCCTTCTCCGGCGTGCACAGCAGCGAAGGCCTGAGCCTGGACGTCCTTCCCGCCATGGAGGAGAGCACCGCCAGGGACGAGTGACCGAGCGCGAGGGCAGCTCCTCAGGCAAAAAGAAAGGGCGGGGAAGGCGCCTGCGGGGGAGGGGAGGGGGCACTCCTTATACCTCTTTGGGGGGCACCGGTTGGGTGACATGCCATGCACAGGCCCACCCCCCACGGGGAAACCTCCCCCACCAAGAGCAACTCCTCGCAGGGCCGCCCTGGATGCCCAGAGGGCCTGTGTGGAAACACAGCCTCCCAGAGGGCTCCACGAGCTCCTGGCCTGAAGCTGCGGAAGCCAGGCCCGGGAGGGGCAGGAGGGAAGGTGGAGCGGGTGGTCTCCTGCAAAGGCCAGTGCGAGGTCCCCCCTCCCCCGGGAGAGGCCCCTGCTGCTTCTGCCACCACCTACCCTGGGTAAGGTTCCCGGCCGGGATGTGAGTAAGTGGCCTGTGGCAGCAGCAGAAGCAGTAGCTTGCCCAAGACCCAAGTCCTACGTGAGGCCCGTCCCAGGCAACCCAGGGGTGATGACAGGGTCCCTCCCTTCCCTGTTTCTTAGACCTCTCTGGCCCCTCCCCTTCTCTGACCAAGAGCTGCAAGAAGTGCTGAAGGGACCTTCCCAGGCTTTCTGTTGAGCCAGGGCCCAGGAGAAGTCAGCGGCAGCAGCTTGTGCAGTCTGGGGTCCCATGTTCCCAGAAGGGCTGAATTCCTTCACTGTCTGCCTACCATCTCTGTAAGATGTCCTCAAACACATGAAATACTGTATTTCCCTGAAAGAAAGATGAGGCTTTTCTCCAAGGGGATTACTTTCAAAATTGGAGGGTTGTTGAGAATATGCCAATAGAAGCCGTTTCTTTTCTGTTCTTTTTTGTTGAGCTAGTTAATTAGTTTTGCAGGAGAAGGGGGATTATCAGCCATGCTGGCTCAGGAATTCTGGGAGTTGAAGTCCACAAGTCTTAAAGCTGCTAAGGTTGGAGACCCCTGCCCTAAAAGGTAGACCTGCTGACTTTTGCATAATGGTAGGAAGTTAGAAATGCCTCTCTCCGCGTTTCTAGCACCCACACAAGAAGATTATAGTTGACTTGAGATTAATTCCAAGTAGAGCCAGAATGTCCAAGCAAAAATAAGCCCACAACATATTTCCTGTGAGAAATAACCAGCTCAGACGTGCTTATGATTATTATTTTTCCCAATTGATAGGCTCGGCTTGGCTCTTCATATAATCTCATTAACTGACTCAAGTCCAATCCCTGAAACCAGTTCCTGGTGCTTTACAGAAACTGAAGGCATGTCCTTATTCTTGGCTCAATTAACCCTCTACCAAAACGCTACCAGGTTTGGGTCCATTCGTTCCTCAATTTAAATTTGCCCATGCTCTCTCTCCCCGCATATGCCCATGGGAAAAATGGTTCTATGCCGACACAATGCAGGCAGGCTGTTTCTTATACCCCAAAATTCACTTGAATTTTCATTCAAGGAAAAAGTGAGACTCTTAAGAGGCATGGAAATATCCCTCTGTCTCTCTCTGGCTTTTTAATCTTACATTAAAGAATCATTTTTGTCTCAAACCTTTCACTAAGGCCCTCATTCTCAGAAAGGTGGATAGCATCCAAAAGACTATTCTCCATCAGTAGTTGGCGTGTTACATATCATCACCGAGAAAGAAGAATTTGTGAAAACAATGAGGGGTGTAATAAACAAGAGCGAGAAAAGTGAGCAGCTCTAAATATGTGATTTGTACCAATAGAAGAGAATATTTGCAGCTAAGGTTTGGACTGTGGAGATCCTTGGTACTCTCTGAGTTGGTGGTTTTCTTGCAGACATTTCATGACCAAACTAGGTAACATAATCAGTGCGCTGATATCAGTGCATCAAATGTCTGCAAGAAAGCAACCAGACTCAGAGAGCACCAAGGATCCCCTATAGGTGGTTTGTGTTGGTCTAAAATAGACTCTTTTAGAGCGCACTTAGGTAGTGAAAAAGTTAAACCTTGTTCTTGGCTTCTTTGTAATGTCTGACAAATCTTGAAGTGGGATTATTTTAATAATTTCAGAAATCCCATTCACCATGAATTTTTGTGCTCTCTGGTTATAGGTTAGGCCACATTCCTTCCTCCTTAAAGAAAAGCTACCTTCTGCGTGGTTGGAATTGAATAATCATAGCAAATCACAGGGAGGCTTATATTGCTATCTATTCATTTGATTCATTATCAAACAGGGAAACCGACGTGTTGGGTTATTCGGAGGTCTGAGCTTTCAAACCTTCCAGGAGATACTCATCCATCTCAAATTTATGATCAAAGTCCTGAATGCCCAAAGAGAGTAGTCTTCTTAATCCCACTAGATACTATGCAACATGAAAACAGAAGTGATTTTTGATCCAATCCACACAGTACATCTGCCTCAAGTATAAGCTCCCACCTTGCTCTCTCTCTCAGATTAAATTTGCTTCTTTTGAGGAAGAGGAAGAGGGTGATGATGAGACAGGGGTGAGATGGATCACTCCAAACCAGTGTGTGTTTTCCAGAGGAACTCCAGGTAAGGTCTACTCCCAACCCTGTAAGCAGGTGCCAGGAATTGAAGTGCCTGCACCTTGTCCTTGCAAAGATGTCCCCTCTCCACCTGCTTTGGTCCTTCTATAAGAAATAGCTATCATTTACAATATGCAGTTCAATTCATGATAAGACATAATTTATTTTTGAAACCATGGGTTGCATCATGGTGGCAGAGCACAGCGAGATCAAAAGGAGGCATAGTTTTCAATCCCATTTAAAACATACAAGGGAAAAAATTCCGATATGAAGCAACACCGGGTCTTATCCTTTGCAATGACTTCCTTTGCTACCTGGAATTGCTATTCATGATGCACATGGCCAACAGATTGCCTGAGTGAGGCGACTCCGGATCCAGCAATATATTCACTATTGAATTGCAATCAAAGATGGAGCCTTTGTGTTACCTTTAATCACCTGGGATTCATAAGAAACTACCCCCCTCCCTGCTTTAGGAAGTGGTGGATGGACCCTTGATCTCTTTATAGGCAAGGGCAAATAATGAAATGCCATAGAAAACCCACTTAATACCAGGGTTACCGTAAGCAGCCTCTGGTTGATTGAACCAGCAGAATTGGACCCATTGAGGAGTATTATAAGAACAAAATGGAACAGATATTGCTGCCTTTGGGTTACTCCAACGACAGTTTCTATTGCTGATTATTCTGAATTGGACCCCAAAAAGTTTCATTACTTTTCACATTCCTGGAAGGCTGTTATAAATTCTCTTGACTAACAACTAAATTGGGTTAAAGGAGGGTCATTTTTTTTCTTAAAAAAAAAAAAAAGATTTAAAGAGGGTAATGCAAAATTCTGAAAAGTTGCCATAAGCTGGTTGAGCAATCATAACAACAGGAACAGGAGCTGGATCTGAGCAAAACCCGTTTTAATTAACATACGGCTTCTCACAGCAACTAATGATGTGCCTGGAGGGGGGATGGTCACCCTTCCCTCCTGCCTCTGTTTCCCTCCAACTGGTTTAAGAGTCATACTGGTCCTAGTCTGGAGGTAACACTGAGCTTACATAGCCAAAGGACACTTGATAGAGCTGTCCTCCATGCATTTAACCAATACTCCTTTAAATTATCCACATTACTGACCAACACAATGTTCCAAAATAGATCTTTGGGGAATTCCGCTCCTCCATTGAGAAAAATTGTCCACTTTTCTTACTCTTTGCTTTGTGTTTATTTTATCAACAATCTATAGAGGAACACATCCTCTCATCTCATGGTTGTCAAGGTTACTTAAGAGTCTTTGATGAAAAAATGCCTCTTAACAGAATAACAGAATTGAAAGGGACCAAGTTGGAGGCCTTTCAGTCCAAGCCTCTGCTGAGGCAGGAGGCCCAATGCCATTTCAGAGAAATGGTTGTCTAGTCTTTTCTTTAAAATTCCAATATTGGAACACCCACAATTTCTGGAGGCAAGTTGTTATAACTTTCAGGACATTTTTCCTTAATTTCAGGTTGCTTCTCTCCTTGATTAGTTTCCATCCGTTGCTTCTTGTTTTGCCCTCTGATGCTTTGGAAAATAGGATGAACCTTCTTCTTTGTGGCAGCCCCTCAAATATTGGAACACTGTTATCACGCCTAGTCCTTCTTTTCATTAAACTAGACATACCCAATCCCAATGATGGTTCTTTATATGTTTTAGCTTCTAGTCCCCTAATAACCTTTGTTGGTTTTCTCTGTGTTCTTTCCAGAGTCTCAACATCTTTTTTACATCATGGCAACCAAAATGCAGTATTCCAAGTATGGTCTCGCCACGACCTTATAAAGTGGTATTAACACTTCCACTTGGCATAGATTCTGTAAGATTGAAGAAGGAGGATTTATCTTTATGGAAGACATAGTGATTTCCTTCAGCAGAGCTTCTGTGCTTAGAGTAGTTTTTTAAAAAATGTGATCAGAATTTCACCAATTTATCTGGAACAGACATTTGATTCGTCTCTACTTTCTTGGGTCTCCTTTCTAAAATGTGCATCTAGTTTGAAGGACATTTTTTTTTCTTTTACTAAGTCATCAGACTTTATCTTTGAATTCTTTCAGGATTGTCAGTTGGATGCCATCAGCTTGGCAATTTGTTGCTGGGTAGTTGCTAAAGATACCTGGAAGATCTTATTGACAGTTTGCTTGCATACTTCTGATTGCCTCCTCGGAAACAGCACTAGCAATAGCACTTAGACTTATATACCACTTCACGGGGCTTTACAGCCCTTTCTAAGCAGTTTACAGAGTCGGCATAATCCCTCCAACAATCTGGGTCCTCAGTTTAATGACCTCAGAAGGATGGAAGGCTGAGTCAGTCTTGAGCCAGTGAGAATTGAGCTGCCGAACTGTTGGCAGTCAGTAGAATTAGCCTGCAGTACTGCATTCTAACCATTGTGCCACCATGGCAATAGAGATCTTTATGATGTTAATATAAAAGCAGATTAATCTAGTTTCTTGGCAAACTGCATCATTCCATGGTGTCTCTTTTGCTACTTGATCCAATGACCCAAATGCTTCTTGGGCCAGTTTTTGACTTTGAAAGTAACTTCTTACTATTTTCCTTTAGTATTTTTGCCACATGCTCTTCAATTATTACTATTTTATTTGCATCTCTTATTATCACCTATTTTTTCTGCCGAAGTCTGTGCCCGTTTTTGTCCTTGAAGTGGGTTTTCCATTTCCCAAAGTAAATTTCTGAACTTTTACAGCTATGTGAATGCTACTTAAACACCCTAGTAGCCTATTCCTGGGCTTGGTTGATCCTTCCCTTCTAAACAGGATACATTCTACTTCAGTTACTGTAGTTTGAAAAAGATTCTGGGCATAAGGAAATGATTCAACTATCTCAAAAGCATTGGAACAGTCAGCACATGCTCAGGAAACATGAAATACAATGGCCTGGACCTTCTCATCCCTCCAGCTACAGGGAGAGATCAGCCCAACAAAGTGTCCTTGAGCATAATCAGGAACTACCAGTACAAAAATATGCTGTCAGTTTGGATTTGAAATAAAGGAACCACCAATTTTCTTTTATTGGATGCGTTGCAACTACTTCTGTGGCAACACCAAATATACATATAGGGGCTGGAGGTGGTAGGGGGGAGGGCCAGGCTCCCACAGAGAAAGGCAGAGAGGGAAACTAAGGAACAGGTGAGTACATGAAGTGTTTGGAGATGGGCAGGGCAAACTTCCCACAGCAGGAGGAAGGAGCAGCCTGTTGAAAGTTTTGAGCTCAGATTCTTGCGATTGCAGGCTGCAGTTTGGTGGGAGTTAATCTAACCCAATCTACACAATTTACACACAATTTTCTATATAGACTGCCCCCCCCCATAGATTTTTAGATGGAGAAAGTTTGTATGGAAATGACGCTTGTCAGGGATCATCAAGAATTTTTGGCCTGGTGGACGCAACTGGAAAGTTTGAAAACTTACTTTAGGCAAAATGATTGTTTGTGGGGAGACCTGGCTCAGTCTCAAAATAGTTGCCGTGTGGTGGGATCAAATATAAAGCACCAAAGTATCAGCAGGTTACTGTCACCGCCTCCTGGTGGGTGCCAGGGAAAGTGTGTCCTGACATGGATTTGCAAGCAGCATTTTTGGAGACTCCAGGCAGAACTTTTTAAAAGAACAAGTACAGGTACAAGTGTTCTGACCCAAACCTCGTTCAAAGCAAACAAACACCAAACAGAGATAAAAGCAAAACCTTTTTTATGCTTCTCTGTGAATTCCATTCCTTCACGGTTAAAAGGCTGTTTCAAACCAATTGTCCCAGATAAGAACAAGCCTTGCCAAGATTGTGCAAGGCTGCCAAGAATACTAGATAAAGTTACTAAGAAATATTTCACACAAAGAATCTCCAAGCACAAACCAGGATAGTCCGAACTTCCACAAGACTTGAATTGCAAGAACTTCTTGCTTCCTGCAAAGAATCCCACTTCTGAGGGCTGGCTTTTACCCCTTAAGAATTAAGGATTAAGGCCATCACCTTGCAGCCTTACTCCTGAGTCACCCATGCTGCTGCAGCTGCTCTTCCCTTCCAGCAGCCTTGCGTGCACATGCACTGGGCACAGGCTCCTCGGGGATTTCTTCATCGCTGCTGCCAGCCTCCACAATCTCCAAAGGCAGCATTCCACTCCCTGATGGTCCTGGCCCCATCCCTGTCTTACACACAGGCCCCTCATCTGAGTCCTCGCTCTCCGAGACCTCAGCCATCTGCACCTGCTGCTGGCAAACCACTACAACAAGAGAGGTTGAAAAGGAATGAAAATATTTGATATTTGCTTGTGGCCCCTGCTTATGGGGTGCCAGACTCAAAAATGGTGCCAGAGGATCATATGGAGCATATTTATTTTATTTTATTTATTTATTTGTCAATTGCTTATAAGATAATAGGTATAAGTAAAAACATAGTTATGAATACATGGATACATATAAGAAAAATAAAAGAAACAATAGAGACGGTAGGCACGTTGGTGTGCTTATGCACACCCCCACAGACCTCTTAGGAAAGGGGTGAGGTCCATAGTAGACAGTCTAAGGTTAAAGTTTTTGGGGTTTGGGGAAGAAACCACAGAGTCAGGTAGAGTATTCCAGACATTGACCACTCTGTTGTTGAAGTCGTATTTCCTGCAATCAATATCATATGCCCTGGGAAGAGAATGTTTTGCATCTCAAGGATCATCCTCTTAAATTCTGGAAATTGAATTCCACACATCTTAAAGTCAAGGTTGAGAAATGCAGTTGTGGGTAATTTCTAAGGTGTCCTGTGAAAATAACTCCTGGTTGTAGGTGCTCCCTTGGAAATAAATGATCCTGCAGGATTTTGTTTGAGGGCATCTGAGATTCAGACTCACAGATTTGATAAAATATATAGAACAGATCCAAATTTGTTTATTTAAAAGACTTCTATGCTACATATTAAAAGTGGAATAGAAGCATTGGACATCATTCTTTAAAACATTCAGAGTATCCATTAAACATGAAAAGAATTATGAATTGTCACAAGATACAACATTTCAACTCTAAATTCCAAAGTTCCTAAGAAAAGGTTGGATTTTAGATTCTTTCAAAACACTTTCCAAATACAAGTATTTTGTAGTTTCAAAAGCTCCTAAGATTAGCCAGACCAAATTGAGAAAACAGATGTTTTAATGGAATAAATTGCCATTCTGCATTTTAGAAACCCAAATTATTCATAGAACATAGAATCATAGGATTGGAAAGGATCTTGGAGGATATTTAGTCCAACCCCCTGCTTGAGCAGAAAATTCTACACCATTCCTGACAAATGGTTGCCCAACCTCTTCTTGAAAAGCTCCTGTGTTAGAGCACCCACAACTTCTGGAGGTAAGCATTCTACTGATTAATTGTTCTCACTGTCAAGAAATTTCTCCTTAGTTTTGGGTTGGACGTCCCTTAATGATCTTCCACCTGTTGCTTCTTGTCCTGCCTTGGGTACTCTTCTCTGTGACAGCCTCTCAATTATTCAGATCAGCTCAGCAACTTATCTTCTTCCTGGTTCTTATGAGGTGCAGTCTATTCCCTGCCAGAAGCTCTTCATATAGGTAATTTAGACCGGGATCCAGAAATCCAAAGTTCTTTCAGTGACACCATCATTTAAGTCAGTGATTTACTTCTAAAATCCTCCACTTCCACTTTGGATGTTGGCCTTTTATTAGAAGTACAAATGAAAACATGACCTGTGCTTCCATTTTGTTGGATTTCGTGCCTAGATACACATAATGCTCTTGTTATTGTTTTCAGGCTCTTTGTTGCCTCACTCATCCTCATGTGTACACAATATATTTCTTCAGACTTGGGTTTTCATAGCAAGTTAAATAACATGACAAAATATTAAAGGTGCTGTATTCATTAAATGTGAGAAGGTAAAAGGATTTAACGTCATCAAGGTCCTAGCCAAACAAAATGCAATTCAGTAGTGAGAAAAGTAAGGTTTTATGCTTGGGCAAGAAAAATGCACAGGTGTAGCATAGGTAATACCTGGCTCAACAGAAGTAACTCCAAGAGGGAGCTAGGGTAGTATTGGACAACCCCTTAGGTATGAGCCAACAGTATGCGGCAGCTGCGCAAAAAGCCAACCCAGTCCTAGACTGCATCAATAGATGGATAGTAACAAGTTCATGTGAAGCAATAGTACTACTTTATACTGCACTGCTGAGGCTACACTTGGAGTACTGCAGCCAGGTCTGGTCACTATGATATAAAAAAAGATGTTGAGAGTCTAGAAATGGAGCAGAGAAAAGCAACCAAGATGGTAAGGGATGTGGAAGCTAAACCATATGATGAACAATTGAAGGTATTAGGTATGCCTACTACTTTAGCAAAGAGCAGGACTACAGGTGATACGATAGCTACCTTCCAGTACTTGAGGGCCTGCTACAGAGAAAACATACTCTCCAAAGGTACCTGAAGGCAGAAGGAGCAGTAATGGATGGAAGATCATTAAAAAGAGATCCAACCTAAAAATAAGTAGAAATTTCTAACCAGGAGAACAATTAACCAGAGGAACAGCTTGCCTCCAGAAGTTGTGGATGCTCCATCTCTGGAGGGTTTCAAGAAGAGACTGGACAACCACTATAGGTTCTCCTACTCAAGCAAGGGGTTGGACTAGAAGACCTCCACGGTCCCTTCCAACCAGTAGTGGGATTCAAATTTTTTTAACTACCAGTTCTATGAGTGGGGCTTGGTGGGCGTGGCAGGGAAAGGAGAATGTAAAATCTCCAGTCAGAGATGTTATTTGCCGGTTCTCTGAACTACTCAAAATTTCCGCTACCGGTTCTCCAGAACTGGTCAGAACTTGCTGAATACCACCACTGCTCCCAACCCTATTCTATGTGCTAAGTGTGCAAAGAGCAATATGGAAAATATAAACAAAATAAAACAAAAGCATTTCTTTCAGCCTTCATGCCGCAGTATAACTCTGCCATGTGATCTGAACAGTGTTTTTCTCAGATGAGAGTTGATGGAAAGATTTACTGAGAAGTTTGCACCTGTCCCTCCCACCTTCCCTTTTTTCTCTAGCATAACTTCAGGAGACCCTGTTTTAGGGGTTTGAGCAAAAGGATCTATTCGCCATTCTTTCTGCTTCCTTCACAAATACATGTTTTCTCCATCTTAAAGATCCCTTCAGAAATGATCTCTTCACAGCTTCCAATTTTGTTTACCTTTCCAAATATTTCCTTAACCTTGGGGGAGGCAAGAACTAGCAATGCTGCAGCCTTTGAACAATGATGAAAATGGAGAGTGTGATGATACCTGAGTGTATATCAGACAAGACCTTTCTTGAATAGAGAGAGCCATGCATCCGAGATAGAGTTTACAGACAGCATCTGGAAATCTTATTTATTCTATGGCCATTACCTGAGTCATTGCACAAGACCAAACAGATCAGACTCCATAAAGCTGGCTTTTGATTGCGCTGTGCCGGTTTTTAAACAGCCACCTGTTCTCATTGCATTCTTAGGGGGTGGCATTTCATAAACCTATTAAGAGATCAAGATGTCCAAGAACCTGAGACATCTGATATGCAGCCCAGCCCTTGAGCTCTAATGCCACAATCCCTGATTTTAGCAGCTGCTGGGGTTTTCCTCTTAACTCTGCACATCTGGTTTTGTCCTGTTTCTGTATTTCTTCCTAGAGCACAAAAATCCAGCATAATTCCAAAGTTTCTGAACACACCAGGGTCCATGCCATTGACCAGACAAACATCCAGGTTCTACACATACATGTTGAGGTTAAACCTGCCAAAGAGCCACATATTTGCATTCCCACCAAAGATAACTGTTGCTTCAATAGTTGATAGCTCTAACAAGCAAAGCACAGGTAGCTTCTGGGAACTGCTTCCTAGAACAGGGGTCTCCAACCATGGCCACTTTAAGCCAAGCGGACTTCAACTCCCAGAATTCCCCAATTGGCTGGGGAATTCTGGGAGTTGAAGTCTGCCAGGCTTAAAGTGACCAAGGTTGGAGACCCGTGTCCTAAAAGATAAACTGTGACCCCCAATATGCAAATATTTAAAAGTAAAAATGGAATAATATCAAAATATCAGCTTTTCTCCCCAACTGTATTAAATGAGGGTGTACGCACCTAACTCAGAAGATGTGATTCCCCAGAATCATGAAAAAAACCCCACTGTTCTTTGCTTTTCTAAAAAAAATAGTTTTGAAATTCAAATATATATTTAAAATTCAAGGTAAGCCTGAAAATATGCTTCTGTTCTATTTGTGGCCAGAAGGCTATTTTTCAGGAGGGATTTGGCAAAGTCTCCAAGATCCATCCAGGTTGCTTTTGAAATGCTACACAGGACGACAAAATAACCTACCCTAGATGTGCTTTACTAACTGCAAATGTCAGAGTCTTTGGGCTGTAGGTGTCTGTGGAGATTCTCAGTCCTCCAGGTCATGGTTGTCCCAAAGGTGCTTTTTCAAAAGGCAACTGGACCTTCTTGGTTTTGTCCTTGAAGATGTTTTGCTTTCATCCAAGAAGCTTCCTTAGAAGTGAAGAAGCTTCATGGACGAGAAATGAGATGTCTTCAAGCAAAAAGAAAGAAAATCCAGTTGCCTTTTGAAAAAGGACCTTTGGGACTTTGGGCTGTTAGAGTAGCAGGTAGGAAGAGAAATGGTCCAGGACCAGGGGCCTCCAACCTTGGCTACTTTAAGACTTGTGGACTCCAACTCCCAGAGTTCCTCAGCCAGGCAAAGTTCAGCAAAGCAAAGCTGGCTGAGGAACTCTGGGAGTTGAAGTCCACAAGTCTTAAAGTGGCCAAGGTTGGAGAGCCCTGGTCCAGGAAGAAGGGGCAGGATCTTTTCAAGCTGCCACAATGGCAGTGAAAGTCCCAGCAAGCGGCAAAGGCTCTTCATGGGAAGGCTATCACTGGCCCCAAGTAAAATGTGGGATTGGGGGAGAAAGGCACTTAACATTGGAGATGAAAGGTTGGATCAGTTTTGCCTGGACATTTGTGATAAAAATAACTCGGAGTAAACAGATTTTGGACAAAATTTCTAACCTATTATAACATCTCATTGGGCATGTAGGGTTATTCCTGTTTTTCCTTGGGCCACTGCTGTCTCCTGGGTTGAAGGAGCCCTTTCCGTTGTGAGGTTTTTCTATTCTGGCAGGAAGGCAGGTCTATGGAATTGGGGTGAAGGGGTGGGGGTGGGTGGGAGCAGGGGAGAAAAGTGAAGACCAGCAGGGGGAAGCTCCTCTTTCCTCTCCATGCTATTGTTTAATTATCAAGATCCTCTTGAGGGTCCTTCCTTGGAATCAAAGAGGCGAGGCCACCCAAAGGGGAGTTGGCCAGAGAGAGAAGGGATCAAGGCAGGCCACACGAATTCTCGGTCTGCTTCTGCCACAGAGAGGAACTCCTGGGCTGTGATGGCAAGGAGCTTTTTGCTCAAGACGATGGAGATGTTGGGAAAACTACAAGGCGTGTTGCTGAACTCAACCTTAAAACTCTTTCGTTCCCTCATGGCCTTGTTTCTCTCTCCAGCCTCCTTCTCCTCCCAGCCCCCCCCCCCCCCCCCCACTGGCCCTCTGTCCGCCCTTTTTTTTCCTCTCCCGTCATAAGAAAATGGCTGTGCTCTTTGAGGGAGCACTTTTCTTAGGTCATTTTATACACTGTGCTTCATGTTTAGAACTTTTTTGCACTAGTTCCTATTACATTTGTTTTCCAAGATGGTTTGACAAAAAAACACAAACAAACAAACAAAAAAAAACAAAACAAAAAAGGAGGGGGGGAAACGATAAAAATCATGCTATAATTCAGTTGTATTAAACTATTATTATTATCCTATTACTCTCTGTGTTTCAATAGTCTCTGTACCTGTAATGCTTTCAGTTCTGTTGTATTTTGGATCAGGGAACTACTCTGCTCCTGTTTAACCCAGTAAAGAAATAAAATGTTATGAATTGATAACTTTTTATCTGGTGTGTGATTTTCTTGGCAGCCAGAAATAGTCACTTCCGGAGGTGTCTGTAGATTGCAGATATATAGAAAAAATACATCCACGTGTTGAACTGTGAGACTTGAAGAAAATCTGATGTCCTGAAAGCCAAATTTCTTTTAAAAGAAATTGTGTGTGGGGGAGAGGAAATATTTGGGGGGATGTTTGCCTTTATTGCCTCCTGGGTTGTTTTTTAAATTTCCTACAGCTCTTCGATGTCTAATGGTCTCCCCTGGCAAGTGGAGAAAAGGTCAGCAGAAGATCTGGGAGGAAAATGTTACCTGCTGTAGGAACTGAGAAAGATATTAGAAGAGTTTGGAATTTGAGAGAACGTGTGAAAACAAGATGTTCCTGTGGAACAATTTGCATAATTGGAGAAGTTCCTCCTGGCCTGGGCATGAGGAAAGCAGGCTGAGTCGCCAGCAGGGGTTACCAACCTTTTGGACTTCAGGGACCACCAAACTCATAATTTTAAATCCCAGGGACCACTAACTGGTTCTGTGGACGTGGTCTAATTTGTGGGTGTGGCTTGGTGGTCATGTGACTGGCTGGACATGGCTTGTATGTATATAAATATTTATATAAAGATTTTTTTGTAAAAAAGAGCAACTTTTACCCCAAAGCAGGCAGGCAGATTGAGTTGCTCACAGAATCAGAAATTCATTCAGAGATCTATCTGCCTTCGGCTAGCTCAGTCTGTCACATAAAATTTGCTTGCAAGCAAACTCATAAAATTTGCTAGCAAGCAAACTCATAAAATTAACTCACAACACACCATGTATGTAAATATTGTGGTTTTTTTTTTATTTTAAAAAAGCAATTTTACCCATAAGCAGGGAAAGCAGGCAGGCAGATTGAGTTGCTCCCAGAATCACAGATTCATTCAGAGATCTATCTGTCTGCCATTGGCTAGCTCAGTCTGTCACATAAAATTTGCTTGCAAGCAAACTCACAAAATTAACTCACAACACACCATGTATGTAAATATTGAATTTTTTATTAAAAAAGCAACTTTTACCCAAAATCAGGCAAAGCAGTCAGGCAGATTGAGTTGCTCACAGAATCATTCATTGATCTATCTATCTGCCATCGGCTACCTGAGTCTGTCACATAAAGTTTGCTTGCCCTGAGTCTGCACTGAATAATAGAACCTTCAGTCCTAAGGGAGGTTCGGCTGTGCTTAAAAGCAGAGCTGAAGATCTAAAGACTAGCTAGAAAGCAAGAAATCCAACCATTTCCTGCTTCCTAGCTAATCTAAATCTCCTGGCACAGCAGAACTGCTGATGGTTGAGGGGGGAAAGGAAAAATAGTAACTTAGCAGACAAGTTTGCTGGGTAAGGAATGAGTGGACAGGGAGGGTTCCCATGGGCCATGTGGGCGGCGCAGCCTTGTGTTTCTGCTCAGCCTGGATTAATTGCTTTGGGGGGGACATTTCTCTGTGGCCCACCAAAATTTTCTCGCAGACCACCAGTGGGCCGCGGACCACCAGTTGGCGACCGCTGCTCTACAGCACAGAAGGGAGAGAATAGAGAAGGAAAGAGACACGTTCAATGAGCAGGAGGAGCAAGAATTATCTTGGATCAAAAGAATAGAATAATAATAGAGTTGGAAGGGACCTCAGAGGTCTACTACTCCAAACCCCTGCTCTAGTAGGAAGCCCTACACCATTCCAGACAAATGGTTGTCCACTCCAGTCTGTTTTTGAAAGCTTCCAATGATGGAGCACCCACAATTTCTGAAGGCAAGCCATTCCATTGGTTAATTATTCTCATTGTGAAGAAATTTCTCTTTAGTTCTAGGTTGCTTCTCTCCTAGAACCAGGGGTGGGATTCTACCAGTTCATACCTATTCACTAGAACCAGTTGTTAACATTCCAAGCAGTTAGGAGAACCGGTTGTTAGAAGAAATTACTGGCCTAATCCTGTAAGGAAGGCAGGAAGGAAACATTCTGGTGTTGCTTACAGAAACTGCCTCTCCATTAACCCTTATTACATTCTTGGCAGGACTAGATTTCCTGCCTCAGGAACTTCTCTGGAGTTTTTTTCCCCTCCTTTGCTGGTACTTTGCTTATGTGGAGTGACCATTTAAAGTTACAATGGCACTGAAAAAAGTGACTTATAACCATTTTTCACACTTACGACTGTTGCAGCATCCCCACAGTCATGAGAGGCCAGGCGAGGAGATGCGTGCCTCGATGTGAATGATATTGAGTTGGCCACGCCCAGCCAGTCACATGGCTACCAAGCCACACCCACCAACTAAGCCACGCCCACAAAACTGGTTGTTAAAAATTTGAATCCCACCCCTGCCTAGAACCTTAGTTCTAAGTTAGCTTCCATCCATGTCCTGCCTTTTGGTGCTTTAGAAAATAGTTTGACACCCCCCCCCCCATCTTTGTAGGAGCCTCTCAAATATTGGAACAGAGCTATCATGTCTCCCCTAGTCTTTTTCATTAGACTAGACATTCCTAATTCCTACAACCATTCTTCACATATTTCATACTCCAATTCCCTAATCATCTTTGTTGCTCTGCTCTGTGCTTTTTCCAGAGTCTCAAGATTTTTTTTTCTATTGTGATGAGCAGAACTGAATGCAGTATTCCAAGTATGGTCTTACTAAGGCTTTATAAAGAATCCTTTAAAATTCTGGACTTAGTTCTTCTATCCCTCCTGCCTGAACAAAACGAAGTTTTATTTTAGGTTGGCCACTGGATTTAGGAAATAGCTTTTTAAAACATTTGAGTCAGAAAGAAGAATGAATAAAAATCACTTTTCTTCGGTGTTACTGTGAGGGAAAGAATAAGATACCTTTAATGAATGTAGCAAATTCTTTGGCAAGATTCTTTAAGAAATGCCTTCAATTTTCAATTATATTTTTGACTATTCAAAAGCATGTTCTTTTGTGATCATCCTGAAAAAATGATAATAATATTCAGGTTCCCTCAAGAAGAAGCATCAACAGGTTGGGATGAGTTCACCTTTGCACCGACAAGTTAGGCCTCTCTAGATCCTTTACCCCTCTGGGTTTGCTCTTTGAAGCCATGGTGCAGAAACTTCCTTTGAGCAAAAGTCCAATCTTGCAAGCTAGTTTCCTAATCAACAGATGATATGGGGCCCTACAAGATTGAATGGGGGCCTGTTATTACTGTTTCATTAATGCCTTGGATGAAGAGGTGGAGGGAGTACTAATTAAATTTAAGGATGACTCAGAATTCAGTGAGATGTAGCTGTATCCATGGGATAAAAGCAGCAAGTGCACATTGACCAAGCCACAGGAGAATATGGTGTGCAGAACAAATTTATTTATTTATTCATTTATTTATTTAATTAATTAATTTATATACCGCCCCCTCTCCCATTAGGACTCAGGGCGGTGCACAACCAGATTAAAAACCATACAGAGAGATTTAAAATTTAAAAATAGATTAAATAAGAGGCTGATAAATAAAAATAATAAAAACAAGGGAATATTAAAAATACCAATTTTAAAACCCCACAATACTGCTAGGCCAGACCATCTCGTTGAAAAAGATGAGTCTTCAAGGCGCGCCTGAAGGTTCGCAGGTCAGGGATAGTCCGCATCTCCGGGGGCAACTCGTTCCAAAGGGAGGCTGCTCCCGCAGAGAAGGCCCATACCCTCAGGGTCGCCAGCCGACATTGTCCAGCTGATGGCACCCCAAGGAGGCCCACCCTGTGAGAGCGCACAGGCCGACGGGAGGCCGATAGTGGCAGAAGGTGGTCTCGTAAGTACCCGGGTCCCAAGCCATGGAGCACTTTATAGATGACCATATGGCTTATAAGGAAGCAAATCTCAGCTAGGTGTTAGGAAGACGTTCCTAGTATGTAGTAAATTTATTCTACCATGGAAAGGACTGCCTCAGAAAGGGCTGGATTTTCTTCGGATGGAGGTGTTTAAAGAGAGATTGGATGGTCATCAGTGGAGATGCTGTAATGGATTCCTGCACTAAGTGTAGGATTGGACTTGGTGTTCTCTAAAACCATTCCAATCCTTATATTCTATGATTTTATGATCTAGGTTTGGGACTGGATTGGCAACGTAAGGACATCAGATCATTAAGAACTGTTTGTTTTCCTTCTGGCAAACTTTTATCCACAGGTTCATCTTCATGTATGGAGATGCTCCTTCCCTCAACTTGGCAGAGGGGTTTCAGTCTAGCCACTCCTTCAGTTAGGAAGGCACCTGATCTTATCTCTGTGCTTTGTAGTAGGGCATGCCTGCACACACACACACACACACAGAGAGAGAGACAGAGACAGAGACAGAGACAGAGACAGAGACAGAGAGAGACCAAGACTTGCAAATAAATCAGTTTGTTTTAATGCCAGCTGCTGAAATTCTTCCTTGTGCACAAGTAAACTAAACCTTATACCATTCTGGACAATCTCTTATTGAAAACCTCCGGTGATGAAGCACCCACCAATTCCAAGCCATTCCACTGGTTAACTGTTCTCCCTTTAGGAAATTTCTCCTTAGTTCTAGGTTGCTTCTCTTCTTGATTGGTCTCCACCCATTGCTTCTTGTCCTGTCTTCAGGTGCTTTGGTTTGCATTGATCTTGGGGTTTACACAGTTTCCTCTTTCTTTTTGGAAGAATGCCAGATGGGTTGCAGAAGAACTGTAGAGATGTTGCATAGTGCTCACACCTGACCAAAAAAAACTCAGGTCAGCCAGGGATCTGCAGCATTCTCCAACACTGGCCTTCACCCCCAAAGATCTGAATGTGTACCCAGACATGCCAAAAGGGGAAGGAATTTCCCGTACCAGTGCAAGGACTGCTGCAGTCCTGGACTCTAAATATTGCCTTAGCGGTTATCTATGACTGCATGGGACCATCTCATTCAGGCCAATTGGGTCAGTGGTGTCATCTTGACCGATTCTGGCCTCCCAGCAGAGAAGCGTGCACTCAGCATTCAGTTCAGGCCCTTCTTGATGGAACATTTTCTTAGACATTTATATCTTTTGAATGTGCCTGGAGGAGCAGATTAGCAGCTTATAAAATCCTAATTAGTCAATTCATTAGGAAGGATGATAGAGGAGCTCCACCCAGTCTGACTGGAGCCTCAACTGCTGAGCTTTTCATGATGCTTGTAACTCCAGTCAAGTAGGCGAAGCGGATCAAGACTAGGCACAGCCTTCTGGAATTCTGTTAGGGACAGGAGAAGTGGAGGAGAGGCAGAGGATGGAAGGGATGCTACCAAGAGCGTGCTTCAGCTTTGTTCCCTAGTAAACTGGGTTACGTGGAACAATTCCATCCAGTTTGACACAAAACCATGTTTTATATTGGAAATGAGATTTTGAAAGAGTTCATTTCTGGATGTCTCTAGATATCTGGAGGTGCATATCCCAGAGATGTATTTTTTTTTTGTTCTTTGGCTTTTAAATGGAAAGTTCCTTCCTCACGTAAGAAAGTTGTATTCACTGTTCAAAATAATCCAGTTCAACTTCCTTAAAGTCCATTATTCTAGCACCCTTGAAGCCAGGCTCTATTTAAAGTAATTGCTGGAGATATTTAAACATTTGCTTTTCTGCTCCATTGTTAAAACAAAAACAAACAAAACCCACTTACTTTTAGGAAATACTTTCTGATGTCCATCTGAAATAAACTTCCCTGTAATTTAAGACTATTGTTGATTCTACTTACTGCTTCACTTAACCTGGGCTCCCTTTTTGTCAATTGTTCTGCTTGAATCCAGTTGAAGATGTTTTCCCTTTTGGTAGAAGAGAGATGTAGAGTTCCCATTGCCCATGGGTGGATCTAGCCTTTCCTTCTTAGGCTCCCCTGACTTCCTTTCTGCAAATAAATGGCTATTGGCTGGTAAATTTCCTATAGGACCAATTACCTACATATGTTTAATAGATAGCTGTTGAAAGCTGCCTCTATATCCATAGACATTCCTAAATTACCATTTCCCTGCTCTGTGATTGCACTTTCAGCAGTTCAGTTTTGAGAAATTCCCCTAAAATAAGCAGTCTTGTAGTTATAAATCCTTCTGACCACTGGATGGTGCTAATTCTCTCCAAAGAATGAGAAGTACATAGAGCACATATATAGAAGACAAGGTATGGAAGATATTCAAAGGATCTTGATAGACTTGCATCTCATAGCCAACAAAATGCAGTTCAGTGGCGAGAAAAGTAAGACCCTGCATGTTGGCAGGGAAAACTAATGCACAGGTGCAGAATAAGTGTTTGCCTAATTGCTTTTCTCGCCACTGAACTACATTTTATTGGATAGGTTTGCCAAGGTCCTTGTGGATCATCTATAGTGCTGGCTATTCCACCAAGCTTGGTGTAGCCTGCAAATGTGATGAGTTCCCTTTCTGTCCCCTTACTTAAATCATTGATGAAGCTATTGAAGAGTCCTTGGCCTAAGATAGAACTAGAGGTAGCCCACTGCATGCTTCCCTCCAGTTCCATTGAGGACTTCAGCTTCAGAATAGAATAGAATTCTTTACTGGCCAAGTGTGATTAGACACACAAAGAATTTGTCTTGGTGCAAGTGCTCTCAGTGTACGTAAAAGAAAATATACGTTCGTCAAGAATCATCAGGTACAACACAGTGGTGGGATTCAAATTTTTTTACTACCAGTTCTGTGGGTGTGGCTTGGTGGGCTTGGCATGGCTTGGTGGGAATGGCTTGGTAGGCATGGCAGGGGAAGGATACTGCAAAATCCCCATTCCCTCCCCACCCCACTAACCTGCTTTCCAGCTCCGTTCTCCTGTGCAGGGTAACAAAAGAAGACCCAGCCCATTAGTTGGGACTCGGGAGGCAGAGAATAGATGGGGGCAGGGCTAGTCAGAGGTGGTATTCTGAACTACTCAAAATTTCCACTACTGGTTCTCCGAACTATTCAAAATTTCTGCTACCGGTTCTCCAGAACTGGTCGGAACCTGCTGAATACCACCTCTGGTACAACACTTAATAATATAGAGCCCTGCACACCAGAACAACTAGACACAAGAACAGTTTTTTTCCCAAACGCCATCACTGTGCTAAACAGATAATTCCCTCAACACTGTCCAACTATTTACAAAGTCTGCACTACTATTTCTATTAATCTTCTCATCACTCCTTATCACCCATCCCCTTCCACTTGTGACTGTAGGACTGTAACTTTGTCCCTTGTATCCTTATGATTTATATTGACTGTTTCCTAGTATGATTTGATTGCTTATTGTACCCTATGAATATCATTAAGTGTTGCACCTGATGATTCTTGACTCTTGATGAATGTATCTTTTCTTTTTATATACACTGAGAACATTTGCACCAAAGACAAATTCCTTGTGTGTCCAAACACACTTGGCCAATAAAGAATTCTATTCTATTCTATTCTATTCTATTCTATTCTATTCCATTCCATTCCATTCCATTCCATTCCATCCCATCCCATCCTATCCTATCCATTAATTATTAGTATCCTAGTCTGATTTTAGTTGATTGCTTATTTAGTATCCTATGACTATCACTAAGTATTCTATCTTATGATTTATGATGAATTATTTTTATGATTATTATATCATAATTTATCACTTGTTTATATGTACACTTAAAATTTATGCACTGGAGACAAATTTCTTGTGCATCCAATCACACTTGGCCAATAGAGAATTCTATCTCTATCCATCTATATCTATCTATCTATCTATCTATCTATCTATCTATCTATCTATCTATCTATCTATCTATAAAAAAGTAGTAGTTTGTAATAATACTGAAAAGGTTCTTTTCTTTAAAAATATTGTAGTCTTTATAGTTTGTAATTCAAAAAAGGAAGTAGAGTGTTAATTGCAGATAAATAGAACCTGGGGTGTCTTACTATAGTTTAGGGCACAATTTTACAATCCTCGTAAATCTGTTTACAATCCTCATAAATTTGTAGGTTTGTTTTGCGGTTAGTATAAACAAGTTTTGCCTTGTAACAGCTTGACAGTGTAAACAGAGCTTTGTAATATAAACAAAGTTATGAATAAATGATCATTCCGTTTTTTCAGGATCCTTCAATACATAAAACTCATATTCACTTCATTCAGGATCATTTAGTTCCTATAAATTTAGTTAAGAGACTGTAATCCTTATAATTATGTAGTGCTTATGTTAGAGAGAGAAAGAGAGAGAGAGAGAAACCATACTTTGCAGACAAATGGCATCCAATTCTTTGCATCCAATTCATTTTATATCATTTTATACTTGAATATATGCACAGATAATGGAAAAAACCTATGCAGTTAATATTGAAGAATTAAAAAGAGTAGAGTTATATAAGACAAAAGAAAATATGATGTATATACCAAGTATATATATATCTTCTCTTTCTCTCCCTCCCTCTTTTTTCAACAGAGTGCTGACAGCTGAACTCACCAGATTTAAATTCTGCATCCAAGTAAAACTTTCTCAAAAGTCTTCTCTTTTCTCCAAATCTTTTCCCAATTCACTCATTTTCCTGTGGGTGCAATTCTGTGCTTGTTTAGAATTTTTTGAGGCTCTTGAAAAGACTACCCTATTTAGACTTATATCTGTTATCTAATGCATGCTCAACAAATAAAATAAATAAATAAAATAAATAAAACTATTTGTGTTCATCAGTGAAGAGGGAAATGGTTACACCTCGTTCCCCAAGCTTACCAACCCTGTTGAGTTTCAAGAGCTGTCCTTCTTGAAAACACTCAGGTTTTAACAGATTAACAGAGTTGGACGGGACCTTGTAGTATACAAGTATGGATTATACAAAAGAAACAGGTGGAAACTGATTTGTAAATGGAAGAACAAACAAATTCAGGGTCAATACTTGAAGGATTGCTAGTAAAGAAAACAACAACTCACATGTAGCTGGTTACAATCAGATATGTTACGAAAGAGATTGAAGATTTTGTTTTGCTCATGAACATGCTTTGCCAATTAATTGCATGGCATGAAAATCCCACATATAATAACAGCAAATGTTGCCATTGATATTTTGTTACTCTCCTTTTGAGAAAAGGATGAAATGGTTGCAGTAAAATTTCACAGACTGACTACAAGCAGTGTCATGACTGTTTTGCTAAAATTACTCATTGGAAAATTGAAAATTTGAATTTAAATATAGCAAAAACTACTGGGAACATCAGATTGAGAAGGTTTTAGAAAACGGCAGTGGCCCCCAACCTTTTGGGCACCAGGGACCGGTTCCGTGGAGGGAGGTTTTTCCATGGACTGGAGGGGGTATGGCTTCGTGTGCTGCCTGCATCCTACAGATGGGGCTTTGTTTGTTTGCACAGCCCGGTTTCTGGCATGCTGTGGCCCAGGGGTTGCGGAGCCCTGTCTTCTGGGACTCAAAAATTCAAATAGTTGGATACCATTTTTCCTAACATGCCTGATATAACAGTTATTGAAAAGAAGAAAGTCTAGTTTATTGATGCCCCACATGATTCTAGGATTGAGGGGGTGGGAAATCTAATGTTTTTGCACCTGCTTCTGAGTACCACTCTCAACTCAGGGAAGTTTCAAAATGGATGATATGCAGCTTCAATTGGAGCAAATTCAACTGAAAGAGCCAACACTTCTCTCAACCACTGGCTGTACTGTACAACTACCTTTATTTAGAATAGAAATAGAATTCTTTATTGGCCAAGTGTGACTGGACACATAAGGAATTTGTCTTGGTGCAAATGCTCTCAGTGTACATAAAAGAAGAAATACATTCATCAAGAATCATAAGGTACAACACTTAATGATACTCATAGGCTACAAGTAAGCAATCAAATCATACCAGGAAACAGCCAATATAAATCATAAGGATACAAGCGACAAAGTTACAGTCATACAGTCACAAGTGGGAGGAGACGGGCGATAAGGAGTGATGAGAAGATTAACAGTAATAGTAGTGGAGACTTAGTAAATAGTTGGCCAGTGTCGAGAGAATTATTTGTTTAGCAGAGTGATGGCTTTTGGGAAAAACCTCCCCTTGTGTCTAGTTGTTCTGGTGTGCAGTGCTCTATAGCGTCGTTTTGAGGGAAGGAATTGAAACAGTTTATGTCCAGGATGTGAGGGGTCTGTGAATATTTTCACAGCCCTCTTTTTTTTTTAGGAAGAGATTTCTGGATGTGGAACCTAAGTCTCACTTCCTGTCACTTGAATCCATTATTCCACATCCGGTATGACAGAGAACAGGCTCAGACCTCCTATATATGATTATCATTTCTCTCTTTCTTCACAGAAATAGATTTCTGGTTCCCAAGAGCAGGAATGCAGGATCTTGCCCTCTGCACAGCCACAGGCCAATCAGGGAACCTCCTTGGCACCCAAAGTAGTGTCTTCTTTGATGCCCACCCAAACTGTATGGACTGCTTCATCACAGTGAAGAGCAGCTGGGCATCTTGAAACACACACCCCCATCCAAGGAGGGGGGCAGTGGGAAGCAAGGAGAGCCATGCACACCTAGAAGGACTAGGGGCGACATGATAGCAGTGTTCCAATATTTGAGGGGCTCCTACGAAGACAGGGGTGGGCGGGGGGTCAAACTATTTTTAAAGGGCCAAAAGGCAAGAGGAGAAGCAACGGATGGAAACCGTTAATTAAGGAGAGAAGCAACCTGGAATTAAAGAGAAACTTCCTAACAGTGAGAACAATTCACCAGTGGAACAGCTGGCCTTCAGAGGTCATTAGTGCTTCATCACAAGATCTTAAAGAAGAGATTGATCAGCTATCTGTCTAGAAAAGTATAGGGTGTCCTGCTTGTGCAGGTGGTTAGTCTAGTTCTCCAGGGTCCCTCCAACTGTATTGTTCTATATTATATTTCTATGTTCCTTCTAGAAGGAACATCATGTGCAGGAATTGAGCAGCTTTGTGCTGTCCAACCAGTGTATGGGAATTGGATAGTTAGGTAGCAATTGTGAGCTGTTCCCTTAAGGGAATGCATCATGGTAAATGTAGTAAAGGTATCCTGGGAAATGTAGTCCATGTCATGTGACCACATCTGTAATTCTGATTGGTCACTAAATTGACCCTCGATGCGTTGGAGGAGATTTTCCTCACTTTTGGCTGAACTCACGGACTACAACATGAGGGAAAAAGGATAGAAGATAATCATCTTTTTACCTACAAGGTAGATATGCAAAGGATTGGTCATTAAAGAAGAACTTCATCACAGATGTGAGTTATGAGGATACCTGATGAACCAATAAATGTACTTTGTTATGGATGTTTTGTTGAGTTTATCTATCTGCATCTGTACAGCTTACAAATCCATCACTGTACAGAATAGAGAACAGTAAAAAGATGATTTATCTTCTATCCTTTTTCCCTCATGTTGTAGTCCGTGAGTTCAGCCAAGAGTGAGGAAAAGTCCCCCAACCCCTCGAGGGTCAATTTAGTGACCAATTCAGGGTTACAGATGTGGCCACGTGACATGGACTACATTTTCCAGGATACCTTTACTACATTTACCATGATGCATTCCCTTAAGGGGACAGCTCACAATTGCTATCTAACTATCCAATTCCCATATACTGGCTGGACAGCACAAGCTTAACATTTCACTAACACATCCTGTTACTGTCAGGACATTTCTCCAGTTTATCAATATAATTTTGAATAATATTTTGGTGTATTAGGCTATTCCACCCAATAGAAAAACATCAATGAGGTCACCAATTAAAATGTTGAAGTCTTGAGGATCAAGAGGACCCCAATCTCTTCCTCTCTCCAACTCGATGAGGTGTTGTTGAGCTAGCTTTTCCCGCCATCAATTGTCACACAATCTGGCCCACATAACAATCTTGTTTGCTCATCGTTGCTTTGCTGAATCGAGGTGTGACAGGATGGGGCAGCGAAGCAGAGTCTGCCATCTTGATGATGTGATCTGCCAGACAGACGAGGTGTGCCTCAAGGTGATAAGCCTGGTGTGGGGAAATACCACGGAGTGAAACTGCTGGGGGCAGGGAGAAGAAAAGAGGTGAAAATGGGCTGGTGAGCTGGCAGGACAAGGGTTGGAAATAGAAATAGAATAGAGTTGGAAGGCACCTTGGAGGTCTTCTAGTCCAAACCCCTGTTTAGGCAGGAAACCCTACACCATTTCAGACAAATGGTCATCCAACATCTTTTTAAATACTTCCAGTGTTAGAGCATTCACAACCTCTGGAGGCAAGTTGTTCCACTGATTAATTCCTAATATGTTTCCTAGTATGATTTGATTGCTTATTGTACCCTATGATATTATTAAATGTTGTACCTTATGATTCTTGACTCTTGATGAATGTAACTTTTCTTTTATGTACACTGAGAGTATTTACACCAAGACAAATTCCTTGTGTGTCCAATCACACTTGGCCAATAAAGTATTCTATTCTATTCGATTCGATTCTTCTCACTGTCAGGAAATGTCTCCTTAGCTCTAAGTTGCTTCTCTCCTTGATTAGTTTCCATCCATTGCTTCCATCCATTGCTTCTTGTTTCCCATCAATTGTCACACAATCCAGGCCACAGTTGTCCCCAAAGTGCTTTTTCAAAAGGCAACCGGACTTTGTTTTTTCTTTGAAGACATTTCACGTCTCATCAAAGAAGCTTCTTCGGTTGTGACTGAATGGTGGGGGATGGAAGGATTCAGTCAGAACTGAAGAAGTTTCTTGGATGCGAAGTGAAATGTCTTCAAGGAAAAACCGAGAAAGTCCAGTTGCCTCCTGAAAAAGCACCTTTGGGACAACCTTGACCTGGAGGACTGAGAATCTCCATAGGACACCTATCTATGCCCTTTGAATGGTGCAGGAGTATAAATGGATTTCCAGGAAAAATGCAGACTGCAGAGACCATCTGCGTTTCAATTTGAGATGCAGACAACACAGAGCCTCATCCTCAACCACCTGAGACTGTGATCCACAGTGAAGGGACACAGGGAGAAAATGTCCTGCAGAAAGCATAGCTCCAACAAGCCCAGCTGCCTTTTGAAAAAGCACTTTGGGGACATTTGGACAGGATTTGCCTGCTCCGTAACAGCCTGAAAACCACAACACAACAGCAAGGTGAATGGGCGGGTCATTAAAGAAGGTGTGGGACACAGTAGAAGATCATGTTTCATCTGCCAGAGGACCAGAAAGGAAGAAGAGAAGACGAACGTTTTCCTAGCCACAAGGGGTTACCGGCTAAGAGCAGGTAAAGCGATTTATTAACTCAACTTACTAAAGGAAGGGGAAGGATAAATGCACGCGTATATAATACTAATTAGATATTTTCACACAATAGCAGAAACATTGCTTTTGCAGGAACAAAGTAGTTGATTACTGATTAGCAGGGCCAATTACATTTAAATTAGTTCAACTAATTTACAGCTAATACCCATTGAGTAACTGCCATAGCCATGCTTGATATCTTACTTCAGCTTTTCCTTTGCGAAGGATGTATATGTGAGGACTAAATTAAATTAATGACCATTTGCAATAATGGTGATAAAAAAGGAAGCTTATGACCAATCCTCACATATACAATCTTCGCAAAGCAAAGGAAAGCTGAAGTAAGATATTAAGTATCTTACTTACTTAGTGACTCCTTTATTTAATGGCTGAGTTGCCAGTCCCAATTGTGATCAAGGACTACCTTCTGACTGCACCTCAAACTCTTTCATAACAGAAGTAATGTGAAGGAGCTGGACAGGAGCTTTGGATCTGGATCTGTTCAAGCTAAATGCTGCTTACGTGGTGAGCTGTGCATGGTTGAAAGACACCAAAACTATTTTTTTTTTAAAAAAAGCAAGGCATTTATGTACTGAGCTTTGTCTGGCTGGATCCTGACAACTCAAGCCTCCCACCCAAGATGTATTCTGTCCATATCATCCAAATAAATCCATTAAGGAAGTCAATTGGTGCATTCTGGTAACAACACACCCCACTTCCCCATCTGTTCCTTTCAGCAGGGTGAACTAATGGAGGGCTGTAAATTTCTGTATTACTGTCAATAGTGAATCTCTAAGCCTGCTTGCTTTGCTGTATGGCATTGTTACCAGATCTGAACTGCAAAACCTTTGACTATCAAAAGGTGGCAGCAACAATGCAACTCCAGCTCTTGGTTGCCATCTAATGGGGAGCCCGTTTTTTGTAGCCCACGTCTCCTAGTAACTCCAATCACTCCAGTCCGATTGTTGCTCCTATCTTAATGAGATGTTTCTTAATGTCAGAGGTCTCCAAACTTGGCAACTTAAAGACTTGTGGACTTCAACTCCCAGGGAGTTGAAATCCACAAGTCTTAAAGTTGTCAAAGTTGGGGACCCTGCTTGAGCAGAGGGTTGGACTAGAAAACCCCCCCAATTCTGTTATTCTGTGCTCTGTATTTCTTTCTTTTTGTGGCTGGAAAATTGGCAGGTCCTGCTGTAAAAACATTCTAGAATTTGAATAAGAAACTGACCAACTTTTGCAGAGCGCTAAAAGATCAAAGAACGGGGGTGAATTGAATCCTTAGCTTAAAGGCAGCTTCAATGCAGGCTCTTTAAGTAACAGGGATTATGGCACAGAATCAGCTACTCCTAGGCAGATGACTCCAGGTGCCTCAGTCTCAAACATGTGTCCGTGCAAGTCACACGAAGACGTGTCAAAACTAGCGCAGGTGTCTGAGTATGACAGGGTGTGAACAACGAAGGCAGGTGAAGTGGGGTCTGATGAGTTGGTGATTCTTTTTCAAATGGTATGTTTTCATTTCAAGCAAGTCATAACATTAGAACGTGGAAAATTATGAACCAATCCAGAATCTGTATGCAAGGTGTTTGGGCAGCAAATAGGCAGAAGGACTAAGCAGATGGACTACCTGTTAGTGGCTAAATGTGGGCAGGAGGCTAAAGGCTTCCAAGTGATCCAGAATAGGGGTCTCCAACCTTGGCAGCTTTAAGACCTGTGGACTTCAACTCCCAGGATTCCTCAGCCAGCTTTGCTTTGCTGAACTTTGCTGGCTGAGGAATTCTGGGAGTTGAAGTCCACAGGTCTTAAAGTGGCCAAGGTTAGAGACCCCTGATCTGGAAGCTGAAAGGATTGCTAGAACAAAGCAAAAGAAAGGAGCAATGATGTACTTTCTCAGATGAGACAGTTTTTCCAAAGATAGCTTTCAATAAAAGAGGTGGAATCTCATGCCCCTTTTTCTGATGGATAGCTTTATGTCCACATCAGAAGCAGCATCAGCAGATGTTCATGCATTAGAGAATTTGCAGATGATGTTAGTTACTAACTCTAAATAAGGGAACATTATCATGTTATTATCAAGAAGAGATTTCAACGTAGAACCTAGGAGAGATTTCCTGACAGCGAGAACAATCAACCAATGGAACAGAAATTGTCTCCAGAAGTTGTGGGTGCTCCATCACTGGAGGCTTTCAAGAAAGGATTGGACTGCCGTTTGTCTGAAATGGTCTAGGGTTCTTCTGCTTGAACATGGGGTTGGACTAGAAGACCTTCAAGGTCCTCTCCAATTCTGTTATTGTTGTTTTCTTAGTCTATTATTCATGGACTCCATGATAATCATGGAGCCCAATGCATAGAGTTGATTATATGTTAGATTTCATTTTGCCTCAGAGAAGATATTGCTTAATTTGAATGTGGAAAGGATTTCCATTATCTCTTTGCCATGGTGATCTGTATGACATTGACTGCCACATGTTATCATGTAAGTTCTGGGGGGAAATGTCCAAGTGAATCCATGATAGTTAGGGGAAACCTTGAAATGTGACAGTTAGTAGGGAAACCTGTTGACTTTTGGGGCAGCCTATTTCACTGAAACAGTGAAACAACTATATTCCTTGCCCAAATAATTCAGGTTTCTTCACCTTACTTTGTATTACACATTTGCTGGTGAGGCACCAAATTTGATCAAAAGTGTATGGTTTCAATTGCAGAATAAAATATTGGGTGTTCTGCTATCATTGATTAATTGGGATAGCCCCTAGGCAACCACAACAAAAATACCCAGGAATTATTATTTCTAGGACAATAACACCTTTCACACTCAGCCCTCTTTGAAATTTCCCCCAGGCAGGTCCCTCAAAATATAGATAATATTCTACTGCAACTACTCCTACTTCTAATCAAGCATATTTATTGTTCCTATTTCTTGCCACTTAGTAATCAAATGTTTGCAAGGAGAACTACCCATTTTCCCCTGGTCTGGTGGCTCTCCCTGACTGTAACTGTCCAGTTTGGCTGTAGGATTTGAAGAAGCCCCCAGAGAAGCTCACCTGAGCGAAATATCCCCACACCAGGCTAGGCACCAGCAGTCGCCAGAGGGACTGGTCTTTTGGGTATGGCTAGTCTAGAAAAAAGAAAGGTTGGGGTGACATAATAGCAGCATTCCAGTATTTGAGGGGCTGCCACAAAGAAGAGGAGGTCGAATTGTTCTCCAAAGCACCAGAAGGCAAGGCAAAAAACAATGGATGGGAACTACTCAAGGAGAGAAGCAACCTGGAACTAAGGAAAATTTCCTAACAGTAGAACAATCAATCAGTGGAGCAGTTTGCCTTCAGATGTTATGGGTGTTTCATCACTGGAGGCTTTTAAGAAAAGTTTAGTTTAGTTTATTGTTATTGCACCTCGTACAATGAAATCAAACACCATCTTCAGTGCACATCATGACCATGAAAATAAACACAAACACACATCCTTCACACTCCGCACATTGAACCGAAAACCCCCGACACCGCACCAACACTGCACTATACAGTAGAATTCAAAAGAGTACTGCGCTGGGATAGAAGCTGTTTTTCAGCCTATTTCTCCTTGTTTTTATTATTCTGTACCATCTGTCTGATGGTAATAGTTCAAAAAAAAAAGGGGGGGGGTGTTCCCAGGATGAGATGGATCTTTGAGAATGTTTTGAACTTTCTTAAGGCAGCGACAGCTCTAAAGCTCTTCCAAAGAGGGCAATGATATTAACCCTCTAGAGCGCTGTCCTATCTGCCACTGTGCAAGTGGCAAACCATACACAGGTGTGCAGTAAGTTAAGATACTCTCTATGGTGCAGCGGTAGAAGGTTTCTTGGTGTCAATGAAAAACCAGCAGTTTTTCATTCAGTTGTTGTTTCCTGAGAAGCCTCATGTAGTATAATCTCTGCTGGGCCCTTTTGTCCAGGGCTGCAATGTGAGCATCCCAGGTCAGGTCCTCTTTTAGGGTAACACCCAGAAACTTAAAACTGGCCACTTGCTCCACTCAGTCTCCATTGATAAGCAAAGGCTGGATGTCTGATCTGTATATATATCTGTATATGTTTTCAGATGTTTTCGCAGGTATTTGTATGTGGATCTTTGGTTCTTCGGGTTTTCTCCCATGTAGAATTGGAAGTATCTAGGCGACGTTTCTATGAAGTCTCATTCATCATCTTCAGGCTTGTGTCTTCGGCCATGTGCTTCTCGGAGTAATCTGAGCTTGCAGCTGCTTCTTCCTTTTGCTACTGGGGGTGTGACTTGATTGGGTGGGGGCTTGGATGTGTTCTTCGATGTCATATCCCTCTTCACCCAAGTGCCTATAAAAGAAGCCTTGACAGCCATCCAAAATAAATACAACCCCCCCAAGCATATCCTAGATCTGACCAACCACTGCCTATCCAATACATACTTCACCTACAATGGACAAAAATACAAACAAATAGAAGGAGCACCCATGGGATCACCCCTCTCACCTGTCATCGCAAACCTCTACATGGAACATTTTGAAACACAAGCTCTAGAAAAATATGATCACAAACCCAAACTCTGGCTCAGACACGCAGATGACACCTTCATAATCTGGCCACATGGGAAAGAAAAACTGAACAACTTCCTCACACACCTCAACAGCCTACACCCCAAAATACAATTCACCATGGAAACAGAAGCTAACAATCAACTTCCCTTCCTAGATGTCTTAGTATATAAAAAAATCCAATGGCTCCCTAGGACACACCATCTACCAGAAGAAAACACATAAAAACCACTAACTACACGCACTCTCACACCACCACCCAACACAGATCAATTCCGTAGCCGAGACACTCATCTCCAGAACAAAATGCTTAGCCGACGAACAACACCTAAAAACCAAACTACACACTCTCACTAACGTACTAACAGCCAATGGATTCCAAAGAAAGAAGATTAATCACCTAATCCAAAAAGAAACCCCAACCAAAATCCAAGACAGAGAACAAGAAAATGGCAAAACCCTCCTCCCATATATAAAAGGCACTACAGACAAAATCAGCAAGATCCTCCAAAAACACAACATTAAAACAGCATTCTGCACAAATGGAAAAATATCCACCATCCTAAGAAACCCTAAAGACAAAATTGAGTTAGAAAACCAAGGAGTATACGAAATCCCGTGCACCTCCTGCCTCACCACATACATCGGACAAACTAACAGAAGAATAAGTGCACACATTGAAGAACACAAGAACTCAATCAAAAAAGAAGAACTGACCTCTTCCCTGGTCCAACACCTCAAAGCCACAGGACATAAGATTGACTTTAAAAATACCAGAACTATCGCCAAAACCAAACACTTCAACAAAAGAATAATCAGAGAAGCCATAGAGATAGAAAAACGCCCACACAGCATGAATAAACGAGATGACACCTCCTGCCTACCAGCCATTTGGAAACCCGCCCTCATTAACAAACGAGTACCTAACATGAAGAAGGACATCAGACCCACACCCACGAGGAGCACACAAGAAGCTGCCACCACACTTCCACGTAGAAAGCAGACTCACACTCACACAGAAGATGAGACACGACCACGGACCAGAAGCCACACCGCAGCTGCATCACTACTTGCTTCAACCCCCCCCCATCCCATACATGAAGCGAACTGACACCCACCATGAAGATGAGACACGACCACGAACACGAAGCCAAGCAACAGAATCACAGCTCATCAGCTCAAGTCCCCAAGCATCTAAGACTAACCTGAGTACAACCAAACCCCCACCGGAACAGAACACACCCCCAGCCAATCAGAACACAGCCAACCCCCAACTAATCAGAACACAGCCAAACCCCCAACCAATGAGAACATACCCCCACCCAATCAGAACACAGCCAAGCCCCCACCCAATCAAGTCACACCCCCACTAGCAGTTAAAAGGAAGAAGGAGCTGCAAGCTCACATTACTCCGAGAAGCACAAGGCTGAAGACACAAGCCTGAAGATGATGAATGAGACTTCATAGAAACGTCACCTAGATACTTCCAATTTTACTGCAGGAGAAAACCCGAATTACCAAAGAACTATATATATATCTATATATGTTTTGGGAGGTTTTCGCGGGTATTTGTATGTGGATCTTTGGTTCATTCGGGTTTTCTCCCATATAAAATTGGAAGTATCTAGGCGACGTTTCGATGAAGTCACATTCATCATCTTCAGGCTTGTGTTTTCGGCTTTGTGCTTCTCGGAGTAAATGTGAGCTTTATATACATACATACATACATTTATAAATAATTTGTTTTCGTAGATTTTCATGGGTACAGGTATGCAGGTCTTGGCGTGTTCGGGACTTTTCCTGTGTAAGATTGAGAGTATCTTGGCAACGTTTCGACGAGATCTCACTCACCATCTTCAGGCTGGTGCTTTCGGCTGAAGATGGTGAGTCTGAAGATGGCGAGTGAGATCTCGTCGAAACATTGCCAAGATACTCTCAATCTTACACAGGAAAAGACCCGAACATGCCAAGACCTGCATATATATATGTGTGTAAAGTTTTGAGCTGATAAATAATTAAATAAGGGAGACTAGGATAGATCTATTTCGAGCTAGTTAGCTCTCTTCAGCTAGCCATACCCTTACTGGGAATCGAACCAGGGAAGTATTATATGTGAGGCAGTTGTAATTGCCACTAGACCACTGGCTCTATCCTGTTCAGCTGAGGCAGGGGAATAAGTATATACTTTGTATTACAACATCCTGTTAAGCCCCAATTAAGGGAGAAAGCATACTGCTTTCTTTTCTGTCTTTCGGCTCATCACCAGAGACCATATCGACAGAAAGCTATTTGTTTCATTGTCCCTGGTTCGAATCCTAGTAAGGGTATGGCTAGCTGAAGAGAGCTAACTAGCTCGAAATAGATCTATCCTAGTCTCCCTTATTTAATTATTTATCAGCTCAAAACTTTACACACATGTAAACAAAAGACAACGAAACAAATAGCTTTCTGTCAAATTAAGGGAGAAAGCAGTATGCTTTCTCCCTTAATTGGGGCTTAACAGAGTGTTGTAATATATATATATATATTTTCCTTAAGTTTTCGCAGGTATTTATATGTATGGTTTTCAGCTTTGTAATAGATTTGGCAGCCAAAAATGGGGAAACACTGTGTGTATATATGTGTGTGTTTATGTATATGTGTGTGTGTGTGTGTATGTATGTATGTATGTATGTATGTATGTATGTATGTATGTATGTATGTATGTATGGTATTCAGCTTTGTAATAGATTTGGCAGCCAAAAATGGGGAAACACTGTGTGTGTGTATATATGTATATGTGTGTGTTTATGTATATGTGTGTGTGTGTATGTATGTATGTATGTATGGTATTCAGCTTTGTTCGAGTATTTTCCCATGTCGTTATAGTTGTGCTTTTAAAGTTGTAGCGATTCTGTAGATTCTGCCGAAACATCACTACAACTTTAAAAGCACAACTATAACGACATGGGAAAATATCCGAACAAAGCTGAATACCATACATACATACATACAAACATACATACATACATACATATACATACATATAAAACACACACACACACAATCTCCATGATGGCTCAGGAGTGAAGGTGCTTGAACTTGTCAGCTGGAAAGATAACAGCCTGCGGTGAGCGCCTGTTACTTGCCCTACTTCCTGCCAACCGAACAGTTTGAAAACATGGAAGTGCGAATAGATAAAGAGATACCATTTCATCGACTTCATCGAAACGTCGCCTAGATACTTCCAATTCTACGTGGGAGAAAACCCGAAGAACCAAATATCTGTATATATATATATGTATCTGAATAGATAGATATATAGAGATATAGAGATATAGAGATATAGATAGATAGATAGATAGATAGATAGATAGATAGATAGATAGATAGATAGATAGATAGATAGATAGATAGATAGACAGACAGACAGACAGACAGACAGACAGACAGACAGGATCTCCTGCTTCAGCAGGGGACTGGACTAGAAGATCCCTTCCAGTTTTATTCTGAATTTAAATGGAAACAATGCACACACTCCCTGAACCTCTGTGCTATTACACTTGACATGTGCAATAATCAAACAAAGGAGAAAGATGGAGGAGGGCACCTGACACCAGGTAGGAGACCTGGCTGATGGTTTTGCCAACTCAAGGGTCCAGGAGGGATTCTGTCCTAAGGGGAGTTGGGGTGGGGTCAAGGTCAGTGGCCCTCTAAGCTCTTTTTTCAAGCTTTCCTTTCACATACATTTTGTCTCGACCCATCTTGCTGCTCATAAAATTACTTTAGCTTACATATTATTGCTCGAGCCAATGCTGATAAATCCCCCATGAATTACTGCAGAGGCTTCTCTATCGGACTGCTTGCCAATGTATGACTCAGCATACTAATCACAATAGGTCATAGAGGCAGGTTTCAACTAAAAGAGGAACTTGGCTCACCTCCTCTAACCACAGATTTTGACTGCACTAACAGAAGTGTGGCAGAGAACAGCCAATGTGTGCAAAGTAAGTTACTGACTGTAAAACAATCAGGTAGGAATATAGTCGCTTTCCGATTAGACTACTGTGATGCACTCTACATGGAGCTGCCCTTGGAGGCTAACTGGAAGCTTGAGCTGGCCCAAAATCCAGTGGCAGAGACAGCTAGGCAGGCCTCTAGAATGGCACACATAAGGTTTCTGTTCTGGGAGCAGCAGCCGTTGCCAGTTTCCTTCTGGGTCCAATTCAAGGAGCTGATGTTGACCTTGGAAGACCTTCATGGGATGGGATGGGGGTCATTTGAAGGATTGCCTCCCCCTGACAGGGAGAAGATCTTCCCCTTCTTGGCCTTCGCCAGGTCTTGTTACCTGCTTTGCCTGGTACTGTTTTTGTTTTTTTTAATGTAAATTTGCCTTGCCATGTCTGGGTTCTATTCTTCCTTTGTTTTTCTTGCAGGCCAGTTTTCCTTCTTGGATATTCAGTACACAGATAGTCCTCGACTTACAACAGTTGGCGAAGCTTCAAAGTTATAACAGCATTGAAAAATGTGACTTATGACCATTTTTCACAGTTATGACCTTTGTAACATCCCTGTTGTGGTTCGCCAGCAGCCGGTGCGGATGGCAGCAGAATTTGACAGTGGGGAAGAACGGGGACCAATCCGGGAGTCTGGCGAGGACTTGGATGAGGGTCCTGCATCTGATAGGATGGGCCAGGGCCATCTGGGAGTGGGGTGCTGCCTCCGGAGCCTCTGGAGTCTGGCAGCAGTGAGGCAGAGGAACAAGTGGAGCCTGTTTCCAATGGGCATGTGCACAGAGCTGTTACAAGGAGAGAGCAGTTGAAACAAAAGGGGGGACTCAAGAGTAAGGCTGGGATGTGATTGCTCCTCCCATCAGGGATAAAAGTCAGACTTCAATGACGAAACCTTTGCAGGAAGCAAAGCAGCTCAGCAATCTCCGAGTCCTTCATGAAGCTCTGTACTCTGGTTGGTTTTTTTCTGGGTTTTGGGGTTGGTGTATGTTAGCCTTAATTGGACATCTGGTTTCTTGGCAGCATTCAACAGCACTGAAAAACCTGCTCTTATCTGGAGGAACTGTGTCCAATGCATTTTGGCTGGGAATGCAAGTAATTCCCAGCATCGCATTAAAATAGGTTTTACTTTTAAAATCAGTTTGTGTTTTATTAAGTTTGACGAAGCCTGGGTCAGAACAATCCCCATGATCACATGATCAAAATTCAGATGCTTGGCAACCACCTCGTAGTTATGATGGTTCCTGTGTCCCAAGGTCACATGACAAGCAAAGTCAATGGAGGAAGCCAGATTCACTTAACAACCGGGTGACTGACTCATCAAGTACAGTGATTCACTTAACAACTATGGCAAGAAAGGGGCAAAACTCACATAACAAATGTCTCACTTAAGAACAGAAATTTTGGGCTCAATTGTGATTATTAGTCGAGGACTACCTGTCTCTTCACTGTACAGTATACGAGTTTCAGTATTTCACTGTCCTTCAGATATTTTACCGATATTCTTTTTTCTTTTTCAATTCTCTGGTATATTTTCTTTCTTTCTTTCTTTCTTTCTTTCTTTCTTTCTTTCTTTTCTTCTGTCTTTCTTTCTTTCTTTCTTCTTTCTTTCTTTCTTTCTTTCCTTCCGTCTTTTTCGTCGGCGGCTTTCGGCGGGCGTCTTGCTTTCTTTCTTCTTTCTTTCCTTCCTTCCTCCTTTTCTCTTCTCTTTCTTTCTTTCTTTCTTTCCCTCCCTCCTTCCTTCCTTCCTACTTCCTTCCGCCCTTCCTTCCTTCCTTTCTTCCTTCCTTCCGACTTCCTTCTTTCTTTCTTTCTTTCTTCTTTCTTTCTTTCTTTCTTTCTTTCTTTCTTTCTGTCAGCTGGTGCTCCATTCAATATCCAAGAAAGAAAAACACTTAAACTCCATTTGTTAGAGTAAAGATATCTTTTACTGGGAAACAAAGTGGTAGCAACAAAAGAATTCTGAATCTGAAGAAATGAGCGCGAAGAAAAACACATATACAAATTGATGGCAACGTTCCACCCCCAACAGTCCATATTGCTCCTCCAATGAGGAATATGCATAGCATCATGTGGGCATCTTCAGGTGGTGATGAGGCCTCTGTCGTTGACCTTGGCATAGTTTGATAAAGAGTCGCAGTTGAGCATAGCAAGGAATAGAAAAGCAAGGAATAGAAAACTTAAGTAAAAACTCCCCCTCCCCCCTAGATATACAGTTTCGTTTCCTACACACTCCAGCACGCTTCCCAAACTAATCATAGCCCATATCCCCCTCCCGTTACTTATCCCATTTCCCCCCTCCCGTTACTTATGGCAGCCGAAAGATGCAAAGCAGAGAAAAAGAAATAAAGGAAGAAATCTTGAAGGCTGACATTTTCTTTCTTTCTTTCTTTCTTTCTTTCTTTCTTTCTTTTTCCTTTCCCTTCCCTTCCCTTCCTCTTCCTCCTCCTCCTCCTTCTCTCCACAATCCCCTTTCCTTCTAGCACTGACGATGTACCCTAGTTGGGCCTTGAAACATCAGCAAGAAAACAACCAAACTCAGAGAATATCAAGAACTCCACATTCCTCCCTTTCCTCCCCCTCCCGCTTCCTCCTCCTCTCCCAACTTTGCTGTAGCCTCTGGTGTGTCTCACAGAACAAAAACTGACATAAAACAACTAAAGGTATGAAATCAACAGGCAGCCCAGGCTAAAATGCTCTGCTAACAAAACCACAAAGCAAAACAGAAGCCATTCCACAATAACAAACATCAAAGCAGGTTTTCAAGGCTTTCTGGAGCCCCAGGAGGGAGGGGCTTTCTCCTTATCTCTGGGGGAATGTGGTTCCAGATGGTGGAGGCCCAACACAGAAAGCGGGCTTCCTCAGTGTCACGAGCTGGTAATGTTTAATGGAGGGGACTTGGAGCGCACACAGTGCTAGAAATTATTGGACAAGCAGAAATGATTGGAGACATGCAGTCACACAGAGAGGTTTACTGGTAACAACACCTTGAACTGCACCTGGAAACCACCTGGTAAACAACACAACTCACAGAAGAGTGGCGACACACGGCCCCACCAAGAAACGCCCATTTCTGCCTCTCCTGTTGCATTTTGAACCAGTTGTCACTTCTAGGCAGCTTCCAGGGTCACGAGAAGCTCATTGCAATAATCCAATGGTGAGGTGGCCATTGTCAGCCCTGCCCCAGCTTGGACTCCTAATCAGAAGTGATCCCTGGCTCCATTTGCTGCAGAAGGAAAAGTGTTATTAGAGGTCAAGTGAATTGCAGTAAAGCAAAGCCAGAACTGAAGTTTCCTAGTTAACTTTCCCCATTCACTTCCTCTCGTCCCTTGGCCCTTTACTGTCCAATTATACTTGAGTAAATGGTTTTTGCAATGGTCCTGCAGCAAACTTGAAGACTCTGAGAGGCATGCCTCTCCTTACTAACTCCATCAGTTTCACTTTCCCCTCCCTTCCCCCCTTCCCCCCCCTCCCCCAATAGCTCATGGCAGACTGGCAGTTCTGACAGCCAGTGCAATTGGCTGAAACAGAGGTCTCCAACTGTGGCAACTTTAACTTGGGGGACTTCAACCTTGGCAGAGGTCTCCAACCTTGACAACTTTAAAACTGAGGTTTCCAAAACAGAGGTCTCCAACCTTGGCCACTTTACGCCTGGGGGACTTCAACTCCCACAATTCCCCAGCCAGCAAAGCTGACTGGGAATTCTGGGAGCGGAAGTCCCCCCAGGCTTAAAGTGGCCAAGGTTGGAGAGCCCTGGTCTAAAGGACAACCAGCATACAAGATGAACTATGCAAAGATCCGTTCTGGCTATAGCTATGACAGGATCTATAAGCAATAGGTGCAGATCTAAAGGATGTTTAAGTCTTGATTAGGGAACTGCAGCCCCATCCAAGACATAGGATGCTGACATTTGCGACCCAAGGCTTCCAAACTGCCACTCAGCCTTACCAGAATTGTGCTGAATTCTGTTCTGCCCCCTCTAGACATTGGCCAATGCATTTCACCTGTGCCAGTTGGGATGTAGAGTGTTGTTGAGGCCAAGAGACACCTTACACCAGACCTCATCCATTGTCCAGGGGCTCAAGTGAGGGTTTTGGAAAGAATACTGGACAAAGCTGTGCCAACCCCATCATAAAATGTTTCCAATCCAAGGGAGAACATTCTGTTCCAGCCCCATCTGAGCTCTTTCAGGCAAGGCTGCTAAGCCAACTCCTTCCTGGGACTCTGATTGGCTTCATGTTTCACCTCTCTAGAAAAGGTATGATCCAACTTCATCAGAGCAGCCCTTGAGATATCACAATGTGTCTCAAATGCACATGTAGGACCATGGATGGGCATGAACAAAGTTGAAAAGGGCGTCTCTGGCTCCTATAAATCTTTGGATAAATCTCAAAGCTTAGCACCATTTGTTCTTTAGAACAATCTTCAATTTTATTTGTTAGTTGATCAAATGTCTTTTTCTGCCTATCTCGCAGCTCAGATTTTCAGGTAATCAGAGTTGGAAGGGACCTTGTAGGTCATCTAGTCTAACCTCCACCCAAGCGGGAGACCCTATACCATTTCTGACAGGTGGCAGTCCAGTCTCTTCTTGAAAGTCTCAAGTGTTGAAGCTCCTACAACCTCTGAAGGCAACTTCCATTTCATCGGTTGATGGTTCTCACTGTCAGAAAGTTTCTCCTTATTTCCAGGCTGAATCTTTCCTTGATCAGTTTCTATCCATTATTCCTTGTCTGGCCTTCAGGTGCCTTGGAAAATAGTTTGACCGCCTCCTCCTCTCTGTGGCAGCCCCTCAAATATTGGAAGACTGCTATCATGTCTCCCCTGGTCCTTCTCACTAGATTAGCCATGCCCAATTACTTGTAACCGTTCTTGAGCTCAGGTGATTCAATCCACATGGATTGAGATTGTTGAATCTAATCTTTCAAATTTGGGTCATTCTCCCTCCACAGTTGTGAAAAGGGAATAGGATCAGGCAAAACAAACCCAGAAACAAAGGAAAAGGGACAGAGAGAGGCAAGCAGATCTAGGGAAGGCCCCAGCCTTCCTGTCCCCAGGACATGATGGATAGATTGGCCACTACTGCCAGGCACCTTAGACAGCACAGCAGGGGCAAGAAGCCCCAAGCGCAACGAGTGTTGAAACAGCAGGTCCACTGGAGTGGCAGTCAGAAAGCAGAAAAGCCTATTGAAACACCCACAACCTTGCGTGTCTCTCCTTTAGTCATCAGAGTTGTGTTCAGAGTTGCAAGAGGAGGCATGAAAGTCTGGAAGAAAAACCATCTACCAAATGGATCGCTGGCATTGCAGGTTTATGATTCAACATGTGTTGATGTTGAATTTATTGGCTAAGAATAGGGCAGAGCTGAAATCTTCAAAATGTGGGTTTTGGCAATCATTGCTGTGCTTCGTGCCAAATTGTGCTTTAATTAGGTGCTGAAAGTAAGGTGAGTAATTGCCATTTTTATGAAACTTACTTGCCTCAGATTTAATATTTGTCTGAATAGCTTTACAAAACTACCAGAATTTTTTAAAAAACAAATTGAAAGAAGCACCTTCTCTGTTATGTAAGTTTGGATGAATAACCTGACTTTTGGCAATTGGTGCGTAACCGCCTCAATTGTCCAACTGAACCTTAGAAGTTAGAAAAGAAAAAAGAATGAAGACAGGTGGAAAAGAGGAAGGCTAAGACGTAATGCTTGTGGCTCTTGGTCCAGCAGAGGAAAAGTATGTGGTCGTCAGCAGCAAAGTCGGGTCAAAAGATTTAGGAACATGCAATGTTAAACATTCCTTTCAGATGCCAAACATGCAGAGTTTTGTTTGCATAGCGTGTTTTCCTGCCTCCATACATCGGTATAGTCCAATCCAGATTAGCCACCACCAGGCTACAAAAGTAGAGCAGCAGGGCCACCAACGACAAAAGCACTCAGCAGCTAAACGGAAATATTAAATCCCAGGAGCAGCAGCACCTTAATTCTAAGTCAGTCATAAGCTTCTTTCTTTTCAGGTTCCATTGATATGACTGGAGGTATACTGTATCTCCCTCCCTCCCTCCCCTCTCTCTCTCTCTCTCTCTCTCTCTCTCTCTCTCTCTCTCTCTCTCTCTCTCTCTCTCTATATATATATATATATATATATTATATATATATATATATATACAGTATACCTCCAGTCATATCAATGGAACCTGAAAAGAAAGAATATATTATATATAGTGTATATTCATCTTTATATATATATATATATATGTATTCATAGACATGTGCCAACTCAGGAAGCTCAAACTGTCCAAGGAGCTGCTGATCCAGTTCTTGAGGAATTATTGAGGCTGTCATCTGCACCTCGGTCACTGACTGGTTTGGTTCTGCAACCCAGCAGGACAGACACAGACTCCAGAGGATAATTAGGACTGCAGAAAAAACAATTCCTACCCACCTGCCTTCAATCGAGGACCTGTATCCTTCACGAGTCAAAAAGTGGGCTGTTAAAATATCTACAGACCCCTCACATCCTGGACATAAACTGTTTCAATTCCTTCCCTCAAAACGATGCTATAGAGCACTGCACACCAGAACAACTAGACACAAGAACAGTTTTTTCCTGAATGCCATCACTCTGCTAAACAAATAATTCCCTCAACTATTTAACTATTACAAAGTCTGCACTACTATTACTGCTAATCTTCTCATCACTCCTTATCACCCATCCCCCTCTCACTTGTGATTGTAGGACTGTAACTTTGTTGCTTGTCTTTTTACAATTTATATGGACTCTTTCCTAGTAGGGTTTGATTGCTTATTGTACCCCTTGACTATCATTAAGTGTTGGACCTTATGATTCTTGACAAATGTATCTTTTCTTTTATGTACACTGAGAGCATTTGCACCAAGACAAATTCCTTGTGTGTCCAATCACACTTGGCCAATAAAAAGAATTCTAATTCTTCTAAGATAGACATATAATGTGGTGTGTGTGTGTGTGTGTGTGTATGTGTGTGTGTGTTAGGTTTTTGAGCTGATAAATAATTAAACAATATATATATATATATATATATATATATATATATATATATATATGTAAGGTTTTTTAAGCTGATAATTTTAAATAATAAATAAATTTATTATTTAAAATTATCAGCTTAAAAAACCTTACACACATGTAAACAAAAGGCAACGAAACAAATAGCTTTCTGTCGGTATGGTCTCTGGTGATGAGCCGAAAGACAGAAAAGAAAGCAGTATGCTTTCTCCCTTAATTGGGGCTTAACAGGGTGTTGTAATACAAAGTATATATATATATATATATATATATAATTTGTTTTCTGAGGTTTTTGCGTGTATTTGTATGTGGATCTTTGTTAATTTGGGTTTTCTCCCGCGTAAAATTGGAAGTATCTACGTGACGTTTCGATGAAGTCTCATTCATCATCTTCAGGCTTGTGTCTTCGGCTTTGTGCTTCTCGGAGTAATGTGAGCTTTATATACATACATACATACATACATACATACATACATATAATTTATATATAATCGCTCAGGTTCGGGAGGGGCTCGACTCCAATTGGATGGTCCCGGGGGAGGTGTCCGGGGCAGGTCTTGTGAACGTTATCTGGGGGGAGTTCGACCCTGTGACCGCCGAGGGTGTGGACAGGTTGCTGGCGGGTCTGAATGCCACCACCTGTTTATTGGACCCGTGCCTTCCTGGCTGTGTTTCGGCCGCCAGGGAGACGACACGAGGCTGGCTCCAGGGGATTATCAAACGCTTCTTTGAGAGAGGGGTCCGCTTCCTACCGCCTTGAAGATGGCGGTGGTGCGGCCCCTCCTCAAGAAGCCTTCCCTGGATCCAGCTGTTTTAACAACTATCGTCCAGTCTCCAACTTTCCCTTTGTAGCGAGGTTGTTTGAGAGTGTGGTGGCACGTCAGCTCCCTCAGTACCTGGAGGAAACGATTTCCTCGATCCGTTCCAATCGGGCTTCAGGCCTGGGCATAGCACTGAAACGGCATGGTCGCGTTGGTTGATGATCTCTGGAGGGCTCGTGACAGAGGGTTCTCCTCTGTCCTGGTCCTATTAGACATCTCGGCGGCTTTGATACTATCGACCATAGTATCCTGTTGCGACGGTTGGAGGGGTTGGGGATTGGGGGAACCGACTTCAGTGGTTACTCCTACTGCCTCTCAGACTGCTCGCCAAGTTGTGTTGGTGGGAGGGGAGAGGTCCACCTCTAGGACACGGTCTTGTGGGGTGCTCAGGGGGTCG